>OX244282.1:5612500-6252500 GCA_945867215.1 Epinotia demarniana
GTTGCTGTAAGTATTGTAGGAAAATGGATGGATTCCAATCCAATTGTATAATAGTAGATGTGAACGAATTTATATTTTAAGCATGTCGCTATGTCGTTCGTAGTGACAATTAATACGTGATTTTGACCGTATTACTACTATTATAGTATATGTGAAATGAAGAAAGCTGCGATTGGTATAAATTAATTCGCATAAGCACACAATTGATTTTAGAGTATGACAAGATTAGTTGTATAACGGCCAAATATTAAACCTCAGCATAGTGGGATTTAATGTATTGAACGGCGGAAAATATATATGTATTCTTTCAAAATCAGAAAAATACGTGATTTAAAATAAATATGCTTGAAGAAAGAAATGAATTACGAAGAATCTTCGTTTATCTATATTGGAGCGAAATTATCTTGAACCAACATTTTTCCTCTTGGTTCAAGAGTACCATCTTAATTCAAGATGTTGGCGGTTTTCCCATTTTTTTAAAGTTTGACTGATTATACAAGCTGATACGACAGAATGCCACACTTCAATAGATTACGTTTGTTTCGTTCGTTGTATTCGCATTTCACATCCACTTTTGTGGACCTATATGTATAATTGTATGGTGTATATATAAATAATCCTGGGAATAATCCTCGTAATTTTTCATTCTAGTGGCATTCAGCGACTAAGCGGTGTCAAATAAAAAGTAAAAAATCGTTGGTATCTTTGAATATGTAGTTTCAACTATCAAAGAAAGTAAACTTTCGTAACGCTACAGCTACGAAACAGCTACGCGCTACGATTATGTCGTAGACGTACCAACACCAACAATCAACATTGGTACGAACCGAAACCGTAGTTAGCTACACTTAAGTTGAAATGAATCAATCGATATCATCGTTTGTTGTACAGTCAGAATCGTATAGTTAATAGCAGCCAAATTAGACAAAATATATCGATACAAAAAAAACGTAACACATCGGTACCTACTTTTACAGTAATAAAGACGAGTACCGAAATATTTGGCTACTTTGGATGCTACGAACTATATGATGCTGACTGTGCAGCCGAAGTCGAACATATGTATATATTATTCGACTTCATTATGTCTTTGAAATAAGGTGCAAAAGTGCAACATATATTTCAAGTCCACTGTACTCCACATTCCCGAGTTATGATAAATTGCATACATGAAGTGAATTTCTACAAATATTTGTTAATACTAGGCAAGGTTTTAGCGCCTTACAATTACGCTGAATTCAATTATTCATTTACTGACTCTGTAACAAAATGGTACAAAAAATGCGTCATTCATATTCTAAATTGTCATGGCCAAACACAAATTATCATCTCATTAATACAAACCGTTTGATAACAATCACGCTAATATTAAAACAGTATCAACATTAATGCACAACCTTATTTTCAACTAAATTAAGCAAGAAGCCGACTCCACACTTAGCGTAATACAGACCTGGCAACTCTTCAAATCGGATTCAATCTTGTTACTATTAGAATAGAGTTGAATTTATATTGGCTAGTAATACAGGAGATTGCCATAAGGCGCCAGTCAGGCGCGAAATTCAAATAAGGAACGATTTAAAGATGAGGTCTTAAGGCGAAGTTTGTTGAAACGCATGCATTAAACTTAGGCGGGATGGGAAGATAGTAAATGTTTTGATTGCCTTGAAGTTTAGTGTGGATTTCAAGTTAGTTCGATATATTACGCTAGATGTCATTTTAAATAGGTTCCATTTGGGAGCATTTCGTTTCAATATACCTCCTTTCATTAAACGAGAGAGCGAAGCGAACGAATTCTTCTGCCTCAGCTTGGGCCAAAATTCTTTCGTATGTCTGTTTGTCCAGCTGTTCTCCTCTAACGGGTGGTATTTCTCAACGGGTTCTCGTGATTTTTTGTGAGCAGGTTTAATAATTATACAGTTTGTTGTTATATACTGATTTTATTTTTACAGGTACACGAGTTCTATTGCTCATAGAGAAAATTGAAATTCAAATTATGCTAGACGCATATGTCTAGCATAAAAATCATTCAAGCGATTCTTGAGCAGATTAGGAAAAAAATAAAATACAAAAAAGAACTCAAAAACTGCATCTTTATCTAGTCAGGTATTTCTTTGCAATTGTACCTATAACGATACTTAACCAACACGAGGAGCTGACAATCATAAATGGCATACCTGAAACAAGAAATTGATCATTGGTTTAATTCATTAATATAATCTTAATCGCACATGCTTTCTCTGATGAATGAAGGAATGGGCTATTAAATAAATAAAATAATACCCCATTGAAAACCTTCTCCTTTTTTAAGTTGGTTAAAAACTATTGTTTTTTATTTGTATACTTTTCAATTATTTCTGTCCACTCGAATCACTTTGGGACGTCAGAAACATCTTTAATTCATAAACGTTAACCCACACAAAAAGCCCGTTTATATTCAATGTGTGCTTCGATTTTACGACGGCCGTTTATGTGTGTGTTAATGAGGGTTTTTACTATACTGTTAATATTATATGCGTACGCAAATGAGACGAAATGTCTGGGATTTAAGTTGTAATCACCGTGTAAACAGTTACATAATATGTTTGTTATTTTCATTATAGTATTGTTAAAATTAACAAAATAACTGGTTTATAGTTGAATCAAAATTATCTTTAATTAAGGTTGATAATGCTTACGAAATATTTAACTGAAAATACTGTCATCATAATATTCCTATTATAAAACATCCATTTAACTAAATAGGATGAACTACTTTAGAAATAATAATTTAAAGTGCCTACGACTACAAAAAAAGTGTCAGATTTTTAAACAACATCGGCCTTACCCTTAACTGGAAAAAATATTCGGTCGCAAAGTAATCTATGCATTATCCAGTGTCTGCAGAAATTTCGATAGATTACTTTAACTCAGAAAAATCCAATTTATATATATATGTATTAACATTATAAAGAGGAAAAGTCTGAAAGGTTGCATGCATTGGGAAGTTTCCGGAACCTCTTATGCGATTTCAAAAATGTTTGACTTTTATAGGCTATATATTTCATCCCGCGGGTTCTCCTGCGTTCTTTGCAATGCGCGGGCAAATTCTTGCGAGCAGCTAGTAATATAGTAAAGTAAGTATTTTAGTGACTTTTCTGAGAAAAGAAGTAAGTGGACGGCTCGACTTGAAATGATTATGTAAATTGAGTAAAAGAAATCATATTAGGGTCATCTCAACGAAAGAGCTTTTACTTTTCCCAATTTGGTTACATTTGAATAGGAGAGATAATACCAAGACAATACATTTCTCATTTCAATTTGTTTTTAACCGACAGCAAAACTGGAGGTTCTATATTCGTCGGAATCTTTGATCGTGAGGAAACCTGCATACATCTGCGAAGAAATTCAGAGGTGCATGTGAAGTCCGCAACACGCACTTCTATGGTTTATTTTTTTGTCTAAACGGAACATTGTCCATTTCCTCAGTTTGTATGGCTAACTACCGACTAACCAGGCCAACCACTGGTCAAGAATTTGGTCCTCACCCATTCTCCCGTTCGCTTTTCGGTGAAGAAACACATCGTGAGAAAACCTGCATACATCTGAGGAGAAATTCCAAGGTGTATGTGAAGTCCCCAATCCGCACCGGGCCAGCGTGGAGACTACTTCCCATTCCCTTTCATCCACAAGAGCGTATGTCCAGCAGTGGGACGTATGAAGGCTGATGGATGATGATGATTTATTTTTTTATTTGAAAGGATACTCTTTCCTAGGTGGTCCCATGCTCATCAGGTCAGAATCTGATGATGAGCTTCTGGAGATATCTGGTAATGTTCACGTATGTGTGACTTGGTGAAGTACTGAATCGTTAGTTAAAAAAATGTTTTAACAGTAAATTATTTATGTAGCTAAACTGGAAGGAATTCAAAAAGCGCGTTCAAAAAGTACGCAGTTACCCGGTTGGTCGAACTTATAAATGTGTAGGTGGGTCTGTTGATATGTATGTTGGATAAGGTACTTGTAAATTTGGGCCTTGTGGCCTGACGCAAATACATAACATAAGTGCTTTTGTTAAAGCATTCGTATGCCTTATCCATCGTGCCAACCGGAAGCCATCGGCAACATAAAGGTTCTGCTAGGCTTCCTGGTGGAACTGGGTTGGCATGAAGTTAGCTGGCAGTAGAGCCAATAACCCATACTAATGGGCGCCATTATGACGTCAAGTTGCGGAAACCCGAGCCGCATACACCTATAGGTTTAAAGCATTCCTACACGTATAAAGGTCTACAACGATTTTTTCTGTCTAGCTAGCGTGAACGCGTTTATGTCCGAGATAAAGCAACCGTCCTTCTCGCAGTAATATACTTGCTAGTAAGGCATAGGTACATGCGTATTTCCGACATAAAAACGATCACTCTAGCTAGACTGATGTCTGTACTCTGTGTGTTTTTCCGAACCGTTAGTTTATCGACATTCAGGTACATGTATTTATTATGTTAAAGTGGAGAATAAAAAGTGTAGTGTATTTATGAATATGTGTTGATGTGGGTACATTTTGGAAATAATAAATCAGTCTATATCCAGCCATCTTTGTGTTTACTTCATGGTGACAGCGGTGCTAGGAAATAATTAGTAAATTACAAGTTACAGTTTCGTGTGGTGCCTTTATAGTAATTATTAAGTTACCTGTGCAGTTACAACATTTATAACAATGGAGCACGCACGTCCTCCCGCGGAATTGACTTTGGAAGGCGGCCCAGCAAATCGCGCTGACTCGTGGCGTAAATGGTTGAAACAGTTTAAAGTGTTTTTGAAAGCATCTGGTGTATTCAAAGAACCATCCGATGTCCAGGCGAGTTTGTTAATTAATTTGATCGGGCCCGACGGTTACGACGTTTACACCACATTCAAGTTTGATAAGGAAGAGGAACGTGACAGCATAACTAAGTTAATTGAAAAGTTTGACCATCATTTTGGCAGTAAAACAAATGTTATCATGTTGCGGTTTAAATTTTTTACACGTAACCAGGAGACGGGCGAGAGCATCGACGAATATGTAACCGCCTTGAGAATAATAAGTCAACAGTGCGAGTTTGACAAACTCGAAGATGGCTTGTTACGCGATCGCATTGTGTGCGGGATTAAGGATAGCGTAATACGGGATAGACTGCTACGCACAGACGATCTGACACTAGAAAAAGCAATACGCATATGTCAGTCGGGTGAGATAACCAGTGAAGAGAGCCGTCAGATAGAAGGTGTCAAGAGTGAGGCGAGCGGTAGCATGTCAGTGGATGCGCTGAGGAATCGCTCGGGCTACGGTCGCGGAATGGCTCGTCGCGGCGGGCGCTGGGGCCGCGGAGGCGGCGCGCGCGCGCCCGGGGCCGGGGTCGGCGCCGCGGGGCCCGCCGGCGGCGGCAGCGGCGCGGGAGCGGCCGGGAGTGCTCGGGGGCGATTATGTGCAGCGTGTGCTGAGAACTATTGCGACGGTGGTGCTCGCTGCGCGGCTTAAAGTGTCAGATGTTTCTTATGCGGGTTCAAAGGTCACTACAAAAAAGTGTGCCCGGGGCGTACGTCGAACAAGGTGTATCAATTGCAAGAAGACAGTGACGAGTTGTATTATTTGGACACTATAGAGGAAGTTGATCACCTTGAGGACTCTAAATGATATGAAACGTTGCAATTACTTTGTTTAAACAAGTTAGTAAAACATAATTTCAAGCTAGATACAGGCTCGGATTTGAATGTTTTATCCAAAAATAACTTTGTTAAGTTAGGATTTCAGAGTGCTAGTATAAATCCGGACAATGTTAAAGCGCAATCATTTTGCGGTAATTATGTTTCCGTCATAGGTTCATGTATTATTAAATGTACATATAAAGAGAAGGACTTTCTATTAAAAATTATTATATCGAGTAATGATTGTCAAAGCATTCTTGGAAAATACGCCCTGGAACAATTAGGCCTTATACAGCGTGTATACTCGGTGAACGTCCAGGAATTTGATGATTTGTTCTGCGGGTTAGGTAAACTTCCAGGTCAGTACCGAATACCAGTTCAAAGCGATGCTTGTCCGGTTATCTGTCCCGTGCGGAAAATACCGTTAGGTGTAAGGGATCAGCTGTTAACAGAGTTGACTCGCATGGAAAATATAGGTGTTATACGGAAGGTTACACATCCTACGTCATGGGTAAATGCCATAGTGATGGCAGCAAAGAAAGATGGTAGTTTTCGAGTGTGTCTAGCGCGACCTCTGAATTGTGTCATTCGTCGTCAGCATTATCCTTTGCCCACAGTTACTGAGATAGCGACAAAATTAAAGGATGCGCGCTATTTCAGCAAGTTGGATGCCAGGTCTGGATTTTGGATGATCCAGTTAGATGACGATAGTGCAGATCTGTGCACATTTGGTACGCCTTTCGGCAGGTACCAGTTTTTGCGTCTCCCATACGGAATAAATTCGGCTTCAGAGGTGTTTCACAGCAAGATCAGGCAGTTACTGGAGGATCTCGAAGGCGTCGACTCGTTTGTCGATGACGTCATCGTCTGGGGCGCCACGGAGCACGAGCATGACACCAGGCTGAAACGCCTGCTCGAACGAGCTAGACAGGTAGGTATTAGGTTCAACAGAGACAAATGCGAGTTTCGTGTGCCTGAAGTTACATACTTAGGTCATACATTTAATGCTGAGGGCGTTAAAATTGATCACAAAAAGTTAAAGGCGATCAAAGAAATGCCGAGTCCTAGCGATAGACAGTCCTTGGAGCGGTTTTTGGGTATGGTGAATTATGTGGCCAAGTTCCTTCCGAACTATTCGGAACAGGTTGCTCCACTGAGAAACCTTTTGAAGAAAGACAGCGAGTGGTGCTGGGGTGAGTGCGAGGAGCGTGTAGTGCGCGCCCTGAAGCAGGCGCTGTGCGCGGCGCCGGTGCTGGCGCTGTTTGCGCCCGCGCAGCCCTGCGTCCTGTCCGTGGATGCCAGTAGCCGCGCTCTGGGCGCCATGCTGCTGCAGGCCGCGCGCCCGGTGGAGTTCGCATCTGCCACTCTTACCGACACTCAGCAACGCTACGCGCAGATCGAGAAGGAGATGCTTGCTATAGTCTTCGCTCTCGAAAGGTTCCACCAGTATGTGTTCGGGAAAACAGACGTCGTGGTTGAGACGGATCATAAACCCTTAGAAGCACTATTCAAGAAATCGCTGGACTCTGTGCCAGCTAGGTTGCAGCGCATGATGTTGCGCGTTCAGAGGTACGATTTTTCAGTGGTTTACAAACCGGGTAAGTATATGTTTATCGCCGACACATTATCACGGGCGCCGCTCCCTGAATTAATGAGTGAGAGAGAGTCGATGATCAGACTTGTTTTTTGTTGCGTATGGTGCGGTTAAGTGACAATAAGATGGACGCTATAAAAGAGTCTACACGAAATGACAAGGTATACCAAGTTCTCATAAACTATATAAAAAATGGCTGGCCAGATTCCAAGCATGAGTCGGAAGAATCTGTGAGAGCGCTTTGGGATAGCAGGGAATGTTTTGAATACACTAATGGTGTCCTATTCAAGAACAATTTGGTGTACATTCCGGCAAATCTTCGATCAGAGATGATTTCGAGGGTGCACGAGGGTCACCTCGGCATAGACCGGTGCAAGCGGCGCGCCAGAGAGGTAATGTTCTGGCCGGGTATGTCGCGCGACGTGGAGCGCGCCGTGCGCCGCTGCCGAGTCTGCGCACAGCATGCGTCCGCGCCGCCGCGAGAGCCGATGGTGCCGCATCCAATACCTGGGTTGCCATGGGCAAAAATCGGTTCGGATATTTTTGAGTACAAAAATAAAAAATATTTAATATTAGTAGATTATTTTTCAAATTTTGTTGAGGTGTGCCCCTTAAGGTCAATGAGCTCAACCAGTGTAATACTAGCAATGAAAGATCAATTTGCTCGACATGGTATCCCGGTGGAACTAGTTTCAGACAATGGTCCAGCCTATTCTTCAAAGGAGTTTAGAAGTTTTGCAGAATTATGGGGCTTTAGGCACTCAACTTCATCGCCTAACTATCCGCAATCTAATGGACGCAGTGAACGGGCGGTGCGCACGACCAAAATTATTTTAAAAAAATCATTGGATACTGGTTCTGACTTCTATTTAGGTTTATTAAACTACAGGGCCACTTCAAGGAATGGAATCGCGAGTCCCGCCCAGCTGCTGATGGGTAGGCGTTTAAATACTCGGTTACCGATTCGTGAGACCATGTTGGTACCGGATAGAGATAACGCGGCCCGCGTCACGGGACGGGCTCCGCAACCGCGTTCGTACTTCATAACGGATGCGACCGGCAAGCGTTACAGAAGGAACAGGCGGCATTTGATCAAAGTAGAACCCGAGCTCACATCTCCGTCATCATCTCACCAAGAGATAATGCTGAACGATGATGATGCAGAGCACTCCACCGATGGTAGTGTCTACGACGATGTAGACGAGTCAGCTGACATTGCTTCTGACATCGCGGATCAGAGCATTCAATTCCCGACCCTCCAGGCTATTGTTCCAGGGCCTATTGATGATAACACTAATCAGCGCATTCCGAGAGCAGCTGCACTCGAGGCTAAAAAGAAGCTTAAACAATAGTGTTAGGTACCTTTATACATTATCAGTTAACTATAGGCTAAATGTATGGTTTCATTTTGCTAATGTAAATAAGTTTAATAAAAACTGCACTAAATATGTACCTATATGAATGAATCCACATTCATACTCAATGTTATTGCATTGCTATACCTACTTAAACTGTGCAAGGGCACCTGACTACCGATTTACGAAACTTACGATTACTTTGGCATCGGTTTGCTACTGTAGGTATAGGTATTTCATTACTGTGTCATACACTGAAGAAATGATTTGAGACGAACATTCTAACAAAATTATTTAAGTAATCAAAACTCGACCATATGTCGCATACTATAAGGTTCCTACTTCAAGGACAATGTTACTAAGTTTGTGTTCGTTTGAAGCCATTTCGACCATAGTTAATTAATTACGTATTTAGTTAATAGGAACAAAATAAGTAAGTATACAAGTATTTTGCATGATAGGGATGATATACTGTACTGAATGTCGCACGGTTACAGTACCTACTTAAGGTTACTTATGTTTAGTTGTACTTTAGCGTAAACAATTCATGAGAAGGGAGATGTAGTGTATTTATGAATATGTGTTGATGTGGGTATATTTTGGAAATAATAAATCAGTCTATATCCAGCCATCTTTGTGTTTACTTCAAAAAGGTTTGACTATGTATGGCTCTGCCAACCTTAAACTTTGGTTAATTTAGAACTGGCAATTTATCAAGCAACAATATCAAGTTATATAATAACGTTCATCCCACTTAGCGGATATTTCGATTCCGGCCCGGTTCAGAACTGAATTAGAAGTAACTAAATTAGATCGCGGGCCGAATAACATTCCCCCATTTACCTACCGATGGTATCGCTCTGTGTATAAATGGCAGCGGATAGCGGAAAATGAAGGGTTGGGCTTAAGTTTAGGAAGACGGGTGAGCTGCAGGCAAAATCTGGCGCATAGGAATTCATGGTTTTACACATAACCATCATCCAAGGGGGTGCGTATTGTTTTATATAATGTCAGAAAAACTACCATACACTTGATACACATTAAATTTGCATAAAGTTATTTAGTATAATGTAACGTTTGATATAACGGTTCTTTGCTATATTTTCCTTTCCTCTAATTATCAATTGATATATTAGGCAAAATGACATAATTTGCAAGTGGCATAATTCTATTTTCGTATAACGCATTTATGACATAAATAATGTTTAACATACATTAATTGCACTTTCATATACCAATGTCTGCCAAGAAGTTGACGGAGCCCCGCTTTCGTTTCTGGGACCGCCCTCCGCCGTAGACTTTTGTAAGTACTTACATAATATGTGATATAAGTATTATATATATAAAAATGTTCGCTCGTCGTCGTACCTACCTGAGACCTGCCTTGAGGTGGATTATGCTATATGTTTAAAGTGCAAAAGGTTTCGGTTATTTATTTTAGTATTCATTATTCGTGCACCCCATCCAAGGTCTAACCCAACACACAAGGTTTAATTTTCGGAACTCCAAACATTAAAATTATAATTGAGGGGTAAGTATCGTTCTTTTAAGTGCCTCTTCAGAACTTCTCGTGTGAATTAAAACATTCGTACCAAAACAATTAGGTATAGAAATTCAAATACACCCTATGTTTAAAGAACAATGTTTAGTTAGTTACATTTTATAGTGCACCAATTTCATAATAGATGGCGGTGTTACACTCGTGAAACACGCTATCGTTGTTTTCCCGTGGATTGTATAAAGCTCCCTTCGAAATCTGAGTTATCCGAGTATTAAGTTGTCATCAAAGTGTTTCATTAATAAGTGCAGTGATAGGTAAACATTGGACCTTCGAACCAAGGATAATCGTGAGTACAGTGACAG
Source organism: Epinotia demarniana (assembly GCA_945867215.1). Lineage (NCBI taxonomy): Eukaryota > Metazoa > Arthropoda > Insecta > Lepidoptera > Tortricidae > Epinotia > Epinotia demarniana. The sequence continues at coordinate 5,622,974 of OX244282.1, forward strand.
TGGAAATAAAAGTGATGTGTCAAAGACTTAGTCGATTTTCGCGGTAACAAACACTTAGCATATTTCGCGGAATTATTAACTTAGTGCAATTTCGTGATTTAAGGACTTAGAAAAAAATCGGTGAAAATAGACTTAGAAAATTCGCGTCAAGTTTGGACTTAGTACAATTTGTGAATTCTGGGACTTAGTGTAATTTCAGTTCAAAATGACTGAAAAATTATGATCTTTGGGACTTAGCATAATTTTGCTGAAAATAAAAAGACTGAAATTTAGTGATCATTTAGCGAATTGTAACAACAATGGCGAACATAGCGTCACAAGAAGAGCTTTTTAGTCAGATTAAAAGACTTCAAACGAACTACAAAAAAACATCACCATCGCGATACTCTGCAAGCTACTTGAAGATACGGATAGAGTCACTTGAAGAGTATTGGACTCAATTTGTTTCTCAACATCGAGAATTCCTTAAAACTGCAGAGAAATTAGACGAGAAAAAGGAATTAAAGGCTCTCTACAATGATGTTGAAGATTTATATATGGACTTCAAAACTAGTTTATTGGAACTGACGGAATCTGTCACAAAACAAGAAGTGGGCTCACCTCATGCACCTCAAGCATCTCAAACTGTAACGCATACCAAGTTACCACCAATAAATATCCCCTCATTCTCAGGCGATTATCAAGAATGGATGCATTTCAAGGATTTGTTTCTTTCTATGATCCACAATGAGCAGGGACTGAGTGATATACACAAGCATCACTATTTGAGATCGAGCTTGAAAGGTGAAGCAGAACAAGTCGAGATCACAGCTGACAACTATAGTAAGGCTTGGAACGCCTTAGTCTGCCGCTATAGTAATGATAGAGTTATAGCTAATACCATACTGAATCGTTTGCTCAATCAAAAGAAACTCACATTCGAATGCTCTAAAGGCCTCAAGGATCTGCTTGATACTACAAACCAGTGTCTCAGTAGTCTCTTAAATTTGAAAATAGACACAACTACTTGGGATTCTATTATCGTGCACATTGTGGTATCCAAGTTAGATAACGAAACTCACAAAGCTTGGGAGCATTCACTTGGTCCTTCGACGGAGTTACCCACTTATAAGAATCTCACCTCATACTTGGAAGGACGATTCAGAGCTATGGAGATGGTGCAAGTGTCACAAAAGAAAGAAAAGAAAGAGTATACACTGCAACCACAAGCTATTGCACCTAAAATGAAGAATTTGAGATCCTTTACCACAGAAATTGATACGGAATGCTCATATTGTAAGAAAAGTCACTACATCTGTCACTGCACCGAATTCGCACAACTCGACGTAGATCAACGCAAAGAATTTGTCCGAAACAACAACTTATGCTTCAATTGCCTTGTCAAAGGACATTCCATACGGAACTGTAGACAAGTCACAACATGTAGAACCTGTAACCGCAAACATCATACGCTCTTGCACTACCAGACTATAACAGCCAAGCCGCTTACAACGGAGACACCCACAGAGCCTGATGACCCACAATCTTCGCAAATCTCTAGTCTAAAGGTTTCACTAAGCGACAACCAAGTTATTCTGGCTACAGCACGGATTGGTGTGATGGATAGCAGTGGTTCTCTCGTGCACCTCAGAGCCTTAGTTGACCAAGGTTCACAAGCTACCTTCATTACGGAGTCGGCAGTGCAACTACTGCGACTGAAGAAGATCCCACAGTCAGCTAATGTAACAGGCATCGGGAATCACGCTGTACAGGCACGACACGTCGTTAACTTAGATATTTACTCACCGATAGAAACTCACCACGTCATGCAAGTTAACGCTCACGTACTTTCGAAATTAACACCATTGTTACCCACAAAAGAGTTTGACATCACACAATGGCCTGCCCTGTCCCAATTGCAACTAGCAGATCCTCACATGCACCGACCGGGATCTATTGATGTTCTACTGGGCGCCGATGTCTACGCATGTATTTTACTCAAAGGACTTCACAAATACGACACTCTCCTGGCACAAAACTCCAGACTGGGATGGTTAGTCTCTGGAGCGACGAAATCATCGAACGATCTGCCACCTCACAACATAACAGTAAATAACGCACTCATTGAGGTAGATCAACTCTTGCGCAAATTCTGGGAGACTGAAGAATATAAGCCACACGAGAAACCTCAAACCCTTCTCGAAACACAATGCGAAGAGCACTATAAGAAGACACACACCAGACAAGAAGATGGTCGTTACGTAGTACGCTTACCTTTTAAAGACAACCACGAGGAAAATTTGGGCGTAATTGGAGAAGCATCATCAAGGGAACTACTGATTGGAGTTAACGGCCGCGAATTTACACAAGACTCGACTTGAGTCAACAGCGTAGTATACTCTTCAAATGTCAGTAAAGTCTGCCCTATGACACGCTTCAAATGGGCTTTAATCGACTTTACGCCGGCTTCCCAGAGTCCACCGAAGTGTGGAGAGCCAGGAGGAATAAAATGCCATGTAGTTTGGTCATTTGCGAGAATCTCGGATATTTCTCCAACTACTTCTGACTTTCTATTATTAAACATAGTGTCAAGCTCTTTAGAGGCTCCCACAAAGTTAGTACCACAGTCACTCCACAGATCACTACAATGACCGCGTCTGGAAGTAAATCGACGGAATGCCGCAATAAAAGCAGCCGTGGACATGTCACTTACAAGCTCTAAGTGAATGGCCTTGGTAACGGTGCAAACAAATAAAGCAATGTAGGCCTTGCATGTCCGTTGCCCTGGAGTTGTGTGTGAACCCAACGGTCTAAGTACAAGGTCGGCACTGAATCGTTTGCTCAATCAAAAGAAACTCACATTCGAATGCTCTAAAAACCTAAAGGATCAAATGCCTTTGCAATATCCGACAGTACTGACGTTTTGGTGAAGCGGTCTGTGGGTTCCGAAATGTCAACCTTAAGCTCAAAGACATCCTGATGTGAGTTCCATCTAATACCTAAAGCCTTGATAGTATCATCAAGCTTTATCTCGACACTTGGTTGATTTGTCTTTTCCGTGCTAGGAACCTTTTCCAATACGTCAGGGCTGTTGGATGCCCATTTGTGCATTTCAAATTTACCTTTAGCCATTACTTGTGTTATACGACTTTGTAACTCAGCCGCCTTTTCCACGTCATTCGCACCTGTGAGCAAGTCATCCATGTAAAAATCGTTACTGATGACATCTACCAAATCTGGAAATTCCCCTTTTTCGTCTTGTGCAAGTTGTTTTAGTGTGCGAATGGCGAGAAATGGCGCACATGACGTGCCATACGTTACGGTCAGTAAACGCTTCTCGATAATCTCATCGTGCGGAGAAGAGCGCCACAATATGCGCTGATAGTCGACGTCATCCTTAGCGACGAGTATTTGGCAATACATTTGTTTTACATCTGCGAGTAGACAAATCTTGTGAGTACGGCATCGAACAACCAAATCGCGCAGGTCTTGCAATAGTGATGGGCCAACAAGCAGCTCGTCGTTTAGTGATGTACCACCTGACGGCTGTGCAGTTCCATCAAAAACTACTCTGAGCTTCGTTGTAGTGCTGGATTCTCGAATCACTGCGTGGTGAGGCAGATGGTAGATTTTGTGAGTTGGCACTTGTTGTGGGTCTACATCTTCCAAGTGGTTGAACTTTTGATACTGTTCGATGAAGTCCGTGTAATCCTTCCGAAATTTCGGTTTGTGTGCAAATCTCCTTTCCATGTGCTTCAGTCTTTGCACAGCAATTTGTCTGGAGTTTTTTAGGACCTGTGATTATTACTGCTAAAATGTTTTTGCAGAAACTATGGTTGAGTGGTATTAGTTGGACTGATGAACTTCCCCTCGAACTTGCTTCTGAGTGGTCAAGTTATAGAGACCAGCTCTGTAACATGCCGACCTTGTACTTAGACCGTTGGGTTCACACACAACTCCAGGGCAATGAAAGAGTGGAAATTCACGGCTTCAGCGATGCTTCTTGTTTAGCTTACGCAGCTGTAGTATATTTACGAGTTATCACGTCACAAGGGATCCATGTATCTCTGATTATTGCCAAAACTAGGGTGGCACCAGTGAAACAAGTCACTGTGCCTCGTTTGGAACTTTGTGGCGCGGTACTACTCTCGAAATTGCTCAAAGATGTGCAACATAGTCTTCAACTCTCTGAGTAGTCTGTATTTGCATGGACTGATTCAATGATTGTTCTAGCTTGGCTTCGTCGAACTCCCAATACTTGGAAGACTTATGTAGCAAATCGTGTTACTGAAATTGTGAATATTGTAAGTAGTGGACGGTGGCACCACGTCAAATCGGCAGAAAACCCTGCAGATGTTGCGTCACGAGGCATTCGCCCTGACTTGTTCAAAGACTGCGATTTGTGGTGGCATGGACCAGCTATGCTTCACCAAGATAATGAATTTGATGGATATCGCTCGCTCTCTCTCGACATACCAACAACACAATTAGAAGTCAAAGAAAAGTCGAAAGGAAATGATAGTAAAATCACTGCATTACAAACTGGTGTATCGAATGAGAGTGACGATCGACTCACATATTTGGCTAGATATTCTAGTTTGACAAAATTGATTCGTGTTACGGCTTATCTGATGCGATTTGTGAAATTGTGTAAGGCACGTATTGATGCTAAGCGTAATCAGACAGCACCTGAGACTTTTCCTCGGCATCTGACAGTTAGTGAACTGAGATATGCAACAAACATTTGTATTCGACTCTCTCAAGGATTTTGGTTTCAAGAAGAATTACAAATGCTGAGAAAAGGCCAAAGGTTTCCAAAATCGAGTCAATTAACTTCTCTTACTCCCTACATAGATGAAAATGGTATCATGCGAGTAACAGGACGTATACGTAATGCTAAAGTGCACTTCGACACTAAGTCACCTGTCGTATTGGTCTCGAAATGTTACTTAGCTGTCTTAATTGTAAATGATGCTCATGTTCATTGTTTGCACGGAGGTCCTCAACTGACTTTAAATGGTATCCGCTGTAAATATTGGATAATCGGTGCCAAGAATTTGGTTAAAAAGGTTATTCACAAATGCATTCCTTGCTTCAAGCAATCTGCAGCACCAATTAATCAATTGATGGGTCAGTTACCGACGTGTCGAGTCACGCCCGATAAACCCTTCCGTAAAAGCGGAGTTGATTTTGCGGGTCCAATTCAGTTAAAATTGTACCCTGGCAGATGTAAACGGACATGCAAGGCCTACATTGCTTTATTTGTTTGCACCGTTACCAAGGCCATTCACTTAGAGCTTGTAAGTGACATGTCCACGGCTGCTTTTATTGCGGCATTCCGTCGATTTACTTCCAGACGCGGTCATTGTAGTGATCTGTGGAGTGACTGTGGTACTAACTTTGTGGGAGCCTCTAAAGAGCTTGACACTATGTTTAATAATAGAAAGTCAGAAGTAGTTGGAGAAATATCCGAGATTCTCGCAAATGACCAAACTACATGGCATTTTATTCCTCCTGGCTCTCCACACTTCGGTGGACTCTGGGAAGCCGGCGTAAAGTCGATTAAAGCCCATTTGAAGCGTGTCATAGGGCAGACTTTACTGACATTTGAAGAGTATACTACGCTGTTGACTCAAGTCGAGTCTTGTGTAAATTCGCGGCCGTTAACTCCAATCAGTAGTTCCCTTGATGATGCTTCTCCAATTACGCCCGGACATTTTCTTATAGGTGAAGCTCCTATCACTATTCCGGAAGAAAGTCTCGCAACAGTACCAGTATCTCGTTTAGATCGCTGGCAATTACTCCAAAAGATGTTGCAATCGCTTTGAATCCGTTGGAGTTCAGAGTATTTAACTACGCTCCAAAACCGATACAAATGGAATATAAAAAATGCAGATCCTGATATCGGAACAGTAGTTCTAGTCAAGGATGAAAGACTCCCTCCCGGAAAGTGGTTGTTAGGTCGAATAATAGATAAGCATCCTGGTAGAGATGGTTTGATAAGAGTTGTTACCTTAAAAAATAAAAATGGTACTTTTAAAAGACCTATTGCCAAAATTTGCCCTCTACCTCTAGATTCTTAGCTATGATCTGTTATTAAAGATTGTTTTGTTTCTTAAAGAAGTAAGTTGATTGAGTTTACTGTGTATCTTAACTTTGAGTTTACAGATTAATGTCGAGTTTCACTAGTAAAACTACCTTTGTAAGGACAATCCGTCCTTGGGCGCCGATAATGTTTAAAGAACAATGTTTAGTTAGTTACATTTTATAGTGCACCAATTTCATAATAGATGGCGGTGTTACACTCGTGAAACACGCTATCGTTGTTTTCCCGTGGATTGTATAAAGCTCCCTTCGAAATCTGAGTTATACGAGTATTAAGTTGTCATCAAAGTGTTTCATTAATAAGTGCAGTGATAGGTAAACACCCTACAAAGAAGTAGTCAATGCATACTAATTTGTACCATCCATACTAATATTATAAATGGGAAAGTGTATGTGTATGTTTGTTTGTTTGTCCGTCTTTCACGGCAAAACGGAGCGACGAATTGACGTGATGTTTTAAGTGGAGATAGTTGAAGGGATGGAGAGTGACATAGGATAGTTTTTATCCCCGAAATCATCCCCTAAGAGGGTGAAATGGGGGGGGTAAAAGTTTGAATGGAGCTGCGATATAAACGAGTTCCACGCGGACGGAGTCACGGGCAGAAGCTAGTATATAATAGTTGGGGAATTTGTGGCAGCAAGGTATGGAGCAGTCTGCACTTTTGTCTCCGGCGACACCGCTTTGCGAGATTGTTTTTTGGGCCAAACTAAGCTGATTTAGCGTTCCAGCCACGAGATCAGTCATCCTCTGGTTAGTACCCAAAAACACCTCCCGCGAGGTCGAGTCTCTGCTATATATCTGTCTAACCGTAGCTACTAGGAAAACATTGGTACCAAATCAAAATAAGTTTCGTACCATTTTCGTATAATTTAAGGATGACACGATAAATTTTGAGATAATAGGCACCCGGAATTGCTTCATCATGGATTTAAAGTTAACGACGCTAGATAAATATTTTTTTAAATACTGTTATATGTTTATGACAATATAAAGTTCAAATTATAATGACAAAAATGTATGAAAGATGTCTATTTCTTTCAAGCCAGTGCTAGAAAAAGTGTATTCGAACTTAAATATTGGGCACGCTGTAGTTTAAGAAATAATTATTTAAGTAAGTTATAAGTTTTAGAATAAATACGAATAGTTACGTCGTAATCTTGAATGAAACAGCAAGCATTTTGCTAAGTACTTTAGGCGTAAGGATCCTTCAATTTTATTGCAAAATAAGAAGTTAAAAATACAAAAGGCGAATCATACGTTTTAAGAAAAAGCTAGCAATCACTTGTGTTTCCAAAGTGAAAGGCTAACAATTGCAATACCCGCTCCCTCTTCCGCTTCCCCCTTGCCCCGCACGCCCAGCATCTAGTGGCGGAGTCACAATGATGAATATTCATACACTCGCGTCTTGTTGCGTTTGTTGAGCATCATAGTTAGTTGTTTGTTACAATTAATTCTGCTGTAATAGTTGTGTCGCACGCTCGTGTGTTGCTAATTTGAGATTCGTGTGTCCTTAGATTTTAGTGGGTGTATACAATAGTTTTCTTTTGTTAGCTGCCGCGTATTACAAGAACGCTGACGGAGGCACGGGATGAAATATTATTTATATTTTAACCAACTCTAAGATCTCTATGCTATATAGCAAGACTGCACGCGAAATACACGATCCGTCTCTTTCTAGTTAGAAAAGTTTGACGCAGTGGCGTGCGTACCATATAGGCAAATAGGCAGTGCCTACCTTCCAAAATAACTCCACCACATATATTTTTCTTCTCTATGATGTTACTATAATAGTTTTCAAAACAATCTAGTTCTTAACTTACATAACGACACGCGCTGCAATTTAAATTTGCGCGCGAATCAGACTGGCTCACAGCAGGTCAGGCACCGCGAACGGCGCCTAAGCCACGGCACACACTCTCACAGTGCGCTTGTGTAAATATCGTCCGTGAACTATGTACGGATTTGCTCAGTGCGCACACGTTTACGCAATTCACACCCACACATGCTTCCAAATCCGGCCGCCGGACCTCGTCGGTCAGCGTCAACGCTGTGCGTGATTGGCCACAAATACTCGTATTGTGACCAATCACGCTTGCGCTACCGCCGAATTTCAGCCAATCGGCGTATTGTAATCACGATTCGCCTATTAAACGATCGTGCGGCACAAAGTTACATGCATTAAACGATCGTGCGGCACAAAGTTACATGCGGCAAATGCAAGAAGTCCCTTTTGCTGTGATTATTACTTGTAACGTGGGGCGTTCTAATTTGTCAGGGTTGTTTGTTTGCGAAAATTTGTTTTAAATGTCCTATTTGGAGTTGTGTTGTGAAACGAATGAAAACGATATGAATTTAATAATGCACAATGCACCAACTAATTAAATATGCGTATGCAAAAAAAACCAAAACCTGACATGTAACGTGGTGTTATCAATAAAGTATTTGTATTTGTATTTGTATTTGAAAAAAAAATTCGTGTTGTTGCAGTTGCATTACATAGTTCGGTTAGAAGTGATATTCTTACGTTTTCTATTGAATTTTCCGTGTGTTTTTGTTTATTGGCCTATTCTATACTTGTGTATTAAGCCACAAATATGTGTTTTAGCTGTGAGCGGTGTATTGACCTAGTATGTTTGCAGAAGTTAACTTTCGGTGAATTTAGCAAGTTATTGTAGTTCGATAATAAGTAAAAGGTAGGTGTAAGACACAGTTGCAATAAGTTTGAACTCGGGGTAATATTACTCGTCAATTTCATGTAGGTATAGTATCCTAAGATAGTATCACTAACACAACGCACGCTGACGGAGACTCACTTTGTCGAAAGTCGAAATAGCCTAAGGCTTAGTAACTTACACAACACGTACGTAACATTACTTTACTTAATAACAGTTTAATTATGCATTTTTCTTTCTCTTTTCTACAAGTACGACAAATAGGTGACGTACGTAGGTCTCCTCAAAAAAAAACTGCCTACCCTAACTAAAAACCCTATGCACGCCACTGGTTTGACGAGTACCTATTCCCGGAGATTAGCCCATACATTCAAACTAACGAAGTCACTATGTCGCAATGCAATATAAGATTAGCAAATATTTAAGCAAGAAGGTTAGTATAACCCAATTACCGTCACGCTACGCTCGTAGAGCTACTACGCCGTAGCATGTAGCAGCTTAACACATTCACTGCCAAGAATCGCTACACACTAGCTTTGTAGTCGATCCAGTGGTTTTACCTCTCATCTCAGTAGCGGAGAGTGGCTACGGCGGGTTCCAGGCAGTGGGGGTGTTAATCCACATGTTACGAAAAGCACCCGTACGTATGTGTCATGGTTGGCGCTGAATCGTATACCAAAAAAGTCGAAAACCACGTTGACGCAGCTAGTCTCGTGCGGTCGTGCTGCAAGTGTCGGACTAAATGGGTACTATCGACAAAATAGAATCCTGACCCACCATGGAACCTTGTCACAATTAACTGACATATTAACGTCATATGATTGTACGTATGTTCGTTAATTGTAACAAGGGTCTATGGTGGTTTATGATTCAGTTGGTTCGGATAGTACATCCGGGTTCACGAATTTTCAGAATCCGCCACTGCCAGTTTAAGCTTGATAAATTATAACTCAATAAGTAGTTCTCTTTGAACCCTTTTGGTACGAATGCTTTAAAAATTCAACAACCTGTCGTTTTCTGTTCTGAAAATGTATTTCAGGCCCAGCAAAAAAAGCGTACGAGCAAAAAACGCAAGCATTCCGACCGCCAATTTCCCGTCCTTTGACGGCGCATTAAGTGAAAATGAGTCCCATTCACGTGCTAACTACTCCGTCATTGGTGTCGTACACGTACACGGCTGGTTGTGTTCGTAGGCGCTTTGCTCTGCTTAGCGGGAAAACCACGGCATCGACTACGAGCGTAGCGCTAGAATTTGTTGGCAGTAAATGTCGCTCGGCAATTTGCGGCCCGTAAGATATATTTACATACATACATACATTCACGCCTTTATTCCCAAAAGGGGTAGGCAGAGCACATGAAACGTATGTTCCAGCGCCACTTTTAGCATAAATGTGGGTATAAAATATCGACAAAATGTGATATTGCAGTGATAGGTTGCTAGCCTATCGCCCACAACACACTTCAACCCTGGTCCCTTAGTCGACTTTTACGACACCCACGGGAAGAAAGGGGGTGGTGAAATTCTAACCCGACACCACACGGGTATAGTATAGATATATTTACTGGTAACTTTTCTATCGCTCGAGTCAGTCCACAGGCTAAAACAATGGCTAATAGAGAACCCGCTATTATTCGAGCTATATCGTATTATAAAAATAAGCGAATAACAAAAAGGTCTTATATATATGCACAGACAGAGCACTGTAGTTACTTTTTTCAATATTAGAATATAAAATGTTGTTCAGCTTAGTAAAAAGCTCTTTACTAAACTTTTACGGTAATGCCTTCATTTTCAGCTCCATCGCTCGGTTTGGTCGGTTAGCGCGTTAATTTATTATAAACTATATTGCAAGCAATTTGAGGTACTAAGTATGTATTTATTGGATGTAGGGAATGCAATCTCGCCTGATTTCAGACCTAACTGAGATCTAGTCAGACCGGGTTTGTGAATATCGAGATTTACGAGATTAGCAATTAGATCTAGCAATTTAGCTACATGTGAAATAAAAATACAAACTGCATAATGTGGTTTTAAAATATAATATATCCGTTTCATTTCAAAATACAACACAAATCATTTTTACTAAATTATTTATTTAACCATCAGGTTTTAGTATATGTACTAAATTAGAAGTAAGTACTTAATATTTTTTTGTGTCAATTTAATAGTCGGTTTGAATTTGTCAATAAGATTAACCTTTAATCATGCTAATCCCTAATTGGAAGCTAGTTATAGCTCTAAAGAAGTCTTGAACAAGCACAAAAGTTGAACAAGCTCTTGAAGTTGTAATTAGCATAAAACTCATTTGTTGGACTTGCGACACAACAGTATGAAGTTAAAAAGGGTCGAAGTCCACTGGGCTTACGGCGAACAACAAAACACCACATTAAATATAACCCACGACCGTTCGCTAGGGTTGCAGACGTCTTAAATTTGTTGACGTAAGATTGAAGTATAATATGTACAGAGCTACGGTAGCCTAGTGGTTCAGGCATGCGGCTGTCAAGCGGTGCCGGCGGTCGTCGGTTCGGATCGCAGCTCGTACCAATGAGTTTTTCAGAACTTATGTACGGAATGTTTACCGTTAGCTTTTCGATGAAGGAAAACATCGTGAGGAAACCGGTCTTTTCGCAATAAGGTCTGGTTTCCCTTCTGGGTTGGAAGGTCAGATGGCAGTCACTTTCGTAAAACTAGCCAAATCTTGGGATTAGATGTCAAGGGGGACCCCGGGCTAGGAAGGATGATGATGATGTACGATCGCGAATCTACTTTACGTTTGAACCAAAATCGAAAAGTAGATGAATTGGTAATGTTGTTAAATAATATTGATCCGGAGTCGAAGCAGTGGGCGTGACCGTACATATAAGGTTTTAAGTTTGCCAGCTGCTTAGAGCTCAGTTTTGTATATTCCTCGCTAACGAATTACGGAAATTTAACTCAAAATAACCTTTGTCATTGGGTCGCCCACTATACTTACAACAGAATGAAAAGCAACACATTTAAAGGTTTAATTCATCTGCTTCTTCATCAAATTATTTTTGTATGTTGTGCGGAACGACAAACAGACGTTAAGAATAAGGGAAGCATTTAGTGACAACCCCGCTCCTTAGGGCCGGAGTCCAGTAATCCGTCCTCAGCGGCATTCTGATGGGATTAAAGTCTCCCTTATCGGATCCTGTTGGATTTCGTATGTTTGTCTGTCGAACTTTAATCTGTTGTCGTTTCTACAGTCACGATTTCCTATACAATCATCCCTTTCACCCATGCGCACTGATATATCGCGCTGTCTCTGTCATACACGACGTACGCGCATCGCTCACGCCACCTGGCGAAAGCGAATTAGATACTCTCCCGTCGTGCGTGTAACAACCAGCTCCGCGCTGATGAATAAAATAAATCGAATTAAATCCGACGCATTCTCCATATATTACTGAAAACTGTACGTGCTGTCAGCTTAGTGCTATAAGGTGTTCGTGGATTGAAAGTGCTTTTGGGCATTTCGGGATTGCGCTGCGCGTCCCAATGAAGACACGTGCAGGTGCCATGAGCAGCTAGCCTGAAGGAGACATTCACCCAAATCACAAGTAAGTGCGCATGGATCCATTTGCTCTTCTGTTAGCTGATTCATCGACCTGTTCCGATTTCCAAAGCAGCTGACTTTTCCTACACAATTTCGCGTCTAGTAGCTACGACAATAGACCACGGTTGGACCCCTAACATACAGTCCACTACTCTTAAACAACGCGCTAATCTCTGAAAAGGGAAATTAGAAAGCGCACCGCAAAAAACCACCCTTGGTGTGCGTGCATTCTACAAACTCAATTCTATACGCCCCAAGTTTTGGTCACTACGACCCGGATAAATTATTTCATTCCCAACCTAGGATTTATATATATATTAAAAGTAGCTCCTTGACATTATGTATAATTTACCCATAGATACTTAAATCTATGTACTTCGCATCATATCTTCGTATCATTATTCTATAGGTACTAACATATCAGCAACACAGTTAACGTTTCAATATTTTTAGTGTACAATTGATGTACACGTTACAAAATACATTCTATTGTTCGCACCGGCTCGGGAGCGCTGACGAGTTTCGTCCATTTCTACCCGCTTATTTCGTTATTTTCGTTTCGCGAACTACCGCGCCGCACACCGCGCCCTGGCGCCTGTAGGTACACGTTACGGTCATCGCTTAACCTACTTTGTAGACGGAGAGTTATCTAAACCGCTTTTAATTTTACAAACTGTTTCCGATTTGTAACGCATTCCTTTTTATATATCTTTTATTCCCGCGACTTGTGTTACATACATTTGTTTTAACCGCACTTTATTTCCGCGACCTGTGTTTACTCACATTTATTTTAACCGCACTTTATTTTCGACTTGTGTAAACTCACGTTTATTTTAACGGATTTTATTCCCGCGAGTCTTGTTTACGGACATTTAACCGCATTTTGTTATATACATTTTATTTGTGTAGGCTAAGTTTTATAATCACACTCAAAGCACGTCATGAAAATTGACTCTAAAACCGAGGCAGCTAGGGACCCCGTCCCGAATGACCTACTTATTTTGGAAGCTAAGCGTAATGCTTTCTTTAATCGCGTACAGACCATATACCAATTGTCGGTTAAGGCGCACGAAGATGAAATTACACGTAAAACCTTCTTAACTAACGTATCAAATCTAGACCAATTACGATCAGATTTTGAGCGTGTTTTAGACTCGTACAATGAGTGCCTTATAAAAGTAACGCCTAATGCAGCCGTTAATTATCAGGCCTGGATCGCGTTTGAGGAGATGTACTGTGAAATCAAATGCATTCAGTCTGAAGTCGAAGGTTCGCCGGAGCGCCCTCAGCGGCCTCCGCAATCCGCTTTAAGGCAAAATTTGCCGACTATACAGCTCATGGAATTTAATGGCGACCTTAGGAATTGGCCATTATTCTATGAACAATTCAAAAGTGTGATTCATAACAACTCAAGTTTATCTGACAGCGAACGAATTCAGTTCTTAGTGGGTAAACTAACTGATAAAGCTAGATCGGTATGCGCTGGGCTACCCACCACAGGGGAAAACTAAGCCATAATTTGGAAGGCGCTAGTCGATAAATATGAGGATAAGCGCGCCATGGCGGCCGGCTATATTAATCAGCTGTTGGAATTTAAACCCATAGCCAATGGGTCCGCTTCTAATTTGGAGTATTTTCTTTGTAACTTTGACGCCTCTGTTAAGGCGTTCAAAGCGCTAAATTGACAAGATTTAGCGGATTTTTTGTTCTTGCATATCGCATTACAAAAACTAGATCCCGAGTCGATCAAATTATTTGAGATGTTTTATCGCAAGGAAACATGTCCTTCGTACGAAAATCTTATCGATTTTGTCAAGGAACAATCCAGGGTTGCAGCGCATTCGACAACCAAACAAACTTTTTCCCAACCGCAACCTAGTATCAATAAAAAGATACCGGTACCAAAAACCAATTCAACGAAAACATTCGTTAATACGCAAGCGCCCGCGATGAATACTTGTTTGTTGTGTAAAACGAATAAACACGAACACTTATATCAGTGTGCCGCATTTACAAAAATGTCCCCACACGAAAGATTTAATTTTGTAAAGAGTAATGCCGTGTGTAATAACTGCCTTAGTTTTAAACACAATTTTTCCGTTTGCACGTCGCACAGAACGTGCAATCTATGTAATTCTAAACATCACACGATGTTACATTTTAATCCGCCGCATAAAGAATCTTATTTACCTAAATCGCATCAAACAGGTGCAACCAACAATATTGTCAACGATGCACATTCCTCAACTTCGAGCGGCAATAACGCGGGGGCAAGCAATTTGCAGTCTTATCGCCCAGTCGATAAGGTCGATTATGGTTTGAGGCATGACTCAACGTTGAATCATTTGTCGTCTCGGAGTGCAAATGATGATAACTTAAGAACGCTTATACATAAAACGACATTATTAGGGACCGCGAAAATTAAACTTTATGACGCTAGCGGTAAGATTTATTATGCAAGAATTCTGGTGGATCCTGGAAGCCAGTCTGATTATATAACGCTCGAGTGTTGTAATCGATTGTCGCTACCGATTTCGAACCAAAATCGTTTTACGAGGGTTCAGGGCATTGGGGGTTCTTCCCAGAAGATACTTGGAATGTCGACGGTGCAATTTAGTTCCCGATTCGACAGTAATGGCGACAACGCTTATACTATGCAGCCTCTGGTTGTGGAAACCATTACGTCACACTTGCCTGACTCGCCTCTCGACATATCGTTATTTGATTGTTTTAAGAACATACCGCTGGCGGATGATTGTTTTAATGAGCCCGGGCCCATTGATATGCTTATAGGGGCAAATCTATTCTGTGAAATCTTACTTTCTGACAAAGTCCGAAGTGCCGGCTTGCCTTCGGCTTTGGAAACGACCTTGGGTTACGTCATAATGGGGGACGTCACTGTGACGTCACCTTCGCGCGCGACTCGTGCTCTCTGTGCGTTTACGCACGAACCGCTTAACCAAACTCTAGAAAAGTTTTGGAACTTGGAGGAAGTACCCTCAAGGAAATTTCTAAGTCCCGATGACAAGGAATGTGAAGAAATATTTACCGCAACGACCACGCGTAACGATAATGGTTCTTACGCAGCCGATCTTCCCTTCAAGCAAACACCAGATAATTTGGGCAATTCTTATATTACCGCTAAAAGAAGATTTTCGATGCTCGAAAATAAATTCTTAAAAAACCCGCAACTCCGCGAAAAATATGATGCCGTTATTCGGGATTACCTAGACAAAGGGATTATTTCTTTGGTTCCGCCCGAAGAATACTCTACGCCAGGGTTTTGGCTACTCCGCCAAGTTCTAGACGGTAGCCGCAAATCTGACAGCGGGCTGTCGTTAAACGACATCCTTCATACTGGTTGCAATCTGCAAGCAGATATTTTCCACATTCTTTTGAATGTTCGCATATTCCGCGTTGCTTTTTTTGCTGACGTCCGCCAAATGTACTTGTGCATAGAAGTACATCCGCACCACCGCTCCTTTCAACGATTTTTGTACCGCTTTTCGCCGGAAGTACCTTTGGAGATGTATCATTTCAACCGCGTCTGCATTGGCCTCCGGTCTTCGCCATACCTCGCGCTTCGCACGCTCCGCCAGCTCGCTAGCGATGAACGCGAGAGGTTTCCGCTCGCTGCCGCCGTTCTCGAAAGGGACGTTTACATGGATGATCTAGCTTCCTCTGCTTCTTCATCCGAGGAAGCAGTTGCGACAGCAAATCAACTAATCAGTCTCTTCAAGGCTGGTGGGTTTGATTTGGTCAAATGGACTAGCAACTCTCCGCAGTTGCTAGAGTACATTCCCATTTCTCACCGCCAGTCGGAAGACGTCTCTTTCGGTGACGGCGACACTTTAAAGATTCTTGGTCTTCGATGGCTTCCCGCTTTGGATGAATTCGTCTTTGACGTTTCGCCTCCGCAACTCCATGGCACGAAGCGTGCTATTCTTTCAGCTACTGCTCGTTTGTATGACGTTCTAGGGCTCGTCGGTCCTGTCATACTCTATTCCAAGCTTCTTATAAAAGAACTATGGCTTTTAAAGATGGATTGGGATGATTTACCACCGCCACACATATCGCTTTTATGGGAGCAGTTCGTCAGTGAGCTTCCACTGATCTCTGCTCTTAAATTTCCGCGTCATTTAGGCATTGAGAAGAACTCAAAATTGACACTTTTGGCCTTTGCCGATGCCAGTGAAAAGGCTTACGGCTGTGTGATTTACGCGCACGTCGTTGTCGAGAATCAAGACCCAGTCATCCGTCTGATTTGTTCGAAATCAAAGGTCGCACCAGTAAAAACAGTGACGGTTGCTAGGTTGGAGCTTTGTGCTATTGTATTAATGTCAAAACTGCTTCGAACTGTTCACGATGTTTTATCTCAGCGTCATCCAATTGCGGATACGTTTGCATTTTCCGACTCTGAAGTTGCCCTATGTTGGGTCCATTCTTCACCTCATAGATTCACAACCTTTGTCGCGAATCGCATTGCTCAATGTCAAAATAATTTTACCTCGGAGCATTTTTATCATGTACCAGGGTCTGAAAATGCAGCAGATTGTCTTTCGCGCGGCCTTCTGCCTTCCCGCTTAAAGGACCACAATCTGTGGTTCCATGGCCCATCCTGGGCATCCTCGCCAGTTAGTGACTGGCCTATAACGGCTTTCTCGGCGTCATCTACAAAGCTGCCAGAGGAAAAAACAACCGCTTTGGTTGCAAATACCTATAACAATGAGCATTGGCTTTTGAAATTAAGCGAGAGATTTTCCTCATGGAATAGATTTATTAGAACAGTCGTTATAGTTTTAAAATTTCTTAAACGGCTTCCTCGCAACCGAGAAATAACCGCCGACGACCTGGACGCAGCCGAGCTGCTCGTTGTGAAGGTCATGCAGCAAACGTCATTTTCAGATGACATAGGTAAAATACAAAAGGGCAGGGTTTGCTCACCCGCCTTACGCAAACTATTTCCATTTATTCGCGATAACGTCCTACGAGTAGGAGGGCGTTTAGGAAATTCGTCCCTTGATTTTTCTAGTAAACACCCGGTTCTACTACCCAAAAAAGGCCACATTGTGGAGCTGTTAATAGACTTCTGTCACCGAGAAAATTTACACGCTGGCCCCCAGCTTTTGTTGTCAATCTTGCGACAAAAGTATTGGATACTTTCCGCGCGTAGAATTGTGCGACAACGATTTCATAAATGTAACGATTGCTTCCGCGCTAAACCGACTAATACTTTCCCCGCAATGGCTGATCTCCCGGACTGTCGTGTCGAGCCTAGTAAATGCTTTACGCACACGGGCGTCGACTACGCGGGACCCTTTTACATCACGTTAGTTAGAAAACGCGGCGTGAGAAGCCAAAAGGCGTGGCTTTGTATTTTTGTTTGCCTGGTGACGAAGGCCGTCCACACCGAGCTCGCTTCTTCTCTTTCCTCCGCGGCGTTTCTCGACGCCTTTAAGCGATTTATCTCTCGGCGTGGGGATTGTAAATTTTTATATAGCGACCACGGCACTAACTTTACAGCTTCTAAAGCTTACCTAAACGAGCTTCATACTTTTCTTCAGTCTGATCCGTATTATACGCATTTCAAGGAAGAACTTGCAAAAAGTCGAATTACTTGGCGTATGAGCCCCCCAAACGCGCCCCATTTTGGAGGTATTTGGGAAGGCAACATTAAATGCTTTAAAACCCATCTTAATCGTGTTATAGGTAATCAAATCCTGACATATGAAGAATTACTCACCGTTCTTACTCAGATCGAAGCGATTCTTAATAGCCGCCCTCTTTACATACTAAGTTCTGACCCGTCAGAGCCCACCGCACTAACGCCCGCTCATTTCATGTCAACCTCGCCGTTGCCGCGTTTGCCCGCCGCCGACTTAAGCCAGGAGCGACCGAATCTATTGACTCGTTTTTCAATGCTAGACTCACTTGTCCAATCATTCTGGAAACGGTTCCGAATTGAGTATCTTCACAACTTACAAAGCAGAGAGAAATGGAATACTCCGGACAAGCCGATAACGGTGGGAACAATAGTTTTAATAAACGTTGCTAACACGCCACCCTTGCAGTGGCCGCTCGGAATAATAACTCGGGTATTCCCTGGGCGAGACGGTGTTGTCCGCGTTGCTGAAGTGCGGACCCGCAACGGTACGCTGGAGCGACCGATCGTTCGGCTGTGCCCGCTGCCTACGCAGTAGGGTTGCCACCACATATATATCTATACATATATTGAAATATATATATTTTTATTTATTTTATGTTACCACAAAAGCTTATTTTGGAATAATTACATATTTCCCTTCGTTTATCTTTAGTTATATAGTGCGTTTTTTATCTTTCCCCATATACATACATAATATGTATATAATCTTTTTTTTTATTTGAAGGGAACCCTTCAAGCCGGGGGAGATGTTGGATTTCGTATGTTTGTCTGTCGAACTTTAATCTGTTGTCGTTTCTACAGTCACGATTTCCTATACAATCATCCCTTTCACCCATGCGCACTGATATATCGCGCTGTCTCTGTCATACACGACGTACGCGCATCGCTCACGCCACCTGGCGAAAGCGAATTAGATACTCTCCCGTCGTGCGTGTAACAACCAGCTCCGCGCTGATGAATAAAATAAATCGAATTAAATCCGACGCATTCTCCATATATTACTGAAAACTGTACGTGCTGTCAGCTTAGTGCTATAAGGTGTTCGTGGATTGAAAGTGCTTTTGGGCATTTCGGGATTGCGCTGCGCGTCCCAATGAAGACACGTGCAGGTGCCATGAGCAGCTAGCCTGAAGGAGACATTCACCCAAATCACAAGTAAGTGCGCATGGCTCCATTTGCTCTTCTGTTAGCTGATTCATCGACCTGTTCCGATTTCCAAAGCAGCTGACTTTTCCTACACAATTTCGCGTCTAGTAGCTACGACAATAGACCACGGTTGGACCCCTAACATACAGTCCACTACTCTTAAACAACGCGCTAATCTCTGAAAAGGGAAATTAGAAAGCGCACCGCAAAAAACCACCCTTGGTGTGCGTGCATTCTACAAACTCAATTCTATACGCCCCAGATCCCACGTCCCGCATATTGGGAAACTAAGTTTTTGCGGTCTTGTCGAATCTAATAAACGTTTGTAAAATAACTTCATTTTGTAACAACAGGCGGAAGGATGTGAGCAAGTTACATTAAGGGAAGGTCCTTAGTTTGACTGTATTTGAACTTCCTTGGAACTCCAATATTTATGAACCAATTTTAAATGACTTTATTATTTGGAAATGAATTTATTCTGGCCAGGACTAAGAGCTATTCATGGATGGATCGCGAAGAATGGACAGAGCTCCATATATTGTATAGTAAATATAGTAACAGTATAAAAAGACGGTTGCTTCAAATCAATCATTCATTTAATTTAATTTAATCATTCATTTAATTTGATAGTCGATTCGAAAGCGATTGATTCATCATCATCATCATATCAGCCTTTGACTGCTGGGCACAGGACATCCCAAAAGAGTGCGAAAGTGTCCTGCGCCACCCGCATCCAGCGGACTCCCGCGATCTTTATCAGGTTGGGTCTACCCACGTTGCGTTTTGCGGTGCGTGGTCGCCACTCGAGAAACATTCCGTCCCAACGGACGTCGGTTCTGCAATGTGCCCCGCCCACTGCCACATAAGCATTTTGGCCCAAAGCAGGTACTCAAGGAAGACAGGCGACCAAAACTGAGTAGGCCTAGAGGATGACTTCTGACGTTTTCTTCACAATGGAGTCCGCTGAAATCAATCGGAGAAAACCCTTTACCCAGGAGCATGGCTACCAAAGCGCGTAAGACGAGATCGCGAACCGTCCTGAACAAAATATTTTGTAGATAAGTAGCAGCCTGAATCAAGCTGTACACGAGGCTTGTTCAATCTTTGAATAGGTATATTTTGTTTATTTTATGAATGTTTCTTTTTTGTAATGTTCGTCTGATATGAAATGGTGTCCGATGCGCGCAGCGAAGTAGACGCATCGATGATTTAATTAATTATTTAATTGTGAATTAGCGCGGCTCGACCGCTGCCACTAGTTAAACAATGGGTGACCCTAATAAAAGTGAGCCCCCATTGTCAACGGGATCCTTGCCTTTCTGCAACAGAAGCTGCTGCTGGAAGGTCTGATGGATGCGGTGACTGCTGTTCAGATCTGTTCGTCGCGTTTTACTGTCGACGAAATCTGCGCTGCGAAGAAGGTGCTGTACCAGTCTCTCGGGATTGTCGGCACATTTGTACCTCATCGCAGAGAAGATGAAGCCGGAAGGAAGACCCTCGGGGACATCATTGAGGTCCTAAGGGAGAACGAGCACGACATGCCTGAGTTCGTGGCGACGGAGGTCTCCAGATTGCCGTCCAATACGCCAGACCATGTCCACGTGAGCTGCCTGCTGAAGGAAATTGTGGCTCTTAAAGCAGGCATGGCAGAAATTCTAAAGAAATTTGACAAATCGCAGGCCGTTATTGACGTATTGCGCAAAGAAATCATCCGTTTGCGCGACGGTGCCCTAGAAACGCGGTCACCGACGGCGTCAAATTTCAAGAATAGTAACCGGGCGTCAAATGCCGACTCGGTCAATTCGCGTGTAGCTGACAATGCGCATAGCGATGTCACTGTACATGCTGATCCGCGGTCCCCCTGCCCCCTCCTCGCGGGGCCTCCCGTCAACACTTCATCGAAACCACGTCGTCGTTTTGCTGACGTCGTTTCTGCTGGTGAGCCTACTGTTCCAGCCTGCCGGAAAGCTGCGCCCTCGAAAGCGCGTGAAGTTCGGGATCCTCCTAAAGAGGAAACCCCTCGCACCAATGTGGACAAGGAGGGTTTCACAACGGTGTCAAGAAAGCGTAAGACACGTAAGAGTCAGTGTGGTACTGCAGACCCGGTTTGTTGTGGTCTGCGGGTCTCCACACCGAGCAAGGCGCTGTACGTGTCGCGCCTGCATCACACTGCCACCGCTGAAGAAGTGACGCAGTATGTTCGCCAGAAAACCGGCTACTCGCTGAGGGTGCACCAGCTGCGGTCCCGGCACTACGTGCACTTCAGCTCTTTTGTAGTGCGCGTGCCGCGGCCGCTCCAGGAGACCATCGCGTGTGCTGATTTCTGGCCGAAAGGTGTCGTGTTTCGTCGGTTCCGGGGCAACCTACCAAATCCAACACCCGAGATGTCGACGCAACGGGGCCACGCCGTTTCGCCGTCTAAATAAACATTGTTCGGTTCATGACGCACTGTAATGTTATGTAACCTGTTTTTTCAATAAATAAATACATAAATAAATAAATGAATGGCACGTGTCAAATCTAATAATTGTTCCTACCTAATTTGTTTTATATTACCGTCTATACGAGTACATTATGTTAACCTCTTGCTAGCCGCGCACAAAATATAATATAATACGCATGTATAAAGGTGTATACGACTTACTGCCGTGTCTGGGACGTCAATTTGATCTGCCGACCATCCTAACAACATCCCCATCCCTAACTTGATCTCGTTTCCATGATTATCCTCGCACAATAGTGCCCTTATTGTACCCGGTGATCTATTAAGGACTTTTGTTGAGCGATACAGTGGCTTAATGTGTTCTTGTTAATGGTAAGTAGTTGTTAAAGCCAGTTAGGTAATGGAAAATGGAAAGCTGGTTAGGCTGAAAATGGAGGGAAAAAATGTAGTGTTTCATAAATTTACATATCAATGTAAATAAAAAAATTACATCGTACCTACTCGTACCTGTCTACCCAGGTGCCTTGTTAATCCAAATTATTGGACCCTGGTCCATAATTAGCAAATTTAACTTGCAAAGAGCATTTATGCGCATACATGACATAATATTTTAATCTGTTGGAATGATGTCGCAAATAAACACCCGCCGTTTTATTACACACCTTTACAATGGTGCCCGGACAAACGGAATTAAAGCCCGAATTTGCGACACAATTTCATATTCCCGACCCTCGTTAATGAGAGAATAAAATAAAAAATATGAAAATATATCAAAGCGGCCGCGGGGTGATAAATTCGCGGGACAATCATAGGAATGTCATCTCGTTCTGCCACATTATAACCCTTAATAAAAATAACATTCAGTTAGTAAAATTATTTAAAATAATGATTTTGATGGTAACGAAAACAAAAAAAAACTGGTGAGAATTACAATAAATAATATCGGTAGACATACAATGTCTTTAAGGGACTAGTTTTCCCTCTGGATTGCAAGGTCAGATGGCAGTCGCTTTTGTAGTGCCTATGCCAATGGGATTAGGTGTCAAACGGACCCCTGGCTCCTTAAGGGCATAACCGGGAATAACGCTAGGAGGATGATGATGACACATTACAAAGTCAACACTGCACAAAATAATGTTCGGGGCCAAAGATGTGTATTTTTTTAATTCTTACATTAAAAAAAGAACTTAAAGTAGGTCGTATAAATGCTAGAAGAAGTTTCCAAATGAAGTCTACCGATCGAATACAAGTTTTAATATCAGATTCTGTAACCTAAAAATACACTAGTTAAAAATGTACAGTGTCAAATGAACTTAAATCTAAAAGCCCAGATTATTATATTGTCCCTAAAACAATATGAAACATTAGTGTTATAATAAACAAATGATTGTAACACGACGACACGATTACGAGCGCTCGTAAGTCGACTCACGCCTTCGACGGTGATTACAGTCATGATTATTGCCGATTAATGCGAGTCGCATGAATTCGTCAACACCATTTAAATACTGCTTGTAAAAAAGACGACTATAAAGAGCTTAAACATGTAGGTACTAACGAGAATTAGTATAATTAAATTGATACTTCTGAATGATCTTACTGACTACTATTTTATGGAAATAAATTACATCAACAACATACACAACCTTTTACTAGTTATTTATGAAATGCTGTTATTGTATTAATCTGTTTCTATTATCATCATATGCGCCGAAATACTGCTCGACAAAGACCTCCCCCAAAGATCGGTACTGCGGCAACCGCGTCCAGCGGACTCCCGCGACCATAACCTGGCCCCGTATCATGGTCGGCCTTATCACGCGATAAGTGACAAGATAGAGCGTCCGTCACTGGCTGACACCGTTCGATAGAACGAAACTGACGCTTCATCTTGTCACTTATCGCGTGATAAGGCCGACCGTGATACGGGGCCTGGTCAGTGTTTTTTATCCCTGAATACAGCTGAGACAGTAGGTATATTTGTAGGAACGAAGTGACCCAGTGCACGCACCAATGTAACAAGACGACACTATTACGAGCGCTCGTAAGTCCACTCGCGCTTTCGACGGTAATTACAGTCGTGATTATTACCGATTAATGAGCGTCCAATGAATACGTCAACACGGCCCAATTGAATGTTTAATTAGTACGAATAGTTAAAAGCTGTTGACGTTTTTAAAAAGCTTAAATACGTTTACTAACGAAGTGTGTAATCATCATTAATTTACTTGTGTTGAGGCGTACACAACCGATTGAACGTGAGTTAAATGAACACTTTTTTGTAATGAATTAATTGATTCATTTTATAAAATTGCCCCGTACCTTGTATGCGTAAAGTGTGTTCAGAAAATTATGAAATAAACACCTTTGATATTTGCAAGCATTTACGTGATTTTGCTACACTTTTTCATGCAATTTTTTTATATAAGATTTTGTTTGCAAACATGTTGAGGTCCCGCCGGAAATCCAGCGCTAGTTTTTGAGTCGTCATTATGCCGAGGCCATGCACACTTAAACGGTACGCGACACTATAAAAGCTTTTAATAAAATGCTTATTATTAATCCTGTCAAACTCTACCCCCCGCGACAGAAACAAACGACCCCCTTTACAGTCCGCGAAGTCATTAGCCGAAACAAAAAACTCCGGTGCTCCTAATTTTAACATTTTATTAAAACCCCTTGTAATTTAGATTTATTAGAGTGACAGAGCCAGAGGAACCGGAAGGGACACACTGATTTGTAGGTATGGGTGTACTAAAATTCGCGTTGGGTTGTAAAGAGTATGTACGTGTGCCAGAAACTCATATGTGTTACTAAACTTATATGTCGTGAACACGCGTCGAAAAAAGCGCAAAAACCAACACAATAGCAAAAATAAATTAATTTATAAGCCCGTGCCTCGCTTACTCATTCACTGCTGATCTCTTTATTTATTTAAATCCGGCAACAAGGCCCATATTACAAATACCTTAAAGACTAACAGATATGTAATCAATATATACTTATTAATAACTACAAAACACACAATTACTGCGGCGTGTAGCGCAATTTTGTGGTGTCGAGTAACCGACTGGGAAAACGTCGGAACTTGACTACCTAAGCTACGCTTGTAGCGCTACGCCGTTGTCTGTAGCAGTTTGAAACTTTTACTACCAGGAACCCATCTAGAGGGCACCTACACCGCGTAGCAATTTTTGCCAGTGATTATGTACATGTTGCAGGGAAATGGTCTATGGACGAAAGGATCAACACGCGACGGCAGAGCTACGCATCGCGTCATATGAAGATTATACGTAAGAGAAAAATATGTGATTATTTATAAAGACTTAGATTGTTTAAAGTAATAAAGAACCCGTAGTTAGAATCCCCATAGTAATTATTTACATAAAACACCCTCTCATAGCATTCATTTGATATTGTAAACATTAAAGTAAAATCTCAGTACAAATTGTATTAGAAAGAGAGAGGAGATGTTGCCTATGCGCGAGCGCAGCGCAGACTGGCCGCCTGGAAGGGAGGGGTGTATCGCGCCAACATGACCGTAACGAGAGCCGCGGCCACCGAGCCTGAATTAAAACTTAGTACGGCGCATTTTTACTTTGCAATTAATATGTTTACACTTATATCTTTATAACGGCTCATCGTATTAGAAAGGTTTATATATTGTTAGAAAGCTAATAAAAAGTTCTATTTAATGTTTAAACTTAGAAATAAGTAAACTCAGTAGGTTCAGCGCAAAAGATAAATAAGTGTTACGAAAGGGACCGAATTACGGTTTGCCCGATTTCCATGTACGATTATTCAAATAAGAAAATATTTACGAACCCTACTGTACTAATAAGATCTCAAGCCATACTAGAACTTTGTAAATCAGCTTAGACTTCCGCCCATTAATATGTATAACATCCAAATAACATCTTGTAATGTAAATTAGTCAAGTCAAAGTGGGCGTAACTTTTGTTGTCTCACTCAGCACGTCTTGCTTGCCCGCTGGCAGGTATAAATAGCAGGTACGGCCCGGAGCAATTCAGGGTGTGTCAATCGGAGCCTCCTGGAAGTCACAACAAGAAGAAGAAGAAAACTACAAAGTATTAGGAAATTAGGGACTTGCATCAAGTCACTTAGGGCAGTGATAGGGCAGTATAGGGAAAAGTAAATAAAAGTCTATTTTTCGTTATTCCTTCTTTTATTTTGGTAACAGCGTTTACCCCAAAGTGTCTAAGGACACGGGCGAAGCCCAAACACACCATTCGGGCGCCGAGTGGTAGTACGCGCTGTCCGTACACATAGGGGCGGAGCTCGTCCGTCGCCGACTTGTGTCACGGAGCGTGGTCGACGCACTGTCCGAGCACATAGGGGCGGAGCTCGTCCGTCGCCAACTTGTGACTCGGAACTAGGTCACTCTTAGGTGACTGTGAGGGGCGAGCATTGCCGCGGCCGGTAGCGCTCGCGCTCACTCGCCCAGCCGACGCCGCCGAGAGCGGACGTCGCTCACAGTCGTTTTGGTCCTTCGAACCGGATCCGCTGGATCCGGATTTGTTTTGACGTACTGACGGGGCGTCAAAAGTTTTTCTCCGGCGTACTGACGGGACGTCGGAAGATTGTAGGGCGCCGTACGGTTAGGTTACGGGCCCCATTTGTACCGCCTAGGAGGCGTTCGCGCAAGTCAGAGCGCATGTGTTGGGAAATTCGTGTGAATTATTAGGAGAATTGTTATGAACTATGTACGAGATAGCCGCCATGGGTACGGCATATGAGAGCAAAATGTGGATTAAATATACCCCGATGTCGGAATCCAGGAGAAGGCCCACACTCAACGCGACATCGGGCCGTGACAGATGCAAAAGAAGGAAATTATGTAATACAGAGACAGCCGCCGCGCAAGCACGCCTGTGGGGCAACTACGCCGACACACGGCAAGAAGGGTTCGACGAGCCATCAACAAAAGTGACTGCGAGATATTTCGAAGCCCTTCTAGATTTCGAAAAGAGCGAACATTTAGCCGAGATATTGGAGGCAGAATACAGGAAACAAGCAGAGTTCGAGGTACAACAGAAACTATGTGATATAGAGAGTGAAGAATTGGCCGAAGTATTGGAGGCGGAATTCAGGAAGCAAGCAGAATTCAAACTACAACATAAACTATGTGATATGCGAAAGGAACTCAGTAGACAGCGTGCCTTGGCAAAAAGGTTCCCAGAAGAGTCCGTGTGTTTAATAAGGGACGAACGTTCAAGCGGCGGCACTGTAGCAAAACGGATAGAACCTGAACAGAATAAACACTCCAGCACAAGCAAAATTACGAGGCCTCAGCAAAGGGAGGCCCATTATGATAACGGCCAGTCACATAGGCACCTACAGACCGCAGGTTGCGGTGCCACATCGACGGGACTCGTCAACACGCGCGCAAATTCGACGCCTACGGTGCCGAGCAGCACCGAAGACATCACCATGTCAACGACCATAACGTCCAGGGACGCCATGGCCCACCTCATCAATGAACCAGCCAACGACCGCCCGTGGTTAATTGCGGTCATCAACGCCACTAAGCCGACCCGCCGTCGCCCGCGGCGTCGCAGAACTAAAGCATCGAAATACGCCGGCGCCACATTACCCTCCATCTCAGAGGAAGACTTTCCTACCGCGGCGCCTGAGCACGCCGCGGTCACCGCTGCCACTATACCGACCCGCGGTCGCCCGCGGTCGGTCACGCCGGTCAAGACATCGACCCCCGGACCAGCGGGGTCGATCACAAATACAGCGCCCGAGTACGCTGGCGTCACTATGCCCTCCGACCCGGAGGGAGCCACTCCTGCCAGGGCTAGAGTGCCCACATTGACCCTCGGACCAGAGGGGTCAATTTTATCCGGCGCACCGTCACGCACTGCGGTCACCAATTCCGCAAGGGCTAGCGAGCCCACACCGACCCCCGGACCAGCGGGGTCGAATTTGACTACAGCTAAAGAAAACTCCGCACGCAACGAGCCTGCAAGGGCCAATACGCCCACATTGACCTCCGGACCAGAGAGGTTAATCTAATCCGCGGCGCCTGAATACGCCGCGGTCTCCGAGCCTGCAGGGGCTAGAACGCCCATCATCCAATCAACTAGAGGGCGCAAGGGGTGTCCCTTGTTTTGTCGACAAACTTTTCATCGAATTTTATTTCATCGAAAACATTTCAAGTAACATTTAGTTCACGAATTATTGTTTGTTGTAATTTTATTTCATGACCAGATCATTCCAATTTTTATATTTTCATGGAATAACCGTTCAGGGAATATTATTTGGCAAATGATTCATTTTGTATAAATTTTAAATGGCAGAATAACAAAACGACGAATTTCATTTGATCGAAATTTTATTACAACATTACAAAAACAAACAACAACTGATTACAGGAGTTTAACTAGATAAGGGCAGCCAGGACAAGGGGGGCTTGGTGGGCGAAGCCTTCCGCAGTAAAAAAATAAACAACCGCAACAATTGTATTATAAGTAGGTTAGGTTAGGGTTCACTTGTGTCCCTTAGAGCGGAAATAGGCACCCCGCGAAGCGGGGTGACGTCGACACGCTGGCGGTTTGATAAGGTTTAGGTTAGGTTAAAATAATTGCCATAGATAACTGTGTTTGCCAACTATTTTAATTTTAAATAATAATCCTTGTAATAATTTGTATGTTAATTAAAAATACTTGAAATAATAAATCACAAAACGTTTTCTATGACATAATTCATCCATTTAATGAATCATCCGACAAGTAAAAATACACGATTAAAAATTACTTGTAATGACCATTCCACGACCTGAATTGTCGACGAAATGAAAATACATAAAACGTTGACTTTGAAGTGAAATTCGACGAAGTGAGTGTCGACAATTTGATGATAAACCGGGCGCAAGCGGCGCCCCGACTACCCACCGGCCCTCCGACCACTGGACGTGTCGCGAGAGGCGGCGACTAAGCGTGTCTACATAACTCACTGCAGGAGCCAGCGACCAGCACCATCTGCCGGCCACTCATGCACAGCGCCCGAGAGCGCCACTGGCAGCGAGTCTGCCGCCACTGCCGTCACTACAAGCGGCGTGACATCGTCGGTGCGACGGCGCAAACGGCGCCTCGCCGACCCATCGGCCCTCCGACCAACACATACGTCGCGAGAGGCCGCGACTACAAACGTCAAAAAGAGCAGCGGGAACCCACAGCCGGCACAGCTTGCCGGCATCTTCAAGCCACCACCGGAGCCGCCGGAGCCTCCAGACAATACGGCGCCTAGAGGGCCCGTCTATTATCGCCGGAAGAAAGTGAAAATTAAAATCGGCGATCGCCAGGTCATCGCCGACCCGCCGGCCTACGTCATGGTACATACCTAGTGTTAAAGACAATTAGTGAAAAAAGAAAAAAACAATAATTATAACAATATGAAAGTAGGCCACGTTAAAAGAACAACCAGTGGCAGTCATTATGTGAATCAGTGAAGTGAAAGTGATTAAAGTGATAACACCGTTGCAACCAGTAGTGCGAGGCTTCGCCTCACACTAAGGGGGAGAATTATGGACGACAGGATCAACACGCGACGGCAGAGCTACGCAACGCGTCATATGAAGATTATACGTAAGAGAAATATGTGATTATTTATAAAGACTTAGATTGTTTAAAGTAATAAAGAACCCGTAGCTCACTCGCCCAGCTGACGCCGCCGAGAGCGGACGTCGCTCACATGGTCAAAACAGAGATTTGATCAAATCTCTAAGGGATATGATCAAATCACGCAGGATGTTAAAATGGCCAATCCATTTTATCATTTACCTAATACAAATCAGTAATTTGATCAAATCTCTGAATCTGTTTAGTGAAATGACGAAATCGGACAAAAAAGGCAACTCGTTTTTTTCATTTCACTAGACTTGTTTAGTGATTAGATAAAATCCCTGAAACGCGTCAGTGAGTTGACGAAACTAACGCGATCAAGATTTTTCCGTTCTTTTATAAATTCTTCTAACCTATCCGCCATCCGAGTCTAAGGCCCAGAACCGTTTAAATGACTAATGATTTAGGAGCCAATATCTGCGAGTTAGTTTCGTCATTTCACTGCGACATACACATTCACATGCTTACTACGCTCATTTCAAAGCTACTACGGCTAGGCGGGTTCCAAGCAGTGAAAATGTTAATTTCTATATGTAGTGAAAATCGAACGTAGCACTCTGAACACACATGCGTCGTGATTGGCAGTGAATGGGTTGATGTAAGCTAGTCGCAATTTTACAGTACAACACGGTAGATCTTCAGATATATGTCACTTATTGCTAAATACTGCACAATTCGAGTAGTAGAAAATCATAAGAATCACATTAATATAAATTCATCGTAGAAGAAAATAATTGCAAATAAAACTCAGTTTCGGCCGTCACTAGACATATAAATAAATAAATAAATAAATATTTGGGGACAATCTGACACAAATCGACCTAGTCCCAAACTAAGCAAAGCTTGTACTATGGGTACTAGACGACGATAAACATACTTATATAGATAAATAAATACTTAAATACATAGAAAACATCCATGACTCAGGAACAAATATTCATGCTCATCACACAAATAAATGCCCTTACCGGGATTCGAACCCAGGGCCTCTTGCTTCGTAGGCAGGGTCACTACCAACTAGGCTAAAGCGTTCGTCAGTCGTCATATAAATACGGAGGGCGCACATTTCATGCCAGATGCAACACCTTAAAACAAAAACAGGCATATGCATAGGGCACTGAATACAGAAAGGGAAATGTCCCCTCTTTTTATTTAATGCAGAGACTTTAAAATGTATCCTAGTTTTCCTAAGTAATTAATGAACGGCGCTAGTTGGTAGTGCCCCCTAGGCTTAAGCGGTCGTCAGAGAAAGGAAACTATAAAAACCCTAATTGACGAAATATTGTATGTCAACGTTTCAGTATTCGCATATTTATATTGTTTATTGAAAGTAATTCAGCTGACGAAAAATCATCATATCAGCCGAAAGACGTCCACTGCTGGACATAGGAGGGTCATTGTCAGTCAGTAAAACAAAAATCGTCTTATCAGTGGGCATTAGTTAAGGGCTTACGTTTATATATAATATTTTTTTATCGCATAGAATTATAGAAGAGGCGACGCCGTTTATGCGGATTCAGACTTCAACCAAAAATTAGGCTTTAAAGCTCTTAACTTTGGCAATGTCCACCGAAAAGACGCGAGCCTAAAACTGACAATGACTCAGGACAAGCAGATGAAACACCCAAATTAAATGCGAAAAATAGCCTCAAATTATAACCCCTAACATTCTGTTGATAATGCAGACACATTGCGTCGGCGATGTTCTCGATTAAGTCGAGAGAAAAATGCGGCCATTAGTTGGGCTCAATTTTCTTTATTTACCAATTTAGTCGTAAAAGTGAAGGCGCCCTTATTTGAAGGGGTAAGCAGTAGAGTGGAGATGAAGAAGAGGATTTGTGTAGAGTAATAAGGGGCTAACGGAATGAAAGTAGAATAACATGATTCTTTGTCTTAATTAGATTTTGAGAATTGCTTTTTAACTACACGAAAAAAGCGACAAAAAAATTACAATATTTCGGACATGTGCTGTCGCGTGAAGATCGTTGTGGAAAAGGGTTTAAATAAATCTTACATCCAGTCAATGCTGGATTTGATAACGCTTGCCATTAGCGAAAATACTCCAAAGAACAAAAAAAATTTTACTAACCGAATTATAACAACAAGTTGCACGCGTACTGTACCTACATACTGTAAATATAAAAATAGAATTTGTTATATCTCGATATAATCGAACGAAACGAAACAAATGCAAATCTGATCCAGCCTAGCATTATATAAATTCCATAGAATGGGAGAGTCTCTTAAAAGGCTTTTGGACGGCAGAACGAATGTAGCGTACAGTCTTAATCAACTGTAAGCTATTTGAGTCCCTATTACTTGCTCCATTCCTCAAGGAAGCGTCTTAGGATGTTGCCTATTCCTCATATATATTAACGATCTCCCTAAAATATTAGACAATCATAGCGTACTCTTCGCAGATGACATATCTGTACTTCTTCCCTGCTCTAATATTCTTGAAGTAGAAAATAAATTAAATATTACTTTACAAAAAATAATAAATTGGTTAGAATCCCATAACCTAAAACTTAACCTGCAGAAATCACAAATCATTCAATTCAAACCATATCAAAAAGCTTCACTACCAATTCAATACTACTACAATGATATTAACATTGAATCAGTCAGTTCTGCTACCTTACTTGGAGTGGAATTAGACACTCACCTGAACTGGAAATCGCACATCCTCAAACTATCCAAACAACTTTCTTCTTTTATATATGCTCTCCAACACCTCAAACGCGTCACAGACTTCAATACGGCTCTCACAGCGTATTACGCTTTTGCTTACTCAAGAATGTCTTACGGCCTAGTACTGTGGGGACAAAGTACCGAAGTAGAAAAAATCTTTATTCTTCAAAAGAAATGCATTAGAATCCTGGCTAACATTGATCACATGGAATCCTGCCGGCCTCACTTTATTAAATTTAAAATACTTACCCTAACTTCTATGTACATTTTCGAAAGTAGTAAATTCGTAAGAAAACACTTTGAACTCTATACTCCAATAACAGATATTAGAAGAAATAATAGGTATCGTAATAAACTTAAATTACCCTTCTCAAGAATGAAATTTGTAACGTCTAGCCCTCACCACATGATGATCAAGATATATAATAAGTTACCTAACGTAATAAAAAATCAGGAAAAGACAGCATTGTTTACAAATCATTTAAAATTATTCCTCATAAATAAATGTATTTATACCCTAAGTGAATATTTTGAAGATAATCCTAATGATTGATGTTAGAGTTAAGCCATAGTATAAGATAATAAATCGCAATGTTTCATGTGTGCAATATTGCATGTAATGAACTTTAAATAACTATATATTAATTGTCATAGCTTAAATATTAGCCTTCTCTAATTGCTGTGCCCCTGCAGGGCGTCACATGTACCTTACTTCCTTCTGTTCCATCTCATGTAAAATGTGATACGCAATAAATATTTGACTTTGACTTTGACTTTGAAAGTCCTTTACTAAATAAAGTGCACCTCTCCTCTTTCCTGCCCGAGGGCCCGCTTTGAGAAAAGTGAGGAATGCGGATATCTGGCGAGGCAACGCACCAAGGCAATAAATCTGCGAATCATCGGCATTTGTGCCTTCCTATTTGCCTTCTGTTATATTAAAATTGTTCCCTCCTTCAGCCGAAATAAGTTTGAGAAACTGGATTTCTTAGAAGCTTGCTTAGAAGGCGTTTAGTTTGTCACATATCAGTGACGTCGTGTCAAACTTACTTCTATACTGGGTGCTTTCGTGATACGGAATCACCAAATGCAAATATGATAGTCATACTGAATAACATTTCCCATAAGAGAGAGCATACATTTACTCTCAATTAACTCATAGTTAACTCTATTGGCTCTTATTTTTCTGCGCTTACGTGGTTGGCCCCAAGGGAGAAAGAAGTTGTTCAGCACTACCATCTTATTAGTATTTGTTCATTCCGGATCACGACCCCAATGCCACCCTGTATAGGCAAGCCATCCTTGCTCCTCATTCTTTAAAAGAAGTAGGCCAAGGTGATTTTTTGGTGTTTCGAAACTTTCGTAATAACAACTCACGCAATTTGGGTACCTACATGAGTTCTTGAAAATGCCCATATGTATATTAAAAAATCCTATCCCTAACTCTGTTCGACTGTTCAAATGACCACAGGAAGAAAATATGATTTTCTAGCCCTCTAAATTATGTTCATCATCATCAAATCATCCGAAAGACTTCCACTGCTGGAAATAGGTCTCCTCCAAGCAGTGCCTCAATGGCCGGTCCTGCCTGCGCCATCCGTGACATTTAACTTTTTTTTAATGTTATATCCTCTTCATTTACATAAACAATATAATGACATTAGAGGCTGCTTCTAAGTGAATTTTAACAGCCCATCCCCTTTTTCCTCAATCACGAGACAAAATATAAACGAATCACTGCCGCAAAAGCCATCAGCGAGACAAAACCAATGAAAAACACTCATAACAAAAGCCAAAACAAAACAAACCGTCCAAATCTAATGAGCCTCATAACGAGCAACGACGTGATTCGCTCTTGACCCCGTAGGGTCAGCGGGGTCGTTAAGGAAGCAGGGGTCGGAGCAATATGGGGTATCTTAGCGTTTCTTTCCGCACTTATGATCACGAATTTGGGAAGTGGAAACGCGAACTGCGATTCACGATGTCTCATAGTGCCCCACATCACTCGTATAACATGATCTTCAGATTCGTAACAACCACACGTGACAGCAGGTCAGAAGATTTGAATGGGTACATCTGAGGCTATTGGGTAAACATTGTGAATCAGCCCTGGTTTTGTCCGGTATTTTAAATGGATTTGTGTTTTGCTTTTGTTTTATTTAGCACTCTGGAAAAGGAAACATCTCTTTTAAATACCAAGACCAAAGACAAGAAATGAAATGTAAATATATTTTTAAAGGTGGTTATTTAACAAAGTAAAACCTGAAATAAAAAAAGGCTTTGAATGAGAAAGATACAACACTTTAGCCGTTAGATATTTCACACACACACACATTTATTTAGTCTATGACATAAAACTCCAGTGTAGTAACAATCCCATTTGTCAATTTTTGACTACATACATTTGACTATTTTGCAGCAAAAATATACATAATCCTATCTCAGTAAATATTAAACTTTGACTACTATATATCATTGTCTATTAGTTTTAGTTAATCAATACTACTGTAAACACTACGTTTATTACATTTCATTCTTAATGTTGTAAACGAGTTCGAAAAACTAGTTCAATAAGCATCCGCTGATTGACTGATATTTCCTACTAGTTGAAAAATATATACCCTCATAAATTTTAAGCTGAACTAAATAAATTCCGTCCTCTTTTTTAATCTACTACCCAAAATGCTAACGCAATCAAGCAAGCTCATCGCGCATTAACCACTCAAGGATCTCTCAGACGTACCTATCAAACTCGTATGACACATTTGAACATGGGAAAAATGAACTCAAACCCTTTTAACATACGGTCGTTTATGATAAACTAAACATACGAGCTATCGTAAGCTATGCGTAGAATGCCTGCGGTAAAACTTCACTTGGGCGAATACCAAATTAATAATTCAGTAGAGAGAGACATAAGTGTCACAACAACATAGGCGTTGATGAGTTTATGGACCGCGCGCGTAAATTGGTCAGATTATGTTTTTAATTTGGTTGTCGCCTTCGAATGGAAACGGTGGCCAGTTAGTTTGATTGCTGTAGTTTGGACCGCGTAAATAGCCCATTCGTATTTTAACGTATATCACGGTTTGCGGTAATTCACTCGTCGAATGAATAGTTCATTTATTATTCATCGCAGAGCAGCCAAATCATAACAATCGTAGTTAAATATGTTAAATGTTGGCAGCGCGCCAAATCTTTCAGATTCCGGTTTTGCTATTTAACAAATGGTATTAATAAACACATTCATAAAGCTCGGATGTAAAAAAAAAAACCAGCAATGGTATCCAAATAATCGTTGTTCACAGACCTGTAATATGTTTTTTTTTTTCAGTTACATCGGTCGATAAGCAATAATCTTCGAATTATTATTACATGCATATATACACTCACGTCTGCATTCCCAAAAGGGGTAGAAAGAGCATAATATATTAAATTTGTAGTGTAAAGAAACAGTGAACAGTGTCATATTCGCACAAAAAATTACGTAAATACGGATCTCATTATCCCGAAAGTTAATGAAACGAATAAGAGAGATCGGCAATATTATTACTACTATATTTAAAAAACCATACTAATATTATAAATGCGAAAGTGTATGGGTGTGTTTGTTTGTCCGTCTTTCACGGCAAAACGGAGCGACGAATTGACGTGATTTTTTAAGTGAAGATAGTTGAAGGGATGGAGAGTGACATAGGATAGTTTTTATCCCCGAAATCATCCCCTTAGTTGTGAAATGGGGAAGTAAAAGTTTGTATGGAGCTGCGATATACACGAGTTCCATGCGGATGGAGTCGCAGGCAGCAGCTAGTTATTTAATAAGAGGTGAAAAAAAGAAATAATGGCTGATTCACCGAGGCACGTGGTTTGTAATACCTAAGAAAAAATGGGTCATGCAATGTTTAATATTATACAAGCTCTCTTTCCTGTGGTCAATAAGGCTTGTTCACGAAAAAAGTAGCCACTGTTGTATAATTCAGGTTTTCAATACGAAATTATATTTTTTTAAGAATTAAATTTTAAAGAAGGACTTTCCTTTCGTGTTGATAGGCTTTATAGATATTTGTATCAGCTGCTATGAATTTTTGGGCTTACTTTCGAAATTTCTGGATTTTAATTTTCACGTTTGCGTCACAGCGGTTATTTATTTTTCTTTACTCAAATAGAATATCGATTCTATAATGTACAGCGAATCTCTGCCCAGAATATTAATTACCGAATGCAGGTCATAAATGCTTTTAAATCATGCTAGAAGTACACACATCTCTATGCAATAATTTTCGTTTTGAACCTTAACTGGCATTACGTTATTACACAACTTTAAATGAAAAAAACATATGGATTTTAGATTCTTTCACATGAAAAAGAATACTCAGTTGGCAACCTTACTATGGTTTGAACCACCTGGACCTATTGGGTGACAGTGGGGACTTAGTTTTCGATGCCTACTTTTTTCGTGAACAAGCCTTATTTAACGGTATATAGTTTACTCAAAAGGAAACGTCTCTGAAGAGGATTATGAAATCTACCAAAAAAAAGGCTTTTAGCTAGTAGCTGTGGGTGTGGAACACAGGAAATATACAAACCTTTATTTCTGTAGAATCCAGCTACGTTTTTTCAGTATTAAATATGCTTTCCCCAGCGATAGTAATAACCGTGCACAAACAAATGTTGTAATTTGTAAAAAGCCACAGAGCGGGCATGATTCGTCAACCGCAAAACTAGTCATTAGTGTAAAATTACACTCCTGATTTGAACCCGCAACGTCAGTCGACCTAGAAGTAGATTTAACAAAACTTATTGGATTGAAATCAAATTATATTCGCGTTACGTAATCGTATTGCATTATTTACGTGGATACAATCATAGCGTGAATGGATTCAGATCAAGCGAACGGTCATTCTTGATCAAATAGTTCAGAATGTATTGATCATCCAATTAGTCTATTTAGATCAAGCGAACGGTCATCCTTGATCAAATAGTTGTAGTGATCGTGCAATTAGACTTAACATGTAATTAAATCTTGACCCAATTATGATGGGTCCTGGGACTTGAGAAATTCAACTGTGATATCCATGTCATGACATCTCTTGACTAGCCAGTCGATAAAGCAGTGACCTCGTGATCAAGTTGTATCACGGTGATGCGATTGACGACCACCTTGGTCTGGTCGGCAGTGCCCTGCCTACCAAGCCCGCGGTCACGGGTTCGCATCCTGGTAAGGGCATTTATTTGTGTGTTGAGCACGAATATTTGTTTCCGAGTCCAAGATGTTTTTTGTAAATTTAAATATTTTTTTATCTACATATATAAGTATGTATGTCGCCGTTAAGTATACGTTGTACAAGCTTTACTTAGTTTGGGACTAGCACCATTCGTGCAAGATTGCCCGCCATCCATCCTCCTAGCGTTATTCCCGGTAATGCCCCTAAAGGAGCCCGGCGTCCGCTTTGACACCTGATCCCAAGATTTTGCATAGGCACTAGTTTTGCGAAAGCGACTGCCATCTGACCTTCCAACCCAGAGGGAAAACTAGACCTTATTGGGATTAGACCGGTTTCCTCACGATGTTTTCCTTCGCCGAAAAACTAACGGTAAATATTCCGTAGATAAGTTCCGAAAAACTCTTTGGTACGAGCCGGGATTCGAACCCACGACCGCCGCTTAACACCCGCATGCCTGAACCACTAAGCTACCGTAGCTCCCCACTAGGCTACCGTAGCTGCAAGATTGCCCGTCGACTTTTATTTATTATTTATATACTATTGAAACTCTCGAACTATACCAAGTCCGAGGGACCCATCGTTTAGTAATGCCCGAAGTTGTTTGTGGCCCTTGTTATATAAATTGAAAGGCGTTGTGAATCAAAAACACGCGAACAATTTTAAATGAATTTCAATCCAATACGTTCTGTAAGACAGACCCCCTAATGCATGTTCCTCGGTTAGTTTTCGTTCGTCCCGTAACTGCGGTTTAAGCTAATTTCACAAAATGTCGAATATTACTGCCAGTTAGTTGAACGTATTTGCACGCCCGTGTTGGCGCCATTTCGCCCAAATTGGAATGCAACGAATTACATTTTAGTTGGGCTTTGGGACAGTGGTACGTAAATGCTTCTGGTTAGATTAAAAGTGAAATGTACCTAATACTTAATTTATGCTGACACTTTGTTAACGTTATATTATTGTAAATATGTGAACTATATTATATATTCTCTACCATTGTATAGCGTAAGGTCCTGCTGTTATTTCTTTCGATGAACAATAAGGGTCTCCCCACACCTATCGACACGGAATCGGCTTTCGCCGAGTGGTTTGTATCACATTCCTCGTGGTTTGTTCGTAGTTAATCCTGTCGATGGACGTCGCTTCGCGTCGGCCGAGCCGATCGACGTCTTTTTCGCTCTTATTGCGTGGACATAAAGAGTTTTTTGATCGGCTAACGCCGATTCCGCGTCGATAGGTGTGGGGACACCCTTAATCATATTGGTTTTGCTTTGTCAGATTTCAGATTCATTTATTTATTTATCTAAGATTACAAATCACTTAAACGAGAAACTAACATCATTTGAGTATACACTATACGAAGTTTTATAAGTTTAGTATGTCATAAGACGTAAGTGAAGGTATTTTTCTATTCAATTTGTATCAACATCTCTATGAACCGTTTGCATAAATGTTTGGAGCCAACTCATTAGGCGAGCGGAGCTCAATACAATTGGCATTGGTGGGGTAATTTACCTTTTCTATTGACCAGATTAATTATCTCCATAACATAAAATAAAACTGAATTCGTATGATAGATCATGACATAGATGGTGAACATAACGTAGAGAGCATTTTAAACAAAGACCAGTCTCATTAAAAAATTGCCGCGCCGGCCTATTACACAGACCAGACAGAGCTCGGGGATAAAATATAACCTATGTCTATCCTGAATTTCCATTATATATACTGGTGAAAGACTTTACATCAGCTTATAAGAGCCGTAGATAACCCCCTAA
Organism: Epinotia demarniana; assembly: GCA_945867215.1. Lineage (NCBI taxonomy): Eukaryota > Metazoa > Arthropoda > Insecta > Lepidoptera > Tortricidae > Epinotia > Epinotia demarniana. The sequence goes on from OX244282.1 coordinate 5,661,903, forward strand.
CTACAAAATTATCGATTTTTCCTCTTTAAAATATAAGTACCTAAGTAAAGGTAGAGTATAGATTATAGTATTGCCGACACTTAATCGATTCGTAATACATCAAAAGCGACCCCGACAAGGGCGGACTGCGGGTGGCGCAAGACCGGTCACTTTGGCACTCTTTGGGGGAGGCCTATGTCCAGCAGTGGACGTCTTTCGGCTGATACGATGATGATGACATGAAAAGCGGATAGGCATCGAGTCTTCGAGGTACTTTCCAAAAGGAAACCTAAATGCCTACTACAGAGCAGCTATTTCAAATCTCTTGATCAAGAAGTAAATAAAAACTGTCACAACGTTTCGCCTATCAGTAATGTTAGAATCTAGTTTTCTATAATCTGTACCTACACCCGTGCATTCCAAGTAACTTGTGCACAAACTTGTAAAGACATATAGTAGTATTTAATGTTTGTTATTGTGTTCTTTGTGAGATACGTGTATGGACGCATCTGCATTTATATCTGTTTCTGTGTTATCTCCTGAAATAAATAAATACAGAAAAGCCTTGAAGCTAAGTGAAAACGAGAAGACACTCATAACATTGACACAAAACAGATAATAAAAAATTCAACCCCATAGTGCAGCAGGCAGCGAAATCTATATTATTCTTTCCCAACCCTTCGCCTGCGGACATGTGGGTGCGCGCCCGTCCCACCGATAAGCGCGTGAGGGTTGACGTACGGCGGAGCTGAGGGCGGTTGACATTTTACGTTTTTAACAACGGATAACTTCTCGAAACCAAATCTACATATTATACAGAGGAAAAATTTGATTTGTTTGTTTGTGTGTTTGTATTGAATAGGCTCCGAAACTACTGAACCGATTTGAAAAATTCTTTTACCATTAGAAGCCGACATTATCCCTGATGAACATAGGCTAAACATATAATAAAGAAAGATCAAATCATTCAAAAGTCACGTCGGAAAAGAACAATGCAAATCAAATGTATACGTAATCCGATTTACCGTATGTATTTTCAAAATCGTTACGAACTCATTTGCCGGGTGAGTCAACAATTCGTAGCTATTCCTTTGAAACGTAGAGACACAAACACTGAATCTGTCACCTCTGTATTATTGGCAAAATGGCCAAAAAAATCAATCTTACACAATTCGAAATTCAAATGGAGCTAGTCCATAATAGTCATTTACATCTTGTCCAAAATAATGTAATTGGACATCATCATTTTTGTCATATAAACGGATAGTTAGGTACGTTGAAGATGATGTCTAAACCGACAGGTTAGACGTGAGTTCATCAGTTTAGTTTACCTTAACATAAAACTTTAAATCGGACTCCCCAGTTTGAGAATCGTATCGAACTCGAGTCGTCCTTGGAAAACACGCTCACTTATCGCAGTTCCTCTCCACACAAGCCGATTGTCTTACTGACTTCAAGTTGATATTCACAATGATTACCAACAACTGCTGAAAACCAGTATACAAATCAGATCCCAGATTACGCACAGTTGGTACTATTCTTTGTGCCAAGTTACACTAGTACCTAATGGTGAGGTGAATAGAGACATTTGTAACTCGCACAGCAAGATGAACATCGCACGGACTGCTATAAAATATATCCACATGATAAGCATTTCTCCGGGTTCCGTAATTTAGTAAGACAGGGTTCCATCGTTCTATTGGCGTCATATTTAGATATGCCTTTATCGCGGTTAGCGAAATACATTTACGATCGTACTATTTGTGGGATGGTTCCTGTTTTATTGTTTAGATACGGGTTTTATCAAAAGTAACCGAGGGGACTACCACATCTTGTTGACTGATTTGTTTGGAAATTGTTATTGACACCTCATTCATCAAAATCGGTTCAGTACCTTAAACGCTACGGTTGAACACACGTAAACACAAACCTGCTAAAATCATATCAGCGTTATTCACGCCTTTACCATAAAGGCGCCCGAGGTCCGCTTTGACATCTAATCCCAAGATTTGGCGTAGGCACTAGTTTTACGAAATCGTCTGCCATCTGACCTTCCAACCCATAGGGAAAACTAGACCTTACTGGGATTACACCGGTTCCCTCACGATGTTTTCCTTCACCGAAAACTAAAGGTAAATATTCCGTACATAAGTACCGAAGAACTCATTGGTACGAGCCAGGATTCGAACCCAAATAGTATTAATATGAATACTGCTCACCTCGAAAATCTTCTTTTATATGCGCATCCATGCGTCACTGGCAGAACTTATAAACAAACCCAACCCAGATTGGCACCAAACTCACTACGCAAGTGGCCATTTCTTTTATATCTCGTCATTTGGCACTACGGCTCATTACTCCAAAGTACACGGAAAAGGAGTATCCAAGCCCCCTTTGAACAGAAAAGGGCCCGCCAGGTGGCAATTGATGACACTGTCGTTTTTTTACAACGCTCGCGGAAAAATGGAGGGCTAAGAGAAAGTTGTAAAGATATAATTAACTATGTGACTCGTTTTTCTTTTGCTGGTTATTTTTCACGAGGATGATGGAAGCTTTTCTACCTTAAGCTTTTGTAATAGGAGTGGATACATGATTATTTTGTGAACGTTTCATATATTCTCAATGGCACCTATATTCCCTTGCTATATTTATAGTTAGAACAGTGATGAAGAAACAAGATTAAATAGGAATTCTCAATTATTATTTTTTAAACACATTTTGTCCTCACTGCTGGTAAAAGGCCCCAGACTTCCATCTATCCCGACTCATTGAAAAATCTGGCCAGTCATTTTGAAAGACGTCCCGTTCATCCTGATCCCGCCATCTCTTCGGCCGACACAAACAATTGTATTTTGAAAATCGAAGTTCATTATATTTCTTCTAATAAAGCAAAAAACTTCTAATAAAGTAATGACAATGTTCATAATATCGAGAAACCTGCCTCCGGATTATCACGAGATCTCATTTATGTTTATTACACTCTAACCAACTTAGTATCTCTTTCAATGATGCATTTATAGACCTTTTTGTTTAGGGGTTAAGAGCTTTTCGAGTGTTTTGTAATTGGTAAGACGACAAATTTATCGGCGGTATGAATCAAGCGATTATAGTCTCTGTGTCTCTGTGTTAAGGAGTTTCACTTGACGAAGAATTCCGGGGGTTCGATCAGATCAGACGTGCATTTGAAAGGGTGATTAAGATAATCAAGTAACGTTGATTCGGGACAGGCGTCTCGAAACGTCGACGTGTTTGTTTTCTAATGAAAACGGTTTTGGTGCAAAGACATCGCATGGCTGTCATCTAGGGATTCGGAGGGAGGGCTACGGAAGACAAGCCTTACCTAAATAAATAAAAAAACATAAGACACAGTATTGTAGTCAGTTCCAGATAACATGACGAAAAGTACGTAAAACCAACCATTACCGACATTGTTTGATTGTTATCTTCAAGTGGGTTGTAAAACAACTACGCATAAACAATTGAAACGCTTTGATTAGGTGTGACATCTTATTCCTTTCATATTTAGCAACAAAAAGAAGTTATAAACTCTCCGTTAAAAATGCATTTTCGTCATTTTAAGGGGCTACCCGAGGTTTCCATCGATTTTTGACAAGTTTTGAATCGTATCTCCTACTTTTGCACTACAGATAGAAGTATAAATCAAACGGTTATCGGTTCTTCAATCTTTTATCTCCATTTTGGTCTACCGGATTTTGAAACAAATGAATACTTAATTTGGTATGATCTTTTTAAACATTGTCCAAAATAACACTTATTTTGTATCTCTATTGACGTGAAAGACCTAACACATACGAAATCTACATATTTGGGTTCGTCTGTGACGTCCCTAAGGTCAAGGGTTTTCATGTTAAACCAATTAACACAAAAGTTATGGCCAGAAACCGGTTTTTCGGCCTAAAATTGTTCAACTTTGACGCCAAATATCTCGAAAACAATGAACTTTGAAGTAAATATGGGATACTATATTGCTTAAAGCCGTTGTTGTTAACATAATAAGCTACAAAAAACCTAAGAAAACTAAGAGATTCAGATCGAAGGTACGATCCCATACGCCAATTATGGGAGCCCCTTAAATGGAACAAACCATACACAATGCGACTATGTGGTATAACTATGTGGGGCTTGTTTGATTTGGAACTAACCTAAGCTCAAGCGGCTGTGGAGTACTAGACGACGGTATATTTAGATATAAATACATAGAAAACATCCAAAACCGAGATTCAAACCAAGGACCATTAGTTTCATACTCCTCGCTGCCTCAGGGAACGCTTTAAATTTCTTTCTTCTACTAGGTCTGCTCTGAAGTTACTTCTGAGTTGCTTCTGAGTGTTCCCCCATCTAACTCTAAATTTAACAACAATTCTTTTGTTTTCCGTGCTGTTCGATTGTGGAATTCTTTGCCTATTGAAATCAAACGTGCAGTCTCTTCCCATTTTTAAAACTAGACTTAAGGATTATTATTTTTCTCTTCCGTAACTAGTCATTCCTACTTGGTGTGTGATGTTTTGTTTTCGACTGTAAGTGATACTGTTTCTATATGAATTTTAGTTATTGATGAATGTGTATGTAGGTTTATATAAATATGTATTTATGTATGTGTATTTCTTATAGTTAAGTTGTTTATATTCTGTTTTTTCTGTTTTCACCTACTCAAATCATATCTTTTCTGGCATTGTCTCCACCACCCCAAGGCGGTGGAGCGATCTCTTCCAGACGATGGAAGAAATCGCTCTTTAGCGCTAAGACCGCCTGTTGTCTGCCATTGTTTATGTTTAATTTAGCACTAATTTCTATGTCTGGTGAGCAATAAAGAATATTTGTATTGTATTGTATTGTATTTCATAGGCTAGGCAGCCACCACCTTAATAATCGATCGTCAAAGTTTGTTTATTCTGTTTATGTTTAACTTATTTGCGCAAATAAAGACAGTACAATTGGCGGACTTAATGCCTTCAGGCAACCTGGCAGCTATCAAAAACTATTACACTCTTGCGCGCTCCTTACATGGTGCATCAACTCGTATGCGATTTTCATTACATTGCGGGCTGCGGGCTAGCGGAGTACGTCGAATTCAATCAAACCCTGCAATATAATACTTAAATACTTTTTTTATTATAATAAAACTCGCATGCGAGTAGTCCCATGTAAATAGCCCTTTAGGAAGCTTTCGCTCTGTGTCTCACCATAAAAGACGTTTTCCCTAGCTTAACCCTTCACTGTCCACCCTCATTAACGCACCTTTAGGGGTTTAAAGTAATTTCCACGTATTGTCTTAAGCAAGAGCATCGCGGTTAACACTTTATGACCCAACGGGAGGATTAATTAGTTTTTGGTGACCCGGGTTAAGTTTATGTAAGAGTGTTACAAAGTTTGTAATGAATGCTTTGTTTATAATGCTTGTTTCATTGTCTAAGGATTAAGAGTTTCAGGGTACGATAGGTTTATGTTTGTTAAAAACTAATCTCCTTTAGAGTTTTATTCACTATTAATCTCAAGAACAAGGGTCGAACGTATTGCGGTCTATTCCACAATCATTTATCCTTATTATAAGGCAAGAATGATTAACTAAATCTACATGCCAACCAACATCAACATTAAAGTAGCCAATTTAACTTGGTTTACTCTCTAAGCCCAACATAAATGTCCTAAAGTCCAGTATATCTCTCGCGATGATAAAAGATAAGTACTGCAGAGGATATACTGAACCTCAATAAGGCTAGCTCATAGCATGGACGGTGTGCGTGTCCGTGCCGGAGGTTCCCCCTGGATTTTCCCCAGGCTAACCTCCAACCACGGGATTCGACCGCTGTATTGGGTTCATCTTCAACTGTCAGGAATCAAAAAAAAAGTATGAAAGGAAGAAAATTAAGATACAAGCTGTCGCCCTCGAGGCTTTGACATCAGGGCCAAGTTACTCTCCCAGTGGTGTATAAAATAAATCAGTATGCATTAGATTATCATCGATATTCATCACCTATAGGCGCTCCACTCTCCACAGTACATAGCTTGTAAGGTGACTGATGAGTAAAAGTTGAGCGGCAATAACACGCTTACCTGAAACAAAATATTTATTGTTAGAAACAACACATACTATTCATACATTATAGTTATAGTACTAATAACAAAGATGTTGTATCTGATGTTTAATGTAAGTCTGCAGCTTTATATTATAGGTTTACTAGCTTCTGCCCGCGACTCCGTGGAACTCTTTTATATCGTAGCTGTATAAACAAACTCTCACCCCCAATTTGAATGTCCTTCCCCGGGACTTGCACTATCTCTGTACGAAATTCCCTCTAAATCTATTCAGCGTGCATTTAAACAAGCGTGAAGAGGTAACAGACAAACAAACAGACAAACATTCGCAATTATATTAGACCTTCGAGGTGGACATCGGCTATATATTATCACGGAGCTTTTATGGCGGAGTGTTGTATGTAAAGCGGCAATTACACTGCGTCGTTCACCTAATGCGGTCACCGAATTCATTTTAAACTACTTAGGCCAACAAACGTCGTCTTTACATTAGTCTGTCCGCCTACTAATAAGCGTTGGCAGCTGTCGATCGCCGAGTGCGGCCGACTAACGTGTTCTTTACACTCATGCGGCGAACGAAGAAGTGTAATTGCCGCTTAATACTCGGACGGGACGCGAGGGCTGCTAGTTATTAATGAAATCTCAAATAAAAATCCTTAACAAAACAAATAAACATCACAGCAGCATTGCGTACGTCATTTCAAACACTGACGTATTTATTTAAAAGCTTTTTCACTCTACATTTTTATCAAAGGAAAACTAGGACAAATTCCACCAACACACGGATTTCCCTCAGACTGTCGGCGGAATGGAAATAGTTGAATTCCTCCCGAGGGTCGCCCCTCAGAGATAAGTGTACGGCGTTCGAGAGAGCCGAGTTTCATTTGGGAAAAATATGATTACGACTCTAACTTGAACAGATGACGGTAGATCAGAGAGATATATTTAAGTTGATCACTCAAATGCATTCGCTTACCAAGCAGTATGATCCAAATAACGTAGGTTTGTGATTGTGTTCAATCCTTGTGCTTCCAGATATTTTCTGATTTGACAATCGAATAGAATCGATAAACACTGAACTGTAATGTATACATATATACACAAGATGTCCCGAGAAGATGCTAAATAATCGAACGAGCGAGCAGAGCGAACGCAATTCTATGCTTCAGCTTGGGCCAAAAATCGTTCGTATGTCCGGTGTCTGTCCCGCTATCCGGCTGTTTCTCCTCTACAGGTAGCATTTATCAACCGATTCTCGTGAAATTTTGTGAGCTTCGTTAATTATATAGTTTTTATTTCGTTGAGTCACTTTTTCGAAATACATTTTTTTGACCCTTGCGAGTAAAAAAAGGTATAAAAAAGTAAGCATAGTTCGGCTCACTTTTTATTATTAGCATACATGACTAGTCTACGTATAAAATAGGCTATAGTACGTTTTTTTTTAATTAGAAAAAAGACTAAAGCACGAAAGACGAGGTCTTTTATATAAGACACTTCATGATACACAACTGTCAAAGTATCTCATACAGCCATTATAAAGAATTACATTATTGTTGTACGAGTATACCCTAAAATGATAGAAGTGTTTTCATTATTTATATCTACTTACAACAATATATTTATTTTGAAAGTATTTATTTTTAGACTGTTATTTTGAATTGCGTTATTCAGTTCTGAAAAGTTTGCATAATAAAACACCTAAAGAAGAAGAGGTTTGAAACGATCGGTTCGTTTTTTCGCTGCAGACATTTTCAAAATTGCCAATCGTATCACGTTCTTTTTCTTGTTTTCTTGGTAAACAACGAATTTTTGAATTCAGGTAACGAGATTATTATATGAGTACAGTTTATTATTCACGAAAGCTGGCACGAATGAATTGAACGAGTGAATGATAATGTCTATGTGCACACATAATTATTAAATACAGGTTGATGCAAACAGTCATTATGATAATTGTGTTTTAGAGAATGCTATGCTCTTTTTTTAGATTTTGACAATTCGAAGAAGCTATTACCTATCGATTCTTGACATTATGAGAAACGTATGGTGGACAACATTTACAAGTTTGTAGCAAGGATGAATTTCCGGGTAAGGTAGATTTAGTAAAAAAAACGACTGAAGCTGCCGAAATATCGCCTGCCACCGTCTACAAAATAACTAATATAGGCCTGATAAGTTCTCGTTCTGTTAAGGACTTCGTATCATCTAATATTTGTCCCAAGCAGAAAAGGTTGACGACGACTGCTTCTTTGTTTACCGTATTTATAATCCTAAAAAAAACCTACTATAATTAATGTCACAAAAGTAAAGGACGGACTGAAGGAAACTTATTGAATGAATTCAATACTACGTCATTTCAGATTGCTTTTCCGTACAGTGATCGTACTCGCTATCCTATGATATCCTGGAATCCTTAAGGCTATTTGAGACCCACCTAAGCTGGGAATGGACATCCTATCTGGCGTGATGCACTTCAATCCATCTACGTCTAATCCGTTGCGGTAATTTAATTGGTTGATGCGATTTTATGTCGATCGAAATAACGTCCACTTTAAAGGAAATTATGTAGGGATAGACTGTTGAGGAATTTACCGAGACCCCTGTCCAAATATGTACCAAAGTGTGTTTTTCCAATAAACGATTTAATTTTTATTATTTATATTTATTTATTCATAATGAGCTATTTTATTCAGTTTCCAAATATTTGTTCTATTCTCGCAATCGAAATGAAAAAGCAAAGTGTGTTATTTATAACTCGGACATAAATTAGCGTAGGTAAGCATAATGATTAACGTAAGTATCCACCAGATACATAATAGACATTTAACGTCTCAGGTAAAATGATTCCTTTTATGCACTTGTTTAACAATGTACTATTTCTACACGTAATTTTTCGTATAAACTCAATTACTTCACCAATGGCAGCAAGACAATAGACAAGAATATGGCGTCCAAGTTGATTATAATTAAGATGTTCAGAAGTGCTTACGTCGCGTCGATATGTTACGCTTGTGTCATGCACTAATTAAAAGACCGTGGGAATAAAGTTATGGATGTGACTATTCAATAAACATTTTATTTAATTATTGAATGTTTATATTGTTAATTATGCGATGCCATGTTTCATTTTGGATAGCACTGATCAGTGCTTTATCCAAATTGGTCATTCAGTGATTCAGGTTCGCGTCTTTCTCATGGACGTAGCTTAAGTGAAGTGCTATAAAATCTACTTTTTGATTGGACTCTTAATGCGCTTATTACCTGCGTTTATTTTTCTTTTTTGCAATGCCCGCGTCAGCATAAGGGTAAATATAAGGGTTAATAGCATCTAGCCTTGCTAAAGCATCTCTTCCTATTGTGGGTTTTATTTTTTTCTCACCGCCGTCTTCTAACCAGTCTGGCTAGCATGACGTTAATGTCTGACAAGTATGCGTCCCTCTCGCACTTACATACTTGCTAGTAAAGGAAGACCGCTTTATATAAACGCTAGGCCGGTAGTGCCACCGCTGTTCCTTCCAGTTATCTATATTCACACAAAATTCGGCAAGGGTTGCAAATTGCAACCCCGACTCAGGGGTTATTAATCCCGGGGCTGAGTCTACTCAATTTGATTTGGAATTTCTACAGGGATTACACAGGCTCAAACCAGGGCGGGATGTAAACGGACGATTGAGTCCGCTCTTCAGATGTTTCATAATTCATAAGTTTGCCTTTGAAAGTGATTAGCGGGCATGAATAATATACCTACGCAATTAGTAAGAGTATACTTAAATATTTAAAACTAGATTTGGTTTGCATTGAAGAAGCTCTCAGCGCTCAAAAATAACAGCGAGATTCTTTTTTGTCTGGCCAATCGTCTGGTTTAAAATAAGGCTGGAGAATGTTTGAACTGTTCTCATTAAAGAGTACACTGGAATGTTCAATCCCTCTCTTTCGTAAAGTGACAAGGCCAACGTGAAAACCATTTCCCTTTTGTCTATATCCGTGCAATAGTTGACCGAGTAAGAAGCTGAAGGCCAGTTTCGAATAGTCACATAAAAATATAGGAATAACTGCATATATATATTAAAAAGTTTGAAAACACCCCCGAAACAATAAACACAGCTAAGAATCGTCTTGGCAGACTTTAACTTACCTATACCAACAGACACAGAGAGAGACACACCTAGATACACACACATATACACATGTTAAAGATAAAACAACCCCTTGTATGTATCGAGGGCTGAAAATGCGTTGCGCGCACTTTAGATAGCAGCTCGCGACTTACAACATGTATTTTTATATGAAATTTCCATTTCGACAGTAAACGTTTTCCACTAACTAAATCTTAACAAATCACTTTGTTTTTAATGTCGATCGCTTCAGCATAATATAATATAGGTTTATAGGTTTCGCTTTATAAGTTTGAATTTATTGCAGATTTTTAAAAAAGTAAAACATAAACCTATTATTTAATTGTGTCAATAACGTACAAAAAATCATATTGGAAAATATTTAGAAGTGGAAAAAAGTTTTCTCTTTTTGTATGGACGAGTATATGTAATATTTCAAAGCTATTCTTCCCTCTTAAGGTATCGGCTCTGCATGCACCGAAGCGAGATTTCCTATCCGTTTCCTTTCGGAACAAGCTGAAGAGAAATAATAAGTCAGATTACTTCCAGATCAAGAGAAAACCCACCAAGAATGTGGCTGGATATCCTACTAATAATATAAATTCGAATGTTTGGATGTATGTTACTCAATCACGCTTCAACGGCTCAACCGATTTTTATGAAATTTTGCACGAAGATAGGAAAGAAGGAAGGATAGTTTTTACCCCGGGTCCCCGCAGTCGAAGTCGTGGGCGGAAACTAATTCAATATATTGCATAATTACATTAACCTTCATCGACCAATCAATGACTACTAGGCAACCAATCCAAAGCTAACCGCCAAACTTACAAGGTACAGCGTCATCCCAATCAACCATGCATACTAGCTTTCTAATTAGACACTATTCAGTCGTGAAATACTAATTGAACTCTATAGCTCACACATACGAGTCAAAATCGATTGGCGGCAATATATGCCGGGCGTAGGGGTGCTTCAACTAGTGACAGTTTTGATTAAGTTTGCACCCTGTATCGAAAGCTATAAGAGCGCGTATTGATTGGCGAAAACGCTCAAGAGTATGTAAAGGGAATAAGGGTGGTATTAGCTTGGCAGGTTCAGTGTTAATTCAGCTGATGCTACGTTTCGTAATTAATTTCGTTAGCGAGCCGTGTCAAGAAAGGTGTCACGTGTAATTAAGGGGATGAAAAGAAAAAGTTATCTTTGGTTCTTTTATTTTGCGGAAATATAACGAATCTGATTAAGGAATTTTATAAAAAGGTTGTAATAAAGACACTCTCAACTCTACGGATTTGTGACGGGCCATGAAGGTTGCACAAATGAGCTAGCACGGGAATATGCCTTCAAATAAATCGGTTAAATGACAATTTTGCAGTTAGGATACCATTATACCATTAATATGGATGTGAGATTGTAGCTTTGTAAGTTTGTATGTAACGGGTAACATCGGTAACCCGATTTAAAAAAAATGTCATCTGCGTGTAGAATGAACTTTCTGGGTGGTTATAGGCTATATTTCATCTCGCGGCGTTGCCTGCGTTCTTTGCAATACGCGGCAGCTAGTATAACATACAAACAAACTGTTCCGACAGTTTTGTGAGACCCAGTTTATGTACTCTGTATATTAAATAAATAAAAATGTAGTAGGAACATAAAAACAATAGGGTCGGTAACGCGCTTGCGATTCCTTTGGAAAACGTCCATCCACGGCGTCTGCTTACCATTGTATTAAAATAATGAGTTAACGCAAATTCACTGCTAAGAATCGTTACGCGCTACGCTCGTAGCCGATCCCGTGGTTTTCCTCGTATGTAGCGGAAAGCGACTACGGCGTAGACGCCCGCTAGGCGGGTTCCTGGCAGTGAAAATGTAAACATTTTTTGGGGCGCTACGCGTAGAGTCCATACCGTGAGCCGCCTTGTAGTAAAAACTCTCTAGTTAGCTACTCCCACACTGGAAAGTGATTAATATATCCTTAGAAACAGTTTTGAACATGGAGCTAAAAAAATTAAGATGCGAGAAAAAGTTCTTCTAATTAACAATTACTTACTCAATTTATGAAATAATAGCTGCCAGGCCCGGCTTCGCACGGCTAGTTTTCCGTTTTCCCGTAGGAATGAAGCATTTTCCCGCGGTAAAAATCTATGTTCATCAGGGATAATGTCGGCTTCTAATGGTAAAACAATTTCTATTATCGGCCCAGCAGTTTCGGAGCCTATTTAATACTAACAAACGAACAATCAAATCTTTCCCCTTTATAATATTACTGTAGATGTCGCGGAGCCGATAACATTAAGAAATGAATAAAACCAATTAAACACAAATTACTCATTCACCCCGACTTCCTCCCATTCAAAAACGTATAAAAGCCGACCTATACCTACGTAACAACTATCCACAATCAGAGGTCATTTCTGGTTGTATGGTTCGTTTCGTGAATACCCGCCGGGAAAACTTGGTAACAAGATCACGTCGAGAAAAAAAAGCGGGGATGGTCTTAATGCCCTTGATATTATTATTAGTCCTTTTTCTTACCAGCGCCATCCAAACGAGTTAGGAAAATGGTAGTTCTAACTTCATAAAATACTTGAATAATGAGATTCTACTATAGTGTAGTGGAAATGAGTTTGTACAGTCAGCGACAGAAGCAGCTTACGCTCTTGAAGACCTCAAAATGATATTGCCATATAATAAAAGACGAGTTCAGATTATGTTGACCTATTGGAACGAGTAGCTACTATTGATGATGTTGACATGATATGACAGATTTTTATATGACTTTCCGACTAAAGCGAATTTCTATAAATTCGATTTGTTAAATCAAATCACTCGATATTTTACATATTTTAAACACTCATGACATTTCAAATAATGGACGCTGTGTGACCAACATTGTTACATCAGTTGCTTATATTTCACTACAAGCTTCAAACAAAGCGAGCGTATTTGACGTTTCATAAATAGTTGATGGTATGACTATCAGTTCAAATACCTATTGGTCTACCACCTCAATAAATGACATTACGAGTAACATGTAACACGTAACTGAATACACCAGCGCCCTGAAACTTAGTCAACGAACTTAGCGCAAACGACATGGTAACTAAGTTAGACTCGTCTGGCGCAAATTGGACAGGTAGCTATGACGTCGCTGTGACGTCACGGACTCCCGCGAGATCCAGAACGGGCTGACAACGCAACATGTGTGTGACATAACCCACAGTCATGTCGTAACGTTGTGTATGGAATGTTAAAATGTCCATTTGCCTGTTCATCATCATCAGATCAAGCGAAAGACGTCCACTGCTGGACATATGCCTCCCCCAAAGAGTGCCACAATGTCCGGTCCTGCGCCACCCACATCCAGCGCGACATTAAATCTGTTGTTTGCGATAAATTTGTCTTAATTAACCAATTATACAAGCTGTCGCCAGCCTAGTCTAAAGTAAAGCTGAATCGATAACTCCTAACTAGGAAAGCATTCGCTAACGAAGTGTCAGCGCCAAATTTGCCTTATTAGTGTTAGTGTTGGCACACTAAGCGTTCTGCATTTTGCGAGGCGAATGGAGCTTTGCACGTGTGTATGTTGATTGTTGACTAATATATGTTAGTAAAGTCAGTGCACCAATATCTGCCAAAACGAAGTCGGCAAAAATATCTGACACGTTTCATGGCATCAGATATAGATTCGCGTCAGATATTTGGGTGAGGACCAAATTCTTGGCCAGTAGTTAGCCTAATTAATTGATAGTAGTTAAAAAGTTCCGTTGTGACACGAAAATTAGCCATACATTTTCTATTGTTAATTTTCGTGTCACAACGGAACTTTTTAACCACTACCAATTAACGACGCTAACTACTGGCCAAGAATTTGGTCCTCACCCATTTATGCGTGCTTTGTTGTGGCAGATTATTAATGCTGTTGACTGTACACGTACAGTCAAGTCAGCCATTTATAGTGAGACTGTGGCAAATGCCTGACCTGAAGCCCATAAGCCAAGGGAATCAAAAATGTATCCAATGGCAACCGTTCGGTGGGAATCGTACGTAAAGCGTCTGCTATATGGTCGCCAACAACCCTCTGAAGGCGCGACCTTCGTCGGTGGCTCGTGAATTTCAAAACACCCCTCGTGGTCACTAGCGCGCGCTCGGCGACCAATGTCGTTCGAGGGTCCGAAATTTTACTTACTTAATCCTCTGGCGCAACGACCCAAAGTGTGTCTTGGCGTCCAATACCAGTGCACGCCATTGATCCCAATCTTGAGTGGTTTCTCGCCAATCGCCAGCTTGGAGCTCGCGAAGATCCGCATCCACCACATCAACCCACCGATATCTGGGAGACCGACCGGACCGTCTTCCTATAGGCTTTACCCTCGTAAGCTCTTTCAGCTGCGCAACTGTCTCCCATTCACTCTAGGCGACCGAGCCACCGAAGTCTTAGCGACTTAGTCACTCCGATGATGTAAGGGTCCTCAACAAGTGTTCTTCCGAATTCTCCAAATGCCATCGGATCTCGGCGTTGGGCCGAGGATTCTGCTGAGGACCTTTATTTTTTTCCGAAATTTTGCTGGTAGCAACTATCTACACGGTTTGACCGGACCAAAGTCACTCTGTCGGAGAGACTTGTTGACCAAGGTCTTCGAAGCGCATAAGCTAGTTAATAAACAAGTGTACCTATAAATATTTGCAATTTACGAATAGCCACATTCCGCGGTTGAGGCAATGTTGACAAACAAACCTACACGTGGACGTAAAATCTGGCTAAACGCGTAATTTGGCACGTTACTAGAAACATACGGAATTAACTGATTTAGCGAATATTTGGAATTATTGTGCTCCCATTCACGAAAATGACGGAAGTGTTAAATTCAATAATGATTATTAGGGCAAGGAAAATTCACCAAATAAGCAATGCCAGCCTCGCTCACGCATCTCTTCCTATTGGTGTTTTTTTTTCCTCGGACATCGCTCCGCTACCTGGCACAGCTCTGGTGGATACTCTGGATACCCTTAGACCGTCTCCGGTTGATGCCGCATATAGCTCATGGCATCAAACGCAGTTTTCATGGAAATATTCACATTTAAATACCGTGTATATGCACAGAATTTATAAATTGAAAAGGAAAAGTTACTTCTTTTACAAACGGAATACTTTATTGTTGTCAGAAAACTGACACTGAGTTAATTTTTGTTTAACAACTGACGCTAATTGGGTACATGAATTTTCTGTGTTATAGTTATAAACAAGCACAAAGTTTCTACGGGGTTTTTGTGAAATATCTAAAAATAGTGAGTCATCCGTGCTGTACCACCGCCATTTACATTAGATTTCAAACAAACTGGATACGTAATAAACAAACGCATTAAATTTCAAACCATGATTCTCTCAGCGGAAAAAGGCATTTACTCTCTTAAAAACGCTAAAAGCTTACTCTCTCTTGCACTAGATCCTCTAAACTATGATCGTGTGTAAATTTGGCAAGCTAATATGTTTAATGTTGGCAATGTGCATTAGAGCACCGAAAATTTGTGTTAAAGAGAATTAAATTATGCATCTAACCTTCGTTATTTCAGATGTCCATTTTCAAAGAATAATGATGCATTCTATAAATTGTCGGGTGACTCTACGAGTCTACGCTGACTAATTTATAAATTCATTTGTCAAATTGTATTGAATGTGGAGACTCGTTAAATCTCTCGGCAAATATGTGCAGATATTTGTCTCATTGTTGCTGTGTATGAAGCTATTGTATTTGTAAGCACTGACATGTAGACGAGCCCCAGAAAATCTCCTAAAAGGATAATTTCGCCGACTTATAACTTTTTTTGTTATTGGCTACGTCACGTTTTATTTACAGGCACCTAAAAATCAATTACAACCAGGGAAGAGTGGTAAAGGGAGATAGACTCTATAAAAGCTATACCAGGAACCAGCGCTCATGTCTGCTTACGGATGGCGCAAAATAGAAGGGCTTATAGTCTGGACGTTTAGGTATATCAAAGAATGTAAACAAACAAAACCACGTGACTTGGATTCAACCAATAAGATAATACCATTGATACAAAAGGTTGCTATTCACAGTAATCTTATTGGCTGAATGACCAAGTCACGTGGTTTTGTTTGTTTACATTCTTTTAAATACCTAAACATCCAGACTATAGAGGAAGGTGGTGCCAGACATTCCTTGAGAATTAATTACCTATTTCCAGGTTAAACAATGTTAAACAAAACAAGCAAAAACAATAGTAACTAATAGGTACAATGAAAATACTCAAGATAAATACAGAATAGGCACCGAAATACAATCTTGACAACATTATTGTGTCTGGCAAGACAACGATCCATAACCAAAACAATCGGCAAACAATGACGGCGTTAATTTCATTTTCGAAGAATCCTTGATAGCAATATTGTAAACAATATTATACCAAATACAATGAACAATATATATAGTTGATGAGTCCAATTAGAAATTACAACCATCTTGGCGACGAGTGGAGAGTTTTCGCGGTTAAAAGGTTAACGCGGTTAAAATATCTTACGCAATCACAATTTCGAATCCTTCCTTGCTCAGATTATCCTGAATTCTGATGGGCCGAGATCTTCCCATCTTTCTGACGTAATTTATAAAAACTTTAATATCACTCTTTAATTATCCCAAACTTAACGTCTGGATCGAGAGACTACGGATTTTTGAAATCAAGCACTTATTAAAACGTGTTTAATACAAGATTCATAATTCGCTATTTCCTTCTACTCGTTTGCTTTATCATTTTCAAATATATGTCTCGAGTAGAGTATTGGAATTTGATACAAAGCTAAGGGGAATACGACTTTTGTGAAGACTTTATACAATATTATTAAGCCTTTTGGCTTTTTAGAGCCTCAAGTCGAACGCTTTGAATAATTTATAGCAAATTAATTCAGGCTCATACCTCTTACCTAATGTTCTGAATAAATGTTCATATTTCCGATATAACAATGGACTGGATGCTATTTTTATTGATGCTCTTGAATATGATTGATTATAACGTCTTCTGGTAAATAAATTAGATGTGTTTGGTGTTCCAGTGTCGCAAAGGTTAAGTATCTATGTCTTTGAAAGATGGAGCACATTATTTAACAAGACAGTTCATCAATCTCGCAAGGCAAAAGCAATAATAACTATGCAAAGTGACATGCTCAAATATCTTCCTCATTTTCTTGAGAATAATCGTGTGCCTTTTGCTTACATCGGTATAATGGAACAGTAATAAAGGGAGGCAGGAGGGGAGAGGCCTGGGCCTCTCGTGAAGTCATGACTATGTAAGTTAATCCGAGATCGACACTTGCGTCCATATTTGTGACCGTATCATCGACAACCTCTTGACAAATGTCTACGGTTCATATCAGGGGCTCAAATATGTGATAGCATGATCATCATCATATCAGCCGAAAGACGACCACTGCAAGACATAGGCCTCCCCCAAAGAGTGCCAAAGTGATCGGCCCTGCGCCACCCGCATCCAAGGGACTCCTGTAGGGTCATCAGTCCTCCTTGTGGGGGTGTAGTGCCAGTGCACACTACATTCATCTGATTTACTAGCTATATCAATATAGCTAGTAAATCACCAGAATGAAGACCTTGCTCAAATGTGACATACCATAACACACAAACATGACCGTAATACCAAACTTAAATTATCATGTCAGAAACCACACAGATTCTCATCACTAGAACAAACGTCGACTGCTCAGAAAATGTACATTAATAAAGTTCCCAACCAAAACAATATGCGAAGCATCCTTAGAATATATGCGCTCCTAATCAAATACGACAGAGCGCCGTCCTAGTTCTTAGGTACTTACGTCGTTATCAGACGATAGTCCAGTTATATGGTACGTCTAAGTTACAAGTGTGTTCGCAACTCGTGCATCTAATATCGTCGGATAAGACCGACAAAGGAATTTAATATCACGTACTAAGAGCTTTTATGGGTGTTTCGCGGCGTCTTGGACGGACGAGTATTGCCACGTTAGACGCGCGGATGTGTCGTAAGCGTAGTGATTAATATGAAAACGTGGCACGGGAACCATGCAATACTTACCGAGGAGCAAGTGTTGAGCGTGTTACAAACGAAAACGCCTAGTAGCTCCAAAATAGTACTTTACTTACCTAGGGCGGTAAACCAAACAATGTCTTAGATCGAACGATTTGACGCTCGAGCCGAAGGCAGAGGCTTTCTTTATTACCGCCGTGGTAAAAAGAAAATTGTACGTCTCGCCCTGGCCAGGAAGTGGGATTCTCCGCACGGTACGCGTGCGGTAATTTCTGCTTTACGGCCAGGTATGACGTAAATGGTTTATCAAGGAATTTAATTTAGTTGAGGAGCTAGTTGAAAATAAAAATAACTATGCTATAGTATATATTCGTGAGAGGAGGCATGTGCCCAGTAGTGGGACGTTTATAGTCTGCTGATGATCACGATGATACGTACTCCACAACGAAGTGTGCACGCAGTTACACAAATGAGAGGTGATGGAGAAATCTCACAAAATTCACCATCGAAATGGTGACCACCATCGAGAGGGTTAAAATATTAATTTAATTGCATGACTTCATTGAGACTTCAAAAAATAGTGTTAATATATGCCTTTGCCAAACTCTAACAAAAAACATGAAGAAACTTTATAGGGCACCCTAATTATAAAAAAGTCATTAATAAGTAACGACATTATATGATACACACGCTTTTAAAGGTGTTAAGCAGAGCCGTGACCATATAAATGTTATAAGCATAATAATCGCCCTCCATGTAGATTGCACCAAGTTACGTATAGGGACACCCATAAAGCGATCGTAAAAAAGTTTAATTAAGATCCTAGTTTCGGACGTCGTTATGTTGGCACTCACTTGTGTTCTGTATTTTGTAAAAAAAAGTAAGTGTGTGTATAATGGGGTCCTGTTGTTTTACCAAATTTATTTTGGTCAAATTTCATTTCACAAACAAATTTTAGCAACTATTTTGTTTGCCAATGCAAACTTTGGCACAATTTTAATACGAATATTTTCATGACGTCAAATTATCATTCAGTAAAATATTATTACGAAAAATTACATTATGGCATGTGGTCTTTTAGCAAATGCTTTAATAAGGCAAAAAAACATTAGACAATAAACATTTCGTCAAGTTAATGTTATGGCAAACTATAAATAGACAAAAATCACAATTGTTTGGGTTATGACATTTTACCAAAATACTATTAATAAAACGGCACGGTCCCTTAAATAAAAAAAATGCACTGTTAAGTAGGTCGGTAGGCAAAGGCGTTAAATTAGGTTAGGGCAGCCAAAAAAGGGGGGCTCGGGGGGCGAAGCCTCCTAGCAGTAATAAACAAACAATCGTAACAATTGTATTATTTGGTAGGTTAGGTTAGGGTTAGCTTGTGTCCCTTAGAGCGGAAATTCTGCTGATTAACCGACGGAATAGAAATGGTCAGTTAAATATTGACGATATAAATCATTTGCCATATTTCGTTTTGATTAAAACATATTATGCCAACTAACATATTTGACTGAATGAAATTTGGTCAAAGTACCAGTTGGTAAACGAGATATTGCCTAAACATGAATATGCCAAACATAAGGTTTGCGTAAGAATTATATGTCGAGTGTTAATTTGGCAAACGATTATTTGGCAAATGAAATTCTACGAATAATTTTTTCGGAAGTGATGATTTGTCAATTTTTTTTGGTAAAACAAAGGTAACCCGTGTATAATATTTCAGTCTCTGGGCGACCGAGCTCTGCTCGGGTGGAATACGGTGAAAACAATTCTTCCCAGAGATCAGATCTAGCTAGATCGATTTTTCTTCCCCGTAAACGGCGTATTCAAAATTTCATTGAAATCGTTAGAGCTGTTTACGAGAATGTGATATATATAGGTATAATTGTACATACATACATTCACGCATTTATTCCCAAAAGGGGTAGGCAGAGCACATGAAACGTATGTTCCAGCGCCACTCTTAGCATAAATGTGGGTATAAAAGATAGACTAAATGTGATATTGCAGTGATAGGTTGCTAGCCCATCGCCCACAACACACTTCAACCCTGGTCCCTTAGTCGACTTTTACGACACCGGGGTGGTAAAATTCTAACCCGGCACCACACGGGTCTAATTGTAACTCTTGACAAATGTTGACAGTGTATGGTCAGTACCAATAAATAAATCTATCTATCCATAATATGGCTCGTTTATTATAGTACAGGATAAATGATACAAGCTTTTGTTGCCGACTGTACTTTTTTGCGGCCATCAACCACTCGTTGAGGGTTCCAATGAGCCCAAACACAACTGGTTTATGGTAGTTCAGCAGTTGTCACGGCCACCTGGTCATGGACTCATGGAGACTCGAAACTTCTATGTCGGTAATAAGTCGCCTAGTGTGGTCACTCAAAAAATGCAATTTTGGAATTATACCAGCGGGCGCAGCATGGTTGACTTATCGCAGTCGATAAGACAGTCACGTTCTGACAAGTATCCATACTAATATTATAAATAGGAAAGTGTATGTGTTTGTTTGTTTGTCCGTCTTTCACGGCAAAACGGAGCGACGAATTGACGTGATTTTTTAAGTGGAGATAGTTCAAGGGATGGAGAGTGACATAGGATAGTTTTCATTCCCGAAATCATCCCCTAAGGGGGTGAAATGAGGGGTTAAAAAAAAGTTCCACGCGGACGGAGTCGCGGGCAGAAGCTAGTAAAATATAAAATGGCAATAACCATCTTAGGCCCACAGAGTAGAATTATACAAGCAACAATAATACGCGAATGCACAGAAGGCTAAACTCGCTCCTTTGTCCTGTTCTCTTAAGGGGCTCCACGCGCTTTTTGGCTAGTTTTGACGAGTATTGAGTTGATATTCCTCCGTCAAAACTATGTATATATTTATGGCACAAACATTTATCGGTTCTACAAACCTTTACCTACATTTGCACGCGAGTTTTATTGAAAATAATAACAATTTATCTATTTATGATTTATTAAAACATAGTTCAAAAAAGCTCGGTTCTCGATATTAGTATGTTGTTTATGCATTATTATATATGAAATCTATATATAACTGTTAATATTGACGTCTGTAACAACCCACGAGAGATTTTTATTTTTAACTCTTATTTACAAAAGTTACGTTCAAAAAACTTTTTTTTTGGCCAGAAATTGCCAAAGTTTGGTGCCATATATCTCGAAAACTGTGTGTTTTGAAAAACACGAAAAAAACGACAGTTACAGATCGAAGGTCATTGGGAGCTCGGAGCCCCTTAAAATTTCACCTTCCATACTTTTCCCAAGACCGAGAACACAAAATAGTGAACATTAGGATTTCCCAAAGATATACAGTATAATGATAATAAATACGTATGGAACCCTAGTATTCAGGTCGCGAGGTAGTATTCAGGTGATTCAATAGTCTTGCAGTAAATAACAAATGCTCCGTGACTAGGTTGCGGATGGTCGTTACTCTATAAGTGTTCCGTCTTAAACGAAAACGCCTCCAGAATCTATAGTAATAATAAAAAGGTAGTCTATGAAAATGTTAGTTTGTATGTTTATAAGGGCTAGGAGCAATATGTCCCTTGGCTCAGCCAGACTTCCTACTTCTTTGTAATGTAATTTGTGAATAAACGACATTTCATTTCATTTCATTTCAATACGCAAGCAACTCATGTATAAAACAGGTACAAGTAAGTCTGGTATAAGAAGTATTTCTCCTTACTTGCTAGAGTATCTTCTACTGAGCTGACCGATCCGGCGACGCAGTCACACATACTTGGTTTTGTGTTTATACATGAACCGAGATGGTTCTCTACAGATCATGTATTTACTATATCTCAATAACGCGTTCTGAATTTCTGCTTTCTGCTGAAGGTAGGCCATAATGTACTTGTTTTTTTTCAATACTGCGATGGTAACAAACAAGTTGGGCAGTCCTGATGGCAATTGGCAATTGGTGGAGACCAACGCATAGTATTACACTCGAAGTCTACGTTGTCTCACTCTTTTGATGTATTAATCCTGATCCTGAAATTTTCACTAAGCTTCACACTAAATATTCGTTATCGAAAACACCAATATAATTCAGCTATCAAAGGAATATTTCATTACGCTATAAAATCCTTATAAATATGCATCAAAGCGCACCAATTATTTCCATACTAACGCTTAATCATAACTAATTTAACGGCCGGCGTCAAAAAACCAACAACTCACGCTTTTATAAAATGCACCTTTAGATTTTTCGTACGTTAAGCCCGCAGAGTTCAAAGCGCTGGAAACGACAATAATAATTGCATTTTCGACCTCCAGCGTTCTAAATTAATCACGGGCATCTCTTGATATTTTAGCTGTGACGGTAAACAAATTTTCAAGAACATGGAAAGGTGATGCTCATTTTGTTTTTCATGCTGCGACTCACGATCACTACATTGATTTAAAAATGGCTATTGCATATTTTAGAGTTTAGGGGTTCAATCTGACGCGTAGATTTTACATTCTAATTTGATTTCAAAATGTTCCGTGCTCTCTTTTTTGACATCTTAATAAGGAGCACTTGGAAGAAAACGCGCGAAACATACTGAAATTTAATAACAATGCGATATATGCGACGAAATTTGCGTTCTAGCTGTCAGTATTATTATTTTATGCCTTTTCACTGCTGTGTGCTATCCAGGTTTTGTTAATGGACAGACGACGCGAGCAGCTGCGCGAGACGTGAGTTCTCTGGAGAGAATAGAAACGCTCAAGCCTGAGTATGAACACTTTTATACAACGTCATGTTTATGTTGTGAAAGATTTCCTTGTACAATTTTTTTTTTCAAATCAGAGACAATCATTTAATTCATCGAAATCCCTTGGGCATTTTCAACAAATGGTGTACCTAATTAGCGCTAGTTGTTAAACAAAAATTAAGTCATGGTCGTTTTGTGACAATAATTGAGTATTCAGCTTGTATGATAACATTTTTTTTCTTATCAATTTATAAATGATACACGTTCCTTCAATGTGAAACTATTTTATTTTCACACAATTTGTATGCTTAATTTTCGTCGCAAAACCGACGAACACCGAGTTAATTTTTGTTTAACAGCTCGCGCCAATTGGGTATACAAGTTTTTTTAAATGTTCATGTTGAGTGTATGACGGTTACTAAATATGTGAATGTGAACAAAACATTAATTTATCATGCAGTCATTCGTGTCAAAATAATTCCAGTCATAATGTCATATCCAGTTAAATATGGCGCACAGCCCAGCCAGAATCCAATTTATTTTAACTCCCGCCATATTCCATAAAGAGTAAAAATGACGGAGGTTAGAATGCACATCCGAAATAATGAATACTTTTTAAATATCCGGAGTGCACAAATTGGCCACAGTCCAATTTGTTTCGACGCCGTCTCGTAAAGCAGCGATGAAGGTGAAATGTTGACCATTTAACAAACGAGGGTATAAAATAAGCTATATTTTTTAAGAAGAGTTTAATGGCCCCATGAGCATGTTGTGTGTGTTTGCATGAACATGAACACAGATCGATAAAGCCACATCCAGTAAAAACAAAGGTACATCAGGTTGAAAAATATTCTTAGCCGCTTGTAATTTCAAGTGAAAGAAAGAAGGTTAGGTACATTTATTCACTAGCACACAGGACACGCATGACGCATATTAAACAATAAAATTAACAAATAATAACACATAAAACAAGTGTGTCTCTGCGGCAGTGAATCGGACACTGGCTGAACATTATGCTGAGGTGTCAGACGCCTACAGCGCTGACTTTCAGCCAGCACCTTCACAAACACCAAGTGACGGTCAAAGACTTTAGCGGCATTTTAAGTAAAATATTTTTAAGTAATTAATGAAATCACGAACAGCTTTTGCTAGCCTCGTTTATGCATCTCTCCCTATTTCTGTTTTTTTTCCCGCACACCTTTCAATAACAAAAAAAAGACTACATATAATTAGTTTCAACCATGCTCCAAGCCACATCCAGTGACCGCTATGCACAGTTTGGCCAGAATCCAATTTGTTTTCTACGCCGGGGTGACTCATAAAGAGTAGCCCGCGGGACGTTCCTCTCTGCTCCGGTGGTTACATGCCGTCTAATTAATCATAGGTAAGGTATGCTCGCGTAAAGCAAATTTATCAGCGAACGGAACAACCATACAACTCTAAGTATGGCCCCACAGAATGATTGCCATTGCCATTATGCAGGGATGGGGGTGGGGTGTCAAAACGATGCCAGGCAGCCATTTATTTCGAACATGCGCATACCGGGATTTAGGCACGTATTTGGGAAGAAATTTGTAAAGAGCTGGCATTCGTGGTTTTCGTTCGCTGAAATTTATTTATTATATCTATGATTTTATCTCGTGACCATATCTTGTGTGACCATATCTCTGTAAACACTAGAATACTATGTACACCATATAGTATGGTATTTATAATTGACTGTTATAATTATTTTGCGATTGATAATATAGTTGTATTACAATTCAAATATTGACGCCACTTTATCGGTATATTTTTGTATTCCGCTGTATTAGACGTCGTCAGGTGTGTTATAAAATTTGAGAGAAGATTACGGTTTATTGCGACCATAAACTATTCGTCATAATGTAGCATCACATCGTTGTATGTTCACTAGAGAATTTAAACAAATTTACTTTTGTTGATTAGTATATTGTCCCACTAAAATAAACATCTAGTCACATCTGATACCGCTAATCTTATTTCGGATCGTTAACTAAAATAATCGTTTCAAAAATAAAGAAAAATGTACAGTTACAAAATAAATATCAAACTGATATTAAAAAAAAACTGAAATAAGAAACATCTTCATGCATCTACTAGATGGAAGGAAACTAAATGGACCGAAGGATGCAAAGGCATTAAAAAACATGATGAATACTTTGTGTCACAAACTAAACTGTCTCACCTCCAAATTATATCTGGCACAAAATGGCATTCGCTCTGTACTCTATCTCTGCCACGAAGCACACAAATTATGATGTAAATAAATTTAAAGTCCATGCTTCCGCAAACTAAATCCAATTACCGTTATTAACTTGTTTACGGGAACAAATCTGTTGGCTCCAAGTGGAACAAGTCTCCAGGGAGGCTCTCTAGCAGAATTACGTACTTTGGAGAAGAGCCTAATCAATACGGTAGAGATGCAGTCATGTGTCATGATATATTAAATCTATGTAAGGCAAATTTCACGCAAACGAAATATCATCAACATCATTATTTTAATCATACAATAGACTATGTATACTAATCTATACTCTATACTATAGAGGGCAGATATTGATAAATAGTTATTTGTGTCACAAGGGAGCAAAATAGTATATTTAAGGCGAGGGCGGTGTATTGAATCCTTAACGTAGCGAGGGATCCTACAATAGAATCCTGAGCGTAGCGAGGGATTCTAACGTAGGATCCTGAGCGTAGTGAGGGATACAAGTGGTTACGCCCGAGACGAAAATAATTTTGCTACCGAGTGACACATACTATTTTTCACACCGACTATGAGGATTTAAAAAAAAGCTATTGTTAAAATATATCTAAATTATCTTAATTTTTATTACTAATTTTTAAATATTACGAAATATTTATAATTTTTTATAGTTAAAACTTAAAATATGTTCGTTTTGAATCGACTACGATGAAATTACAATCGATTATTTTATTAACATCTGTGTTCAATTGGCACATTGCATACAAATGTTCCAATGCCAATGTATAAATTAAAAAAGTAGCTTGAATAGAAAAGTAGCGTTTTGGTCCCTCTCGTCGTGGAGCAAAACTTACTTTTCCGAATGAAAGGTGTGAAAAGTACATTATGTATAATCTGCATCAGTACGTTTCACATCACTGGCGCAAATAATCAAAATGCCAATATTTATCTGCTAGTGTTCTTTTAAAAGACAAATACGCCACTAAGCAACGTAAAACTACATAGCAACATTGAAAATCAGCGTAAGTAGCAGCGAGAGTAAAAAATATCGTACACCTCTTACGTTCAATTAAGAGTGTTTATTAACAAACAATGAATAATCCTCCTTTTCGGCCCGGCGTATAAAAATAAAATTTTCGCCCAACGCCCTTATAAACCGTAACAAGCACGTAATAACAAAGTTGCGAGCCAGCTCCCAAGTGTATGATCGCGCGGCTAACACAATTTACCTCAGCTGTAAACGGGAAATTTAATATTATTCATTAATTAATGTTTTCTCCCTCGGGATGCAATATCGAGCTACAATAATTCGAGAACCCTCGCCCAGGGATATAATTTGTTAATTTTATACTTACACGGTTTTGCTCGTGGGAGATTACCATATTTGGGGGATCCCCGGCGTCCATGCGTACTAGTTGGAGGAGGCGCTCCAAAACTACCAAAACAAAAAAAAAAAAAAAAAAACTTGCGCGCTAACGAAATGGTGCGGTTGCGTCGGTCAAATTTGTACGAAAGTTGGCCCGGCCCTTCTGTACAGTTGAAGTTGGTCGACTATTTATTATTTTTGAACGAGGTATTCAACGATACCCCACACTATGGGTTTAACGAGAAAAAAAGATTACATCCCCACTTCAATTATATATAGGGGAAGACCTCTAAGAAGCTTTTTAAATATTTTATTCTACTGTTTTGTCGGTGTGATTGACTTATTTACGTATATTTCTTGTAGTAAGGGTATACGGAGCTAAGCCGAAGACGGGCGGACTGACAGACGGACATGGGAATTTTAGGGTTCTAAGGCTGGCTTTTAGGTTAGTTTGCAACAACCACCACGACGGTGGCATAGAAACATACGGCCTGTAGCCTTCTTAGTATAGTCCAAGGCACGTGTATGTCATCGAGTGAGATCTTTCAAACGCTAATGCGTTTGTAACAGTCATGTGTAACCTAAATGGCCACTTTAAACACGGCTGCAACACCATAGTTCCTTCAACAATTTCCTGCATGTTTTTCCAGTGCAGCGGGTGCAATTTCAAAATGTCTACACCGCCGATATTTCACGAAGGAATTTAATATCGGCCGCCTTGTTTACGACCGGAACGGATACTTTTTATCTTGCGCTGTAGGTAGCCTTTAGGTTTGCATTTAAAAATAAACAATTTTTAACTGCCCGAGTGGGCTGATAACGGTTTTTTATTAAATTAATGACCAACGCTCTTTGAGAATTACAGGGCGAAAAGCAGCAACTCTGTTGTTTTTTCAATGGCTGAAGAACCCTTTTCCGGCTCGTCTCGCGACTGCAAATTTTCGCGTTACGGGCTGGGTCGTAAGTCGCAAAGAATGTACTGCGCTAATGTGATGTCATGAAAAATGAGCTGGTGAAATTAAATATTTAGCTCTAGTCAGTCAGTCCCACCTGTTGACACCCGATCTCTACCTTTTTGCTTTCAGCTGAACGTGTAATGCTTTGGGGGTGATTAACCTTTATCATATCATGTTTCCAGACAAGATACACGATTTGTGTGTGGATTGACGCGAACTGTGTGACGTGAATGAATGGAATTTTACAGTAGGCATGCCTCGATCAAAAATAAATGAGCAATCGCGTTTAACACGTCACAAATCAAAATCACATTGGAATTCGAAACTTATCGCTTGAACCGACTCCTTATTATAGGCCCACATAAATCAAATGTAATCAATAGGAACGCATGCTTAATCCCCGTTGCGTTAATTAAGCTGTATGATGATGGTATCCTCTTATTCCTCATCAGAGAAATAGGGTTCTTAGAAGGGTTCTCCATCGGTTTCTGTCCTGGGCGGCAACCTCAATCTCCTTCCAGCCAAGGCCCGTTGAGGCTGCCTCTTTGTCGACTGCGTGTCCCCAAGTGCAAAAGCGACCTGGTTTCCTTATCCCGGAAGCTTGCCATTTTTTGTCTGCACAGGTGGTTGTCTGGCCTACGAAGCACGTCATACAGCGCCACTTCCTCAGGCGGGTCTCCTCTCTTTGGCGATAGGATTTTATCCGGTCAACTCCCATAGCCTGGCAATGGAGTTCCGGGGTCTGTAAGTTCCCAAAAATCGGCGCAAACATTGATTACCAAGGACCTGGTTTCTACTGGTGATATATTTTTTCACGGGCCATGTCTCACCTCACATATATATATATTCCTGCACATAGTCCGGACATATGAAATAGTATGAGTACTAGAGATTAATTGCAACTGAACATGAAAAATAAGCTGACCACCAACAAACGCAGCAACGAGTACCGTGTTCCCACTTAAACGTTTATAAGCACTCGAGAGTTAACGTCCTGGTTAAAATTTCACTTCGCGGCGAACGGAGTTTTAGTGCCGGTTCCGATGTTTATTATAGCTGCTACCCGTAAAGCTTGCGAGGGTTATTGTAACGCATATTACGCCCAATCTAATGATGTTACATGGTCGTATACCACAAACAACCGTAGTAGAACACGTTATTTTTACATTAAAAAAAATGCTGTCCGTTCCGTCTCATCCATGAGAGGCCTGTGCCCAGCAGTAGGACGTATATAGGCTGTTTAACCAAAGAAAATCGTGACGTCACTTTTTCCTTTCCCAACAGACGGGTTTTGACGTTTCCATATTTCATAAAAAGTTGCTGATTTGATGACCGAATTTAATTCTTCTCCTACCGACTACGAGGGGCGTTCAAAATATTCTCGGTATGTGGATGAAAACAAAGAAGTACGAAAAGTTTGATATTTTTATTTTTCAATATACTCCCCCCCTATGTTCATACACTTATAAGGTCGATCAATTTTTTTTTTAATCCCCCATAAAAATATTTTTTATCTTCAAATGCTCCTCCACGGCCGCCTTCAACGCTTCATCGTCAGAAAATTTATTTCCACGCAGATCCTTTTTAAGATTGGGGAACAAAAAGAAGTCGCTTGGGGCTAAGTCCAGACTATAGGGTGGATGAGTAACAGTTTCAAACCCACATTCAACATTGCCTTGGCAATTCGAGCAGTATGGACAGGGGCGTTGTCATGCAGAAGCAGAACACCTTTGGTTAACTTTCCTCGCCTCTTTTCTTTGATCGCATCTCTTAATTGACGTATAACGTTAGCGTAGTACTGCCCTTTGATATTTACACCTTTTTCTTTATAATCGATAAGCAAAACTCCTTCACAATCCCAAAATATTGTGGCCATGACCTTGTCAGCTGAAGGGATGACCTTAAACTTCTTGGGATGAGCTGAACCCTTAATGTGCCACTGCATGGACTCCTGTTTACTTTCTGGGTCATAATGATGAACCCAGGTTTCATCTGCAGTAACTATTTTTTGCAGCACCTCATCGGGATTTTCACCACACAGGTCGATAAAATCTGAACAGCAAGCCACACGCATATCCTTTTGAAGCCGCGTCAGCATTCGCGGAACCCATCTTGCACTTACTTTTGACATATTAAGATGGTCATGTATAATGTCATGTACGGTACCAATAGAGAGATTGGTTACTTGAGCTATAGATTTCACCTTCACCGACCGTCTTCCAATATAAGTTTTTCCACTTTATCAATATTTTCTTGTGAGGTAGCCACTACAGGCCGGCCAGGTCTAGGGTCATCTTCAATACTCTCCCTTCCACGCTTAAATTCGCTTGACCATTTTTGAATAGTAGATAAAGAAGGACAGAAGGCAGACTCACGGTAAACACAATCCATTTCCTCTTTTATGGTTTTTTGATTTTTGCCCTGTTTTGTCAAGAATTTTATGACTGATCGGTGCTCTGATTTCGTTAACATTGTTAATTCGCTC
The DNA here is from genome assembly GCA_945867215.1 of Epinotia demarniana. Taxonomy (NCBI): domain Eukaryota; kingdom Metazoa; phylum Arthropoda; class Insecta; order Lepidoptera; family Tortricidae; genus Epinotia; species Epinotia demarniana. The sequence continues at coordinate 5,691,860 of OX244282.1, forward strand.
ATGGTGTTGTTTGTTCGGCAATTGCAGAAAAACAAAAGAACATCTCGGTTCCAATTTTACTTTTTTTTTATGTCAATGGATGAATCTTAGCGGCCAGTAACAAATATATATATAAAAGAGGTTGTAACGTATCAATACCGAGAATATTTTGAACGCCCCTCGTATTTCCTCGCTCTCGCCTGTGATAAAGAACGCAAGCGGAGCCGATAAATTGTAGCCGATGCGAAAAAATATTTGAAATAGGATGAATCTACTCACCCTATCAGAGATTACCTATGATACATTCTCATTCGGTGACGGACCAAAGTAGTAGACATACACTTTAAATGGGCCTGGGCTGGACACGTATGGAATTTCGTCGTTTTCGTTCTGGAATGGAGGCGTCGCTCGAAGAGAAGGTCGGCAGTCCCCCGTAAATAGTCGGAAGACATAAAAACGATCGCAGGAGCAAAATTGGGGAGGCGTATGCCCAACAGTGGGCGCATACACGCTAAAGAAGAGAGAGGAGAAGAGATTAGCATCGATTTTAAGACAGCCAGGTATTCGATTCCTTTACCCCATCGTATGATTTACCTAGCGATCAGTGCTATAGAAAGACTCCTTGACAGAAATGTACATATAATCCTTCAGCACTGTCAGAGTCAAAGCGGCCGAAAGGAATACAAAAGAATGCAACAAAGCAACAGACGACATAGTAAATAATGAACTGCTCTAACACAAAGGAAGTGCTGTCTAAATTAAACGAACTCTTTAATATAAAGCATCGTAAACATTTAGGAACATAAACGTGAAAGTCAGCAATGTATAGTGCTGGGGATATACCGAGTTTACCCAGTACGTTCGTTCGGTCCTTCTTCATTATATCGGATAGTAGCTCTGCCCGTGTATTCTCAAACCCAGCCGGAACTGCGGCATAACATATGTCCTATGTCAAATATTCAAAATCGTTCATCAAACCTATTTTAGCTATGGCGTTAAAACTCGTTTACTTAATGTATCTGTAAGAAACTACCTTAGCTACTACGAATCACGGCGTCAATATATCTATACATATAAATGCCTATGTCCTGACTGACTCACTCGCTCATCAACGCTCAGTAGAAACTACTGAAGTTAGAGAAATGATTTTTGCACTGTAGGTTACTTTTATAACGTGGGCTAGGGATAAGAAGGGATTTTTGGAAATACCTCCCCTAAGGGGGTCAAATAGGGGTGCAAAATTTGTATGGGGGAATCTTTTTTTTTTAGCTAGAGACTTGAAACTTTGTAGAAACATTAATCATTAGAATACAAAAAAAAAACAATTTCTGCGTGTAAGAAATTTCCACCCCTAAGGGGGTTAAATATGAGTGCAATATTTGTATGGGGGGAAACATTATTTTTTAAACTAGAGTTTTGTAACTTTAGGTTATTTTTACAACGTGGGCTAGGGATAAGAAGGGATTTTTGGTAATACCTCCCCTGGTCAAATAGGGGTGCAAAGTATGTATGGAGGAATCTTTTTTTTTGAGCTAGAGACTTGAAACTTTGTAGAAACATTACTTATTAAGAGACAAATAAGTAAATTCTGCGTTTTAGAAAATTCTACCCCTTAAGAGGGTTAAATAGGGGTGCAAAGTTTGTATGGAGGGAACTTTATTTTTTGAAGAAGAGACTTGAAACTTTGTAGAAAGTTAACTTATTAAAATACAAAAAAAAGTTTTTTTTTTAACAGATACTCTTCATTAACCTGTCTCCATTTCGTGCTGAGTTTAAGATTGTTTTAACAGCCTTGCGATAATTACCTTTTTTTAAATCACATTCATAATAACTAAGATCCCCATTTTCTAGCTCCAAATCCATGCGTCGCTCTATATCTTGCAGAGTCATTTTTGCCAAAGATTAAAATCAGATTAAAGCATCAGGTAACTGACGGAATAAGTATTAAGCACTCTGCAAACAATTCCCGTAATCTGATTGGAAAATCTTTAAAAGTTCTTTAAGAATTGCATATCAGTGTCTGCCACTGTTTGAAATGTACTATGTCTAGACCATTTTAACAAAGAATAAAATTCACTTACCTATTTTATATCTTTGTCATTATCAAAAATCTACGTATACGTGTACCTACATATTTGTGGATGAAGTTAAAATGAAAATAGATTACCGAAGCTGGTGTTGGAATGTCTGTCGGATTCGGGTGAATTCGGTTGACGTCTCTCCTCAACGTGAAGCCGTCGATTTCAACGGTCGGCATTTCAACAGCTCACGGATTGTAAGGATTCCATGTTGAAGAAGCCCTCAATTAACTTGTACCGAAAGTGATATTGCATCTAAAAATTCCAAGCGTAAATAATATAGGGGCCCATTGCATAACTTATAATAAAAGCGAAAGTCTCTGTCAAAAAAGCGAACGAAGTTCTATTATTCAGCTTTGGTGGAAATTCGGTCGTACGTCTTATGTCCCACTGTCCGGTTGTTGTCCTCTACTGAGAGGGGTTCATTACAATTCGAACGAACGTTACGATAATTCAACTGTAACGGATTAGTGAATGCAACAGCTCCCAGAGCCACAATAATAAAAGCCACGTTACACTGGGTAACAAACATCACGTTTTTTTATAAGACGGCGGTGGCAGACAAGCATACCATCCACTCCATCTACCTCCACCTTTAGAGCTAAGGTAGAGTAGATACTCTACCTTAGCTCTAAAGGTGGCCTCTTAAATAAGAGAAGATTTTTTATTGCAATAAATTATTTACTACTTCATACAACATGTTTACGGGGCTCTGTAAGTAATTTATTTACCTGCCCATTTCCCGTCCCTTAGCCGCGTAAAAGTAAAACTGTTTACGTTATAATAGTAATAATGTTTTATTAGACCGTAGAAAGCCCTTATCGGGCCTATAAAAAAGGGACATTTTAGTGAAGTCTTACAACGAACAAATATCATTTTGGCGATAGGCCTTATAGAACGGGTTTTTGATAAGACATGGCGTAACAGAGCAGTTACCATGAAACGTTGACTTCGTTCTTTATTTTGTTGGTGAATCTCTATAGAGCATGCACATTTGAGCGACAGAGAGGCAGATATGCGTTTTAACTTTCACAATCCTCGCACATTATTGCTACTAAACGAGATTTAATCGCGTAGATAATTATCTTAATTATTTACTTCTCTGAGGTTTCCCCACGTTTCGGATATGCCACGATATCCAAGGTCACGGGACGACTGGCCTAAGCGAGTATCAACATCTTCTTGCTGTGCGGTTTTTCCTTACACTGACTGGGTACAAGTGATTCATAAATACCAAGGGGGATAGTTAGCCATCCATCCATCCCTTACCTGCAACACTTGTTGGTGAGGTAGGGCACAGCGAAATGTCACCCCGCTCGAATTTGGAGCAGCCCAACTGGAAGTACCTCCGCCTTGCAGAAGACCACAGCCATAATAACACTACTACTTGCTCTGTAGTAGTGTTGTGTTCCTGGAGGTGAGCAAGGTCGCCAGAGCTCCCGAGGATGCGTTGTGTTGAGAGCGAGGGAACTTGTTCCTTCAGCTGTCAACACGGCGAATCCTCAAACTTATCAAGGGTCGGCAACGCCCATGTTACTCCTTTGGAGTTTCATGCGTCTATAGGCTGCGGTGTCCGCTTACCATCAGGCGGGCCGTACGCTTGTTTGCCACCGTCGTTGGATAAAAAACTTTTCTATGAAGAATGTCATGAAAGTGAATGAAGCAAGAAAGGTTTGTCAAGATCGTAGCAAGTGGAAATCTGTGATTTCTGCCTACAGCTCCGGGAAATAGGCGTGATTGTATATGTATGAATGTATGCAATTCTTATACCTGCAGGCTGGTATATATTTATTTCCGCAGACATGATGATGGATGATTATGGGGCTAAAAGTATCCGGTGTTTTAATCCATTTAATCCAGATTATAAAGGGTGCCCATGCAAAATTTCTACCTACCGATTTAAATCCCAATCCATTTAGCTGTTGCGTGATTAAATAACAAACATAAACTAAAATTGTTGATGATAAAAAGGCGCATTTTTCCCGCTCGTTGCTGAAACGAGTACATTTTACGGCCGGATAGATTAAACATGAAATTAACAGCCCCTCGCTATCGCTTTCCCACTAAAATGAACAACGATAAATAATTTATATTTTACTGTAAAATCAGCTCTTATTTTTTTACTCGTTCAAGCTATATATCTCTGAAGGCTATTCTGAAAAATTCGTTTTGAGACAAGTAGTATTTTTACAGAACATAGGATGGACGCAGTACATAGGTTAACTATCTTCTTTAGAATCGATTGTTGATCGATTGGATTTAGTTTTTTTTATTGAATCCTTAGTATTCATTATGGCACTCATCTTATTCTGGCCTTTGTAGCTTTGCTTGTTTTGCTCAAACAAGGGGACAGCAGTGAAATATAAACATAGAAAAAACCTTATTATTCTAACTTAAGTTCATGTAAAATTGTACTTAATAAAAAAAAACATTGAAACCTCAGGCTACCATATTGGTAATAATTATCATAAAAAAACGAATGACATTTCATTCGAAAAGAGAAACACATTCAACATTTTACAATACAATAGAAAAACTACAGAAGTTTCTTAAAATATCACGCCCGCGAATGTCAAATTTGTATGGTCGTCAAACCACCTTAACTACCCGTTTGATAACAGGGCAAAAGTTAACTACACTACAGATTTTTTACTCGTCCACTGTAATCTGTAAGACCCCGATAGTTTTGCCATAGAAACCTCGACTTTCCTCTCTCGGCCGAGAAACCCATTTCGATACAACTTCGCCCGTAATACAACCATCGCAATTTTCTATTTTATTTTTACTATGTCTGGTGAACAATAAAGAATATTTGTATTGTATTGTATTGTAATCACCATTCCTGGATAGTTTGTAAGAGGCTGTAAATAGCAAAATAATATCGCCCGTGAGGAGGTATCGCACACTGAGGAATACTTGCCAATCTGCTAATGTATCCGGTACAGTTCGGCTCGAAAGTCAAACATATAATTTCTGCCAACCTAAGGTCCGAAGCCCAGCGAATGGTGGCCGACGCCTGTACTTTCCCCTTGACCGTACAGGATCTGTTACATAGGTTACTTTTCTACCCGAAAGGACCCGACTAAAAGCCTGCACTTCAACATATTGCAAGTTACGTGTAGCAACGGAAACGAAATAGCGATCTATATTAAAATATAACCGTAATTACTTTTGGAGAAGGGTTGCTTTTTAAGGTTTTTCATTCGTTTGTTTGACGCCGACTGTACATAAAAGTGGTAAACAATAAGTTTTCTTACACCACTTTTTTTATGTGATAGGAGGCAAACGAGCAGACGGATCACCTGATGGTAAGCGATTACCGCCGCCCATGGACACCTGCAACACCAGAGGTGTTATGAGTGCGTTGCCGGCCTTTATATGGGAGTACGCTCTTTCCTTGAAGGTTTGAAGGTTTCACTTAAGTTAATAAGAGCAACTTGCGAGGAGTTTTATCATAGTGGTAGTCTTAACAGAGAGAAAATACTAAAGGTTTCATTGTTAATAAAATATACATTAAGAAGATCAATTTTTTAATTTTACGAACTCATTAAATTAGTTGTTATAAATTATATTGCCTAAGAGAGTTAAAACTTAAACTTAGACTAAATACTTATATGACGCAGATCTAAGTTTTTTTATTTGGTAGCCCAGAACAAATACTGGTTTTAGGGTTACTAGCAACAAATTGGCTGTTAGCAAACCGTGAGTGATTCGGAGAACACAAACATATGATACTAGATTTAGCAACCGTCTGGAAATTGTGGAAAATGCTCTTTGCAGACGGCCGAAAATCAGAAATGACGGAATCATTCTGTGAAATATAATTCGGATGGGCATATACAGAAAAATCGTGAATTTAATCAGCATACATACATTTTCTGATTTGTTTAGTATGGATGTAGTGTTAATTATTAGACACTTCTACGAAAGGATTTTATAAAATCGTGTTATTGTTTCGACATGTTTTCGAACAATAGGTATTACGAATATTAACATATAGTTATGTATTTCAATTTGCCAAATCGAAGAGACTTTGTTAAAAACTGTTTAAGTAAAGCCAAATTGCCATGTCAGCGTCTAAATTCTTCTTCTTCATCCATGGCTATGAATGCCATTGCTCACTATTAAAAACAGCATAATATTTTCATATAACAAAATACATACATACATACATTCACGCCTTTATCCCTAAAAGGGGTAGGCAGAGCACATGAAACTTATGTTCCAGCGCCACTTTTAGCATAAATGTGGGTATAAAAAAGGTTGGCAAAATGTGATATTGCAGTGACAGGTTGCTAGCCCGTCGCCCGCAACACACTTTAACCCTTCTATTATTAGCTATTTTGTTATATGCTCATATAACAAAATAGCTTATTTTCAATATCAAATGGGGCCATTCGCATAGCCATGGGACAACCTGTACATATTTCTACAATAACAATGATATATTAATTTATATTTTCACGATTTTCACTGTTTTATTTTTAAATAATAACATTATTTTTAGGGTTCCGTACCAAAAAAGGTAAAAAGGAACCCTTATGCACGCCTCCGTCCGTCTGTCTGTCTGTTTAATTTCTTCGTGATTACAAATATGAGCAAATCTTCTTATTACCAATCCTCTTATTGAAATGAGGTCTTGTCAAGGCCTCACAAAACAACACCACATACCTGTAACAAAAACAGAATTACATATAACAACTGCTTCCCAACATATTTTATCTTACATAACATAATGTCGCCTTTAGCAAATCATAAAAAAGCAGTATTAAAATATATCTCAAGCACCAGGGGACCATAAAAGGCCCCAGATTTTGAGAGAAATACTGAGGCTATTACAATTTATTGCGTTGTCAGGCGAAGGCATTAGAGGTTTTAGTGGAAAGTTCTGTTTTTGTGTGCCGAGTGATCTATTTGGTCCAAAATTGCGAAATGTGAACTAAATAAGTTAATCAGGAGTACATTGATAGAACATCTCTCAAGATATTAATATCTTTGAAGACAAGTAACAAATGAACTTTATTACTCGGTAATTAAATGAAATTTTCTAAAAAGTTGCTAGTCATTGTCTTCTGCGTACTCTTCATCAAAGCAAGCAATCAAAAAACTGCGTGTGAGATTCAATATTTTTGAAAAACACTGACAAAAAAAAACATGAAATCAACTTCTAAACTTGATCGGAAATAACAACACATACTGGCAATGCCTGTGGAAACTGATGAATCTGATGATGTCGTCTTGACAGATTTCGGCCACAGCGACTGTGTATTCTGGCTTATGTATTAATAATTATTACTTTTGTGTTACTAGTGTGTTATATTGACACATCACTCTGTCGTCTTCTGTAGAAACTCACATCTTTACTTTACGTTTAGAATTAATTGCAGCCACAATACTTATCAAAAACCATTAGAGTAGAGCAGCAAATAACGAACGCCACTTACAACTTAGAAAAGACAGTAACTACGTAACGGGCATCTGCAACATCCTATACATTACTGTACCGCCCAGCATTTCATACGAGCGTTCAGCTATACGATTCACAATCTCGACTATCCACACTACCCTAGTGAAACTTGGGCCCCAAGATTCCTAGCCACAGTATATATCCGGAGGTCAAGCTTATATTGGGTCTCTTGAAGGTAACCGTTGTGAATAACATTACCAACCCAGACCTGCTGAGATGCTAGTAAACAAGACTTAGATTACCCAGCAAGTTTAAAAATGACCTATGTTCATGTAGATACTCATGCCGTACGACATTTTAACTTAGCACTTGAACCGTGATGGCGTTTAATATGACGAGCTTTAACAGGATATATTCACGAGGTCTCCGTCATTACTGTAAGGACCAGCTTGGAAGTTCTATTTCCGAGGTTAAATTATGCTAGCTTGAATTATGCTAGCTATCCACTTTACGAGTCTTAACGGAGGTAATGAAATTAAATACCTATATCATCCTCCTAGCTTCATTTCGTATTAGTCAGAGGATGGTGCTGCCTCCTCCTAGTCCTAGTTACAGCGTGTGCTGTGCACAATATTATTGGAAAGCGAATTTTATCTGACCAGCGGTTAGCACAAGACGGCGCGCGAGTTGTCTCGCGGCGAGATAAACTGTACGTCTCTTTGTAATTAGATCTGTAATAAAGCTCGCGCGCCGTCTTGTGCTAACAGTGCTGCTAACTCTTAGGGAGACATTAGATCCCATTTATACAGCTCCAGCAAGCAGCAAGTTATACACAGCTTGGCTTAGTAATCATAACTTCTGCTGGTACCGGTGAATACTGTCTAAATACAGATCACATCACTCGAACCAAAATGTAGAGTCCCATACATGTACACCATGTGCAAAATGAACCTCTACCTAACTACTGCCACTTATTAATAAGGAGTGAGATGGTCAATGACATTAAACTTCTCCGTAGTGCCCAGTCTCGACTATATAAAGATAGAAAATAACGGTCAAAACTAAGAAAGTTTAAATCAAAATATAACAGTGCAAGAACCTCCAAAAAGAGTTTCTCTAACATTTAATTTTCATTCTCAATGCGGACTCAACTAACCTAAATAATCTTGATCGAGGTTGACAATTCAGATAGTGTTTAGTTTCAGCAATTTACCTAATAAAATACCCTTTCAACCAAGCTAAAGTATCTTCAAGGCACATAAGCATAATTCCGTACTCACATACGCAAGCACAGAAACCTAGACATCACGTATAAAGGCGATCCTGTAAGGAAAAGATATTCATTCAAAATTCTTAAGCATATATATGTAGATGAATTCTGTGATTTTAAAACACAAGTGGAAAATATATGCTCAAAAATGAATATATTTATTTACCCATTGCGAAAACTACGCGAAACTGTAACATTGGAAGCTGCTCTCACAGCATACCAGCATTTCCGCCCTCCATTACGGTCTCGTTATATAGGGGACCTCCACAGCTGTGCCAAAAGCTTTCGTAATGCATAAGGGCTATTTTCGCATTGGGGCGACGTGAATCGTGTAAACCCGTCTTTAAACGTCACAAGCTTATGTCACTTCCCGTCCTTATATATCTACGAAACAGCAGTTTTTGTGCATGGCAAAAAAAAGGATTTAAAAAATATTGTGACGTGGTAGCGTACGGGAGCCGCATGACTAGACAGAAGGATGTATTATTTGTACCTAAAGCTCGACTTACACACACAACTCGCAGCCCTTACTTTATGTGTATTAAAATATACAACAAACTTCCCAGTATATCAAGGAGCTTCCCACTAAAATGTTTTAAGAAAATCTTTAAGCCTTGCTGTGTGAACTGAGTGTACCTATACTCTCTGTTAAAGACTTTCTAAACACGAAAAATAACCTCTATGTACTTAAGTATTTTTTTTAGACTTAAGTAGTAAATTGTTGCATGCTTACCCAAGCCGAATTTGGCGCACTGTAAATAATTTATATACCACCTTGTATGTACCCATTTTCTGCAATAAACATCATTTCAATTCATTTCATATACAACCATAACACGACTGAATTCAGCTATTTAGTGGCTCAAATGATTTTAATGCTATTTTATAGTTTGCGGCGTACATTATACTTTGGGGCGCTGTAAAATGAAACGGGTAATGATAGTGTATTTGTGGGGGTATGTTTTGTCTTTATGACCACAGGCGGTATGGGTAAATGACCTATAAAGCTTCAGTTTAAGATTTACTGGGTAATACGATTTTTAAGATATAAAACTATTCCTTGGAGATTTAAAAATCCAGGGAACAAGCAATAGCTTTAATATATTACAAACATAAAGTAAAGATATAAGAGTATGGCTCAGCATTTTATTTCAAATCATATTTGCATTCGTAAATGAGTAACAAATATACGTTTGCTATTCTATCGAAGTTTCTAAAATTGGTTGCATAATTAGAACATGCAAATAACTCTCATTGTACTTCGGTCCCTGAGAGATATCTCTATTGCCGTGTTTCCATGTTGCATATTTGTATATAATATGTACAATAACTCTTTCCTGTAAATGGATCAGCCCTTGTAAATATTTGTACACGTTACATGAAAAATAATAACTTATATCGATCCAATTCGGCGATGACGCTTTTCGACTAGAAATGCTCGAATCGCTATAGAAAAAACAAACAAGACGTGCTTATTATATCTGAAAAGTTATTATTACACCTCCTGGTATCCCATCGCAAAATCAGTATTGACAGCTTCCAAATACAAAAAGCAAATTCGATATAATATACAGTACGCAAATCTCGAAGTTATAAATTAAAAGAATACAGTCGAATTCAAAACCCCCTCCATTTTAGGAAAGCGAAGCGAAAATGAACCTTAAAGTCTGGGTAATAAACCTTATTGAATACAAATGACTCCTGTATAACATTTACAAAGCAATAAATGTCAAATTCGACTGTCGCAAACAATTCCGTCTATATTGATTCAGCCGCCTATAGGCAATTGCTGCATACCATATCGCAATAAAGATGATACCAGTAGAGTAACCGCATATCGTTATTTTTTGTAAGGAGTGTATTATATAAAACCACGCCTGTATTCCTAAAAGTGGCAGGCTGCTATTTGGGCGTTCTCACACTGCAGTTAAAAAGGCTCTTCTTATTCTTAAAGAAACTGAATTTCTGTCTCAACTTTCTGTTCAGGAGAACTTAGGACTAAGTATGTGATGATTTTGTGCTGAATTACAACGATAAGTATTATCAACTTTATGACATAAATGTTTTTTGACGTCTTGTTTTTAATAGAAGTCATATTGAGTTTATCATGGAGTTAGGTCGATGTATTTATAATTACTAGTAACCCGCGCGGCTTCTTCCGCGCATTGCAAAGAACGCAAGCAAACCCGTTGGATACAATATAACCTATATAGCCTACTCGCAAGTAAAACATATTTTAAAATTGGGTTTTAAATCGGGTACTTTTCCTCTTTATAATATTGTACATGAACATGCGAATTTATTTATGTGTAATCTCCGGAACCGCGTAGGTACCCGATTTTAACAACTGTTTCACTTGCGTGTAGACTGGGTATTTCAGGACTATAATATAGTTATAGATGAACATGCGAATTTATTTAATCATAAAACTTTTATGTAGTCACTTTTCTTATTTTTTTTCTACTACACAATAGTATGCACAAAAGATGAAAACGATGTTTGCTCAAAAGCCACATGTTCTCTACCTTTCCAGACTAGTCATTATATCTTTGTTTGTATTTAATATTTAATGATTTACCTGCCGTGCAATAACTCTTTAGTTTCCATTGTGCATTACTGTCGCTCTGAATCGTATATTGTGGAGAAAGCAAATAATTGCTTTAACACAATAATTGTTTAATTGCCAATGACTGTTAAACAATAAAAGCAGTATTGTACAAATATGTATTGTGGGTGACTATTGCGTCATTGCGAGTAAGTAATAAATTTTCACGATAACATGTGGCACAATACACAGTTATGTTATGGATAATATGCATTGGGACCTTGTATTGTTTCATAATTTTAACTATATGATAAAACGACTAAGCTAGTGTAAGAGATTTATCAATGCGATTTTTATATGATAATGTTACGAGTTTTGTATGAGAATGTTAACATACTAAAAATGTATTCATCATGGTCATCATTTATCAGCCGAAAGACGTCCACTGCTGGACATACAGGAGCCCCAAGGAGTGCCAAAATGACCGATTCTGCGCCACCCGCATGTACCCGACTCCCGCGACCTTTACCATGGATGGTGATATGATTGACTACATAAAATGTTTTGTGACTTAGTAATATGAACAACGTTTGTATAAGGAAGTTAACGTCAGCATTCTCCATACAACAACATAGAATACGTATTCAATATGTACGTAATATACGTCGCAAATTTACTCCCAGACCAATGTCTACTGGCCTGTCACAATTAATAACTGAAAAAAAACCTTTTTTTATTGTATTTTGAAACTAAAACTTCTAAAATTCTTCCGCATTGAAGGCTTTACTGGTGGGTTTACTATAAGCCGTTGAAGAGTTCCACCTTCTAGCTCCATCTCAAATCAACTTGATGGTATCAAAAGTGTGAGTACCTACCTAGTACGTATGCATCGGCACCTATAGTATTATTTTTCGTAGTCAGTCTCTTGGCACTCTTGGCGAGCTACGGTAGCCTAGTGGTTCAGGCATGCGGCTGTCAAGCGGCGGTCGTGGGTTCGAATCCCGGCTCGTAACAATGAGTTTTTCGGAACTTATGTACGGAATATTTACCGTTAGCTTTTCGGTGAAGGAAAACATCGTGAGGAAACCGGTGTAATCCCAATAAGGTCTTGTTTTCCCTCTGAGTTGGAAGGTCAGATGGCAGTCGCTTTCGTAAAACTAGTGCCTATGCCAAATCTTGGGATTAGGTGTCAAAGCGGACCCTGGGCTCCTTTAGGGGCACAACCGGGAATAACGCTAGGAGGACGATAACCCTTGGCACTCTTGACGACTCTACCTACGCTTGGTTACTATACGCATCGCGGTGTCAAGATATATTTCCGGGTGAGCGTTACAGTTACATAATAGCGGGGATGGGGTAGGCAAGCATATTTTGCGCTATGCCAAATATATATATAAAAAAGTATATATTTATAATATGAATTATTATTATTAATGCGTTCTGAAATTTTTAGAGATCACAATCCGTTAAATATTCATTAAGTGAGTAGTAGGTTTTTTTTATTAAAAGTGTAAACAGACTTTTTTTTGGATTCTACCAAGTCTTCCACTTTGCATAGATTTTTAGGCAATTTATTATAGATTTTAGGTGCCATTCCAAAAATACTTTTTGCGAGAAAAGCCGTTTTTATTTTATTTTTAATTACACTGCGGTTTCAAATATATAGAGGCACGGTAATGTAAGTATGCTTAGTCTAACAAAATGCGTTTTACATGATTCCGTTGATGGTATTTTACATACTGATCGTAAACATCGTTTCTGTGCTTTTGAAGGCCATCTCTCTGTCTGTGGAATTGCCCCAGAACATGACACCGAATCTCAAAGTTGAAGTTACATACGCGTGATAGGCGGTTAGAACAGCTGGTTGACCTACTATTTTTCTAAGATCATATAATGCATATGAGAATTTGTTAAGTTTTTTAACATATAATGTCAATCTGATCTTTCCATGTCAACTTATTATCTAAACTTAATCCTAAAAACTTGGTAAGGTCTGATTCGTCAATTTGATGGTTTTTATATGTCACAGCGAGATTTTGTAATCTATCATTTCATTTCATTTATTCATTTATTTATTTCAAGTACAATATAAATTGTGTCTGAAAACATTACAATACTTAAATCTAAGATATAGGTATAATAAATAATAATTAATTTAAGACATTATGACATAACATTCATTCAGGATATGCCTAGAAAAATAAAAAAAAAAACTTTGACAATACAACGTGAATTAAGAATTCTTTAATTTACATTTCATTGTTATTTATATTAACATTACAGAATTCTTCTACCGAGTAGTAGCACTTCTCAAGCAGGAAAGCCTTTAACTTATTTCTAAATTACATTTGTGAGTGATTTTAATTCAACGGGTAACTTGTTAAACAACACCCTTTCCTGGTAACACGCTGAATGCTGAACTACTTTTAGTTTAGTACTGACAGACTTCGGCAGATCCTTTCGCCTCGAAGTTAGGCGCCTATCCCTCTGCTCTGTCGATTCTATTTCGTGCAATTGTTTAATTAGGTCCGTCAGCACAACCAAAATGTATAGGCTAGGAACAGTTAAAATCTTCAGTTCCGCAAAAAACGGTCTGCATGAAGTCTGCTGTGATATTTTTGTCATGATCCTTATAGCTCTCTTCTGTGCAATGAAAGCAGCCTGTACATTATATTTATAGCTATTACCCCAGAGTTTTATGCTGTAGCGTATTTTTGATTCCACTAACGCAAAATATACAATTTTTAGTTGAGTCCCTTGTAACTCGTCCCTTAGACTTCTAAGAGCATAGCATGCAGAGTTGATTGAATTAATTACAGCAGCCACTTCTGGTTTCCAGTTAAGGTAAGAGTCTATGTATACTCCAAGAAATTTGACACTATCTACTTGTGTTATTGCGGAACCTTCAGCAGAAATCTGCAAGATGTCTTTATCCTTAGACGTTGTTCTGAAGAGTATTACATTTGTTTTGCTAGCATTCAGTTTCAGGTTATTAATATCAAACCAATCCAAGTTCTCTGAGTATAATTTACCCTATCATTCAATTCTGATATGTTGTTTCCTGATACAACGGCATTTGTATCGTCGGCAAAAATCACCAGGCTGGTACTAGGTACCTTACTAAGCGTGTACTGGATGAGATCATTTATAAACATGATGAAGAAAGTAGGACCTAATAAAGAACCTTGTGGCACTCCTTTAAAAACACTAGCAACACGTGACCTATGGGCTTTAACCTGAGCGTCTTGAGTCCACTGGATCTGGACGAAGTATTTTCTGTTCCTTAAATATGAAGAAAAAAGAGCCAGCGAGCTGCCCCTAACCCCGTAATGTTCTAGTTTTGACAGCAGAATATCGTGGTTAACCATATCAAAAGCAGAGCTCAAGTCAAGCAGGACACCCGCTACTTTTTTCTTGTTTCTTAGTTGGCCCACCACGTCCGCAATGAGATTACTGATAGCTTCGTTTGTACCTCTACTTTTTTGATACCCAAACTGCCTCTCATTTATTATTTTATTCAGATATAGGTGCCTATCCAGCCTATCTTTCATAACTTTTTCAAGTAGTTTGGATACTGTAGGTAAGAGTGAAATGGGTCTGTAGTTTTTCAGATCAGTTTTCGAACCCTTTTTATACACTGGTATAACTTTAGCCGTTTTATATTGCTCCGGAAAAACAGAATTATTCACGCACTGATTTAAAAAGCTTGCTAGTGAACCCGCTAGGATGTCAATGTTATCTTTAACAACTGTGATCGGAATATCATCATATCCACTCGATGGTTTAGATTTTAGTTGTTTGACCATTGCTTCAACTTCCTGTGGGTTAACCTCCTCAAAAATCATGTCGTTCCCAACTCTTTTTATATGTGAACGAAGAACTGAAAGCGCGTCATTTCCGGTATTTACCATGTCTCTACCATGATTAAATCGTTCTAAGAAAAGATCGCAGACAGCATTAGGATCGTTTACTATTTCTGAACGGCCATCTGCGCCTTGATTTTTAATCAACAAATTGTCTACTGGTCGGCCTATGTTTTTATTACGATGTTTGTTCACAACTTTCCAGATCTCCTTTGATGAGTCCTTAGCTTGTTTTATTTCTCTTTGCACAGCTATTTCTTGGCATTTCTGATGACACGTCTGTAAATATTGACGTATTTCTTTGTGTAGCTGTCTGTCGACTCAGAATTGGACTTTTTACCAGTCGTCAAAATACGCTTCATGTTGCTTGAGACCTTGATTCCTTTGGTGATCCATTTAATCTTGTATGATTTTCTCATTTCAATTTTTTTTCTTTTCTTTATAAAACATTCACCAAATATACGGTTGAATTTGGCAATAAATGAATTCACTCCTATGTCTGTCCAGTTTTCGGCTAAAAATTTCTGTCTAAATTCCATATTTCCTTTGCGACTAAACTTCCTTACCTCCTTCCAGATATGATTATTTCTTGCCCCGATGGTTATATCCCCTCCCTTTACAGTAAGAGAGACGAGTAAACCTGCATGACCATCGGCAAGGCCATTATGATCTACCAGAGTACCAGATATACAATTATCTGGGATGTTAGTTATAATATTATCCAAACATGACTCAGCATTATTGCGTATGAAGGTAGCTGAATTAATTAGCCCCTTGAAGTTGTAGCATGTAAGTAAAGATAAAAATACCTGACTCTTATTATCCTGCTTCAGTAAGTTGATATTAAAATCACCCAAGATGACGCATTTCTTGTTAAAAAAGTACTCTAGCACCTGCTCGAGCTTTTGAAAAAATAATTCTAAATTAATATCATTTGGAGTACGGTAACAACATTTGCATTTACATTTGTTTCACAGTCAACAATGCCACAAACTTCAAAGCATTCCACTTTATACCATTTTTTACAAATAATAAGTTCCTCATATTGAATGGTTCTATGGCTCAAAATAAGAGAGCCACCTCTTATTTTTTTTGACCGTACATTAATTGTTGCGAGGTTATATTCATCCATACTGAAAAGAGGCGCAGAAGAAGCATTCAGGAAATGCTCGCTTATACATACATAGTGTTGATCATTCGGAAGGTTTTGCAAGTATAGTCCCAGTTCATGTTTTTTGTTTGTTATACCACATACATTTTGATAAAAAATATTTAACTTATTATCGACGAAAATTATGGTTATGCGTTGGAGCTGATTCTTCATTATTTTCCTGAACTTCTTGTGTTGGAATTTGAGTGTGTGTAGTATCAGGCGATTCGATGTGATGTTTTTCGTTTATTACTAGTGTGCTATTATTGGTTGCAGCATTCATGTTATTATTTAATACATAATACTGTGTTATCTTCTTCTGTATTCGTTTTGTTGCATCTTTAACTTTGTTAGCGTTTTTTTGTAAGGAAACATAATCAGTCATCTTCTTTTGGCGTTGTTTCGTTTTTTTCTCTGTTGCTCCGAAGCATCTGGTTTCGAGTGTTCTCCGAGAGATGAAATGGCCTAATTCTTGTATGATTTTTCCCATGCCACGATTATTGAGTCGTCCCGTTTTTAACGAGAACATGTCATATGACAGTTCTAAGTTAGAGTCGTAGGATACATGTCTTTCGTGGAATTTTACATTGTTACGCAACAAGCAGTTGAACGTTTCTACCTTAGAATTGTACATGGGTTTTCCGCAAATATACGTTGGGCATAATATTATTATGTTTGTATAGTTTATAGGATATAGTGTCTCAGTGATCTGTTGTACAATATTAAAATAGTCTTCATTTTCCTTGAAGTCTTCTTCCCCTATTAGAATTACGAGATAATCCGCTGCTGTTAGGTTTTTCACACAATTTTCTGTTTGACGGAGTAATTGCCTGATTCCACCTCCAGGCGTTAGAAAATGACAATAATTGAAATTCTGTAGAGTGGCCTTATTTTCTAACATCTCTACGATTTTATGATCTTTATCCGTGCTGGTTATAATCAATTGATTTCTCGTGGGGGTAGTCCTTTCATGGTGAGGGGTTGTATTTAGCGGTATACCCTCGGCAGGCTGAATTTCAAGTTTCATGCCGTGTTTTTTGTTGTGCTGTGGAGTAGGATCTAGATTTGTGTTATTAATAGGAGAGGTTGGTTTTTGAATATGTTCGTGTGTAATGATGGACGCGTTCTTGTCTTCCATGGTTAATGTCAACACTTCTCCATTTTTGGAAGGCGTTGCTTTTGGGGCTGAAGTATTTGTAGTTAAGTGTTTTTAGAATTTCAATTTTCTTTTGCTTGCCCTCCAAACTCTTATTCAATCTAGATAGCTCCATGTTGAGGCGCTCAATCTCTTGATGGGCACTGGCTAATTCTGAGGTGAGTTTCTCATTCTCCAAGGTTAATTCTAAAGTCTCCAGGTTATTCGTTGCTGACATATCTGGCATACTTTGGAAGTTAGAATCTTGTAATGTGTTCAAGGTACTCTCCATGTCAGTTTCTGAAACGGGTTCTTCCAGAGAAGCCCTCCGATTTTCTGGAATTCTCGGTCGCAAAGTGACCTTTGTTTGCGATGGGTCCTTTTTCGAAATAGCCTGGTTGCTTGGTTTGATATGTGTACCCTTTTTTCCAGTGAAACAGGCCAAATAGCCAATTATCTTTGTCCTCATTCGTCATCAATAGAAATCTTTTTAGGGAAACTGTTGTACATTTGCGGTCGAACGCATTTTTACAAGTTGAACATATCAGGTGTTCATTAGAATTGATGTCTTTTTTGCATCTGTGACATTTCATGACTTTCGATTTTGGTGGCATTTTATTGAATGTGTCAATAACAAGTTAATTATTATCAACAGAAAAATGTGCAATGACGACAGCAGTGCCCTCTGTTGTGGTAATCGTAATGTATAGTTATATTTATACAATTTCCGAACGAAATATATTACTCTGACAACACTATTTGGCTGTCATGTTGGTATGACTGTTTTTGTGTCAGTGCCAAACCTGATGTCGAGTTAGCCAATCAGCTGTGCGAATCACGTGCACGGTTCCGTTATTTACGGGATTTCGGATGGTTTATGGTGGTTTTGAAAGTAAAAACGGTTTTACAGTGATTCTTACCGTGTTTCTGAGGTCTTCAAATGTTTACAAAGCTGCTTTTAACTGTGTATCTACAGTCGCCGATCGCCGACATAACCTCTTGTTGACACCACAATAGTACGCGTATGTATTTACCATTTATTAATTATTTAAAACGCAGAGAGTATTCCCACAGTGTATTTACTTGGCCAGGGTTGCCAGTCTCTCTCATCTCATCAACTCTTTGATTGAAATTCATGATTATAGTTTTATTTAAATTAATGCACAAATTATTCATATTCAACCCTATAATTACTGTGTCAACTGCTTTGTTGATTTCATTTTGTAATGTTTGTGTATCATTTCCAGTAAATATTATTGTACTATCGTCGGCGAAAAGGATCATTAAGTGTTCAGTAATAGTCAATGGCAAATCATTAATATAGATCAGAAAAAGCTAAGGCCCTAATATACTGCCTTGGGGCACTCCGTATATTATTTCTTTCAAATCAGATGATACAGATATTTCTTTTTTCGATTTAGTACAAATTTTATTGATTGTAACCATTTGCTTTCGTCCGGTTAGATAAGATCTTATTAGATCGTGAACGTTACCGCGTACGCCATAGTTATATAATTTATTTAACAATATGTTATGATCAACAAAGTCGAAAGCCTTCGACATGTCCATGTACAGAGCAACAGCAGGTTTTTTTTCGTCTAACTCCTTCATAACTTTTTGTAATAGGTCAAAAATTGCCATAGTAATGGACTTGTTTTTTCTGAAGCCTTTTTGTTCTGCTGCAAATAAGTCGCGAGTCTCAAAATATTGGTAAAGGCTATTGTAAATAACTTTCTCGATTATTTTCGAAAAAAATGATACTGATAGAGCTGACGTTTCCTTGGTTTTATAATTAGAAGAAACAAAAGAAATGCTCTGCCTGTTTTAATTTCATAGTAGTACTGTAATGTACATTCTTTAGCACATTGCAAGTCAACGGATGCATATGCTCTGAATGTCAATGTTGGAATAAAACACACGAACTTTAGCAAAAACTGCAAAGAAAATATCTGAAGCACGTTCTGAATATGAATACCCCGAAATATAATAAATACTGTATCGGTCGCTATTCACGGGCAAGCATCGCGAAAGCACAATTTATCGAGCAGTAAGCGATATTTATGATATCATTCATGTAGGTATAGATGCTGTTTTATGTTAAGTATACAAAACAAAAAAATGTACTATCACCTATATAAGTATACTTCTTACGGGTGCGTTTGTTTGGGAGGTCCGTCTTGACAATATAGTAGCGATTGTCTCAGCATTTCTTCCTTACAGTAGTCTTGTCTTTGGAAGTGCTCGTATACTTCTAAAAGCGCAGCGGTGGCGAAGGGACACGACGCGGCCAATACTCCACAAAACCATAGTCGTTAATAACCCAGATAGTATCAAATTAGTTCAACAGATTATCGTAAAAGATTAATATATATAGATTAAATCAAACACCAAACAGGAATAAAAACTTAATCTAAAGTTAAATGACAAAACCCTTCGAACGTTTTTCGGAACATCCTAAGAATTGGTCGCGATATTGACACTTCGTAAAATAGATTCGACATGTATAGAGTTTATTAAATAGGTACGTTGTCTGTTCACGCGCGAGCATCGCATAAGCACAATTTACCGAGCCCTTATTGATATTTATGACGTCACGCATCTATTCGGCTCCGTTTTATGTCTTCTCAATGGTAATTGTTTGGAGGGAATATGGAAATATATTTTCGTAAGCAAGTTTGTAAGAAAAAAAATGTTTACAGTATTATTGTTTGACAAACTCTTTCTCAACTTTACTCACATAGAGACATTTTTAGTTCAGATGTTAGTGATGTTACAGCTGTCGCAAGCCACAATTTAACAACGTTTTGACATTACATACCAAGAGATCCATATTCAATTAAATGCAATTATCCTTTTTTATAGTTGGGATATCAGAATTTATTTTATTTTTTGTTGAGTTTAACTAACTTTTTGTACCGAATAATGTACGTATTCTACCTGTAATAAGTAGGTAAACAGAAGCGTTGTACATACCCGACCTAGCCTAGTAGGATCCTCAGGTTTGATCATCACAAATTATTTGTCGTCACGTTCTCGAAAACAGCTCTAACGTTTTCTTGATATTTGCTATGTAAGGGTTTACTGAGGCCAAAAATCGGTCTAGCTAGGTGTCATATCCGGTAAAATTACTCTTCAACTTCATCATCGTTATCATCATACAAGGCGAAAGACTTCCACTGCACTGCTGCATAGGTTCCCCCAAAGAGTGACAAAGTGACCATTCCTGTGCGACCCGCATCCAGCGGTCTCCCGCGACCTTTACCAGAGGGGTGCTGATCAGATCACATAACTATTCGAACACACGTTAGGATAACTTAACTGTCATTTTCCCATACAAAAATTACCTACAGTGCGTTACGAAATCGACCGGCTGGTAATCAGTCCACTTTGTATTTCTGGGAAAATTCGATTTATCTATTTTCACACGAGCAAAGCTCAGTCGCCCAGGTATTTTAATATAATAAAAGGTGATATAAAATTATTTCGATCAAATCTGCGATATAAGGGTTTACGGGGGCGAAAAATTGATGGTAAATAGATTCATCTATTTTCACACGAGCCGAGGGCGCCCAGGTACTTAAATAATATGAGGTGATATAACATTATTGTTATGGCGTTATAGTAAACGCACCACACATAGTACATATTATTTAGGTATTAGTTCTGTTTGCAGCGCCCGCGCGCGTTATATATCCAGCTCAGCCTGTATTAGCAGTAGTATGTAATGCACTAATGGCACAACCGTAACCATTATGAGGCGCCGACGGTAACAAGGGCCAATGGTTCACGGGTTTATGCTAAACACTGGGGATTCAGCTTTAGCGCGGAGCTGCACGACGATTCTGTTTACGTATTAAAGGTATTCATTATAACAATACATTTAAGTTTACGACTGAATGGTATACAAATATACAAATTTTAGGATATTATTGTTAAAATTAGATCCAAGTCGTTAAAGAATCAGAATCAAGCATTTATTCGTGTGTTTACCAGTGACGTACCTAATATAAAAATAAATGTACCCTCAATTTTGGCAACCGTATTGAATAGTAACTAGATAAACGAAATCACATAACTTGTTTTTATGGCACTAACGAAAGTCGTAAATACTTGAGTTTCAATTCTTGACGAAGTTTATTTCAGCTACCGATATATAATGGTTGATATGCTATGATGATTACCTGCATCGTAGTAACGAGTAGAGAAACTATACTATAAACATAATTGTCTGCCTGAGTCGCCACTGATGAGCATAGATTCTTAGAGATTAAGGGCGTGTTGCACCAACATACGATTACAGCTGTCATTCCATACAAACTGGTCAAACTTTCCACGCATTCAGATTTTAACGAACCCCGCTTACGATTACAGACGGTTTGGTGCAACCCGTCTTAAGGCCTCCACCCACCGGACGCGTGTGCTGCGCGGCGCGTGTGATGCGCGGCACACGCGCATGTTGTAAAGCATTGAAACTACACTTCAAACACACATCAAACGCGGCACACGCGCAGCACCCGCGCAGCTGCAGCGCAGCACCCGCGCAGCTGCAGCGCAGCACCCGCGCGGCACACGCGCAGCTGCAGCGCAGCACACGCGCAAGTTGTAAAGCATTGAAACTACACTTCAAACACACGTCCAACGCGGCACACGCGCAGCACCCGCGCAGCTGCAGCGCAGCACACGCGTCCGGTGGGTGGAGGCCTTTAAGATAGTGTTGTACCAACATACGATTATAGCTGTCATTCCATAGAGACTGATGAATCTTTCCACGCATTCAGATTTTAACGAACCCCGCTTACGATTACAGACGGTTTGGTGCAACCCGTCTTAAGATTGTGTTGTGCCAACATACGATTATAGCCGCGTCATTCCATAGAAACTGATCAAACTTTCCACGCATTCAGATTTTAACGAACCCCAATTACGATTACAGACGGTTTGGTGCAACCCGTCTTAAGATCGTGTTGTAGTAGCTATAATCGTATGTTGGCACATACGATTATAGCTGTCATTCCATAGAAACTAATCAAACTTTCCACGCATTCAGATTTTAACGAACACCGCTTACGATTACAGACGGTTTCGTGCAACCCAGGGTGAAATACCTGTATTTTCGCGAGCAGCATACAAGTTTTGTTCTCACAGACTCATGTTTAAGATCCTACATAAATTAAATGTATTAGGAGGTAAGTTGAATAGCCGTAAGCCAGGCGTAGAGCCCGACAATAAGATACGGAAAGTTTGCTGTTGAGGCGCGGCGCAAGTTGTGAAGCAATATTTTCGTTGCTTTCCCGAACTTTACACAGGTATTTACAATCCGAAATCCAAAGTCATGTAACCTCCTAAAAATCCTAAAAAATTATATACGCTCTGCCACTCATATTCGTAGTTAGGCAATCCGAAAACAGGCCTTTTTTTATACCGGCTTTCATGTTCCAAAATATTATTTGATCAATGCATGTGAGTCATATGGTTGGCGTAGCACCAGTCAAGATACAAGAGACAAACGTTTCAGATTCAGGGCAAGTTATAGGGCAACCGCTAACTTTTTTGACGTTAATTTATTCTAAAGTCTAAATTGACTTGTTGGTTATTTATGTTGATTATATTTTAATGAATTTATTACTATTTAAATGTGAAACCATATGGATGCACAATCTGAAATAAAATATGATCTAATTTAAGACATTCACTGGCAACAATTTCGTAGCGCAGCTGAAGTGAATGCCCGAACTAATTCCCGCATACCCGAACATTTACGCATTTAAAAAATGCGATTAGCTGCGTCAGAAAATCACGTAAGTAGGTTTGTTTTTTATATCAAATGTACATAGTATGGTGGTCTACACATTACCGCCGCATCCGCTTCATGCGGTGCGGTGCACGCACCACCACCACAGTACCGTGCGGAATTTATATACGAACTGAGGTACTTGCACAAATGCGAAAACCGCAGCGGAACGCGGCGGCAATGTGAACACCGCCTATCCGCTTCTCGCTCTCGCTTATGACTTATGCCCATAAGTATGAAGAAAACGGCAAATGGGCAAGTTCCCCGAAACAAAACGCCCCAGTTTACTGGGCCAGTTTTAATTAATTCCAATATCGGGAACCCATTGGGACTGCTAAAATAGTTCTCAACTAGAAATATCGGGTAAGTTGGGTGCCAGGTCTTTTGTAATATCGGTATATTAAGAGGAAGATGGGCATCCATTTTTATCGAGGCTTAATGATGCGTTTATAATATTAAATAGTTAGCGATGAAACGTGATTTTCTGTAAGTAATCCTATGCACACCGCTTTTTTGCGCGTTTGTATTTCACCACGTGTAAAATCGACACAAACGCGCGTCCATGGTGTGTTTAAAAACGCGGTGTCCATAGGATTACTTACTGAAAATCACGTTTCATCGCCAACCGAAAATGAAAATCGAAAATGACGACCTCTTTAGCCTAGTTGGTAGTGACCCTGCCTACGAAGCAACAGGTCCTGGGTTCGAATCCCGGTAAGGGCAAAAATTTGTGTGATGAGCATGAATATTTGTTTCTGAGTCATGGATATCTATGTATTTAAGTATTTATATATATTGTATATATCGTCGTCTAGTACCCATAACACAAGCCTTACTGAGCTTACTATGGGACTAGGTTGATTTGTGTAAGATTGTCCCCTTATATATTTATTTATATTTATATCGCCAACTATTTAATATTATAATAATCAAATGGATGAGCATGGATGGGGTTTATGTAAAGTAAAGGATGGTTAACTAAGTTCACTATTAATACCAGTTGTTCGTCCCGAACAGTGGCGTCACGATTTAACCTCTTTTAACACGTTTGCTGCCAGTAACCCGCCTAGCTTACCTGGGGAAACCGCGGAATCGGCTGAGATCGCGTGGCAATTCTTGTGAATGTGTACCCTTTTTCAGGCAAAGGCGTTACACTAACCCCATGTATACCTGTCAAAATGTATCTTAATGGGAATGAATAAGACTGAGGAAGACTGAAAAAACGTTAAATACCTACGAGTATATACTGTTATGCTGAAGCGATCGACATCAAAATGGAAGTGATGTGTTAAGATTTTTTTCACGAAATGGAAATTTCATATAACAAGTGAAATCAATAGATTTATCGAAAACCCCGATTGCCTTTTTTACAACTTTTTTTGTCACTCCTACGATTAAGAGGAATCCAACGACACTTCATATAATGAAATCCGTCAAACGGTTTAGGCTGCAGGCCGTTAAGACATACACACACACATACATACTTACATAAGCTCGATAAACATAACCCTCCTTCGAGTAAAAAGTACCTATTGTCCAAACATATTGTTCCCTCTTTAAAAACATTTAGACATTGTAAACATAAATATTACGCTGTTTAGGGTCTTATTTATTTGACAGTAATTGACAAGAGACAAGCTGTAAAGTGGGTGACAGACGGGCGAGTAAGTTCGCGTACTTACGGCTCGACGACTTTACTCGCATGTGTGTCATCGTAAGTACGCACTTTTTTGTAGAATCGACATTCCGTAATCGACAGTTATGTATGAGGTATGCCAAAGCAAATCGTCTACAATTCTATACCTTAGCATTAAAAGCTTTCAACTGTTCTGTGAATGTACTGACTATCAAGTGAAAAACTGAAGTAATAAAGATTCAAATTAGCACGACACAAATATGTTAATTGAACCATTTTTACATTCAGAATACGATAATACAGATGATATAAACAAAGGCTTGTCTCATCCAAATCGACACACATTTGGTCCAAATTGAAGGAGTAGAGAGACTTAGTGCTCGATTATTTTAGTTTTTGCATATGCCGTTTTCGTAGCAGGTTGCGTAGGCAAGTTCGATAGGTATGAAATAAGTGGATATCTTTAAAAGCTTCGAATTTAGTTTTTATCGGTTGCCCAGGGTTTAAGATTATGACAGAATAGTGTGCTAAGTATTTACGTGATACGAATATGTAGGTATGGTAGGTAGAATGAATACCTGGTAGATGAAATCCGCAAACATCAGAAAAATCACATATTTGACTGTATCCTGACAATAAAATTGCCGGAACGTATAACAAAGCTAAAATGTATCTAAATAACTGGCAAGATTTATTTGGTCCGCGAGATATTCACTATTGCAACATATTTCAACTGGACCACCAAAGTTTAGCAGCAATCTTCTTCAACTTGCGCCATACGCAACCGACCCACTCGAAACCGCGAAGTCCTATTAAAACACTCCAATCAATTGATTCTCAACTTTATCACCCTCGAAACAGAGACTTTACTGACGCCCGCATTCTAAAAACATCCTCATCAAACGATTTAGAACTTTATCACAATGTAACAAAGTCCACATGATTAGACGCAGCATTCTATTCCTGATGCGAAACCAATAAAGTTGGAGCTTAAACAGTTTTAGTATTAATCACGGGGTTTATGGCACTTCTTTGTGGCACTAAAATAAACCGCCTACATCTGGGTCTATACGGAAAAAAAAGTCGTGACTCATGCGCTGCGTATTCTCAAGTTGCATTTGTCCAGAGGGGCTACCACAATGTGCTGCTAATTAGCGTCGCGCGCGACTCGACTGACTTCTGTCTGACTCGCACTGCGCAAATTAGAAAGAGGAAAATAGAGGTATTCGTATGATACGCTGGTGACGATGACGTCACATTTTTGGCATCTCGAAATGGTCAAAATACCAAGCACGCTTGGTGGGAAGCCTTGGGCCTTTTCATCACGTAGGTAGTCAATATCATCTAGGGAATTCTCGCGCTTTTTCGAACTCTTGGCGTTATGAGGCAATCGCTGTATTAATAGAGACAAATAAATACGAGCCAAAATATAGGGTCACGTACGAGTAGTATGGACCTAAACATCATTCAAATAGACTTGACATGTGCCAAACCTTAATTTACCTCGACCGTATGTCTGCCGTAAACTGTACAATATATTTCTTTACAGTAGTAGGTATATCGTAAAAGTCATATCATTTGTACACACAACTTGAATTGATTTATATAAACACTTCGCTTTCGCAAGCGATAGCAAAAGCTATCAGTGTACATAGACTCGTAAACACTTAATTGCATACGTTTAATTTTGGAAGTCGCGAGCTGATTCACGATTTTACTCTGGCTTACTTTTTCGTTCAGTAGCAATCGATCTTGGATGTTCAAGTGTCGTAAATATCTTATTTGCAAATTGAACACATCCACGTCATGCCATTAAATTGGTATAATGCAATTGCAGTTAAAATAAACTTTGATTCCGTCGGATTACAGAGAAACTGTTGAAGGAAATTATACTCTGTACGTAATATAATAAGGTGTACTGTCGGTTGAGTTCTACAATTGCCAATATTCAGGTAGCTCATTAACCGTTTTATTAAGACAACATGATAATATTATTTTGCAACCTTTTATGAATATGAATCCTAATGCATTCAACAGCAAAGTCGCATATTAACTCTATATTGAGATACGAGCATTCTTGTTATTGCACATTATGGTCAGCATTCTTAAACTCTATATGAGTTTGCTGGTGAATTTAGAACGTTAATAAAAAGGCAGTAAAGTGGCTTTTTATCTGATGACAATTTGCGAGCTGCTTACGTAGGCGTACAAAATTATTGTAATGCGTTTGTTTAAGTCGTATCGTAATGTTTTGCAAACATTAAATGTCTTTTGTGACATTTAGTGGGATTTGAACGCGTCTGATTCGGTGCTGCTACGATTCACACTGTCACGGGTCACCTCGACCATTTATGTCTATAATCAGCTCGGCGAACCTTGATCCCTATGACACTGACAGTTATTCCCACGACACAATCTTGTAGTAGCGTCACCGTTATATTATAATCGAATTGGCGGTGTCTAAAAATGATATTTATTAATTTTAGGCAGATATATGCAATTACAATAATATCCCGTTGGAATTATAATAATTATTAACACTTACAAGAAATTATCTCAATCAGACTTTACGTTGACGTCCTGCAAAAGTTACTCCGTTTGGAAGATATCGACTAGTGCGGAAAAGTATCGATAAACAAATATCGAAAATGGAAACGAGTGTACAAAATACATCAATAGAGTACCTACGCTCTTAGTGTCAGATTTATAATCATTTAAGTTGTTTGCGATAATAAAATAAAGGAGATTTAACAAATTTATTGTATATACCTACTCAAATAAAACAAAAGCGGTTTATTAATGATTTTTTAATATACATTAATTAATCTGAATCTGACAATGATGTCACTGATTGCGTCTCAGACTCGGAATCCGAACTGCAGCTGCTTTCTCCTATGTTTATTAAAAACGGCTGGTCTACTATATTGTCGTATCGCACGTCTCGATTCCAATCATCTAAGCATAGTTTTTTCGTCTTTTCAACCACTTTCCTCCAATTGTCCGGAGTCACTTGACTACATGCCTCTTGTAGCAACGTAAGCATTTTATTAGCTGTGAATGGCGGAGTGGTGTTAAGCCTGGCTGCACAACCTGAAACAATAATGGTTTAGATTAAAAATGATGCAAAGTCAAAGAGCGAGATCGGGGTAAGTACATTATAAGTACATAATTTTGTACGTTAAAAGTGTGTAATTGATATAAGCACATGGATAAAAATAAAAATGCAATTTGCTAGTGAAATAAAATAGCTTTAAATAGTACTAGCCGACTAGACAGTCACCAGTGACCTAAATAAAAACATGTTAAAATAAATACAAATCAACCCACCTTTGATCTGCGCCCATATCATTTCGATTGCATTATATTGGCAGTGGTAGGGCGGTAGCCGAATCACGGTGTGCCCTTTTGATTTTGCCATCTCATCCAAGAAATATTTCTTCTTTGTTTGCTGTTTATGAAGGTTCAACAATCTAACTAATTCCTTTTTCAGCATTTGAGTATTAGCTGCCACACCATTGTTTTGCAGCCACTCTATTATTTCGCCTTTATTGTTGTTCGCGGTAGGCGCTTTATTAATTTGCACAGAGTGGTATGGGGCGTTGTCCATTAAAATGTAGTGGGGCTCGTTTAAATTGTCTAATAGTTTTGTGAACCATTTCTTGAAATTCTCAAAATTCATCTCTTCGTGATAATCAGTTGTTTTCACGGATTTGAAGGCCCACAAGCAGTTAGGTACAAAACCTTTGGCTGTGCCAGCGTGGCAGATAATCAAACGCTGGCCCTTGCCTTCTGGTGCTTTGGTACAGGATTTCTCTGTGTCGTCTGTCCATGTTTTGGAGACTGAGTGATTGGCGTTGAGCCACGTTTCGTCCAGATAAACCACCTTGTCCCAGTTCTCGATGTTTTTTATTTGTCGTAGAAAATCACACCTCATCAATCCAATGTCTTTCCGCTCCATTATCACTTTTCTTTTGTCACACTTCCCATAACGAAATCCACATTTTTTTATAACCTGTCTGAGAGAAGTGAATCCACCTTTAAATAAATCAGCCGATTTCAGCGACGCTAATAATTTTGTGCAAGTCGGCAGTTCACCTCGAAAATAATAGCCGTAAATATGGTTTCGTATCGCTGCCATGTCGAAATCATCGGGGTTAGTTACGGGTCGTGCCCTATTATGTTTTTTCTTCTTTGGAGTTGATAGTTTGTTCTCCTCCATCGACGATTCGCCGAACTTCTCCTTTGTAATTCGGGAAACGGTAGCTTTGCCAATTCCCAAAGCATCAGCAACACGGTCGCGTACGTTGTCAAGTGGCAACAAAGGTCCGCCATTTTGTTGTTCGCGAGCAAAATAGTCACGCAAGCGTACAACAAACTCCCGCGTTTCACTGTTGAGTACAGTTTTTCTCAGTCTTTTCGGCATTTTGAAACACCAACAAAAACAAAACAGCAACAATAACAAAAACAGAAAACAACAATAGTAACAAACAAAGGATTCCGATGACACAACAAAACACGTGGCGCATACAAGGCGTTAGCACTCGTACTGGCGTAGCGAACTGACAGTACTAGCGTAGTGACAGATCAGATAGTGTTGCTATAACTAAAATTTTAATTCACATTAAAATTATACAGTCCGACCATGTTACCTCTGCATCGGAATATTGGCAACCCCATATACAAATACACGGATACTTGTAAATATAACAAGCATTATAATTATAGTAATGTAGATTATATTTTAAAAACATGTTTATCGATGTGGCTGAATGCAAGTCACGCCATTGCCTATAAAAAGTTGCGATATATCGACACGACCCGTCACTAGTATGAACTGTCATAGGGATCAAGGTTCGCCGAGCTGATTATAGTATATGTTGAACCCGATATTCGTAACAACTAAACGTAATCAGGGGTCGAAGATACACTGGTTCCAGGTGATCTGGATGATTATCTTATTATTATCAGAGAGTTGTTGTGACATATCAATGTTACCCACGCGCTACTGTTTTTTTTTTTGCTTATTGTCACTTTAGTAAATTGGAAGAGTGACTAATGTTTTGTAGTGTGCATATACGCACAATCTGATCTCGACATGTTAGCGTGGGTGAGTATACATAACAAAAGTAAGAACTGCTTGTCCACATCAGGCAGAAAGTTGTATGCGTCTTACTTTATTTCATAGCATTGCCAGAACACACAAACCTGATACTTTTTGACAAGTAGTGTACGAACGCATACTGGTTGACGCAATTTTATCATTTGCCATTGGTCGTACTGTCCTAAAAACCAACCTTATCGGAATCCTAGAATGTCTCCGTCCCTGAGCTAAGTGATGCATTTAATAATCTGTAGGGCCATACTACAGCTGGCATAGTAGCCAAACCTTTGACACATACCAGCCGAAATTAAACCTTATGTTAATGTCGCAAAGTTTCGAAACACCATGGCGGTTCCCGTTCCCGCTTCTAAACATATCTAAAGTAAGGTGCTGAAGTAACCACGAAAATCATCGCAGAGCGGCTACCGCGAAACGCCTTCCTTCGTTCGTAAATCTCACTCTCTGTTGCTCGAATATGCAAAAACGACAGAGATAGAGATATGATATTTTCGCGGTTATAGCCCAGGTCATACATTCGCATAGTTTACGTACTATGTCAGTAGGAACGCGTCACTTGCGATCTTAGCGATACGATACAGTCGCGGTTGGTAGTTGGCTCTAAACACCTCATAAAAGCGACATAAAACGCTGTTGTCTGGAATTACTCTCTGTTGTGTAGGTAAGTATTCTTGGAAGACTGGAAGTACTGAGTATTCGCACGACATCCATTTTTGGGGCCCTGGGTATCTTTAACACTGGGTATAGATATATTTACAAACATTTTCCAGACATTAACCAGATCTTTTGCAGTGAGGTGTACTCAACAAAGAGCAATATTATGGTTTAAGGAAACTGCCTCAGCTCCAACAGAAGCGACTGTATGATGGGTTGCGTCACTTCAAATTGCCGTGACATAAGGGTATTGTAGTTAATGGTTGGCTTGCTTTTAGAGTTGATTTGGGGACGAGGAGTTTTAAGAAATGACCAGGTTAAGTAGAAATACGCGGCACATCTGGCTCCTATAATGGATGGCCGGTGCGAAAAGGTCTTCGACTAGCGTCCAGCTAGTATCAGACGCATCACAAGGTAGAATGAACTTGTGTGAAGGCGAACCGTGTGTTGGGAGACACAACACTGTGTAGCTATCAGATTGTGCCAGAAATGATGAATGCATCTACCACGTCATGAGCACATCCCTCAGTTCGATTGAGACGATACTGACTTCCTGCCGCAACAAAAAGTGGACTATGGCCTCCGACACTAAATACAGCCAGGTTTCCCAGTCCAATGTCATTTATCCTGACCTGTACTGTTGACAGCAGGAGTTCATCAGTTATTTTCTGTTGATGATGACGAGAATCATTTAGGCGATGATTGGGTTGTCAATGGAGACTAAACGCGATCAGAAACATGACCACTAAACAAGATTAGTCCAGAGTTCTACACTTGCGCTCGTATTTTACAAACGGCTCGTAAAATTAACGTCCTCAGTACAAGGGGACGATAAAATATTTATAGACACTCAATACGAATTAAGTGCTGATGTTTAGGTATTTCTGGTGCTAAATGACAACGGGCAACTGTGCAAAATCGCTCGGCAAGCAAATAGTATGAATATGAAGCTGGGGTGTACTTTTGGCGTTTTTCGTTTGGATGTAAAACAGACTTCGGTCATAAAATGATGAGACATTTGGTTAAATATCAGATGACTGGTAAGCCGAGTCATTAAAAGTCATCACGTAGATATAAGTACAGAGATATAAATCGGGGCTACTGCGCTACTGCGCACTAAAAGACATGATTTATCTCAAGAAGGCGGTTTGACACGTTTGTATGTCACTATGGGACAACACCTAGATATCGTGTGTGTGAGTAAGCCCGGAAAGCACAGTAACAATATCATTCATTATTAAACAGGAGTTTTACAGTGAAGGAAAATCATCGTGAGGAAACCTGTCTAATCCCAATAAGGTCTAGTTTTACCTCTGGATCGGAAGGCATGGTAGTTGTTTTTGTAAAACTAGTGCCTACTCCCGATCTTGAAAGTAGGTATCAAAGCGGACCCCCGGGTTTTTTAAGAGCACAACTGCAAAAACGGATGATGATGATGATAAATATAGAACTAGAAAAAAGCAATCTCCGAATAAGGATCAGCACGGCCAGCTAAATCCGTCTCATGTACGATATAAACTATATACCCGTCTCTTTCCAAACTGAGGGCTCCAATTAGAACGCGTCAGGCAGTCTAGTAGGAAAACAAACTCGCTCAAAACTGACCTAACACAAGAACCATCTGTTGAAGATTACCGTCAACCTCACTTATGTGGACAAAACTGTTCTCACACAGTGATTCATAGAAACACATGTTTGTGCGCGTGTCAAGTCAAGTGTCACGGAAGACACCAGGGGACCGATTTTTGACTTTCGAGCGGACGACCTTTTCACCCGAAAACTGACGAAAATTCATTACAGAATTTGTGTCAGAATGTGTGTGAATTTGTGTGTGTGTGTTTGACTGAGGGTTGTTAAGTTCATTGACCACCCGTATCAATACCATCGGCAGAAAGTAAGTTCCTGTCATTTTGACACTAAAATAGTATTTACTTTTATTTGGATCGCTCGGAAATTAAATAAAAGTAAATACTATTGTAGTGTCAAAATTGCAGGCTCTTACTTTCTACCGATGGAATTGATACGGGTGGTCAATGCCACTAAAACCACCAACTAAACTTAAGTGTTTTCAAATCGTGACTGCATAATACCGAAGGGTCTTTGACATACGTGCCTCACGTCAAATTAAACAAAATCTCATCTTATACGTAAATGACATGGCAACCTGCTTCAGAAATTCAGAACATCTTGTTTATGCAGATGACACAAAAATTTACAAAGCTATATCTTCTGAGGCTGATTGTCATAGTCTACAACAAGATATCGATAGTTTTTACGAATATTGTTCAAACAATTATCTGTACCTAAATCTAGACAAATGTTTCGTGATAAGTTTTTCCCGTAAACAAAATATAATCAATTTTACCTATCGTATTGCTGGGAAGCAGATAACTCGCGTTAGTTCTATTAGAGACCTAGGTATTATTATGGACTCGCAGCTTAATTTCAATAATCATATCGACAAAATTTGTAACAGAGCCTATAAAAATCTAGGCATGATACTTAGGATGGGCAAACCCTTTAGGCGCCCCTGCACCCTTAAAATATTATTCTATTGTTACGTCAGGAGTATTCTTGAGTTCGGTTCTGTGATCTGGTCTCCTCAATACCACGTCCATATTAACCGCCTTGAAAGAATACAAAATGTTTTCCTGAGGTCACTGTGTTACAGGACCGGTACACCTCTGGAATCGTCGGCTAAGTCAGCCAAACATTTTAGCGTGGATTCCCTCTGTAATAGGAGACTGTTTCTGGACACAATTTTCTTCTTTAAGATTCTAAAAAATGAAATTAATTGCCCAAATTTGCTGCAAAATATAATGTTTCATGTACCGCATCGCTCCTTACGTCCACGTAATTTGTTCTATGTGAGTTCCGCACGCACTAATTACTCAAAACATACCTTTTCCAAACGAGTTTTGAAAAACTACAATGACTATTTCTGTGACATCGATCCGTTTATGCACTCTCTTGATGTTTTAAAAGAACGTACGAGATCTAAGTTGTTATCGATAAAAAATACTTAGTGTTCTACCTACTTATTTTCCTACTCGCTAAGACGCTTTTGTATATTTTTTCTTAATGTTTGTATTTATGAACCTCCAGGTCTGTTTTTATATAAATTTATAATTACCTCTATATTTTTATGCATGACTGTATGTGTTCTGAACAATATTAAAAAAAAAAAAAAAAAATGGACAACTGACAGTTGCAGTTTTTATTACGATTTGTATTAATTTCATCTAAAATGTACATTTGTCTCTTAGCAAATGTGATGAAAAAAAATATGTTTAACGCGGGCTTAAGAATATTGCAAACTTGAGTCACAAAAGCTTCAGATAGGCTCTTATTCGCAATATTCCACTTACGACCCTCGTTAAACAATGTCCTATTGTGATACAGAACAACATCAACACCATACTCGTATGATCGACACTTTAAACGACTTAAAATATTTTCCTTTCGCTGAGTTACATACGTACTGCGTAAATATTTACCTACATAAGATAGACTGGAAGTGATTCAAGTGATTGACGTGAGCAAGCACGCAAGCAAGCGAGGTGACAGATAAAGACAACGTATTTTAATGACATTTTAACTGGAATAGGATTGATGAACGTTTATGAACAAGGCCAGTAACAGGCAGGGTCTCGCTCACTCAAAATTTACCGCACACAATAATCTTACCGTCAAGTCAAGTGTCACGGAAGACACCTGGGACGGGTATTCACAAGTATTATTGACTACAACTAATGCTAACCAGTGTAAGGCTGAACTCCGATCACGCATGGTTGTTGCGAACCTCAATATAAACGTACCTATATCTAGAGGTCGAGTCTCAACTACTAAGGCCGAATATAGAGATGATACAAGAGCGGTCGTGAATCGGGTAGCTAAGGGTACCCATTAACCCTTTTCTTGGATATCAGTGCGACCATAAACACGCTCATAACTAACCTCACACCGATCTGTTGAAGATTACCGCCAGCCACACTAATGTGGAAAAAACTGTGATTTATAGAAACACATGTTGTGCCCGTGTCAAGTCAAGTGTCACGGAAGACACCTGGGGCTGGGATCCACAATACCGACTGCAACCCAAGCTACCATAAGTCGGTATAGAGGGGTGGCTTGTTGCAACAATTGTTTTTATTTTCGTGTGACCTGTTGCAGTGTAGTACTAATCCCGGCTCGTACTAATAATGAATTTATCGGAGCATAAGTACGGAATATTATCCGTTAGTTTTTCGGTGCAGGAAAACATCGCGAGGAAACCGGTCTAATTATAAGATATAGATTTCCCTCTGGGTTGGAAGGTCAGATGGCAGTTGCTTTTGTGAAACTAGTGCCTATCCTAATTCTTGGGATTAGATGTCAACGCGGACCCCGGGCTCCTTTAGGGGCACAACCGGGAGATTGATGAGTGGAGGGGTTAATTAATGAAAAACATATTGGTGCTTTAATAATATAGGAACCGTGTTGGCACTTTCTAAATTCTAAAAGTAACCCCTTTTACTTCTCAACGGCAATTCAAGGAATGAGTCATTAGTAAAAATCACAAAACATAAGAAAAAGTTGAAACAGGGACACTTACAAATTACTACGATCATAAATATCATAAAACCTGGCCAATAAATCATTCGGCACGCTCGCCCACCATGGAAATGAGTGGGACAAAAAATAGCACTACTTTTACGGGCCTAACGCACAAAAACGCACCTGGCGACCGGCCAATACCCGGGATATTATGCACGACGAGCCATGTCACAGTGAAAGGAAGCGCAGTAGGAGTTTCATGAATATCGACTGGACGGGTAGCACAAGACCCGTGCTCCTCGAAGACACCAATGGGATCTCTGGTATCCATGGATAGTCAATTGACCACCATTGACTATCCATGGACGCCAGAGATCCCATCCGATCCCAACTCCAGAGCTATAAGAAAAAACAAGTCCCTGCGCGAACAGTTACCGTTACCGTACACTAGTTATTCCCCTTTTTGCAAGCTTTTAATTTAACTTGACCTGTTCGTTTGTTTGGGAAATATCTTGGAACTGAATTTTAAACCACTTAACATCCACCGATTGAGCTGAAATTTTGGGTTTATATACAGTACATGGCAGTACATTAAATATGTATGACATATAAAAAAAACTATACTTATATATATTATTTTTCATACATATTTTATGTACTCTACAACGAAAGTGATGCACTTAGCGATAAGCAGGGAAATAAAACTAGTGCCAAATAATCTAACTACACTGCTACTGTTCCATCATTTACTGCGACATTCCGTGTTGATTCATACTGGCTTTATTCCGTGTTTTAAAACGCGCTCCAGCTTTTGTCACATTCTAGACTTTCACCAATTTAATGTAGACTTTATTGCGTCCTCGTAAAGACTTGAATAGAATAGAGCAGATCATACGGTACCAAAATTATATCTAATGCAATCTCTATTAACGGGGATCAAGGTCGAAAATAGGTTGAAGCACTTACGTACTCAATCATAAGCAGACTTTAGCGTGCAGAGCAGACAATAAGATTTTTGTAGCACACTAAACACGAAGGTTTGTAATAGCTATTTATGTAAAAAGGGAGTTAAATTCGTTTGTTTTATTTATTTTAAAATTGTGTTACATATATGTTGTTTTAACTTGTTATTGTGGATGGTAAAATTAAATACATACGTACGTACTGTAGATCACGGAGCGGGTGAACCTCGGTTCGTGTACTGCGGTGTGGAAGGCAAGGGGGAAACCACCACACTATGCTTCCTCAAAAAAGGAGTAATGGATTACTCCACCGACAAAAGCCAAGCTCTTAAATAAATGACCAAAGTATGCGATATCACGCTGTGTGACAGCGTCAGCGATCAACGACATTTCCCTGAAGAGACTTAGCTATCAGAATCCACATGGTGTGTTGTGTTAGACGTACCTGAAACAAAACAGTAAGTCATTAATATTAAATTGGTAAGTAAACGTTTACCGAGTCGCTTTAAAACATTTTTATATAGATATACTTAGGACATACAGACTCAAAAAAATACCGGACAAGTGCGAGTCGGACTCGCCCCCACAGAGGGTTCCATACTTGATTACAAATGTATGGCTTACAGATTTTCCCCTGTACTTGTATTGTAGTATAAGACAATTGCCAAATTTCATAGTTCTAGATTGTTAGGTCAACGGAAAGTACCCATCCTAAAAAAATATATATTTAGATTTAGATAAAATTTGGCTCTCTATGCCAAATTTTATCTAAATCTAAATATCAATTTTTGGAGTCCTGGAGAAGGCAAAAGGATAGTTTTTTTTCCGGAAAGATATTATGGAGCTACGATATAAACGAGTTCCACCCGGACGGAGTCGCGGGCAGAAGCTACTTCTGTATAAACTCCTCTTTTTGTTACCTAACCATTTGTAACCGATCACTTCACAACGAGTTTATTTTCGCCGGACCTACGCAAGCGCTGGATCCAACTCAATCGGTATCGATCATCGTTTGTTTATTTTCTGCGCGTGAGCAATGCTATTTCAATGATAGCCGTTAGTGTTTTGTTTAGCTTATTGGAGTTTAAAGACCAACGACTGCTAGCCATCATGGAAGATAAAAGGAAGGAGAGGCAGGGGAAGACACGTTGCATAAGCCAAATAAAGGAAAAAGCTGGTGTCCTGTCGTTTTAGCATCAGCAAATCAAAAGGCTGGTGTACGACAGAGAGAAATGCACAATACCCCACCAACGTGAGGATAACTCTTAATTTTGTGATGTGACTTTGTTAGAAAGTAAGGCTATTTGAGGCTTTAAGAGTTTATTTTGAAAGCGATCGCCTAAGGGTCAGCATGAACAAAAGCTGCGCGGGGTAACGGAGCGGTTTCCGAGCAAAAACTCAGAGCGCAAAAGTTGACGATTCAAACATTTATTCGTGACACAACACACCACACAGTATTACAAGACAAACAAACAAGAAAAAGGGAATCCGTGCCGTGTCAGTATGATGCTGCCTTTTCAGCCAGCGCTGGTCGCGAGCGTGGATGCGTCATTTATCCATCTCATAATAAAAAAAAAAAGTTTTTTTTTTTTCATTATAGTAACTATCATATTATGAACAGTGACGTTGCACCTTATCAATAGGCGCGCGCGGAGAAAATCGTGTAACAGGAAGCGTCAATGTTTAGTTAAATTGAAAGCTAAGCTCTTCCTGGATTTGCTATTTTCACCATTTAACATAAGCCTCTGAACGGCAGTTCCTCGAATCGTGATTCTAAATCAGCATACAACATAATCCTTCCTATCTGTACTGGAAACGATGCACGGCTTTAGAAAGTTAGGTTAGGTAGATAATATAACAACTGTTGAGGATCGTTAGGAACTAACAGAAGGTAGGGAGTTAGGAGCAATCGCTGAGATATGGTATGTCTGATCCCCAAATATTTCGTCCAATATATATTTCGTAGAAGTACAACAAGTCCTGATTTCGAATGTAGTATCCCAATCGTAAAAGCTAAGTGTGTGCAGTTTATAGGTGTAGATCTTGACCCTTTTCTGAGATGAAATAATCATATTGATAAGATCCATAAAAAACTATCAGGTGCATGTTATGCCATGAAATCCCTTATGAATGTTGGTAATAGAAAAACAAAAAAAGGCATTGAGAATTATTGAGAGGTGTGCCTCCATTCCCGACTCACACCGCAGTATATTTGTAGATAACAAAATCTTGACGGTAATTTCGCTCTATCTATACCGTATCTGTGTTTATGTTTTCACAAATAAACACCTATATCTACTAACATTCCCAATCTCCGTCGGAGAAATAGGCTAATTCTTAATGATGTACATTATGCTAATTTTGACAAGAGTTTAAATGACAATGACATAAGGGTCTATAATCTTCTTACAGATGACATAAAAAATAGCGATAATCTTAAAACATTTGACGTGAAAGTAAAATAATATTTTGTAGCCGGTCCGTTTTACTCTATTAAGGAATATCATATGAAAAAGTGTGACGAATGATCCTGATACCATCGACTTTTATTTTGTTTCTTTTTTATTTTAATAATTTATTATTCTCATTTATTTTGGCTGTCTGCTGCTTTGCTGCCTGTTTGACTGTTTTATATTAAATGTACAATTTTAAATGTGTTTTTGTTGTGTTTGTAATCTCTAAAAAATATATTAAATTGTATTTGCATGCATTGTTATGCGTTTAGAGCAAATAAATACTTGATTACGATTATGACTATGAACTTACTCCTGGCATAGCCTAGTACGGAATCATTTAAATTGTTCGTGCATTAGATTCGGATTTTAGGAGAAGAGTTCTTGTTTATTTCGTATAGCTAGTGACATTTGTAGTAGGCTGTCTAAATAAAAGCATAATTGGTTGCGATTTCCGCTATCGCAAAATAAGCCACTTCATCGGTGGCAAACAAGCGTACCTACGGCCCGCCTGATGGTTAGCGGTTACCGTAGCACTATAGTCCCTTGGGAAATTGCGAGACGAAGTTGATAGTATGTCGCACAACCACGGATGATGGCTTTCGGGAGTCCAGGGGGGGCTAGCACAACTGACGCCGCGCCGCGACGCGAGTCGAGAGGGATCTACCGTCCTCGTTCTAATTTGCACGGTGCGAGTGTGACAGGGGACGCTCAGCCGCGCGACAAGCGGCATGTCAGCAAGTTGTGCTAGATGTTCAGGAGCGGCTTTTGTCGCACTCGCATCTATGCCTTGAATACTTTTTTGTTGCGTCAAAAAGGCTAAAATAATGACAAGGTGAATTACAGTATGAGACTAAGAGTAATTATCTTCCGCACATAATAAATATCTCAGTGAAACTGCTTGTATCATTAGTATGCGTTAATGAAAGCAAATGTGGCCCGGAATGACAGAAAACGTCATAAATTTACCGCAACAGTGAACGCTGTCGTTAAGCTTACGAATTTATATTCACTCAAGTACGTTGACATGAAAAGTCGAGTAGGTTATTAAGATGATACATGTACGATGTACAGAAGTACTACAAGTAAGTACCTACCTAATCAGGAATTATAGATCGTGGCCTATCCTAATAATATACCTACATGCGAAAGTTTAGATGTGGATGTTTGTTATTCAATCACGCTTAAACAACTCACCCGATTTGTATGAAACTTTGCATGAAGATAGTCTGTAGCCTGGATTAAAATATAGGATAGTTTTTTCCGGGCCCACGCAGACGAAGTCGTTACGTTACATATAAAGTTTGAAATAGATTTTGTTTTTCCCTGTCAGTCTTTATGACTTACTTCCAGTCGTACCTACCAATACAATATGGCGTATCGTGATCTAAATGAATCCTCTTTTTATTGAAAGAAAGGAAGAAAACATGTATTCGTGACAAAAAACAAAGTGACATACGCACATATACATTTGTCACGAAATGGTCACAACTCAGGGTAATGCTGGCAGAGCCAGAGCTGGTTTTTTTTAGGTTGCTCATTCTGTTCTTTAATGTGTAGTATCGATAGGATATTATGCAAAGTTTCCCAATTGTTTTTGCTGATTGAATGCAATTTTCACTTGCTTTTTTGTCTCATTTTTCCAGATCCTCTAGGTTTGTGCCAAGATAAAGTTTATAAACAAAGTTCATTGAAGTACTTATTTTGCCTCCAAAATATGCTATTTTTCCCTTGCTAAATAGGTATGAAAGCCATACGGAATAACCAAATATATTGCATGAGATCTATTTCTTATTTACGCAGCCGCTAACATACTGTCTCTGTCTGCGTACACCGTTTTGGTACATCTATGAATATTAAATGATGTGGATCAGTAATAAGTATCAAATTGAACCGATAAAATACAAATATCCTCGAATAATTTTCTACGGAAATATTATTTTCTTTGCATATTTATTTCGTAGCTTTCATCAGCGTAAGTATTGTACGATATTTTACTTTGTTTATTTTATATTCGTTATATCGCGATAAGAATCATGATAAATAAAGCAATCCCGAAACTTTGTCATCATCATCGTCCTCGCGTTAATCCAGGTTGTGCCTTAAAGGAACCCGGGGTCCGCTTTGGCATCTCTAAACCCAAGATTTGGCATAGACACTAGCTTCAGTCGCAATGCAGGCCATCTCGAGCTGTCGAAATTCTGAAACCCTCCCGACGCGACGACCAAACCCGATAGCCTAAGAAACTATTGGACGCAACTGACCAACATTCCGACAATATATCAACAACACCCACTTATCTCCACCACTATGATATATGGCCGGGATCTAGTCGCGACATGTTAGATGTAACGATAAAATGTGGTCGTGTGAAAGGTAATACATGTTAGGTACTTTCGGTTCATATTGTCCGTGACATACGGCATTGGAATTATAAATAATAGCCTCGCTTTCCTGTGCGCTGAAAGCCGTCGAATATATTGTAGTTTACATGCAATATATATAACGTTACTAGGGGTCGATTTCCGGGATAAAAACTATCATATGTCCCTCCGCGAGATTCAAATTATGTTCATACCAAATTTCATCTGAATCGGTTCAGCGGTTTAAGAGGTAACAGCCAGACAGAGAGACACCTTCGCATTTATAATATTAAGTATGGATTTCGCCAGACTTAACTTAATCATACACTGAATTTGACGTAGTATATTCAGAATTTACAGAAATCTAGATCACTATGCATATATATATATTAAGTGTCAATTTCACCAGCAATTTTCCAGACAGTTACTAAAATGTACGACCATAAACGCTGTAATATATTCTAGTTAACTGTGCTACAAATTGCCAATTCATACACAATCTTCAGACAACAAAGTCGACGTTGTTCATAATTTGCTATTATAGATATAAATACGAGTAGGTAACATGATTGTACAAATAGATGCACTATTGTCTTGGCTTATTACCAGTTAAAATAGTAGAAAGGGTGAAAAAATAAATTACAAATTGCAGTCTGAATTCATACAGTAAATTCAAAAAAGTACACACCCTTTGGTAAAACGCAAAGCAGTGTACCGCTTTATTAGCTCTTTTTATTAATCCTGGCTTCTCACCCACTCCTTTTACGACACTAAAGAATTATACAAGTTACCACAACAATAACGAAAACCCATATATGTTTACAATTTAATTTAATTTAAGAATGATGACATGTAATGTTTGGAATATTAATAAATGACTTATGACTTAAAAGTTTGTATGGAGCTGCGATATAAACGAGTTCCACGCGGACGGAGTCGCGGTCAGAAGCTAGAACAATTATAAAATTAAAAACTAATTATTATTTAGGCGCTGAAACAGCGTGGCTCCGTTGTGTCGGCAATTATGATTCAGTGTCTGAATTCCAATCTATGAGGCCGGCTCTGACGCATTAAAGTAAAATTGTTTCAATTTTCATCACTAACGAAATACTCCGTTAAAGCCGACGACGTACTTTCTAATTAGATCGGCAGTATTTGTACGACGCCGATTTTTTTTTATTTTTTTTTTACATACTATTCATACAAGAATACCGTCCGAACGGGATGAAACAGCAGTGAGATAAATATAATTCTGCTTACCATCAGACAGAACGATTGCAGGCCACCGTAGCTATAGGTATTTAAAATTTAAACACAGAGGAAACCTAATAGTACAGGAATAGCCAACTACTTTTATTACACGATTTTTACACTACTCGTGAACGCTTGCTTCACGCACACACAATACAAGCGATAACATAATGGTTCATAACCATTCCTTGGCAAAACGACGCAAACGACGCCAAAAAATATTTGAAAATTGTTCTTTTCTGTTCTGGCAGTGTTAGTCTGCTGATAAAACAATACCAACGTGAGTGTAAATCAATTCTAATCAGTTTCTAGAAGTATTTTAAAGTAGGGATGAAATTAAAAAGAAACGGTTTAATATAATGAGGGCACACACATTTGCACATTATGCGCGTGAAGCGTAAAGTGTAATTTCATATATGTAGGTCATGCAAGCGTATATATTAATTATAAATCTATGTAAAAAAAATATAACTTACAAACGCATATAGGTAAAATCCTTAACATACCTTAATTGGCGAACGCAAACATACAAAATGCCTATTCGAACAAGTCACACCTACATGCATATGATACTTGATGCTAATATGATGCCATCCAACCTTCGACAGAAGATGAATTTTTTGGTGGTTGGTTCAGACATACATGATAGGTATTGACCACAAACAAGACGACATTTTTTTATTTCTTCAATGTAGACCGTAGAATATAGGAGTTGCGAGTCATCATCATCCTCCTAGCATTATTCCCGGAAACGCTCCTAAAGGAGCCCGGGGGCACCTAATCCCAAGATTTGGCATTGTGAGTGTGAAAGGTAAAACAATTTTAACATGTTGCTGGCAAACAAGCGTATGGCCCGGATGGTATCGGGTCACCGTAGCCTATGGCCGTTTGCAACTAGGTTGATTCGTGTTGCCGACCCTTTAAAAATGTATATTCTCATTTCTAGAAGAAGCAGCAGCTTTCTTGACAGAGAGAAGAACAGAATGGCGATTACTCCACCGGCAAGAGCCCAGCTCTTAAGTTTATGATGATCAGAAGAAGAACC
Source organism: Epinotia demarniana (assembly GCA_945867215.1). Taxonomy (NCBI): domain Eukaryota; kingdom Metazoa; phylum Arthropoda; class Insecta; order Lepidoptera; family Tortricidae; genus Epinotia; species Epinotia demarniana. The sequence goes on from OX244282.1 coordinate 5,735,097, forward strand.
TTATACTGCAATCCCTCGGGAAAACCTCGGCAGGGATAGGTATATATGCATGAGTCAGGAAACCTCTGCACAATTACGCTCGCAAGGTTTGGCCACCCCTATCAAAGATATTCATGCTTCTACGAACTCTCGTTACATATACATGAATTCACCGCTGAACAACCACGCTTGTTTTGATCTTGTAAAACACCTTTAAGTATACACAGGGCTATTTATCGTAACATTAGGGATGTCACGAATGTCAGATTTAATACATTCGCGAAAGCGAATATCGAGGAAAAGGACAAAATCTGAACTTGACAAAAACTATCGAACTAAGGCTGTTACCAGACCAATCGACATTTTCGACAGTTTCTACCATCACCCCCAAACCTACCACACCAATTGATATTTATTGTAATCACAAAACCAGTGGGGTACAAATGCTTTCTATTGGTCAAAATTAATCACGTGATACCGCTCTGCGAATTAACGGCGACGGCCGTCGGCGCAGCGAACAGGACACAACAAGCACGCCTTTGCATTCACAAAACATTGCGAATATCAATGCGAATGTCTAAAATGATGCTAACCATTCGCATGCGAATGCGAATATTCGTAACATCCCTATTCCCTAGTGAGCATTACTTAACGACACTTAATTCCCAGTACATTCGCTCGTTTCTCATAGAACACGTATTAGAAACGGTAAACAAAAGCGCCAAGAATAAACATCCTAAGAGGATTGCATTTAGACAGGCTCTGTTTGCAAGTTAGATACGCTTTGCGACTATTAAGAGCAAATGTAGAGGCAATTTTAGGTAAATCTGTATTTTCTGAAACATGAATAAGCAATTGTACAGAAGGATTTCTTGAGGATGACTCAAAACCCGATTTAGACAGGAAAATATAGCTTTCTCCCTCCATGACATAACACATTCTCTTTCGGGGTCGCTAGGGTTGTCAGTTTTGTCTGTGCTAAAGTTTATGATGAAGCCACTATAAAGATTTTACAAATTGCAAGGACGCGGCAAATACCTACTCTTTGTTTAAGAGGCTGGCGAAATTATTTTCCTGATTGGACTACGAGTAGCTGTATTCAACGTCACCTTGGTCACAACGTCACCAACGTCAATTTCTTGTTAAAATAATGGCTAATAACAACACGAGCTTATGATCTCTATTATAGCTAGCAACGACTAAAAAATAAACTAATGTACCTTTTATCTGCCTGCTGGTAGGTTAATTTAATGATTGCATTCTCGTCGGCAGTCAGTTATGACTTTTCCACAAAAGTTATAGTACAGGAGGTAAATTTGATTGGAACAGAGTTTGATTGGTTTGCACGCTTTTCCACGCGCATCTCGGCGCAGTTCTCAGACAGAGCGTAACACTTGCAAACCAAATTGGAATGCTTGTGTGCATTGATGAATCGACCCCCGTAGTCCATTATCCAGAATTCCCTTTCGGCGTTCAGTTATGACCCAAGTTAATGAGATTAAATTGTTAATGGTGGTTTACCCAAGGGCCCCATGTCAGGAGCCTGGAAAGTGCTTTAGGGTAGACATAATAAAACCAATAAAACGGGGCTATTTTCAGTTACTGCATATTGAGTCATCTCTTCCGGATATGCAGAACTCGCGATATTTTTGACAACTTAACTAAATATCTTTTACGCGTATATTCATGGTTCTCCCTTGTCAGATCTAACTGCTTTAGGCCCAAATGCTTCATTTGATCACATGTTTAATTTGACCTACGGGTCGCCAGGTCGACGTCGATCGACAGTTTCTGTCAGCCAAACCTACCACACCAATCAATCGATTCGACACTAATGCATTTTTTCAATGGCAAGATAATTTACAATGGCACTATTTTTTATACTAGGACACGACAGTGCCAAACTAACATACGACCAATCTAATAGCAAGTAAGTAGTGGCTACCGTAGGCTTGCAACTCCGGATTCCGAAGAGAATAGTACATTACGTAACTAGGGTGGTGAATTCGTGAATGCCCCAGATCGCAGGTGTTTGTGGCCCGAACCGAAGGTGAGGGCCATAAATATGCGCTCTGGGGCTTTACGAATTACCGCCCGTGTTGCGTACAAAATTTTACGTCTTCACCTGGCCACAATGCGAGTTATCCCGTACGCGCAGCGTGCAGAAAAACTCGCATTATGGCCAGGTGTGACGTAAAAATAATAACAGGCTGCCCACTGGCAGGACGCGGGTATAATGCGGTATTACATACGTCGTCGTCCTTTCCTGCCCACTGCCCTGCTCACTTCGGCTGAATTTAAGTCGCATTACATTTGCATTACATACCAGGGGGTCAACACCTCAGATTAAGTCGGGGTATTTTTTTTCGACCTAATGCCAAACTAAGCAAAGTTTGTACTATGGGTACTAGACGAAGATAAACTTATATAGATAAATAAATACATAGAAAACCTCTATGACTCAGGAACAAATATTCGTGCTCATCACACAAATAAATGCCCTTACCGAGATTCGAACCCAGGACCTCGGATACCCTACGCTTATGACTCTTTAAAAACGATTCCGTCATTATAGTGTATATCTGACCGTGGAGATTAAAGTTTCTGTTTGGCTCGCCTGCGTTTCCCTAGCCTCGCTTGAGTTTCCTTTATTTATCTTAATGAAATTCGTGTTCTCGTAATAACGTATGTTTATTTTCTCTGACGCTAATGTGACATATATTTTTCTCAGTTCTATTTGACATGTAAACTAAATTATGAATAGAAAAAGTAAAACTAGCTAATAAGGTTTCATACGAATGACAACACGTTGTACATACCGCCCACCAAGTACGTATAACGGACTTTCACACCGCCCACCGTGAGCATACAACGTAACATAACATAGTATAATAATCAACTTAATATGAAACAACTAAAGTTTCAGGTAACTCAACTCTCCAAGACTTACATATTTTCAATACTTAGGTACTCTACCTACACACCATAATATAAAAACAATAAAATAAATAAATCGCTAATCAGTTACAGGTAGTACACATAACTTGTTGGTGGGTCTTTTTATACAATTATTCCTTATTTTTAAAGTGACTACCCGAGTAATTCCGTCTTTGCCAGGGTGTTTCTCTAGCACTTTACCGAGCAACCAACGACTAGGCGGCAAATCATCTTCTTTTACCAACACAATATCGCCAATTGATGGTTCAGGATTTTGATCTGTCCACTTATAACGTTGCAAGAATTTATTTAAATATTCCTGTGACCATCTCTTCCAAAACTCTTGCACCATTCTTTGTGTTAGTTGCCATCTACGTAGAGAATTTATACGCCGATCCAAATATTCTTGATCGGGTAATGTGATCAGTGGTTCGCCAACCAAAAAATGTCCCGGTGTTAACACATTGGTATTTGTAGGATCCATATCCATTCGAGATAGAGGTCTTGAATTCAAACAAGACTCTATCTGTGATAACACGGTTGTCATTTCTTCAAAGGTTAAAGTTGTATCTCCAATGACTCTTCTTAAATGGTGCTTGACCGACTTGACACCTGCCTCCCATAAACCCCCGAAATTCGGTGCATGTGCAGGGATGAAGTGCCACGTTGTACCATTGGTGGCTAACTCATCTGCAATCTCCTTGAGGATTCTTGACCTTTCAGAACCGAACAACCTTTTTAATTCCTTTGCCGCGCCAACAAAGTTAGTGCCATTATCTGACCAGATCTCTTGGCAATACCCTCTTCGCGCTACCATTCGCCTAAAAGCTTGAATAAACCCATGCAGTTCAACTCTCTTGTTGTTTCTGTTAGTACTCAACCATCGAGGTATTTGAATTTGTGTCAGCAGAGACAACTCTTCTCGGTAAGTAGTCCATTCATGTAATAAATTGCTTGGCACTTCTTCATCCCATCCAATACCAGTCAACCACAGCTTTTGTATCATTGCTTTAGCCAGAATTACGCTTGGTGCGATCCACCCTAATGGATCGAAGAGTCTTGCTATGTCCGCTATAATATTTCTTTTCGTTGCAGGTTCCTTCATCGGCGGGAGCTTCACAGAATATTGGAATTCGTCATGTTTTCGGTTCCAGGTAAGTCCCAATATTTTTATTACCGAGTCTAGTTTTATTTCCAACTTCCGTCCATCATCTTCATCCTCTCTTCCTTCTCGAATTTCTTGTAGCAACATTTCATTGTTGCTTGACCACTTTTGTAGCTCAAAACCGGCTTTGTTAAGTAGTTCGTTCATTTCCCGGAATATTTAAACGCCTTCTTCCACTGAATCACAACCACTCATCAAATCGTCCATGTAGAAGTCTTTTAATACTCTGCTTGATGCCATGGAATATTTGTCTCCGTCGTCAATTGCGACTTGTTGTAGGGCTTTCACCGCCAAATAAGGAGCTGCTGCGGTTCCAAATGTTACCCGGAGTAAACGATAATGCTTTAATACAGCTTCAGGATTATCTCTCCACAGAAGTCTTTGAAATTCAGCATCTTCCTGATGCACTTTAACTTGACGATACATTTTAACAATGTCACATATAAGGCAAATTGGATGCAATCTCCATCTCAGTATGATATGTCGGAGATCAGGTTGTAGTTTAGGGCCGATCATGATGTTTTCGTTTAACGAAACTCCATTCGTTCCCCTACAAGACGCGTCGAAGACGACTCTTACCTTGGTTGTGTCTCTATCTGGTTTTATAATCGCATGATGTGGCAAGTATACCACTCCAGCAGTGTTCCTTTCATTTTCTGGTACTTCCTCCATATGTCCAAGATTTTCAAATTCATCAATAACTTCTTTGTATTTAGCCTTTAGTTCTTTGTTTTTGTTTAATCTGTTCTCTAATGAATAAAATCTTTTTTCAGATATCGCCCGAAGGTGCCCGTATTTGCAGCTAGGGTCTTCGTCTTTAAATGGAAGCCGCACAACATATCTGCCCTCATCATCCCTTGTGGTGTTGGCAGCGAAGCGTGCCTCACACTGCTCCTCCTCCACAGTCAACCGCTTCTGGTTATATGCTGGATCCGCTTCTAACTCCCAAAACTTTTTGAGAATATCGTCTTCGTTAACTTTGGAGTGTTACACAACCACATTTGAAGTCAACTGCTTCGAAGTCTCCACCATTCCAGATAGGATCCAACCAAAAGTTGTTGCTTGGGCAACTAAAGTGCCCCCGTAATTTTTCTTCATACCCTCTTGTATTATGCGACTATACACCTCAGCGCCCAATAAAATATCGATTTTATTCGGTGTGTCGTAATTCGGGTCCGCTAAGCGCATTCCTACCATGTCTAATCCATTAAAGTCTGCTACACTCTTGCTGGGCAGAAAGGACGTCACCGTTTTTAAAATGAACGCTTTCACCGTAATTGATATGTCTGGGTGTATCAAGGATTGCAAACGAATTGTTACCACACCTCTTGATACCACGTTGTTGTCTCCTCCGAGACCTGTTACCTTCCCACTGCTATTTTCTCGTTTTAGTCCAAGATATTGGACTGTTGCTTCTGTCACAAATGAAGCTTGTGACCCTTGATCCAATAATGCCCTAATCTGGTAATATTGTCCACTCTTAGATTGGGCGTTGATAATAGCTGTAGCCAACAACACTTGGCTAGCCCCCGCTGAAAAACAGCTCATAATTGGTGAGGTTTCTACACTTTCCACTCCCATGTTACTAGTTTTAATACCCGATGTGTTAGGTTCCATTCCACTAGTTTGATGTAGCAACGTATGATGGCGCCGTTTGCAAATTCTACAGGTTGCAGGATTTTGGCAGAATTTAGCTGAGTGATTGCCGCCCAGACAGTTGAAGCACAAGCCTTTTTCCTGTACGAAATTACGACGGGTGTCTACATCAAAGGTTCCAAACTGTTTACAAAATGTTAGTTTGTGGTTGTCGGTGCAACAAGGACATTGAGTGCTTTGCATGGCGTGTAATACACGAGGTTTGTTTTGAATAAAATTTTGATTGTTATTGTACACCGGTTTTTTATTATCAATAAATTCTAAAGCACGGTAACGGTTGGTCAGAAACTCGCGAAACTGTTGGAATGTGGGCAAGATGTCAGAAGTTCCGGTATCTGCTGCACTCAATTCCCATGCCTTTCGCGTCTCTGGATCAAGTTTAAGGGTGAGCAGGTGTACCACCATGACGTCCCACGTGCTCACGTCAATCCCCAGATTCGACAAGGCGCTCAAACAGTCACTACTAGTATCAATCAACTCCTTCAAGTAGATAGCTGACTCCATAACCGCGTTTCGTTGACTCAAAAATCGTTTTAAAATTGTATTGCATATATATTTTTTGATATTGTACCTTTCTATAAGTAAATCCCAACATTTAGTATAATTTTGGCCAGAGATTGGTATTTGTCGTAGTAACTGTTCCGCTTCACCGCATAAGTAACCCTTAAGATAATGTAGTTTTTGAACATTGTCTAAGCTTTTATTGTTGTGCACTAACGATTCAAACAAATCTCTGAAAGTAACCCATTCAGTGTACAATCCTGAAAAAATTGGTATAACAATTTTTGGAAGTTTAATGCACGCAGTTGTCAAACTAGATTCCGTATTACCCTGTATAACCTTAGGTTTCTGTTCCGAGGTCAAACGTTCAAAGGATTCAAGAGCTGTTTTTAATTCAACCAGGTAGTCCATGTATAACTCCTCGGTTACCTCATAAACGGTTTGTGTGACGTAGGGATTTTCGTTTAATTCGTCAGAGTATATTGACATCAGTTGATCATGACAAGTGGTGAACTTGCTCCATTTTTGCTCCAAAGTTTGAATTCGGACTTCCACATAAGGTTTGGTAATTCGTATCTTAGGTGATTTTTTATAATTCTTAAATGCGTTGCTTATTTGGTTACAATTCTCAAGTTGTCCTTTGATTAACGCCTCCATTTTGTTAGAATGCTGTCACAGTATTTAAAAACATCAAATCCCAATAACAAAATACGGTAAGCAAATATGTAAAATATCATTCGCTTATTTTGCCAAGTTCTCCATTAAAAATGTTCAATTGTTCACTGTTCCAAATGTCAAAAAATTCACACATATAAAATCGTAAATTTAAATGCGACGTAGTGTACCTACAATTTAAATGTTTATCGCTAAGCACACACCACTTCGATAAATTGTTCTGCGATCGTAATACGGCACAATTTTCTACAAAGTTAGATGACGAAAATATTGTTCAATTTTCTACGAAATTCCGCATGAGTAGTCAATTTAAGACATCGTAATTTCACTGCACTCAAATGTAATTATTAATCGACAACTCACGTTTTTGTCCGCTGTACACAATACCTCCCGGTGCACCTGTCCTCCCGCCTGGTCGGCGGTGGTGGCTCGTACTTCAGAACACCCTACGGGTCTACCGTGACCCGTCTGCAGTACCGACTCCGCTCGCCGATCCTGCTGCCTGATTTGCTTTGAGTTCCGAGACCACTGATGTTTACAGGTCCACAATGTTTCGAAATCTTCGTGTTTACAAATACTTCATGGTTTTTTCCCGGCTTCGTAAAGGACCAATGTTTGGCTCGCCTGCGTTTCCCTAGCCTCGCTTGAGTTTCCTTTATTTATCTTAATGAAATTCGTGTTCTCGTTATAACGTATGTTTATTTTCTCTGACGCTAACGTGACATATATTTTTCTCAGTTCTATTTGACATATAAACTAAATTATGAATAGAAAAAGTAAAACTAGCTAATAAGGTTTCATACGAATGACAACACGTTGTACAGTTTCATACAAATTGGTCGGCTAATTTTAGAGACACAATTGAGTGCAGCAACCAATGTCATCAAGTCTCGATATATATTTCAAGCATTATCAAAGTTAGTTACCGTAGTATCATAATTACTCAAAAAAATTCGTTAGTTCTAGTGATCAGGCTTCAACTTTTTTTAACCTTACAACCTCCGAAATACATGGCTAAAATTAGTCGCGTTATTGAGCCCAAGGTGTGCACAATCACACTTACATCATCATCCTCCCCAGGGGAGCCCGGAGTCAAAATAATATATACATGTGAAGTGGAATAGAAGCTAAAAATATCACACAATGTATTTGCAGTTTTCCATCTGGGAAGAACGCAAAGTTACCAGTTGACGTTTCTATTAAACGCCCGGCCCCCCGACATAACAAGACGGCCAGTTCCGTGAAAATGGAAACGCTTTCTCATCCTCAAAAATATAGGTCAGCACATACGTTCAAAAATAGACCAGACGGTCTGACTTATTCGGGAATAGCTTCCAATCCATTTGCCTAGACCACTTTGGTAGATGTAGGCTTGTTTTCATAGAAGACTCACCGAGCTTGTGATGTCTGAATGCACTTGTCTTGGGAACGGCTGAAACAGAATTTCGCTCTGGGTGTATGAATATGGGATTTCCAGTGTTTCGGAACAGATTTTGTCGTGTTTTCAGTTGGTTATGTCAACAAGATTCAGTAGGTTATGTACAAAGAAAGCCCTTAACTTAGCTTTTAAAGCAGACACACAACATTTGTTTTAACTGAAAGCGGTCAAGATTTGGTTAGGCCAAATGTCATCTGATGATAAGACGAAGGAAAGTGCTCAAAGATATGGAGTTTTCACTTTCAAGTTGAATAAAATTACAACTTCCAACAGATCCCATTTCTAAATGTACGTTTACAAAAACTTTATTTCCGCAAAAACGTTCTGGAACTCAATTTTGTGTTAGTGTCAGAATTGTACATGATTTTATAAATTTTACATATCTTCTGTCCTAAGTACAAGGTCAAATTAAATACTTTTACACATACATGCTCACACACACACACTCATACACGCACATGTATTTTATTATCGAAAATAACTCTATCATAGCTAGGTTATATCATCATCATCATCATCATATCAGCCGAAAGACGTCCACTGCTGGACATAGGCCTCCCCCAAAGAGTGCCAAAGTGACCGATCCCGCGCCACCCGCATCCAGCGGACTCCCGCAACCTTTACCAGGTCATCAGTCCACCTTGTCGAGGGCCTACCCACGCTGCGCCTTCCGGTACGTGGTCGCCACTCGAGAACCTTTCCGCCCCAACGGCCATCGGTTCTACGTGCTATGTGCCCCGCCCACTGCCACTTAAGTTTAGCGATCCGGAGGGCTATATCGGTTACCTTGGTTCTGCTGCGGATAGCCTCATTTCTGATGCGGTCACGCAGAGAAACTCCCAACATGGCCCTCTCCATTGCCCTTTGGGTGACTTTGAGCCTTCTTATGAGGCCCATAGTAAGCGACCACGTTTCAGTGCCATATGTCATCACTGGCAACACACACTGGTCAAAGACTTTCGTCTTGAGACACTCCGGAATATTGGACGAAAAGATTTGCCGTAGCTTCCCGAACGCTGCCCAGCCGAGTCGGATTCGACGATTGACCTCTTTCTCGAAGTTGGACCTACCTAACTGGATCGTCTGTCCTAGGTATACATAATCGTCTACAACTTCGAGCGTAAAGTGTCCGATTGTAATGGGAGTTGGTACTACATGGGCATTTGACATGATCTTCGTCTTATCCATGTTCATTCTTAGACCAACTCGCTCGGTTGCTTTACTGAGGTCATCGAGCATCGTACTTAAGTCCTCCATGGTCTCAGCCAAGACTACTATATCGTCAGCAAACCGAAGGTGAGTGATGTACTCGCCGTTGATGCTGATGCCTAGCCTTCTCCAGTCCACAGTCTTGAAAACGTCCTCCAGGTAGCCAGCCTAGGTATCCTCCAGCTAGGTTATATATCATTACATTACTATTCTTAAACAGTAGCTTTTAGAAATGTTAAACAAATAGAAGTAAATATGTCCAATAGAGAATAAGCAATATTTTTCTTTGTTAGTTAGACCATAGCCTAAGTACTTCAGGCGAGCACAGTTGTACATAAGTTTATCTCTTCCGACCGTTCTAGTAAGTTCTTTTTGGGTTTAGTCTGAAAACCAGCGCTGGGCGACTGCCCAGCAAACGCTGAGACTAAGCACCCTTTGCCTCCTAATTGTTTAGTTTCATTGTTTTTTTTTTCCTTTTATCATGTAACTATTATTTTTTCATACCTTACTTTACTATCGTGTATTTTATGTGGCAATAAACGAATTCTATTCTATTCTATTCTATTCAAAATCATTATATAGTGTATTATCAATGCATATGACGCTATTCTAAATGGACTGAGATTAGCAGAATAGAAATCGTGCAAACAATTCCCAACAGCCAACGCAAACGTCTCATAAATTCAGACATTTCAATCTCTACTCCAGAGCGGTAAATACAAGAAGTCAAACTGTTCAAGTATTTATAATTATAACTCACTCCGCATCGCGTAAACGTCAAACTTGCTCATAATAAACGCGGATAGGGCACGGACGGTTACGGTCAGTTAACTAGTTAGAACGCTGAATAAATCTATCCAACTTTCAGTATGTAGACTAGCTATTAGTGGCGCATTTAGTAACGCGGCTGTCTTATCCTATATCTTGTATTGTGTATCAAAACAACATTGACGCGTAATGGCTACTGGCTTTGGTTGGTCCGATAGCATATTATTTCTGAATTTCATTATTCAGAAAACCAATTTCCGCTGAAGCAATTGTTAAGTTTTCATGATGGAATAGTAAATTTAAAAAAAACTTAAAACTCTAAAATCCTGATACCTACTATGCCTTACGGTCGTAGCCGATCGTATGTATGAAGCGGAATGCGTTCAAATTTTCTTTATTTAGAAATTTTGGAATAATGATGATGGTTTCGGACTAAAGACTTTTCGGAATTATTCTGTGTTCCCTGGGTAATGCTGATTTTCCACAAAAGACGCGAGGCGATTTTATTAAATTTATAACAATGCAAGTTCGATTTAATATCATTAATTTTCGTTATACTGTAATTTTCGCGAGATCAACGAAACTATTATAAGCGTTTCCTTTCTCGTCGAGTATAGTGAATAGAGGAATGTCGGTGGCCTATATCAACCCTCTAACACTTCCAAGAAATATTTTCAACTATCACATTGGTTACGAAACTAGGGTTAAAACTACCTTGTGTGAAGGAGGGTGGGTATCAGAGTTTTGGTAACTAAAATGAATGGATCATACAGGTTGAGTGGGCATTAGTTAGGTTTCCGTGCATAAAAAAAATGATTGCATAATATCATTTAAGAGCAGACGCCGTATATGCGGGAGTCCAACGAAATATTAGCTTTATCTTTGAGTGTATCAGAGTTGGTAATTAAAATCATCTGGGTCGTACAGGTTGAGTAAAACAAAAGTCGTCTTTCCTGTAGTCAATAGTGAGGGGCTTTCGTGCATATACAACATGTTTAGATTGCATGAATTCATATAAGAAGAGACTGATTAAGACTGAAGAGAAGAGATTAAGAGAGGTTTAGAACTTTGGCAATGTCCACAGAACCACAATCCAACCTAAATCTCTGTATGACCCGAATTAATAGATAAGGTATTTTTAAAGTAACTTTCCCTTATTGGTCACGGGGTAAAGATATTGAAAAGGGAACCACTGATGTATCAAAACACATCAAAAGTGACATTAACCGCCGGATGGCTCGTGCGCCGCAGAGCAATCACTCGGGCGCTATTAATATTCGTCAGTTCGAATACCTGAGAGGTCGGCACTATTTCCGTAGCAACATTGCGTGGTGACGTCGCGAGCGTTATAGTTTATGAGTGTGTATGTGATTATCAGTACTAATAAGTGGGTAATTTGGTGTGAGTGTAAGTTAGCCTTATCGTTGGAGATATGTGTGTGAATGCTTTAGAATTCGATTCTTTCATTTGTCCGTCGATAGTGTCGTAGTGAAACGAACGAAGTTGTATCACAATGTTTTAAAGACACAATAGCGCCGAAGAATTAATAGTAGGTACTTGTTCTATGTATATTTGACGGAAAGCACCGATTGACTGACTGTTGAGTTTGATTCGGCGTTTCTTCTTGACAGCAGTCTTCTTTTTCGGAAACGCTAGTAGAATTTTATTTGTTAAAGTGCCATTGCGGCCATATTGCAGTTTTTTTTTGATTTTATTATGCACGCTCTATCACATAATATGTGATTTGTCGTCGTCTAGTAGTCTCGTTTGTTCGTTGTGCGTCAATGCGTCACCTAGGTTGGGACAACTGGCAGCTACGATAAAGCACTCTAAAAACGAATGAAGAAGAAAAAGGAAGAAGGTACAGTCAGCAGCAAAAGTAGCTACGCGGGTGCTCAAAATTTCCTACACACGACTCTAATATCAAGAGGATAAGGACTGTGGAGATCATTTTGATCGTGTTATTTTGCATAGCTACTTCTGCTGCTGACTGCACTAGCCACATTTAAGTGGAGACATCAACATGGAGAGTATAATTCACTAAAAGTGATAATACTCGTAGAAGGAATAGTCGATGGAAAACAAGGTAGGACAAGGAGGACAAACTGGCTCGATTACATACCCAAATGGGCGGGAATCAAGGACGCCACGCTCACAAGACTGGCCAAGAATAAGAAAAGACTGCAAAGTCGGCCGCTTTCGGTGCCCAATAAGACATGGCAGATGAAGAAGAAGACTAAAAACCCTAACATAAAATATCCATTGTTAATTTCACATACATTGCCCTGTCCCCTGTGCATGCGAAGACACGCACCCTAAAAAACCTACTTAACATTTATCCAACAGGAGAGCAAAGAAAACAACCTTCAAGATCGTACAAACCGGAACCAATCCGACGGACCAAAACAAATACCCGGATGTATTGACGTACCAAACACATTAACTATTTATTTGCACGGAAGAAACCAGTGAATCGTATGCTGGACCCGTGGGTGTTGCCTGACTTTGTTTTATTGTAACATAAGCGTTGTTTATCGTATATTTTGTGCCCAGTTTTCTGTAAGCGCAACCAGTAGAATAAAGATTGCTGATGTGCACAACACTAGTACACGTGTGGCCGATGCCAGGAAAGGCACGATAATAGTACATTACGTAACTAGGGCGGTGAATTCGTGAAACGTATATTTCTTTACGTCACACCTGCCCATAATGCGCGTTTTACTGCACGCTGCGCGTACGGTTAAACTCGCATTGTGGCCAGGTGAAGACGTAAAATTTTGTACTCAACACGGGCGGTAATTCGTAAAGCCCCAGAGCGCATATTATACTATTAATCAACCTTTTGTGAAAAGCGTATAACTAAATAGCGGCACAACCTGTTATTTTATTATACACTGACTTGCGTTAGATATAAATATGACATTAATGCTGACCCCTACAGACTGTAAACTTCACAATTCATCAAGTAAAAAATCAGTCCTTCAATAAATTGGTTTCTTGAATAGGTCTGATACTTGAAACTAAAGACGTCCAGTAAGATTTTAATCCTAATAAACGACAGACAAGTCTGCCTTAATCCTTAGATCTAGTTTTAGACATAAATTACTCTTGGCCATAGCTGCCTGAATAATCGATTTATTTCTAAAAGATTGCGGGTCTGGGTATAATATTCCATCTTTGCATCAATCCTTCTCATTATGTTTTCCATAACTGATGGTTGGCTCCTTAAAAACAATATAATTTGCTGCGCTCTGACATTGCACCGCTTGGCAAAAAACACACTGATTTATGTTGCTTTTATCGTGAAATAAACGAGACCATATTTATGATTTAAGTCTCTGTATCCTCTGTTAATGTATGCGACTCCACCGAGACATCTGGCCTTTAATTTTGGCAAACCCCGAATGTCAGTAGGTTATAGTTGGAAACCAACTCTAAGCAGTGTTTTTTTCGCTTTAGCTTTAAATATATATCTACGTTGGCGGGTGCTGCTTAAATAAAATAAATCAGCCTATATACGTCCCACTGCTGGGCACAGGCCTCCTCTCATGGATGAGAGGGAACGGGCAGTAGTCCCCACGCTTGCCCGGTGCGGGTTGGGGACTTCACATACACCTTTGAATGTCTTCGTGGTGTATGCAGGTTTCCTCACGATGTTTTCCTTCACCGAAAAGCTACCGGAAAATATCAAATGATATTCCGTAAGTACATAAGTTTAAAAAAACTCATTGGAACGAGCCGGGTGCTGCTTATTTACAATTAATTTGGTAGCTGCATATAGTATTAATTTATCGTAATTCTAATGTAATGTGTAGAATATTACAGAAACAGGTAAGGTCAGCGGTTGCCGAAAAGATGTTCAGAATGACCCACCTCTTGCATTATAATCAAATAAACGCACGTAGCCCTGACCAGGAACCGAAATCTAATTTCGCCGTCCTAATATTTGCCGCCATTATTTAACTTTTCTATTTCTCTCGACATCCACTAAGGAAGGGACCCTGAACCGCCAGACAGAATGACAGATGACGTTGTCAAAGTTGCCAGGCGATGAGTGATGTGAGACACGAAATAACTTGGGTTATAGTTTGGCTGTTGGGTCATAGGAAATTCGGAAGAACGGTTTTTAGGGTTCCGTAGTCAACAAGGAACCCTTACAGTTACTAATAAATTATTTCTGAGTAAGGAATTAAAATATTGATGTCTCATATGATCCGGGTATGAGCGGGGTTCGAACCCTTCCAGATTGAAAGAAAGTCATGCCCGCCCCCCGCGCGGCTAGGGTGACCCATTATCCACTAAATATCCTGTCACAATGTTATTCCATCCTGAACGTGTACGTCCAGTTTTAGACACGCATTCGCGCACGTCCGTCATTTTAATGGTCACCCCTGCCGTCCTGATGTCTCCGGGGGGCTATTCACGTGCGCTCGACAAATTTCACCGGTGATCGATACTTGGAACACGTGGAGTGTAGAGTTTAGTACGTTGATTCCGTGTCTAGTTGGTTGTCGTGCTAATTTGAATGTTGTTTATTGATGAACTAACAGACACGACAGATAAAGGGCGAATACTTTTTCTCTATCAGGGTTAGGACAGGTTGCACCAAACCGTCTGTAATCGTTAAGCGGTGTTTAAACTCTGAATGTATAGAAAGCTTGACAAGTTTCAAGTTTATGTAAGAGGAGACGCCGTCTAAGCGGGTAAAAAGGTCAGCAAAAAGTAGGTTTTATACCCTATATTACCTTTGGCAATGTCCACATGGGAAGACGCCAAACTAAATCTCGGTATGACCCGACAAATTTATAAGTTATGACATTCTACACTTGAACAGGCCCCTATTTTAAAAACTTGACAATTGTCACGTGACAATCTCAAATACGGCATATATTGTCATCATATACAAAAGACATGCTGCCCCGACCTCTAGTAAATGAGATACGGGCAAGGAAATTTTGGTACAAATGATTGATTAATTGTATGTATAACAAGGTTACGGCACTGTTAGAATTTGTAGTGATCAAAACGCAATCATCATCGTCATCAAATCAGCCGCAAGACTTCCACTGATGGACATAGGCCTCCCCGAAAGAGTGCCCGAACGACCGGTCCTGCGCCACCCGCATCCAGCAGACTATAGTGCCTAACAAAAGTTAAGTGAGATTGATTGAGTAAGTGAGATTAAGTGGTCGCCACCCGAGAACCTTTCCGCCCCAATGGCCATGGGTTCTACGTGCAATGTGCCCCGCCCACTGTCACTTAAGTTTAGAGATTCGGAGGGTAATATCGGTTACCTTGGTTCTGCTGGGGATAGCATTATTTCTGATACGATCAGGCAGAGAAACTCTCAGCATAGCCCTCCATTTTGGGTGGTTAATTGGGTATACGAGTAGATGGTATAGGCCCGTAGTAAGCGACCATTTTTCTTTTCTTTTGAAACCGTAATACCCATCATAAATAGAAAAAAATATACAATTTTTTTATTAATTTGTGAATGGCTACAATGTGAAAATGTTACATTGATTTTAAACGAGATTTCACCGGCAACATGGCAATTACGATAAGCCATAATTTCCATGTCAACGGCTACTTTACGACTTTGCACCGTTCCTTATCGCCGGTTAAATGGAACTACTATAGTGGTTCCTTGTTAATTACCAGCGGAAAATCGCAGCGTGACGTTATTCTATAACTAAAGACTGATCTTTCAATAGCAAATAAGCATCGTTTGTTTCAATTCGTTGATAATATTTAGTCTGACAGGGCACACAAAAAAAACCGAAGAGTAGGTAATTTGTCCGCAACCATCAAATATTCTGAAATTTCAAATTTCCGAACGCCTCTTTCCGTTCAACTAAAATTCGGTCGCGGGTGATTTATGGAATAAATAAATATTCTAGGTTAGGTTAGTTTTATATCCTGAAATATAAAAGACAAATCCTTTAGGGTAACATGGTCTGAATTGTATCGCGACACAGCTACCACATGTATCCCTGCAAAATGTCTCCGCCTGTAACCGCTCTTATTTACTTCCCTTAAAATCCGTGTCGAAGTTTGTCAATTTTCTATGGGATGACAGCTGCCGGCACAATATTTATCGCTAACCGTAGTCAATAGAACCAACCGTAAGTGAGATGTACGATTGCAGAAGAAATGGTTTCTTTTATCGACAGTTTAAAGAGTAGAAAGGACCATTATTAAAAGCACCATTAGTGTTAGGATACCCCTTAACTGAAGTCACTAGAAGCAAGAAAAAGGAAAAAAAGCAAAAGGCATCTATACGGAAGTCTCCTCACGTAAAAAATATCCCTTTCGTCGGTATAATTTATAAAAATGGAAATATTTCAGGAATCGCTTCTAAAATTAAGTCTCTTACCGTGAGTGGGACGATATTATGCCAACACATTAAAAAGGCACTTAGGTTTATGAAACCGTTAGAGTTTGGGGTGTATTTAAATTATCCGATTTAAATACACCCCTTGACAGAATTGAATGCTCGTGAGATTTCCAGTCTGATGTCGCAACTTCATCTTTAGAATTAAAATGTACTGAACATATTATATTCACTAATTGGTTGAAAAACGCTGCTTCGATCAAGAGGATTTATTTCTAGTTGGAGGCTTAGTAAGACCTGATTTCACAAACGGGAATACGGACTTTTATTTCTATTTATATGGATTTTTTGTCAGAAAGGCGTTGATGTAGCGTATCAGACCCCCTAGCAAACTAAGTTTTATGTCGGACATAAAGCATTCGTCCCATTCTGGCAAATATGCGAGCGCAAGAGGGCCAAATGCTCTATGTCCGACATAAAACTTAGTGTGCTAGTGGGTCAGGTCTATAACGCCACCTTGTTAGCTTACTAATACACGGCAAAACAAAAATTTGATGTACATATGTATATACTTTAATTCAGGAAATGTAGATGGCCCAATTCAGTGGACATTGGTGTAACATTATCATTAAATTTAATTAACTAAACAGCGATTTAATTGCATGCGACCTCATCCATTGAAATTCGTTTTGGCTGTTTAGATCTATATTTTTCGACTCCTCTGGCCGCGTATCATGGTCGGCCTTATCACACGGTAAGAGCGTCGTCTCGTTTTACCGAACAGTGTCAGCCAGTGACGGACACTCTTATCTTGTCACTTATCGTGTGATAACGCCGAGAAAAAATCACCCTGTATACATAAAAATAACAAGAAGCCATTTGAGGTTAAACGAAAAAATTGTACGGTGTAATCATGGAATAAGATCAGTTATACTTACCGACTGTCTCACTCGCAGAGAGCAGATCAGAAACCTGGGTAGATTTTCTGGTCTCGCGTCGCGTCGCGGCGTCGGTTGACCTCTGTATAGTCTCTGTCAACGCTTTTCGGGACTAGGCGTGAATGTATGTGTTTGTTATCCGTACTTCTATACTAATATGACTAGTGGCTTTGTGAGCTGTAGCATTCACGAAGAGTATCGACAATTTTTTCACAGTACATATTGTGCTACATTCCCGCACTAGTGCGGAAAAGAGTACTTTTCCTGCATACGTCGAAAGTTTAAAGAGCCATATGTACAACAAAACGTTGTACGATACACGTGCGAATAGGTAATTCGCAACTCGTGTCGATTTAAAACATTTCCTATTTTTGGCACTTGTATCGTAAATAACTATTAATGTAATTAACGAACCTGCTCACAAAATATCATGACGAATCGGTTAAGAAATGGGACCTGTAGGAGAACAGCGGCACATTCTATAATCAAACCTTGCGGTGCTCTGGTGTGCGTGCAAATTTTACCGATCACAGCTGACATTTCGACCAATCATCAATCTAATTGTGGCTTCATTCGGCTCAGGATTGTTATGCGCCGTTCGGTCATTGCAGCCGACCGGGTGGAAATAGCTCGCATTTGTGACTGCTTAATTCGCCAAACCGGCTAATTCTTTCAGGATTGTTCTACGGAGCTGACGGTCCTGAGAGCAAAAGTTTGTGTAATGAGGATATGTTTGTTTCTGAGTGTTTCATGCTCTCATGTATCTTATAGGAGTGGCAATGGCCCAGTTAGAGGCCTTCGGGCGGCTTACGAACTTCTAACAGTCGAGTTGCCCACTCATTTGACGCAGGGGGACAACTCGCGCACGCAGGAGCTACCTACCACAACCCTGCGCGTGTCCCCTGGGTGGTACTAAAGAGTGACAAACTTTAAGACACGATTAAATAAATAAATAAATGACCACCTGTCTCCATCACCACATAAACTGGGTGCTGTCATAATATGGCGTTGTCACCGAACTAACATAACTATACCAAATTTCAGCTCAATCAGAAATCAGCAAATCCGGGGGGTTGAAAAATCGTTTTGCTAATATTGATGGACTTTGTTTGATAAAAGACTGTCCAGTGATTGACCCTAGTCTCACCTGATGGTAAGCGATGGCAGAGCCTAAGATGAGCTCACTGGTTCAGCTCCTTCAAAATAAGAGTAAATAGCCAATTCAGTCTTGCTTTGAAGCCTTTGAAGGCACCTAGATGTGCTTCTCAGGCAATACAGTTTACTAACAATGTCGTCTGTCTGGACGATTATTCATCGTGTGTCGTAGTGACAGAACGTTTTATATGAAGCTGTTCACACTTGTCGGACACCAATTTGTATGAGGCGACGACACGCCATAAAAAATCGTCCCGACAGACGACATAATGGGAACGGGGGGTAAAATCGGAGATGTAAGCTATGGTCCGACCGCTTAATTCAGCCCTCGGTCGCGCGGGGGGTACCTATAACGGGGGAGCAGGCGCCCAGCGGCACGAAGGATGGAAAGGAGGATGGAAGCTCACGCCGGCAGTCGCATAAGTATTAAAAAGCGGCCAAGTGCGTGTCGGACCACGCACAACAAGGGTTCCGTACCTATTAAAAAGGTCGTATCGTTACTGAAATCTCATCGCGCTTACGTGCTTTTCTTAAGGAAGGCGCTTTTTTAGAAATATCTCGAAAACCTTTGAACCGATCTTCTTCAAAACAATTTTCGCTGAGAGGATTTAATAAGCCCTATGATTTAATAAGTCCATGATTTTTCTCATATCTTTTAAAATTAGAGGAGGGGGAAACAATTCGAACCGGGAAACGACTCTATTCATTAAGTAATCAAAAAATTTGCTTAGAAACCTTATATTTATTTTGATAGGCCTATCGATTGATGTGCCACACGTGGGCTTGCAATGAAAAAAATATATGTATGGAGTGAAAACCTAAAAAAAATTTTTTTGTCATTTAATTGCAAAACTATGTAGCTGTTAACCAAGTACACCTAACCTCAAAATTTTATTCAAATACACCTTGTAGTTTTCGAGTAAAATGCCTGTGACATACGGACGGACGGACGGACGGACGGACAGACAGACAGACAGACATGACGAATCCATAAGGGTTCCGTTTTTTGCCATTTGGCTACGGAACCCTAAAAAGTGCATTCATTTACTTTAATCACAAAAGTAGCCAGACACTTGATTTTACGAAGTTTATACCCACGCGGAGAAAATTCAAGATCCTTTGATTAAGATTTTCTATTGACGTCGTAAACTGTAATAAATATGGTGCAGTCTTTCTAATCTTAATCAGCTCACTTGCACTTGAACCAAAAGCGACTCTATTACCAACAACTAAGCGTTCACTTGAACCTAATTTGCCCCGTGCTTCTGTAAACGACCTCCACTGTACTAGACCTAATATTGCTACTATTACGAGTCGTAATTGCTACTCGCGAGAGGCGCGAGCTTATCACAAGAGCGCAGACGCTCATTAACTTGTTCATACGATTATGAGATCAGTGTCGCGCTAAAGTTTTCTTTAAAAAGGACGTATCTCGGTACTGTTTGCAAGGCTGTTGCGATGTTTTTGTGTTAACAAGATATTATCGTTCACGAAGGAGGTTTCAGACAAGGAAAATGTTTTAACATAACGCAGGAATTAATCATAATTATGACGAGATTATTTTGGCGTCTTCATGAAGATTGCTACGTTTTTAGTTTTACAGGGAAGATAAACTTTAGCCTAAGGAGTGGGAGTAAGTATGAGCCTCCTAATCTTAATTGCCTTTGCGGAAACGACTGTCAATTTTACCGACCGCGTTAGTTATGTTAATACAAAGATACATATTTTTTGTATCATAACCGGCTATATTTATATCTGTGTCATAACCTAAACACTATTTTAAGGATACCGACTAAATATCGCGAATGAATACCGGTATACATTTGAAGACAGGTAGCCTAGTGGGTAGTGACGCTGCTTACTAAGCTGAAGGTCCTGGGTTCTAATCCCGGTAAGGGCAAATATTTGTGTGATGAGCATGAATATTTGTTTCTGAGTCTTGGATGTTATATCTATTAAATATATCGTCGTCTTGTATAACACAAGCTATATTGAACTTAGTTCGATTTGTGTAAGATTGTGCTTTTATATTTACTTAAAAAGAAAAAACAATTTTAAAAAATTGGTTCAATAACCGTTCTTATCTACTAATCTTAGTTTAAAACATTTTTTTAAGTTCAGGAGCCTGCCGTATAAAAACTATTTAATCTTAATTAATTAGGTAACTATATTTTATACAGTATGGTAATGGGAAGTTAGTACCTTTATTGTTTATGACTTAATTTTAACATATGTCTTTTGACTATTTAACATGTTTTACTGAACGTTTTACCCTCATTACCGCTCATTGGAACATCAGCTTTAACATGTTAACTCTAAAGATCGTTGCCGTACGAAGAACGCTTGTCAAAGACGCTTGTCAAACACACTTAGTACGAAAAACTTGACAACCTTTTGGAACAATCATGTTCCTTACATTAAAACTTGTAGTCCGTGAAAGTTTCCTAAATCGCCGTTAAATTCGCTTAAGGCAGCATAATTGAAATATACTTAAGTGAAAAGGCTATTTGTAAAGGAACCCGCGTCCCATAATGATTAAAATAATGTGTATTACAAAGTATTCAATTTACTACGCTACTGACTCCACTGGATAGATTAGGGATGGGGCGAGCGTGGATTCGACTCGAGACAAAATTCGACTATAATTAAACATTTTTACATTAATAAAATAACGCAACGTACGCAACCTATTCCCCGCCACAATACAAGCAAAAAGTTTGGCCCCACACGCCAACTGTCATAGACGTCAAATGCGAAATATTTGTCTGATGAAACTGACTAGATATGAAGTCGTTGGCGTGTAGGGGCACGAAATGTGCGAACTTCGTATCAAGTCAATGGAGGTGAAAAGGTTAAACTCGGATTACTGCACCCACGTTAAACGGAAAGCACCTAGCGTAATAAATTCGATATGACATCCTTGCATAGCTCAATATGTATGGGCATTTTCCAAATTAAATATTTGAGTCAAATATCGCTCTCTCATGACTTTGGAGTACTTTATTAACCCTTGGCATGCCTGGTGAACGAAAGTCACATTGTATGCCTGGTGGGTCTGACAAACCCGTAAATGTAAAAATATAATTTACAAATGAATCATTTTTTTAATGCGTTTATTTGTGTGTTTTTGGTTATTTTGTACATTATTTTTACTAGAAATAAATCTAAGTCTTAATTCCAGAAACTCCTTAAGAATTTATTACATACATAAAAATATTTCATATTTCCATCAACAAAAATAAACTCTCATGTCTAAAAGCATAAAAATTAAACGTATACCCAAGATCAACTTCAATTTTAGGTTTATTTAAGGCACCGATATATCCTTGTATCACATACTATCTATAAAATATATATGCATATAAAATGTATACGGATAATAGTGTAAATGTACTTGGCTATAAAATGTTACGCCGTATGCCTGGTCGGGTTTCTCAGGCCCGCGCGCACTTTGCGCACGTCCAAATCGAGGGGGTGCTCGTGACCGACTGCGGGAGCAGCGTCAAAATGTCGGGTAGTTAATAAGGCGAAGCTACTCAGAGCCGCGACGCGGTAAATTTAAAATCGAAAAAAATTACGATGAATATTTCACAGCCCGGGTCTGTCAGACCCTACCAGGCATGCCGAGGGTTAAATATTGTTCTAAATTATAATTTTTGTTTGTAAAAATGGTAAAATAACTCGTTATCTTTATAATTGTGGTGAATAATCCCTATAAAGCCTAATAAAAGTATTGATTTTGTCAAAAAAACGAAGAAAAGGTGCAGATTGTTGGGTGTCCCACGTACACTTTGCTAACTTTGAGGCGAAGTTTACGTATATGTGTCTCCTTTTAGGCCTGAAAATGGCTGTTGTGTGAATCGATCATAAAATAATTATAAAATCACAATTTATTTGCTGTCCTCTAAAACCAACGTGGTGGAAAATTCCACCTACGTAGTAACGGCGTTTTTACCAATTAGACAACAAAAAACTACCATTGCAGCTGTGTTTTTATATTACTGGCAACATTTTGAGACTAAGTATTAACCGTTGTTTAGGTTAAATGTCACTTTCGCTTCAAAAATGTGATAAGTTGGGCATGCGTCACGCTGTGCCAAAAAATTGTTTCCACCACGAACTGGATATAATGAAGGTAAGAAGCCACTTTGAGATTAAACGTTTGGAATTCAGACATATTGATAAGTGCGGTAACATGTAAAGATGTTAGAAGTAGTAAATTGCAAGGAATCAAAGCACTATTTCACTTTATTAAACTACTGGCATACTTACGTCACATCCACTACTATACGTTATGTTATTAATGGCGTAACAAATATGTTACAAACAAACAAAACGTGACACACGGAAGGAACTATTTCCATTCCATACGTCACTTTTTTTCTAACTATTACGTTTCATGTAGTTTCTTTACGTGACGAATGATTCAATTACGTCACTTTGTCCTACTGTGGCTGTGGTTATTTTTTCAAGAATTCATATTAATTATAAAGAATAATTGATACTATTTGGATACATTTGTTAGAATACTATGAGACGATTCTGATAAATATAACTTTTGATAGTTGTTATTGATAGCTATGATGAAAACCAAAAAGTAACGTAAGGGAAAGATTTTGTTAAATAACTTTATTGTGACGCTTAGTGTCGCAAAGGTTATTTATTTTTATAAGAATAATATTGTGTTAAATGTCATTTCATAAAGACTGGTTTGCAAACAACACTCTGAACTTCACTTAAAACAAACCTAAAGTTCGTATCGTAATGGAATGTGACAGCGGTAGTCATTAGGTTTAAAGTATAATATTATCCATTTAAGCAATTTATATTGAACAAGTATTATTTTCAAAGAATATCTGAAGAAGGAAAATTCATTAATAAGCGTTTATTCTAAAATAAATATTTTTTTATGGGATGGAATCCCATTACGTCACGCAACTTATATTGGAAATTGCCCGTATACAAGTTGAGCTCAATATGCATGCAATTTTAATTTCCTAAATGACTTACTAGACTTACCATTAGTGTGTATATGTTTTACTAGAATGAAGATAGTTACGTCGTATCTCGAACAGATCTTAAGTGTATATACTATTTTCTGTGTAAGCGAATACATAGAAAACACGTAACAAACTTGTTCTGAGGTTAAAATACACACCCTTAGTATTTGCTAACACAATAACGAACCGATTTCAAGACATTTTAGTCAATATATTATACTAGCTACTGCCCGTGAATATCGCAGCTCCATATCGTTATATCGTAGCTCCGTACAAGTACAAACTTACAGCCTCCCATTTCATCCCCTTGGGGGATGATTTCCCGGATAAAGACCATCCCTATGTCTTTCCCCGTATTGTAAGAAGGAGTCCAAACACAAAGTTTCAAGTCTGTCACTAAAATGTTAACTCCATCTCGATACAAACTTTCAACCCCCTTTTACCCCCTTGAGGGCGAAATTTTAGTTAAAAAAATCCGTTCTTAGTTACTTGAGTTATATAAACTACCTATTGTGAAAAAAATAGCTTTCTAGGTTTTACGGTTTGGGCTGTGGGCGTTGATTTAAGTGACTGAGTCAGACAGTCAGTCACTCAGTCAGGACTTTTACGTTTTTATATATAGATTTATACTGGCAAGAGTAACCTATAACTTATTACCTGGTGGTTAATCTGGCACGTTTAGCAATAAACTAATTGTAAGGGTTAACGTGAGACTCGTGACTCGTGAGCCTGCTCGAGTTGACACGAACAACGCTAGATCGAGATTAGCCCATCACTTTGTCCCTCGTTATTTTTTACGATAATGGAACGGAGTAGATATATTTAACCCTTAATACAATTTGTGTAAATTAGGGAATTTGTGAACAGAGCCGCCCTTGGAACCAAGGGTGAAACAGTATGAACACGATAAATGAAAATACTAAACTGATTGAATGAAACCAATATCGCGTATTCATTTCGCGCTTTGGTAGTTTTAGCTTTTGGAACAATGATATTCGTTAAATCTGACCCGGTATCAAGGTCGGCCTTATCACACGATAAGTAACAAGATAGAGGGTAGGTACGTTATTAGCTGACACCGTTCGATGGAATGAGACAACGCTCCTACCTTGTCACTTATCGCATGATAAAGCCGACCATGATACGAATAGTCTGATCATGCATAGGATAGGGTCGACAATTTATTCAGCTATTCTTCAAAAAATGCACACGGTATTCCATGAGGCCCTAAGGAGTGAAAAATGTTGTTAAAGTAGATTAAATTCTGTTATATTTTCATAAAAAATCTGGTCAAGCAAGAATTCGTAACGTAATGATGAAAATAAAAAAGTAAGCAGAACATTACCTCTACCCCTCTACTTATATAACCTGTGTATGAAAGTCTAGTGGATAACGATTTTACACAACATCACAGCATCACCTCTAGGCATAATTTCAAATGCAATCATAAGACAACAATAATAATAAAGCTCAACTTCAGTAAAACTATCGATCGATGAAGTGTTAACACTTAGCGATAATCATCATTAACTGATGCCTAATTAAATTATACGTGATCAAGTAACCTTCTCAACGCCTAGTACCAAAGACAGGGAGCACATGTACCAACATTCTCCTAACTTAGTTTAGATAGAAGCCAATTAACAGTTTGGAAAGGCCACACAACTTACTACGGCGGGAGCACTATTCAATATAACCGCTAACTAAACGTAAACTACTTGGAAGTTATGTCACAAAATAGATAATAGTACAAGGGTATGTTCAATAACATGTTGACACATGTAGAAGGCAATTAATAGTTTGGAATGTGTACCTACGGGATTAAACAGCGTAAGTGAAGTCTTTGGTGACTTATGTAAGATTTCCAAAATGATGAGCTATTTATTTAATTGTATGGCGATCTGTAGAATAAGCTATAAGCTACGGTAGCCTAGTGGTTTAGGCATGCGGCTGTCAAGCGGCGGTCCTGGGTTCTTTGGAGC
Organism: Epinotia demarniana; assembly: GCA_945867215.1. Lineage (NCBI taxonomy): Eukaryota > Metazoa > Arthropoda > Insecta > Lepidoptera > Tortricidae > Epinotia > Epinotia demarniana. Next base: position 5,760,834 of record OX244282.1, read on the forward strand.
TTTTCGGAACTTATGTACGGAATATTTGACGTTAGCTTTTCGGTGAAGGAAAACATCGTGAGGAAACCGGTCTAATCCCAATACTTAAGGTCTAGTTTTCCCTCTGGGTTGGAAGGTCAGATGGCAGTCGCTTTGATAAAACTAGTGCTTATTCCAAATCTTGGGATTAGGTGTCAAGGCGGACCCCGGGCTCCTTTAGGGGCATTACCGGGAATAACGCTAGGAGGATGATGATGTGTGGCGATCTGTAGAATAGTGAGCTCTAAATCCGTCTCGAATCGAATACACTGCGGGACGGTACTTTACTTTTTAATAAGTAGTCGTGAAGTATATGTTTTATAAAAAAAAGACTATCTGCCAGTGCGGCTTCGCCCGCAAAGAACGCAGGCATACGCGCGGCATAAACTATAGTACTTACATTATACACGTAGGTAATTTTTATTTGATATCGGATAAGCGCTAACCTAAAACACACAAACTTACAATATTACCAATATACAATCTCACAGACTTGTCCTCTTTACAATTTAAGTATAGATAAGTAGAAGTTTATAACTTCACATACGTATTTTAATTAACAACCGTAAACTTCAATTCTAAATAAAACCAGCGTTTCTAAAACAAACTGCCCTAGCCGCGTCCGCAATATTGCAATTTAGTACCGTCTAAACAAACTTTTGCGTAATTAGATAAGTTGCCATTGCTGCTAGCCTATGTAAATAACGGCACCTAGACCTTTATAGTCCACGCCTGACACGATACAGGGAAAAAACGACTCAGTTCTCATTACGACACGGTTTAAAGTTGAACTACTAAAAGTACCGCGCAGCGGCAAAGTTGATTACGACGAGTTCACCTCAGGATAATAAACTAGTAATTACTTAGCCGGGATTGCTGAAAGGGAACTCGCTTCAAAGAGTTTTAGCTGTGTTCCATCAAAGGGTCTCTTTCATTATATTTGTATGAATATTGTTGACGGTTAATGAGAATTTTCATTTCAAGACGCCAGTCAACCGTTTTGTGGTAAACGAAAGTTTTCAAGTGACATATGCCTACTTAAACGTACCAACGGATTATATTCAAACAGTCGTTAAAAATATGAGACCAAAACGTATTTATTATTAAAAAAAGGTGCTCGTTATGTACAAAGAAAAACACTAATTAGTTAAAGATAAACAATAAGTAGTCTTGTGTTAAGGAAAAAATTTTTAACATAGCTATTTATTAGAACATACCCAAAAGAGGAAAATTTAGTCAGTTAATTCTTGACCAATAAAGGAGACCCATATACGTACGCACTATCTGGCGAACTAGATAAAGATACCCATTCGAGTTTGATGAAACAGCTTATCACGTCATGTCTAGCTAGATATATGATCACGTTTATGTTAACGATAAAGCATTAGTCCCTCTCGCACTTACGAGTAAATAATTGCTAGTAAGGGACTTCATACTAATATTATAAATGCGAAAGTGTGTCTGTCTGTCTGTCACCTCTTCACGCTTAAACCGCTGAACCGATTCAGTTGAAATTTTATATGAATATATTTGGAAGAAATTTCCCGGCTAAGGACAGGATAGTTTTTATCCCGGAAATCACCCCCTTGGGGCTCCCAAATGGGAGGCGAAAGTTTGTATGCAGCTATATAAACAAGGTCCACGCGGACGGAGTCGCGGGCAGGAGCTATTGCTTCATTATCTTTATATTCGACACAATGGAGATTATGCTATGCTATGTACACAGATAAACGTACGTTAATTTTCTTGTTTGACAACTTTGCGATAAATTAGTGAATGATTTCAGTTCTCGTTTGTCTATTGCCTGCTGTGGTATCATTATACGTCCACACTGTTGTATCTTAATCTGTTGTTACACTGCTGTGTCGTCCAACTTCATAGACACGAACTCTACACCGTCACCGGCCCTAAGGGCCCTAGCGTGCCACAGCGCCGTGTTTCTCGCCTATTCCGCCCTTAATGGTCCACTTCCCTTGACAAACGCGCCCTATTCACAAGCGATTGCGACAGGTAAATTCATAATTTACGGTTTTCACGCACCTTATCATTGTTGTTAGTAGTTTTATGTTTGCGTAATGAGATGCTTATAGATGGAGGGAGCTGTTTGGAAGGGGTTGACGTTTTCACGGTGGAAATGTTATTAAACTAATTAATACTGTTTGCATGTACTTAATATTGGACTTCCGCTTTGTTAAAAGTTCCTTTCGTGCATACCTTTCCTATGCGTAGCATGTCAACGTGCCACTAAAAGAATATGAATATTCATTTTAGCACGATTCTAATTTTAATAAAACGTGAGTAGCTGGTTGTGCGTTGGGAAGAAAAAAGCGCAAAGGTGGCCTTAACTGACTGACAAAAAATCAGTCAATAAATGGGAGATGACACTAAAATATTTATTCGATACACATGATTATAAGCCTATGTGCCCTTCTATACTTTATAGATTTTGATGAATTATTAGCAATATCCCGCTTTACAAAGATTGTCAGTAGTTCGCAACTAGTTTGATCTTTCTCTCTGTTCTTATTTCGTTTGTGTTATTTATCTTGAATCCTCGTACGAAAGCATTTGTGATATCTACCAGACTGTGGACATACTCGTATTCCTAGTCCGCTATTATGTCAACCACTTACAAATCGGTTCGAGCGCGGCCTATGATTAGTGCGACACATTGTTTACCTTGGAAGCACACTAGTCATGCAACCGGTGGTTATTTTCGCAGCATGTCGTGCTTCGATGGTTTGTGGGTATTTTGATGGTCCAGAACTAACGACATGATTGCAGGATTAATCATTGGTCACCTATGAGTCATATTACTTGAAACGGGCCCAAACTACGTGGGTAGCGATATATTCCTCATAACCAAAAATTACCAATATTGTTCTGTTCCTACTCAAGCAATGTTAAAATGTTTTTCTTCGTTTCAACTACTCAAATGCTATCTCGAAGTCGCTTTTTAGCGTTAAGACCGCCTGTTGTTTAACATAAGTATTGTATGCATATACAATACGGTAATATCCTTCTACGGTACTCAAACCAAAGCCATATCAAATAAGATCTTGATGGTTTCAGCGGTTTAAAGTTGAAAAGGTAACAGGTATAATTATCACCAGATAATTAGTATTATGATGGTATCGATTTATAGTCAAACATCACATATATTTGCGTACTTAATCAAATCTTAAGACTGAAGACATTCATAATGAATGCAGTTGGATTTATTATTAGGAATCAGCATCATTTAATGTTATTCCAAGCATACCAACTACATCGTACTTAAGGCATCTAGATGTTTTTAGACTTTATATTATTACTATTCCAACTCGAAATCACGACTAAATAAATAAGCCATAAACTTCAAATTGTACTTAAATCAAACCACCCGTATCAACGTTCCTTTATTATTTATAATATCAAATAAATTTAACGCAATAATTGCTCAAATCAAAATCACACGTCTTACAATATTATTCCAACATTATTTCAGTGCTTAAAACAGCTGTTTTGCCTCCAGGCGTTGGCGTAAATGTCAAATGTCACTCCAATGGCGCATACGTTGTATAATGTCATAAAAATAATTTATGACCACGAATTGAAATTGTAGAAGCTTGTGAACGAGTATTTGATCGTTCCGTGTTTATATTTAGCGATGGCGGCGTTTTATCGTGATTTCACAGTTGAACAAGGACTTTCACGGTTCGGATTTATGTTATGGATTCAAATAAGGACCAAGGTCATCCTGCTTAGCTAGCAAAATCGAGTTTATATCGCACATATTTATATCATTCGTCCCAAGCAAGCACGTATGTGCGAGAGGGACGAATAGTATGTACGACATAAACGTGATCATGATACGTAGGATGTTATAAATCATCCTATGGATGACTTTATAACTACCAGTGGCGTACCGCGGCCGCTGTAGATCATCGCATGAAATGACTTCAGGCCGAAGGGTGTCGTGTTTCGGCGGTTCCGGGGCAACCTACCGCATTCTACACCGGATGTGACGACGCAACGGAGCCACACTTGTTTCGTCTCCTAAATAATAATTCGTTTTTAATTTTATAATTGTATGTATGTTAGTCTTTAAGGTATTTGTAACTATGGGCCTTAGATGCCTGAAATAAATGGTTCATTATGATTATAACTGATAATTGCACAACTTGTAAATCAAGACGCATGCGACTCAGTGACTTCTGTCCCACTGAGCAAATTATTAATAGGAAGGTAGCCTATCGCATCGCATCACCAAACCCACCAAAACCACGTCAGTTAGCCATTGAGGCCCAAGGTGGAAAAAAAAACACTTATCCAACGACTAAACAGAAAGTTACAGGAAAGGGTGAGGTTAGTTAGTTATGAGGTAAGTTGTTAAAAATGGTAATACTACTGGAAATCCTGTAAGTAGTGTAGAGGTCTTCTAGGCAATCTCTAGAGTGCTGGCTCGACAACACTATTCGGAGTTCAAATCAAGCTGTCTGGAAGTCTATAAATAGAAGAAGAGTTGGAGACGTCAATTCAGGCTTTGGACTCCGCGCCACGCTCCTCGTACCTCTCGCAAAGTTATCTCAATAAATGTTTTATTATTATTATTCTTTAGCCTCGTCCTCTTCACTGATCACCTTACCTACATTAACATGATACGTGCTTAATCCGCTTCCAAAGTATTGCACGTTATTAAAAATCTAAAGTATAAATAGTTTTAATGAATATATTAAATATCTTGCCTAATAAATACTTGTACATCGAACTCCTCCATTATTGTCTGGCACTAGCACATTAACCTTTACAGTAGATAAAAAACCTTACGGTATTTACGTACTGGTGTTTTATTACATGTTCAATGGAAGCATTATTAGCAGAAAACATTAGTCAACTCATTCTGACAGTTTGACGTTTACTCAATATCCTAATACTGTGTGTGGGTATTGTAACCTGCTAATTTTAAATAGCTTTAGTACACAATTGTAAATTTCGGAAACTTTAAACACCAGTCGGAAACTAAATAAGTTTAACATGCTATTGTTACATACGTATTCGTATCTCAATACGTGATATCTTGCCAACTCGTGTTCTTTTGTTTCAGTTTGATATCTGGCGCGATAATGGTTCATACAGAGTGAAATATCAAAACTCAAAAGTCTTTCCTGAGGTCAATAGCTAACCGCTTTATATATCTGGTAAGTAAGATAAGATTTAATCAATAAGATTTAAACAAGTGGACAAGCCGTTTATGCGGATTTAGAATTCAAGTAAAAAAATAGGCTTTATAGTCTTTAAATAAGGCTACGACCACACGAAAGACGCGAACCTAAACATCAGTCTGTTTGACCCTAATAAATTAATAATACATAATAATCTTGCAGAAGACGTATCGACGCGTGTGTCACATGTCAAAGTAACGCATATGCTTTAACTTGTCATCGTCTTGCCATAAACGAAATCGAGATAGATGGTGGTGTTGACTGACATAAGGGGAACAAGCTTTAACCCTTGTAGTAAAACCCTGTGGACACGTAACGTTCAAGTGGACATCCAAACATTCCGACCGTCCGCATGGTCTCAAACGCGGGAATAAACGAATAAATCAACCGGTTGACAGCGCAGCACGACAGCTATGAGTGATGGCGCGTATGTGAGTGGGTTAAACAGACAAAAAACTTGAAAAAACACTGATCACATGAAAGGATGCAACTGGCTAGTTATAGTAGGTGAATTGTGTCGTTCTCTGAAAATACGCGCGGTCAGAACTCGTGTGTGCGATGCGTGTTTTTACACGCTAGGGCGGGAAGGCAAGTCATGCATTTGTTAATAGGCTTTAGGTTTTTAGGGATTGATGGATGATTCATATATCTAGTTAAGATACATTGGATTGACGTAAGCGTCAAATGCATGATTACGTAAAACCATTATTCCATTTAAGTAAAAAATCCTGTCCGAGTCATAGTTTTCATCTCGCATCAGCGCCACGACTCATCGCCTTAATGACATGAGGCATCCCTGGGATATAAATTCTTTTTCCTTGTCAATATCATTTTAAATGGCAGAGACGTGAAAGAAGAGACAACCCTGTGACATACCTGGAACGCCAATTTTGAATTAGGCCCCATGTTAACGGATTATTTACATTTAAAGACCAAATAGATAATTAAAAGTAATAATAATAATAGCTTTTTAAAAGTTACAATTGAAAGTGCCGGCCCTTCCGGACATAAAATCATTTATTTTATGTAAATCTTGTAACATGAGCCAATATTACGGAATCAAAGCTGAAACTGTGACCCCAGCTTAATGTTATTGTCAGCCTTAATAATTTACTAATAGAGATTTTAAGTACCATCAGAGGATGGACCTACAGGTGTAATAGACATTATGTCATTAACATCTCAAGTACCTCCTTTGAATAGGGTAGACTGGGTACGGTTGTGCCAGGTTACGGTAGAGACAGACTTCGTACTAGCGAAACTATACGGAATGTGGGCAAGGGTTCTAAGGGAGAGAGAAGCGGCATGCAAGTCTGAACGCGTTCCCCGGTATTGCGTCACCCAGCGCGCGGTGTTAACGTAAGCAGGGGCCCACATTGCTTTTCAACAGTCAAAAGTAAGTTGTTTTGTTCGTTTAGTTTTAATAATCACTGTTATTTGTATACAGATAGATTACCTCGGATTTTTTTTTGTTATAAGTTGAACATTAGTAGTTACTTACGGGTGGTTACTTTTTACGTAGATTATTTGGCAAAGTCATGGCGAATTTTTGTTTTCGAAAGTATGCGTCGGGTATGGTTGTGACTAATTTTGTGGGTACGGGGTTGTGACATATATTTTCTTGTTGTTTTGCTTTTAGATACCCAGAAAACGCCTGCGGAATACCGAAAGAGCGCGGTCTAATAAATGTCTGATCTGGTAAATGTGAAGATGCTTATGAAGACGTGAAAGCGAGACTTCTTTAAATTTTCGTAATTTTTTTTTTTATTAATTATTAATTAAATAATAAATAATTTAATGAACTTTCTATACGAAATATTATGAAGATTATGTTGTGTTATGGTCATATTTCTAACAATAAAAGTCATTATAAACCATTTTGTTGTATTTTTGTTCCTGTCACTACCGACCTCAACCACTGTCACAACCGTCCTTGGGGTGTGGCCGGTTGTGACACTTTCCTTTTTTTTTCATTTGATCGCTATGACTAATACAGCGTATTTAGAGAAACTATTTAAGTATATTTACGTATAAAAATGTACAAATTAAGAGTCAAGTTACTTTTCTCCCAGCTAACTAGTAAATTAACAAAATTAGTGGCGATCAAACCAAAATTGTCACAACTGTACCCAGTCTACCCTAAGGGCTCGACACACCACTTTCTCCACTTCCACTTTCCATATCGAGTTACCACGCGGTCGCGACCGCCTAGCCGAGCGCGTCGGGATTCTGACCGTCTGTCGCCCGCCGTGACAAAACAAGTTAGGGTACAGGCATGTGTAAAATATACTTTAAAAGCCGTTTGAGATGTTCAATACGGTCTTTGACATCAGTAAAAATGTATTTGACAGCACTAAAAAAAACTTACGAAAATGCTGGGTAAATATCAGGTTATACAAAACACAAATGACGAACGCTGTGTGTCTTCAGAAAACTGTGACGACACCAGTCTGAATTATACAAACGTCATACTGTTTCTGATTTGACTGTCTGTCAAATACTTTATTGTCATAGAGACTATGGTATTAATAGAATTGAGCGAGAGAGATTGAGGGGGCAGAGTGGAGAATAGTGTAGTATATGTCAACGTGCATATGCATTTGCCAGATAAAGCAGTAGCTATTATATTATTCCTCGTCTGGGCGTAAAATATCAGCTACTCGAAATGGGTCAGAACCGCGATTGTAACAGCAAAGATACGTGAGCTCCAGATAAAAATTACTTCTAAACCAGGATGTGGAATCGAATTCTTTATGCGAGATTTCCTTTCAAGCTGATGGACGGAAGCAGAGAAGGCCAGAAGCCATTTGAGATGGTAATATGATTGTTTCTATTCGCTTATTCGCATTCCTAATACACCGAACGACTGCAATACCTTGGCAATAATATTTGGACGGATCTACTAGTTATTTCGGGAATCAGGTATAGATTCGGTCTTCTCGGGAATCATGTTTTAGAAAGAAAATAACCGTAAAGGCTTGGCCAGACACAAGGCGCGACGCGGCGGCTTTAAATACATGCTAACAGGTTAGCGACGTCAAACAGACTGCGTCCCGCCGGCATCGCGCCCTGATGCCGCTCCGCGCGCGCATGCTGTATCCGGGCGCGAGTCACGCCCGCGTTCGCGCGCGCGATGAGGGCGTGTTGAGAGCGCGAGGCCGGCGCGATCCACGCGGGCCCTGTTTGAACAGTCATCGCGCCGGCATTACGCGGCGCGGACGTCATGCGCCACGCCATGTGTCTGGCCAAGCCTTTATGCCTATGGGCGCTTTCGACTAAAAAGAGACAAGTGCGCTGCCGACTCCATTCGCTGTACTGACAGTCGTCTCAGGTTTCTTACTTTCTTACGGAGCCTGTCCATCCATTACTCTAGTACCATTTTCATCTACTTATTGGACGTATTCTTCACTTGAATATTTACGCTGTGTATAATACACGGTTCTGGCACCGTACATACCTGAAACAAAAAGAAAACATGAATACACTACTCTGCCATTAATATGTAATTCAGGGGGCGTAGCAAGGTTGCCATTTTATCGCTTATCGTTGCGGATAAGACATCCGTCACTCTCGCACTCGCATACTTGTCAGTATATACGTGAAGGATGTCTGATCTACAGCGATAAGTGATGTTACCATTTCAAAGTTGAACATCTCAAAACCTTTTTTTTGATTTTGTCGAAACGTAGCTAATTTGGATAACGGCAGCTTTGGGACAAAAAAAAACCACATTAAAATTGGTCAATTCGTTTAGGAGCTACAATGACACAGACATACACATAGACACGTCTAATTTATAACCAACCCTCTTTTTGCGTCGGACATTATTAATAACGTACTTGATCAAACATAAACAATCCCCATGATATCCATATAATGTCATCCTATACCGAATGCTTATAATTGGAATACCCAAAACCAATTGACTTTTTCATGTTATATGTTTACCAAACAAACTTCGATTAGGAACCACAGCGATTCGTTTGTCTTTGATGTTTGCATGCCTAATTGATTTCGATGTGTAGTCGATTTTTACGTTATATTTTTATTGAAGTATTACGTGATTGGAATACGTCAATTATTGCAAAAGCATTGAGTAAACATACTTCTACTTCGGCCACAGTATAGAAGAACTTCGGCATTATAAAAGTAGAAACGAAACTCGAAGTGGCGGTTAGTAAGACACATCTATCAAAAGTTCAAAATGTTGTATAGCCATTGCATCGAATCCAGAATACCGATAGATGCCGTATAAATAAATAAAAAAGTCTCAAACATGACATTGCCGATTTTTAGAAGCCATTTTAATATTTTTAGCTTTTGTGCATAACTTGTTAAGAATATTTTAAGTGTATTTTAGACCCTTTTAGACCTATGTTCGTGATTTTTTTTCTGTCGAGCGAAAATTGCTTAATCACGTTTCTAAACACTGATCTCCCTGCAGAAAAGCCTCAAGATTACTATTGGTATTTTTTTTAACCATATTATTATAAACATACGCATTATATCGTTTCAAAAGCTCTGTTCGCTTAACTTCGCTGAACCTACGGCGCCTTAAAGATAAAATAATGATTGAATGTTATAATTTAATGACGCTTGGATGATGTTAAGGGTTTTATATAATGCGTTGACCAAAAGTCAAATTAAATTTCAGTAACTCAGTGCAATCGATTACAAAGAGATCGGATACATTAAGATCGTGTATACATATTATTGTAACTATGGACGTATCGACCTCTTAAAATGTAACTGTATTTTTTTTTACATTACTGAAATACTGACCGACAAAGATGTAACGGATAAATGTTTGTGTGTTTGTATATGATGTTGTATACAGCGACGGTGGCAAACCCGCCTGATGGTAATCTAACATCGCAGCCTATAGACGCATGCCACTGCAAAGACAAGCTATTGCCCGTAGCATACGTCTTTTCCGATTCCATGCTATTAGCGGCAACCATTTGTAATGTATTTATTTATCAGTCCCACATTTACCAAGTCTGTGAATGAGTTTGTATTCCTTTCATCTAAATATCATGGATTCCGTTCGCCCGAAACAAGGACATATTTAGCTCGCCCTATTAAACGTTCGGTGAAATCGTGATTGAATCGGGCAATGTTTCAGTATTGCGATTAGATTAATTTACTAGTGGTAGTAGGTTGATTTTAAACTACAACCTACACAAACAGGTTGGTGGTTAGCAGACACTGTAGCCGATGGACATTGCGACTTCAAGCAAGTCAAAAGCCAGTTGCCCTTCATTCATTTGAAGGATTAATTGTGTTGCCAGCTAAACAAAATTCAAGCACCTCATGCTTAATACAGCACGCTCAAAGCGCTCTAGCGCCTTCTACAAGGTATTAATTTGTTGCTCATCACCAAATGCCATTATTATTACTTTTGCTTTTGTAAGTATAAGTTGTCAAAAAGTCATTGAGGTCTACTTACAGCATAAACATTTTAAATTTGATTTACCCTACCCAAAATAATTAAATAATAAGTACATTTCGAGTCTTTTGATATACTCTCGATGTCCAATGAGCTTGTAACTGCGCGAGTAATCATTAAAACAGACAATCAAAACAATGACTTCAATCGGAATTAATGAGTCGTCTTGTACGATGAAAGGGTTGTTATGCCTGAAAATCGAGGCAGATAAATTGTGACAGTTCTGGCAGAGGAAAGGCTTTATTCTCTTTGTACAGTGCCGTTTGTCAATTTTCTGAGACAAGAACTTACTTCACAAGTAATATAATATTTATTTCATTTGTTTAAACAAAAGCAAACGAATCTCGAAAGTTTAAAGTGTTAGATTTAGAATTTATTCGCGCTTTGTACACATATTTAGAAGATTACTTTAGGTACACTGGTGTGGCGGATATTTTTTTAACTTTATTTCGGATCATCATTCATTTGTTTGTCTGTGCAACCCGTGGCGAAGCGTCTGAAATAAGACTGACAATAAAATTAAAGACTTGGGATGTATGTAAGTTTGACGATAAATTGCAGTGTTCGCGTACCGGCCTATATACAAATTCTCCTTAGTCTGGGCTAACGGTTACGACTTCACACCGAAATCTTCTTGAACTCTTTCAAAACTCTTTAAATGTTCTAGTTCTCCCGGCATACAACTATACGATTTTTTAAAGAAAGGTATGCTTTAATACATGATCATACCCGGATGAGTCTACAGCGGGCTTTAGATCTCACTAACTGCGGGAGGGCAGATAAACCATCTCGCTCTAATCAGTGAGTGTGAGTGCAGTTAGTGCAATGCATGTAGCAAGGACTAAAGAGCGTTTACCGTAGAACCGAGATACTCATCTCTGTTCTACGGTAAACGAGTGCTACGGTACTACGGTAGTTGAGTAGCGTCTGCGAAGAGAGGACTACTATCAGCAGTGTATTGATGTATTTAATCATTGCACAAAATAATAACATTCAGTACCAAAGGAGGATGGCTGATGCTGCGTTCCGTCTACGCTCAGGATCGTGACATCATGTCCTATTTTTGTTGACCAGACTTCTCCAGTCTCCTAGATAGATAAAACAGTCTCAAATTCTCGAACTCAGCATTCAAAATACCTTTCAATCGCTTATCCGCCTATAACATTAAATTATTATACATCATACAAACGATAGATTATCCCCCGGTATGACGATATCAATGCGAACGCACGCCAAAAGCAATATAGCCGGGCCTGCGTTACATCAAACATCAGGTCAATGAAACGAAGGTAGCTTATAGTATTTATAATTAATCAACGTTTATCTACAAAGGATGTATTATTATTAGTATCGAGCTCGTCTGAATCGTTTATTGAGCAATACTTTTCCAATGGATTAATTTATGATACGACTAGCTGACCCCGCGAACTTCGTATCGCCGAACAAAATGTATGAGAAAAAGTATTAGACTTGTTTTTTTCCCGTCATGTGTGGATTGGTTGTGCAATCTGGATGTGAAACTAGTATTTTTATTTATAATGAATATGCCTACTACTACTCTTTGCAGTGATAGGACCATAGCGCTACATTAGCTATATATCACCTGTATCGATACTGTATCGCATTTGTATCTGTAATGTATATATTACAGCTCTTGGTGTGTAGTTGGCTAAGGTGTAGGTGTAATATAAGGCGCCTCCTAATACCAAATGCTCTAAATATCAACATATTGTCTAGCTCCTAATACAACGACCTTGAGGAAGAAGGAGGTTAAGTGAGGTAGTCATACAGAGACATAATTCATTTCATAATTATACTATCTCCTCGAAAATTACCCCCAATCAAGATAATTAGACGTCTCCTGGGAGACACCGAGCTCCCAACGTATATGAAACAAATAAGCTTGTTTTATACATTTCGGTTAAAAGGTTAATTAATTATTTTAGGGCAAGTGTGAAACAGTGTCACACGGGATTTTGTACAGCGCTTTCAGATATAATAAAAGTTAATTAAAGTTAAGGAGTGATATTATAAACATAATACCACGCTTTTATATAAATAAATATTAAGCGACAATCTTGCACACACTCGGGGACTAGACAATGACAAATTTCATAGATATGAAAAATTAAATACATAGGGAACATCCTAGAATCGGAAACAAATATTCATGCTCATCACTCAAATATTTGCCCTTACCGAGAGTCGAACCCAGGACCTTCAGCATCGTAGGCAGCGTCACTACCCACTAGGCTACCCGGTCGATATTAACCCATAGGTGAAAATTCAAAAAAATATATGGCAATGGATTAGGAACCCCTTGCAGTAGGTTGTAGGTACGTGGATATTAAAAAGGTAAGTTTTTTTTTTTAATCAAAAACGTACGAACTTACTTCCTACCGGTTGTTCGTATCGTCCTATTTTCTCTCCACAACCCAAAGTTTGTCTGGAAAAGATCTCATTTTAGCTATAAGATAACCTGTTGTTTGCCTCAGCTTTTATTCGAGTTCTGTACTGTTTTGTAGTTTCATTGAGGCTTGTGATTAAAGTATTTGTATTGTACTCAACGGCCATGATTCCATGGAATGCATTTCTAAAACGGCATTGTTAAGCATGCCAATAAATCATAAGACTACTATAATTAATTCATTCATTCCGAGAATTCCACCGAGTCATTCCAGCGTAGTGAAGTCACTCCTTACTATCACAGGATTCTCAATGGAACTGAAAACTGGGCCACGGAGATCATTACTACCTCCACAACCATTCAAGATTGCCATTAAATTATAAACAAACTGAGCTGATAAATATTGATATTGACTGAGATTATGTTCCATTACGATCATAACAAACTTCATCCTACGTTACGAAGATAGTTTGTTTAGGCTTGCGAATGCGTCGATGTTGGATTACATAGGTGAAGAACTGAGCAATAACCCGGGCCATTAAAGTGCCGAATTCACAAGCGAAAACACAAATGAGCAAAAATAGTCCATTGCTTTGCTAAAATAGTCTAGTGCTTTTTCTTCAGATAGCCTGGAGGAGCCCAGAGGTCTCGAGGCAGACCACCCGCTAGATGGAGCACACAAATCACTGCACCCTTGCAACTACATCTGCACGAGGCCATACATAAAGCGGCAGATAGGTCAAGTCACAAATGCGGGAACGACTAATAATGATGATATTACTGCTAAGATTTAAGTCTCCCATAGTAACCCAGACCCATTATAAATTTTGCAAGTTTTTAGAATAAGCAGCACAACACAAATGGTTGCCTGTACTGCGTTTAAAATATCTAGGCTTTTCCAAAAATGAAATAAGTTTCAAGTCACACACTTAATAAAGGTTAAGCAAACAAAAGCTTTCGTAAAAATCTCTAAGACCGGTCACTAAAACAAAAACTCCATAGGATACTCCCAAAATAACAGAAAACCTTAAGTCACGGCCACATCCGATGCATAAACCAACGAGGCGAAGCTAGTTCTACAAACATTTCAACCGCCATGTAAACACCGCACATTCCGAATTAGATTATGCTAAGCGCCGGTCCGATAATATTCCGAGAGTGAAGGATTTGGGCGGAAGTTTCAGACGAGTTATGCTCTTTTCGATTTGTGTGTACAGGCCGCGCGTAGCATAGTTCAGCTGTAGCTCTTGAAATAAACGCCTTTAGTTTCAAAATTGGTGCTTCCATATCGTTAGTTACTTTTAGTAGGGCAGTTTCAGGTGATAATGTGGACACGCTGGACAAAAGCACCAATTTTTTTTCAGGTACTTGTTAGGTCTATAGCTTTAAGTTTTTGATAGGAACCAACTCCTCCGTCAGCCATCTTTAATTTTATGGCGGGAATTTTGAATTATACGTATATATCATTAATATCTCGAGGTCTAAATAACGTAGAATCACAAACTTAGTGTCTAAATACGAGTATACATATTTGGGGTCAAGAAATTCAACTAGATATTTTTTAGGGTCGAGTTCCCAAAGGATATCAAACGGAACCCTGTTCCTAAGCTTCCGCTGTCCATCCGGCTGTCTGCGTATCAGCAATAGCTAGACTGTTCAAATTTTCACAGAAGTTGTTTGTCTATTGCTGCTTTAAAACACAATCATTAAAATTTAATTTAATTTAAAATTAAACAGTGCTCTCATGCATGAAACGTAATTTTATTGCCCGCCCATAACCATCGGTATATCTCTAGAACCGTAATATGTAGAAACTTGAAATTTCCGTAGATTATGTATAACTGTAGCCTCTATAGTAACAAATAATAAAAATATAATAATGTAAATAATTGGTTTTTTAACATAACTTAAACCAATTCTAAGAACAAAGACGTTTACATGTATATGCAGCGTTATAGCGGTAAAATACTTATCTAGTAAAATTCCCTGACCTCAAGTATCTATATTTAGACATTCAAGTTTGTGATTCTAAGTGCCTTAGAATAAGATGAGTAAAATGAGAGGCTTTTCTGGGCTAATTCTGTTAAACGTCGGCTTTTTTCATGTTATAAATACGCAACAGACCACTTTAAAAGATGTTTGGGGCATTGCAACTAAACGTCGCCACAAATTAGAGGATCGGCATTCTATTTCTGGAATGCATTCATTTACTATTTAAAACTGGCTTTTAAGTGAAGGAAACATAGTAAGGAAACCGTTATAACCGCATAATGGTCTGTGATAATGGCTAGTTTTTCCTCTAGGTTGGGAGGTCAGATGGCAGTCACTTTCGTAAAACTGATGGCTATCTTAAGATCAGGTGCCAAAGCTGGATCCAGGCTCGCTTAGGGCACTACCGAAAAAACTGCTAGGACGTTTAAGTATTCCCGCCATTTCAGCGACTATTTCCACAATGCCGTAGCTGTACTAAGCTGTAAACACTAAACCATGGGGTCAAGGATTGATGCTGAACCCCACATTGATGTAAGCTGGGCAGTTATATAGCTCTGACCGAATTGCTGTCTGCAACTTAGTGCCCTAGCGATTTCGAGCATTTGAGTAATTGGTGGTACTACTGGTACTGTATGTATTTATTTTGTGTATTGTTAGATCTTAGTAATAGCTGTGTAGACCAAATAAAATAACCAATCGCATTGAATATTACTGAAAAAACGCACCATATATAAAACGATTGTCATTTGTGTGAAGGCGTGCCACGGACCCTTTCGGGTACAACCAGGGAAACGCTAGGAGGAAGATGATTTAAAAACATATAAGACAAAGTTAGTTCAGTTTCAAGAACCTTTTTGTATTTAATGCCACTATGCAGATTACCCTTTAAACAACACCGCCTGAATATTTCCTTTTTAAAACAGACTTTATTACGTCTCTAACTAGCTATTACCGGTGACTCTGCTCACGGAAATTGTGTTGTTTACTCAGATTTATCTCCCGGAGAAACTCTAGGAAGTCTACAATAATATTATTCCGCTCCCTTGGACTAAAACGTTTCCAACTACGCTTTATTTATGCACTCGGTGCTACAGAGTTGGACCAATTAGTTGTATAATTATAGCTCCTTTGAAATTTGAGAATAGTTTTGCTACGAATTAGTTCTTCATCATAACATTATCAGGTATTTTTTGGGAATTAGACACGTTTAGAAGAATTAATCTGGTTTTCCACCGGAGGGGCGAGACGAGACGAGCGCGCGGTGGAAATAGGTAGTAAGTCCCATACGATTTCAATTCTCGCCTCGTCTCGTCTCGCCCTTCCGGTGGAAAACCAGCTTGAGTACTGAGGCAACCATAAAAAAAATTAAAATTATTGAACTTGCTCCCAAATTGCATGAATGAGAATCGGTTGAGAAATGCCACCTGTAGAAGAGAACAGCCAGACAACTGGACATCTGGACATTCACTACTTAAGCTGAAACGGAGAACTTCGTGCGCCTCGCTCGCTCGCTCAATTATATCAGCAGGGTAAAGTATGTGATATATATGATCAATATGCCACAAAATCGGGGAGGTCACGAGCGTTCCCTGAATGCGGCTCCCATTTGCCAATGCCAATGGAATTTTTCTAGCTCACGTTTTTTTGATATTAGATAAAAATATAGACCGCTTTAGCCTAGCTGGTAGTGACCCTGCCTACGAAGCAAGAGATCCTGGGTTCGAATTTTCGGTAAGGGCATTTTTTTGTGTGATGAGCGCGAATATTTGTTCCTCAGCCAAGTACAGGCTGTGTTTAGTTTGGACTTGGTAGATTTGTGTAAGATTGTCCCCTAATATTAATTAATTAATTCATTATTTATAGATTTTTACGTGCAGGTTCAGCTTACTTCTAAAGCTAACACAAATCCGAACCATGACACCAAAGACTGGTTTTGACAGTACAAATGAAACGGGGCCCTGACACTTGACTTACTAACCTTTGCCCTAATGTTTCACTAGATCTAATGCATTTTTCTTCGAAACAGTGAAGTTTTCTATTAAAAATAAGGGCATTAGGTCTATACTTGACGCCGTATATAGATTCCAAAATTATAACCTCAAAATTGCCATTAAAATGAAAAAAAATCCGCCACTGGCAAACTTACTCTTCCAAATAATGGATGTAGCAAAAACTGGCTACGCTACGTCCATCATATTCGGCCAAATGTTGCACTCAGGGTCAAGGCTAAAGTACGTATGCTACTCAAAAGAAAATACAGGCCACAAGTATGGTGATCCTTACGTGAAAACTATATTAAACAGTATGTTTTCAACATATATTTTCAGACTTAAGCATACAAGCATGAAAGAGGTTTGAATCTGAAGGATGCCAAACATAATTAATTAGCCAATTATCAATTAGTTTATGTCCAACAATCCTAATGCCTAAATGCCTAAGCGCGAAAGTTTAAATGTTTACATGTTAGCAATTTTAATTTTCGAATGTTTATATGTTTAAAAAACGGCTGAATCGATTTTGATGAAATTTTGTTATTATGATGAAAATGACAGTTTATATCCTGGATTAAAATATAGGATAGTTTTTATCCCGGGTCCACGCAGACGAAGTCGCGGGCGGAAGCTAGTTAACAATAAAACAGAAAATAGTATTTATGTGGCCCTTTTCTATTGAGCAGTATAGTTTAGGTCTAGAACAAGGGAGAGGCAAGTTACCTAAACCGAACTTCAAACTGGTTTGAGCTAGAACATCAAAATGGCAGCCAAATATTCGCAGACAAGCGAGATTTCCCGACGAGCTTGTCATGAGTTTTCCGTATGAATCATCGAATCCCGCGCAAGCGGCGTGCCAAAACGCGTGTTCACGAAGTAGCCGGCAGTTTTTTTGGAATGCCTCGCACATGCTGTGACTGTACGTCACAGTAGTATTTGTGCCAATCAAATATTTTTTGGTGCTTGTTGCCATGATTAACCTGGGTCACTCTTTAAAACTCTTAAACACAGTTTTAAAGCGTGGCCGTGAGTCAAATCGGCATTGCGCCCGCGTCACATATCTGTCTTGTTTTACGTTTTAGTTGCCAGGAGCATCCACTTGTCATAATGGCGCTAGTTGGTCGGTTGGCGCGGTTATGGTTGCGTTCGGAAATTTTATTATTTGTCTTTACTGTATTGTTTTTGCTTCATATTAGTATTATTCTTATTATTATTTTGATTGCACGAGTTATACGCCGTGGAATCACCTATCGGTTCAATAGGAAGACCAGCGCTGGCCACCAGGCCAGCATAACGCTGAGATGGAACCGTTTCGTGGGAATGTTGTCTCCTCTTGTGTATGTCGATTTATGTGTTGTTGTCATGAATGAATCTTATTCTATTCTATTCTAAAAAAGTTTATTGACCCATTTACTAGCGAGGATTGTGCATGGCTCATTCTGTTAATTATCTAGAAAAACAAGCAGATCTATGAACCAACACACTATGAGCTGACTGTTTTGCATGCTATAGTATTTTCAAATGCTCGTTGCTCGAGGCTATGAAGACAGGGACAGGTACACCGCACTCTCTCTCGCACATCAGCTAGATTCACGCAAGCGGTGTGACATGTCATGTCTTAAGATTCATACTTTACAACGCAGCAAAACTGGTAAATCTACGCTTACGCATCGAGTGTACCTAAGAACTTTGCATTCTTCACAGATCTCGCTCATCTGTCATTTTATAAACTCCTTGACAAACAGGGCTTAGAGTTCCCTACACCTGTCAGAGTTTTCCGAATGATTCACACACTCCCGCGCATTACGCGCGTGCCAAGGGGCGGGGCCATAACTATTAATGCCATCGCATGGGCCAATGGGGGCTGGAAGTTACGCCTTTGTCTCTGTGACGTGTCTAACTTCTAATTTTGGGTGGCAGGGAATCGTGACCTAACGCCGGGAAGAGAGAATTTACGATGATGGTACCAAAGTTTTTGCGTCTTTTCCATGGCAGACATCATCATCACATCAAATACTAAGAAAAGGAATTTCGTTATTATTAGGATGCATCGGATTTCCGGATTTAAACAGAATAGATAGGTGTCAAAGCGAACCCCGGGCTCCTGCAAGGGCATAACCGGGAATAACGCTAGGAGGATGATGAGATAGTCGGCTGCTCTTAATGAAACGTTATGTTTCAGCAAATTAGTTCATGCAACCAGGATCGCTGTATCTTATAGATAAGAACACCAGGTTGCAAATAAATGGTTATAATGATAATGTTCGGACCCGCGTTTCGGTTAATACTGTTTTGATGTTTTCATGTCAGTAAAATTATGATTATTTTACATACACTCACATGCAACCATACAGAAAATCCATGTATACGGCCCAAAATAATCCTCCGATTCTCGGATAAAATTCAAATATGGAACAAAAATAAACACCCACGCATTATCGTAATCATTACGTGAGAAACTTACGATCCAGACGTGCAGACGTTTTTATAATACGGCGTGTTACAGTAGATATTATTATATAGGTTAAAGCAGTAATACAAATCCGTACTAATGTCCGATTAGACGCACTCACTCACTCTCTACAATAAACAAAAGCCTTCGCCACACGCGAGCGCAGTGCTAGCGGGGCGTGAGCGAGGCGACGTCCCAATGTAGGTAACATGCCTTATATCGTTACATTAGGGCGTTACTTTAAAGGCCAAAATAATCTATGACATACAATTGAATAAATAGGGAGTTACTTCGGCGCACTCTGCGGTGCACCATTCACGCGTTCCGCACATAACTGGCATTTATTTATTTAATCTTTGTTGCACAAAATAAGAAGTTATAGGTGAGCATTCTCTACCAGTCAACCTAATGGCACAGATTTATGCACAAAATTCATTTAATAAATTTAATATATACCAATACATACCTACATACACACATATAAATATAAATATTAATGAAACATACAAATTAGATGCTTTATGCTTCTATAGTTATGCCAAGTGCCAGCAAAGAAATTAAAGAGATCTTAACACATTCACTGCCAAGAATCGCTACGCGCTACGCTCGTAGCCAATTCCGTTGTTTTCCAGCTAAGAAGCGGAAAGTGCCTACGGCGGCGGCGTAGGCGCATGCTAAGCGGTTTGCTCCCAGTGAAAGTGTTAAGAGACTACTTAGTTAAGATACTGCTTCAGCTAATATATTTACTGTTGTGTTACTGAACTTACCTACTGATTATGTTGCAGCGCGATTTATTAGCGTTATTTAAGGCGCTAAGTCGAGGCAGCCGCGATAAATCAAATAAACTGGCCAGCTAAATCTCTCCTATCACGATACCGCGTATTCTTTACCAAATTTATATTCCGCCATTCGGTTTCGTTGGTTGTCCCTCTCATAACACCCATATACGAAAACGACAAAAACGCTGCACTGTTCCGTAAGGTCACTTACCCAGTTGCTGGGGAAACATATCTCTGCCTACACACAACCTACGTGTACATCTCTTATATATGTATCTTTTACAGTTTATAACCAAAGGCAAATCAAAAAAACCTAACCGAAAAAATTCTGAATAGCGGTAACCTATCACAAGTTTGAAATATGTTTGACCGATGTTTCATTTGGCAAATTTTCAATTGACCGAATGCATTTTTTCAAGATCCATTGACAATTCCAAGCTTTTGGTAATAGTAACGCATGGAACCCATTAGGTTAGTTTAGGTTTGTTTTTTATAAAAGTACTGAAAACTTTACGGTCTCTGAAAAAAATCCATTCGGTCAAATGAAAATTTGCCAAATGAATCATCGGTCAAACATATTCCGTACTTGTGATAGGTAACCCTGAATAGCACATCTTAAATACTAATCGTTGATCAAAATGAGGTCTGAATGTACAATAGTACAATTATGACGTGCAATTCGGTATGTATGGGTACGTAGTCAGTATTAACACAAGCGATGAAAAAAAAACAAATAAATTGTGTTCAGATGTCTATCCTATCACCACTTTTCCCTAGAGGCAATATATTCGTATCAATAACACATCTTGCTCCAATAACAGCCCACAAAATCGCGAGATAACATTAAAAAGCGAACATCAAAACGCCGTGTTAATGCCATTCTGATCGTTTTTGTTCCACCCATTTGTTCCGGAACATACATGACGCGTACATAAACGTTTCGCGTGAAATTGTAACTAATTCTAAGAACGTTCCGTTTTGATTTCGCTAAATTTCTGTGATATGATTTCACTACTTTATTTTGGACTACATTGACTACATTTTGGATCACATGTTTTTTGTACAGTAACGGTCTTGCTACAGCCAATACAAGTTCACATTAAAATGCGAAAGTAACACTGGGTTACCTTTAACTTTTTACATTTAAACCGCTAAAGCTAAACCGATTCGGACGAAATTTTATATAGTCGGAGACCCTAGGACATATAATAGATTTTATCCCAGAAATCATGCCCAGAAAATGTGAAGTTTCTAATGGAGTCCGATAATTCATTCTACATTAGTGGGCTGTCTAATATTTAGCATATATGATATGTTACAAAATTGTTTACGTTTTTGGCATCTTCTAAGTCTCCAGTCAGCCCCGACGGAAGACCAGTGCTATCCAATTAGGCCGGTACCATGGCTGAGTCGAGACCATTCCATGGTGCGTTAATTATATTCTCAAATTCACCCAAAGGGCTATGGAGAGGGCTATGTTGGGAGTGTCTCTGCGTGATCGCATCAGAACCAAGGTAACCGATATAGCCCTCCGAATCGCTAAACTTAAGTGGCAGTGGGCGGGGCACATAGCACGTAGAACCCGTATGGCCGTTGGGGCGGAAAGGTTCTCGAGTGGCGACCACGTACCGGTAGGCGTGGCGTGGGTAGGCCCCCACAAGGTGAACTGATGACCTGGTAAAGAATGCGGGAGTCCGCTGGATGCGGGTGGCGCAGGTCCGGTCACATTGGCACTCTTAGGGGGAGGCCGATGTCCAACCGTGGATGTCTTTCGGCTGGTATGAAGCTAATTATATTTATGTGTTTTTATGATTTTTCCTGTGTTTTTGGTGCCATGGATAAACTTTATTTCTTTCGTTCTAAGCGCCAACATGTTTTATAAAAGCAAACTGGTGTGGGTGGGCTACTCAACGAATTCTCCAAAAAACTGAAGTTGTTATGCTCCAGACATTTAATTTCATAATCACTTGACCTCTAAAGTCCATTGATCGGTAAAATATAATATTAGAGCCGAATAATAATTGCCTGACGTGGGTGTATGGTCGGGCAGATGTTTATTTTGCACAGTTTTTGTAAGAACATCTGCTTTTGTTCGGGTTATTGATTTAGGTGTAGGGGAGGGTTGGCTTCGACTTTTTACTCATATTGGTAAGGCAATTTGCATTTAACCCACGGTTAAAGTCACTTGTAATGATTCGACGAAATTAACCAAAAAAGGGTCCTATCTAGAATCCTTATTAACTAATTAATAGTTTCAACTAGTTATGTAGAATTCGAGAATCCGACTTCCAGACCTTTAGGGTATGTTTTCAGCCCCTTACGAGTACGAAATGTTTCCAAAGTATCCTACATTGTTTAATTAAAATTAAAATTACTTACTATGAATTTGAAGTATGTCTTACTATTGACATGGATTGTAATTTTTAGAGTAAACAAAACTTTCGCATGTTCTTTAGAGTAGATTATGTGCGCCATCATCTTGCAATAAAGACATGTTGCCTTTTCATTTATTCGGGCTCCAGATATCTCTATACCATAACTTCATTCGAATTAGTTCAGTAGCGCGAAGCGTTCTTAATACGAATTCTACTCTCATGCGATATAAAATTCAAAATTTCATTATCATCACCGTCAGCCGAATGACGTCCACTGCTGGGCATAGGCCTCTCCAAAGAGTGCCACAATGGCCGGTCCTGCACCACCCACTTCCATCGGACCTTTACCAGGTCAATGTTTCAGTTAAACAAAATGAATTGACATCAGAAGCATTGAATACATCTAAATAGGTATATTAAATTAATGCGTTAATCTTCATGCACTATAAGCTCCTGTGTGAAATGATTACCCTCTGGAATAGTACATTGCGTAACTAGGGCGGTGAATTCGTAAATGCCCCAGATCGCAGGTGTTTGTGCACGCAACACGGGCGGTAATTCGTAAAGCCCCAGAGCGCATGTTTAAGGCCCTCACAAAATTTTACGTCTTCACCTGGCCACAATGCGAGTTTTCCCGTACGCGCAGCTTTAAAACTCGCATTATGGCCAGGTGTGACAGCCTACCTTTGGGTACGGTATTTCATTGCTGATGCCGCGATTTCAATGCTTATTTTTATAGATGGTGTTACAAAATGCGTCATTGTTCGCAAACACACCTATTATATAATTGTTACCAATTTCATTGACTTTGTATTTTAATATATTAGGGAATAGTGAAATCAATATGCGACTGTAATAAATTGTGAATATGAACATTGTTTGCAAACATTATATCATTGTTACCAAATTCGTTGACTTTGTATTTTAATTGTTAAGGAAATGGTGAAATCAATATGCGACTGTAATAAATTGCGAATATGAACAGATATGTGGTTAAATAATATATGTATCTAAGTGTAGTAAGAGGTAATCTCCGAAATTATTAATCATCCTGAATAAAAAAATAATCCATACTCATACTAATATTATAAATGCGAAAGTAATTGTTGCCTTATTCCACTCAGACCGACCGTTGAACAAACTGAGATGAAATTTAATACGAAGATAGTATGAGTCTCGGGGTAGGACATAGGATACTTTTCAACATTCAAGTCTATTAAAATACGATATTACAATGCCCGTTATTAGACCCAAAAACTACCAAAACACTTGCGAATTCCCTTCCAATTACGCCTAATGGTAATGCAAAATCGATCGCAAACGGAAACTCATCGTTGTAACAGTTGTCTCGGAGGATTCTCGTTGAATCGCCCGATGATTAATGGCCGGCTAGTTCGAAAGTTCTTTACGAAGTATTTGTTACTGTTAAATTTAAGGAACATCTGCTCAATTTGGATCTTACTTGGGATTAGATCAATTCAAAACTCCTTCGATGTTTAAATGCAAGCTCCGCTCTTCATAGTCGTGTACAGGGATACAGAACATGAACTGGTGATAGGGTTCCATATAAGATATCAAAAATCGTGCGACAATCGTCGTACGTATTTCCATCTCGTGGTAATTTGGCTTACTTTAGACCCTTGTCAAACAATGTACTATAATATCCAAAGCTAAATATTGAATAAAAAGAATTCACCGCCTCGCCTGCGAAAAAATACCAACGCAAATGTCTTTTGGACTGCATCTTTTAGTTTTTGTGGACAGCTATAGCTTAGCGAATTCGTTCGTGACACTCCCATGGTTCGCGGGCGACAGGAGACGAAGGACAGCGGGGGTGGTATGAAGTGTGCGGGCGGCGGGGCTGTCAGTCAGGAGCGTCAGTCGGCCGCCGTCGCAGTTGGCGTTAACATGTGTACATGAGCACGACGGCTCTTACCAAAACGCACACGAAATTGCTACGCAACGATGAGTCCGCCGATAGGCAAAGTTATTGGACGTCAAGCCAAGCAAATTGTATATAATGTATATACCGGGTGTACAATCCAAATGGGTCAGTATGGAGAAGTCGGAAACTATGAGAGATAGCGAGATCTGTTCTTAGGAACCATGACGTCGATTTTAGATGTAATAATAATTACATTCAAACTTTTTTATTAACTCTCATACATAAGCGGGAATCGAACCTGGTCAATATTTTGGTAACCGCGTTAAGTAAAAAGGACCAAATTTGGCTATCAAATCTTGTGTAAACACAACTGACAGTAAATTAGACTAAAATGCCCACAGTTTTATTAATTTGCAAAAAGTCGTGAATAATATGAATCGATCATCAATTATCTGAAGAGACCACTTATGCATATCTTATCTGCATCGGTATTATGCATTACAAATAGCGTTTATTTAAAATGAGAACGCATTTGTTCAGCGGGCGTACCAATTCATTTAAAATTTGAAAATGGAATACTGTTTTTGGAATTAACTTCAAATGAAACACGGCTTTCGTGCAGAATTTATACACATTGATTTTGACCAGGTTCGATTCCCGGTTATGTATGAGAGTTAATAAAAAAGTTTGAATGTAATTATTATTAAGTCTAATAAAATCGACGTAACGGTTCCTAAGAACAGATCTCGCTATCTCTCATAGTTTCCGACTTCACCATACTGACCCATTTGGATTGTACACCCTGTATAGCCATTTTAAAAAACTTAAGGAAGATCCAACTTCAATGGCGACGATAAATATACTTATACAGATAAATACATAGGTACATAAATACATAGAAAACGTCCATGACTCATGACCAAATATTCGTGCTCAACACAAAAATAACTTACCCTTACCAGAATTCGAACCCGGGACGTCCAGCTTCGTAGGCAGTGTAGTGCTACCCTCTATAGGCTAAACGGCCGTCAAAAATATAATTTACTTACATGAATCAACTAAACATTTATTCCTAATGGTTACTCGCTATCACAACTACACAATATTCTTATAAAAAATTAGAATATTTCTAGGGATATCCACAGACATATTCGTTACTTAAATCATATCGTGTGTAGCGGCGAGTAACACGTCAACGTCCCCTGCCCCCCGCACGGACCATGGGAGTGTCACGAACGAAATTGCCAAGCTTTAGATGCCTGTCACTATAAACTAGATAAGGGTTGTTGCACTCAAATTCCTTAGGACAGAGTCGTCTCATCGCACACATTGACCGTTAACCAAGACAGTGCATAGTAACGGTAAAGTGGTCCTTCGAACCAGATTGCAATATTGGCAATCTCATGACACTACATCATCCCAAAAATCCATTTACTACCAACGGTAACACGCAAATTTCCAGTCCCATTCACTAAAACCACTAATACCTGAAAACCTGAACCAATAAACCTAGGTGTACATAAATTATGAATGAATTGCATTCATGATTTCGCATCTTTAATCTAACTCCATTTGGTCGTATGTGTTACTATTTACACGGCATATATGACTATTTGCTTCTGATATAGATCTTATGAATCATAGCCACCAACGCAGATGAATCTGTTTCTTTTATATCTATAAATCGTATTGATTAATCGTTTTTTTTCAGCGCCGGTGATGAGCTAGATTTAATTTATTGCCAGAGATATACTATATGAATTAAAATAAAGTTCCGTCTTGAACAAATAGCATTTTGAAAGGTGTCAGGTTATGTTTTTATGACAAAATTTGGCTTAAAATTTGCTGTACGTAGCAGTAACTGGAATGGTATCAATAGGAACGGTCAGCTTTTTTTGTTTCATCATATTGATGTTTGGAAGTCTCATTTTACCCGCCGAGTCTTATGGCAATTGGTGTTCATTCGATTTTTTGATTGGAATTGAGCTCACTCGAGAACGTTTGAATGTAATGGAGTAACTAAATAAACACATGTTTGACAAATGATAAATTATGCCATAGGCAAAATATTTCATAGCTTTGATGTTTGCTAATTTCAGAATTAGCTCGGGTACCTTTTTTTGCTTCGGCTATACCCAGGACATTGACATTTAGATCAAAATAGACCTAGCACTGAGCCTCACACTTAGTCCTAAATAATTAATTACTGTCTTTGATCCCAACCATTCTTAAACTGAAATGCTAATTATCCTAAAGGACTTAACGTACATCGACGCCTATCGGCAGATCTGACTTTTAATATGTGGCATGCCCAAATGTCACAGGACAAGCAATAATAGACTTTCCATCAACGCAATAAGGTCGACATGTCACTAGAACAGAAATCAATTAGACTGACACTTGTTCAACCATAAACAATCGGATTCCAACGTCGATGTAGAGGCGCGTGTTTTAAATCACTTGTTTATTGTCTATGCTAAGCCTATCATTTGTGTTGCCATGTAGTCGAATATTATACCTCGAATCGCAAATCTTTACATTTTAGCATAAGGAACGGTGTTTGTTGCCGGTTGGGAATTATTGTAGCTACGCAAACATATATAGTGCTACCTCCCTATATAAAATAATTAATAGTTAATATGTATTGAAGTTAGTTATAATAACTGTTCACGAATGCGGTGAATATTCAAACCCGAAATGTATTTTTCTCCAATATGGTCGGAAATGTGCGCTTTACTGTAGCAACAACAGTACGTCTCCTTGTCTAAATATTTTTACTTCACACCTGGCCATAATGCGAGTTTTACTGCACGCTGCGCGTACGGGAAAACTCGCATTGTGGCCGTGTGAAGACGTAAAATTATGTACTTACCACGGGTGGTAATTCGTAAAGCCCCAGAGCGCATATTTATGGCCCTTACCTTCGGTTCGGGCCACAAACACCTGCGATCTGGGGCATTCCCGAATTTAACGCCCTAGGTACGTAATGTGTTTGTAAAGCGCAACCCTGAATTGTTCCCGTTCAAAGAGGTAACTCAAAAGTTTAACTTTTTTCCTCGCAAGCTTACAATTAAGCGGCAATACAGCACTAATGAAAAAGAGCCTAATAGGTATGGCGCCAAAAATATTTAATAAATTTCCTGAGACGCTTATATTGGAAACCACTAAAATATTTAAATATTTACTACAGACATTGTTAATAAGGAAATGCTATTATGATTTAAGTGAATATTTTAACATCACTGACATATAAATTTAAGAACTTGATTATGACATCATGAGATATTTATTCCTACCTTTCTTGATTACTATATATATAGGATTGACATTTGTTACTTATTTTCAATGCCTCTTTATAATCGAATTTAAACTTCCGTGAGACATGTTAAAATAAAACTTCTAATCACACGGTTCAACTCACATATTCAATGTCACTCCGGGCGACATGTTTCGAACTCTTCGGGAGTTCTTCTTCAGGATGAGTGTTCTCGCGGCGGTGTCGCTCGTAACACTGCCCGCGCCCGCTCCTCACGTCGAACCCCCGAAAAGTTCGAAACATGTCACCCGGAGTGACTTGAATACGTGAGTTGAACCGTGTGATTAGAAGTTTTAATTTGCCTCTTCATAAGTTTCTATCTCATTCAATGCCTCCTTGTTTCGTTTTTACCGTTCATTTTTGCCATTTATTAACATATTGTCATTTTTACTGTATACCTATTTGACATTCTTTATTGTATTTTTTTAACCAAAACCCATAAAATTGCACGCCTGCATGCAGGCTGGATACACCGGACTTCAAAACATTGTACACCTACTCGTATATAACTGTATTCAGCAAATAAACAGTTTGTATTCGAAAAAAATGTATTTGTACAGTCGAGGTCAAAGATATCTTTACAATTGTGTGTTACAAAAATACCTTTACATTTAAATAAGTTTCCACACTATATGACAAAAATTTACTTACAACGCACATTACAGTTTCATCTTTTCACTTAATGCACCAAAGTTCTGTTTACCATCAGTCTTCCATAGAAACATTTACACACATTGGGACATAATAGGTTTACATTACATGTTACAAAATAAGATTTCCTGTCAATGTGCCTTAAATATGTTTACATTTGCAGTGGCACTTCAAACTTTACGCTCAAGCGTACTTTTCTTTACTTACACCTGTTGCTACATAAATATCTTTACAGTTTGACACGAACCTCGGTTCTTATTTCAAATAATGACAATCACCGAAAACAGTACCATACTGTCAAATATTTCTGTCTCTTTCATTTTGGGCGTGACGTCAACGACGACATTTTTTTCTGTATGAGGAGTCTTCCAAGAAGAGGCCGACATAGAAAAGTGAAAAATTACGCGTCAAAATAAAATCCTACTTGTTTTCTAATCGGGATACGTACAGATTATGGCGTTAATTAAACGGGTAATTGAAGCGTATGCGTTATACAATGAGAAATCCTTTATTTTGTAGTATGTTACGTGTGAGAACGATAAATTGTTGCGCGCCATTATAGGTAATTTCACAAATATTTGTAAACATGTTAAGGTGGTACGACGACCATGCAAAACGTCTTTGACATTCACGGGTTAATGGCGCGATATTTTAAGAAACTTAAGTAACAAAGTCTTTCATAAATTGGATTTCCATTGGCGCGAAATTCCCCCTTTCCGAAAACTATTTTTTGGCGCCAATTTTTTTACTTTTGTATGGACCAGATGGCCTCAGTCGGCCAATGCTCCATACAAATAGAAAAAAATCGCCTCAAAAAAATTGTTCTCTTAGTTTTTTCTGATCAGAACACGATGCCTGTTATGCCGCTTTCGGCCACTTTCGAAACCAAATTTTCGAAATCAGTAGAGAAAACGAAATCATTCGTCTTGTTTGGAAACCAGGTTTCCTAAAAATAAATCACAGTATGTTTTAGAAACTCCTACCGAATACGGAATGTTAAATCTGCTTTCGAAACCTCAAAAATATCAACTTTTTTGATGTAAGGTATAAGAGTAAATGATGTCGTGCCTACATCATTTTTCGTCGTTTTATCTTTACGTTAGCGATGTCGACGGAGCCCCGCTCCGCGGGGCTCCTATTTCTCGTCTGTTTGCCCTTCCGAACCAGTTTTATCATTCCGTATTCGGTAGAAGTTTCTAAAACAGACTGTGATTTATTTTTAGGAAACCTGGTTTCCAAACAAGACGAATGATTCCGTTTTCTTTACTAGTTTGGAAAATTTGGTTTCGAAAGTGGCCGAAAAGGTTATGCCCTTGACCGGTTTCACACCCCATTTTTTGGTACACCCTGTATAAAGAACCCGCCAAAAGACAGACAGTCAGACATGGCAAAACTATAAGAGCTAATATAAAAACGACTAATAAATTCCTCTTTTTTTAAGTCGGTTAAAGAGCCGAAATTGATAACAAATATAAGACTCAAATCAAGAAATTAAGGAAGAACTGAATATGACAATTCAATGTCAATATTCAAATTAAGAACCATTCAATCAACCTGTAAAGATATTTATGTAGCAATAGGTTTCAAGTGCCTTTGCTAATGTAAACATATTTAGTGCACATTGACAGGAAAACTTATTTTGTAACATGCAATGTAAACCTATTATGTCACAATGTGTGAAAATGTTTTTATGGAAGACAGATGGTAAACAGAACTTTGGAGCATTAAGTGAAAAGATGAAACCGTCATGTGCGTTGTAAGTATGTTTTTGTCATGTAGTGTGTAAACTTATTTAAATGTAAAGGTATTTTTGTAACACTCAATTGAAAAGATATCTTTGACCTCGACTGTACGTGAAGTTCTGTTTTAGCGGCCAGGAAAGCGTATGAAATCTCATTACTGTACTTTCTTTACCTTTTAACCATTGTTTTGTCAAAGGCAAATTACCTACTACAAACAGCCTAATGCTAGTACGTTCAAAGCCCTAAGGAGCAATTTGCCACAACAACTCGGCAACTTGACTTGGCTTGGTATGTCTGTCTCTTTCCAACTATTGCAAGTGGGTGTGACAAATTGTGCCGCGTTTTCTTTTTTTTAATTTTCATAGAAAAAGCGCTTATTTTTGTAAGTGATCGAATACTTTTTAATGAAGAAATTAAATTCATAACGATTTTAATAGTATTTTTCACAATCGTGTTATAATAGAGAGCTTTTTAGTCCGGTACTCGACTGTTTGAGATTCAAAAGCTTGATTATGACACTATTGTGAACAATACTTTTTCTACGAGTCAATTGAACTAATTAAACAAACTTTGTATCTATTGAAAACTTATTCATTTTTGTGCGTTGATGTCTATTTACCTTTTGACTTTCTCATGACGGCGTTCTATTGGTCAAATCCATTTTAGTTCAGTAAAGGCGCCACGTGATTGGTCAATTTCATTACAGTTGTCTCAACAGTTATGAAATGTTGAGTTGGTAGCTCCATAGTAAAAAGTACGTGGTTTAAGTTTGGTGTACGAAGTCTTAATTCAAACATTAAGGTCGACGAGTATAAAATAGTACATTACGTAACTAGGGCGGTGAATTCGTGAATGCCCCAGATCGCAGGTGTTTGTGGCCCGAACCGAAGGTGAGGGCCATAAATATGCGCTCTGAGGCTTTACGAATTACCGCCCGTGTTGAGTACAAAATTTTACGTCTTCACCTGGCCACAATGCGAGTTTTCCTGTACGCGCAGCGTGCAGTAAAACTCGCATTATGGCCAGGTGTGACGTAAATGCATTTACATGTCAATCCCATTTAATCTTTTATAATTCCCATTACATAAATAAAGCATTCAAAAGTCCATTGAAACGGGCACCATGCCGTGTACCTACTTCAAAAAAATCAGTTAGGTGGGAACTTCATAGGTCATTGATATACTCGCTCCTCCTAGGGTTATCCATCGTACAAATATATATACATAGTTGAATACAATGTAGGGTTTTTGCTAATTTGCAGCTAATATACAGAATCTAGAGTTGAGTCGAGTGGTAAGAACTGCATCAATCATTCGGAAATATATCGGCAATAATGCGAGAAGTACTTCCGAAAAACATTAAATGGGTAATCCACCCCATTTCGAGCAATCTATTTTTACGGCCGTAAAAGAAAAAGCATTCAAGCATCTTTGGCTATTAGCAGCAACTCCTATAATTTAGATATGGCAACCCCGGCCAAAGTATAGACGATACATTAATTTTCACCACGATTCGGCCTATAGACACGCGCAAACGGAACTCCACTCTATCGCAAAGGCCGGAAGGTCCCTATTCATATATTTTGACGAGCGTTTGATGCGGCGTAAATTATTCTGAATGTTTTTAGACTTTTTAGTGTCGGCTTTTGATCGAAATTAATAGAGACAGCTGGTCGTCACGCCATGGGTAAAAATGTAAAAACGTCTCGTCTCCACGACTTCGGAAATAGTTCGCGCTATAATTGCTATACGGAATTCATCGTGCATGCTCTGTTATACATTACTGGTGTAATTGCAGAAGTTCGTAATAACGCATTGCTTCGCGGAAATAATTATTTCATTGGCAATTATAAAAACGATTGATGACTGATGTATTTCATATTGTGTGCATAAATATTTGTGTTGGTCTATACGCTATGCTAACAATTATTCTAAATTAAATTAAATAAAAAACCGAAGGGTACTTACAGGAATATTTTTGATTTTACAATGGTTTCCAAACGATATGATCATATTATACAGACAACAAATATAATAGAAAACACGCACGCACGCACGCACGCATGCACACGCGCACACGCGCACACGCGCACACGCGCACACGCACACACGCACACACGCGCACACGCGCACACGCGCGCACACACACACGCACGCACACACACACACACACGCACGCACGCACACACACACACACACAGCACTCGCAGAAAAATAGATAACTAAATATTGCGTTACACATGTGTATAATTCAAGAAGAAGTCAAGACTTGGACTGTACCGGCAATACAGAGGGCACAAGTTCGGGTCTTGTCGGCTTCAAGAAAAGGATAGTTTATTTTACAAGCTGTTATTTTACCTGTCCCGTTGTCTGTCTGTAATCAAATCTTGCAAGTTAAATTTGACCCACTTCCCCGTGACCGATTGAGCTGAAATTTTGGGTGCCAGTATAGTTTGGATGACAATTCAATATTATGGTACCATCGAGCTGATCTTTTGATGGAGGGAGAAGGTGGCCATGGGATTTCAGTATTTAACCGATGTAACCCCGTTGAGTTTGGGCTCGTTAGAATCATATCAATGAGGAGTTTATGATGGAATACAGAAAAGTACAGTCGGCAATAAAAGCTTATACCAAAAACGATTTTTTTGCTAGCAACTTGTTAATTATAACGTTTATTTTACCGTGGTAACTTCCACGTTAGAGTGCCAATCATTTGTTTCCTTAAGAGGTGTAATGGAGTCCAACTTAAAAGTATGAAGAAAAAAAACGTGCTAATATTAATTTACAAAATGTTTTTTGCATTAACAGAAATATAGAGTTGAGTTGCCAGTCATGGCAAACATACTGAAGTGGGTAGGGCAAATACGGATCGAACCATAAAACTTTTTTTACATTACGTAAATACAGCTACGCATTTTTTATTTCCAACTAGGTTGTTCACATTGTTATGGGTCATAAAATATGCGTAAATCACTCAACCCAGTAGCCGAAGTGTTAAGTGTTTCTAGTTTATTGGATAAAACCGCTAATGCTATTTAATGATTACATTAGTCATTTGTTTTGATCTGTTAATTAAACCTTGCAAATTGCCGAGCGCATTTAACTGAGGAAGATTTTGTAGAACTGTTAAAAATATTACACTTTAAACTCTCGCGTTTTGTACACATATCTAACGCGATTTTTGTTCACCTTTATTTCTGCCGTCTCCCTAAATGAATATAAATATCGCGTACTGTGTAAAGTAATTACCTATTTAAATATGTGTAAAGGCCTTATTATGTTAGCGGCGCTGGAAACTTTTCGATGGACAACCCGGAACAAAAAATGTTAGGAAACAAATAAATACTTTTTCAATGTATATATTATTTATCTAATAACAATATTGAACGATGACAATAAACATCGGAAAACCCGCGCAGCAAGATGTTGATACCCCGTTCAAGTTGTTCCGTGAACATGGATGTTACGACACATCCGAAACGTCGGGAGACATCAGTGTGGTAAATAAATAAGTTAATTAGCTCCCGTTAAGTAAAAATAACAATCATTTACAAAACACATTTTCGATTCTGAATAAAATAGGTAAATCTACTCCGCTATAGCGTTATTTTCTGCGTTCTAAGTTTTTATTGAATTCAGTTAGGTAGGTATTTTATAGATAGCTTATAAATCTTATAATATGAGTACCTTTTTTTTACGAGTACCTGCTGGTTAGACGAGTCTCGTATTCTTAGTTGATATATCTTTATCGCTCGGCATTTGACCGCGGTATTATATTTTACTCCGTAAATTCCCGATGCGAAACTAATCAAGAAGAGTAGGTAAAAATCTGGTCGTACAGTCAAGTATAAAAACATGGGTGCATACAACTTACTCATAAATATGTCCCAGTGCTCGTATGTCAGCGGAATAAAGTCTCAGTACATATTTATGGAAGCTACGGAACATCTTTTCGTCCAATATTCCGCAGTGTCTCAAGACGAGTCTTTGACCAGTGTGTGTTGCCAGTGATGACATATAGCACTGAAACGTGGTCGCTTACTATGGGCCTGATAAGAAAGCTCGAAGTCACCCAAAGGGCAATGGAGAGGGCCATGTTGGGAGTTTCTCTAAGTGATCGCATCAGAAATGAGGCTATCCTCAGCAGAACCAAGGTAACCGATATGGCCCTCCGAATCGCTAAACTTGAGTGGCAGTGGGCAGGGCACATAGCACGTAGAACCGAAGGCCGTTGGGGCGGAAAGGTTCTCGAGTGGCGACCGCGTACCAGAAGGCGCGCGCGGCGTAGGTACGCAAGGTGGACTGATAAAGGTAACCTGGTAAAGGTTGCGGGAGTCCACTGGATGCGGGTGGCGCAGGACCGGTCACTTTGGCACTCTTTGGGGTAGGCCTATGTCCAGCAGTGGACGTCTTTCGGTTGATATGATGATGATGATGATGATGACATATTTATGAGATACTTAAATCGATACATATTTTTGCAATTACCACCTGAAACTGTACCAAATTCAAAAGTATCTGACAGCAAGACACCTTTTCTTTGTTGTAAAAAAGACTAACCAGGTCCAGTCTTTTTTATTATGATTATTTAAACGCAGATGTTTTCCTAAATAATTCCTGTCTGGAGTAGTCAAGTACTGATTACTAGCTTTTGCTCGTGACTTCTCAAATTTCTACTCTCTATTTCTCGTCTTTTGTCCTTAAATTAGTACATAACGTTTTCTCTCCGAGTCTTTGAGTTTCAATATCTGTTTGGAAAAAAAATATTAAACTTCAACAGAGTTATTTAAACTTAAGACACGTAGGTATAACTTGAGTTGTGGGCATAATGATTGTGCAAATATGATAAACCGAAGTAAAATATGCATTTTTAATCGTAAACAAGAGGTCAATGACTTTCAAGTCATTCCTTCGCGTCGTGTTTAACAGGTTTCTATATATATTAGTCATCTACTCGTGGCTCTATTCATGGCTTTTTTTTGTTAGTAGTAATTCAAAATTGAACAGTAATTCGTGACTGAGTTTTAATCCATAGTAGTAACTCGTAGCTTATTCGCATAGCTTTTCACGCTTACCACTGAACCCATTTAAATTAAACCTGGTATGGAGACAGTTTGAATCCTGGGGAAGGACATGGGATAGTTTTTATCCCGGAAATCATTCCCCATGAGAACGAAATGGGAGCGGAAGTTTGTATGGAGCTACAACATCGAGTTCCACGCGGAACTTTATTTTAGCGTTATTTTTATTTATTTTTAAGTAATATAGGTAATTGGGTTATTCTCTTTAGCCTTGGGGTACGGAACTCTTAAATATTTATATACAAATAAATAATTATTTTTTTGTCCGGTCCTCGGTCGTTCGTTGAGCCGGTTTTGAGATATTGAACTTTAAAATGAGAATGTCGAGCGTTTTTCAACTTTTCTAAGTTGTTGATTATTTTTATATTACGACGCTGGCAGATATGTACGGCCTGCCTGATGGTAAGCAGGCACCGCCTATGGACGCTTTTGCGACTCCAGAATCCTAGGCGCCCTGCCGGCCCTTTATTGATTTTAAGCTGAGAACAAATTATCGGACGCTCGACATTCTGGACGACACACGGCTGACGGACGCGGCTGACAGCCGCGACTGATAAATGTGTGAAGTTGAGCGGGATATAGTTTGCACAATTCAGTGTATGTATAATATGTATATTCATTATCAGCGCGTCCGATAATTTGTTGCCACATTAAGTATTCGTTGTTCTCGGCTAGAGACATGCAGCTCCCTCTCTCAACAAGGCGTAGCCACGGGAGCTCCGGTACAGTCGCCATCAGATATATAGGAGAATTAGGAATACAATGACTGCTTGTGGTAGTTGAAGTTTTTTTATCAGTTACAATAGTGGGAAAGAGACACGGTTATCTGTTGCCATGAGAGATACCGAGCTTTATTAATTTACGTAGTTGTGACCCGGTCGACCCTCAAATCTGACTGATAATGAAGGGATAAGCAATTGTAATAGGAGATTGCTTCTAATTCATAACATCATAACCCATATATAAATGTGTTATTTTGCATAAGTAAGTACTACGTCGGTGAAAAGTAAGCGTACGGTCCCCCGGTCCGCCTGATGGTAAGCGGTCAATTCAATTCAATTTGTTTATTAATTAAATATATAAATATAAATTAAACACGCCATAATTATAATTAAAATAGTTACATTTTTAATTTGATAATTATTTAATATCTATAGATACGGTTTAACGTTTTATCACTGTTCTGTCATTTAGTCACCAGAGCCTATGGACAATCCAGTTTTCCCGTGAATTGGAACCACAGGAGTCGAGCTACTACCGCCGAATAAAGCCCGTCACAGACGTAGCTATAATATATATATATTAATATACCGTAAGATACCGAAATATATATTATATCTGCGTGTGTGGACTCTGTCAACTAGTACGGAATATATATCGTAAGATGACTAGCTATAATATATATTTTGGTATATTAATATATATTATAGCTACGTCTGTGTCGGGCTTAAAGCCTAGATTAGAATATTTTACGTACTAGTCGACAGAGTCCACATACGCAGACATAATATATATTTTGGTGTATTAATATATCTTATAGCAAGGCATCTTACGATACCTTGCTATAAATATATATTATAGCTTGATATATCCTTTTCTGACGTGACTTTGTAAGTAACCGGTATATCTCCGTTTCTTTCACAATGTAGGTGCTAGACAGAGAGCGTACGCCCGCTCGGCTTGCTCGTTATTGCGTATATCACTTAGAAACATCCTGTACTTATTAAAATCGTGCGCTCGCTAGGACAGCAAGGAGTGTTTTATGAGGACAAAAATATATATTTTGGTATCTTTGTCGTGTGTGGTGCTTAGCTATAATGTAATATATATTTCGGTATCCTACGGTATATTAATATATATTATAGCTACGTCTGTGACGGGCTTTATACGGTATTTGACAAAAGTCAAATCAGCTTCTTTTTATGAATCGTCAATAACGCTCCGTTATAGTATCGAATGTGTAGGGATTACTTGCTTGTGACGTCACGATCAAACAACGTCCTTATTGTTAGTTTTTTATACATTTATAAATCTTAAATAGCAAATATAAATGAAAGATTGCTTTCCGAGTATGTTCGTAATGTTCATCTGTTGCAAATTAATAAATAATTTACTGTCACTGTTGTCAAATTATATCCTATTTTAGATGAAATTTGGTATGGATTTGGCCTGGGTTCTGGTCAAGGACATATGATACTTTTTAATTTCCCGAATCATCTCCTAAGGTGGTGAAATGGAGGGTGGACATTTTAATGGAAATGCAAGATGGAGTCTTGTTATTGCAACTAGGTATAGGTATCTGTCTGGCAATTGCAACTAAATTTAATAATGCCCTGTATGATCACTATCATATAGAGGGCATTATCAAATTTAGTTGCAATTACCAGACATATATAGGTATATATATAACTAGGTAGTTGCAATTACAAGACTCCATCTTAACGAGTTATAAACCGGCACATCTAGTTAATTTTCGTACATAGCTCGTACCTTCAGCGTCTGTAGAAATTAAAGTCCGTACGTACCTATAGCATTCAAAGATGGTATATAGGAGTCCTGTTTGAACGAATGATAAGATAAAAATCTTATCAGCGCACATACCGACAAGATTTTATATCGGTTCCCGCCTAAAGACATCGTTATTTTTAATCTCAAACCCCGAGAT
This sequence comes from Epinotia demarniana, assembly GCA_945867215.1. Lineage (NCBI taxonomy): Eukaryota > Metazoa > Arthropoda > Insecta > Lepidoptera > Tortricidae > Epinotia > Epinotia demarniana. The sequence goes on from OX244282.1 coordinate 5,798,843, forward strand.
TTTACAAAATTCTATAAAGACATTTCCCGTAAATGCGAGCCACGCAAAATGTCAAGAAATAGCAAAAATGTCAAGAAATAACAATGCCGATGGCATCTCCGTTTTCCTAATGACCAAGCCCTGTCAATCTGTTTAATTGACAGCTGCTCCCAGCGGCTATTTCCGTACAAGCCACAGGGGGAAAAAACGAGCAACGCTCGCCACGTGAAATCCAGACACCAAAGCCGCCAAAATAGTAAAACTATAAACTTCCCACCGAAACCAACCTGAATATCTCAACGTAACCGAGCGTCCAAAGTAACCTCAAATTTTACAAAATCAACATAGGACACGCGTAGTTATGTTGTTAAACAAACCCAACTCTATAATAATCCGCGCACCGTAATCAACAGTTATCGATCTTTTTAGCAAGGAAATACCGACGCATTGCGATCTGATAATACAAAACATGATCCACGAAACGTAATGTTGCTACGGCCATTTTCAACTAAACGATACTGTGAACATTGATACCAGTGTGACATTCTGCCTCCTAAAAGCGAAACTCACCCTTTCCACGTCGAGGTCGGTTCCTGTACACAGTCTCTTGCCACCACTACCGTTGTAAGCCATCGTGCACCACAAAACAAAACACAAATCACACCGAAACGCGTTTTCGTACGACGGAACTCGGTAACCACTGTTTCGAACGGCGGTCGCGGACAGACTGATTGAACGAATGGTAATTCTGACCGAACGTCTCGAATGAACTGCCGACGGCGACGGCGCGATGGAAAACGAATGGTTGCGGGTTGCCATATGGATTAATTTCATGTTGATGTTTTATTTTTACGCAAAATTTCTTGGGATTTAGATCTTATTACCAAAGAAATTGTTAAATCTGTGCTATTCAATTTTTTTTTTATTTTTTCTTCCTGGGTATCGATTACAATTATTATAAGAATCAATTTTGCATAGATTTTTGTTTGAAACGAAACGGAGAAGGGGTCATTAAACTTCGGCCTAACTGTCAAATCTTAGTCAGCTGATAATTAAATTAAGTTTTCATTTTCGATTCTTGTAAAAGCTTCACTGAAATGCTAAAGGAATTGTAATGGAAGGCTGTGTAGAAGAAGAGGAAATTAAAATAGAATATTATGACATCCCGGAAACGGATCCTTTGTGTGAGAAATTAGAAGAAAACTTGATAGGAAGCTGCGATGAATTTGTTTCGGCAAATACTATACAATGCGAGGTTTGTATTAAAAATGAACTGATAATGTTAATTGTCTCCTTTGTATAGATAAAATAATAAAAAGATGTACCTGCGTTGCCAAACTTAGATTGTTGTACTGGTTCCTTGCTTACTGGCTTATTTGGCTTCGGCCGTACTCTTCTGATTCGCAGATTTTTTAACTATAAATCAGTTTTAAAATCAGTTAACTACCAAGATATATAGATAAGTCACCGTTGTTTTCACGAATGCGCAGTTTTACTAATATTATAAATGGGAAAGTGTATGTAACGTGTGTGTTCGTTTATTTGTCCGTCTTTCACGGCAAAACGGAGCGACGAATTGACGTGATTTTTTAATCATAGTGAAATGGGGGGGTAAAAGTTTGTATGGAGCTGCAATATAAACGAGTTCCACGCGGGTGGAGTCGCGGGCAGAAGCTAGTTTTTATAATAAACTTTAGTAGCTTACCTATGTCATCCGTATTTTCAGATGCCTTTTAACAATGACGTCATATCACAGTTTGACGACACAGCTCGTCATTTTTCATCACCTGACGGAACCATTGGTGATAAAGAACAGGAAGACTTTGATGTTTATGTGAGTACATAATGTAGTTATTGTTTGTTATTACAATCAGAATTTATCATTTACTAGCTACCACTGTGTTTTCTATTACAAAAACTGCAAGAAAAGCTGCAGAATAAAATACCTATACTATGCATATACCCACTGGATGTTTAGATGTTTGTTACTCAATCAGGCAACAGCTGAACAAAGGATGAAATTATGCTTGGATTAAAATATAATATAGTTTGTATCACTGGTCCTCACAGAGGGAGTTGTAGGCGGAAGCTAGTAATTATTAATTGTAACCTAATAGGAATTACTAGACAGCTGAAAATAAAATAGTATTGCTAATCTTCTCACTCAATTGGTTTAACAAAAATTGTTTCCTTTTAATTTCAGCTCAATGCAGAACCAATTAACCAAATTAACTGGTACCGTGAAATTGATGACTCTGGCAAATTTGTCTGTCAATACTGTGACCTGACCTACTCAACCACCCAGACAATTCGCCACCATGTCAAAACGAAACATCCTACTGAAGCGAACACTTTGAAAAGTATCATCAAAAACAATAAGAGGAATCCTAAAATCAAATGCCATATTTGTAAGAAAATATTCAAAGTTATCAACTTGTTAAAAGAGCATATCAAAGAACATTACACGGAAAACTATGTTAAATCCTGTCAAGTATGCTTTGCCGCTTTTAATAATGAGCAAGAAATGACCGAACACATATATCAAGAGCACCAGCAACTAACAAACTTTAAAACATACTCATGTACCTTATGTGGCTATCAGACTCGAAAACTATCGCATTTCAAACAACATAGAAACACTCATATACTAACAAAACAAATGAAATGTGATTCATGTGATTATGCAACAAATTATTTACCAAACTTGAAGACTCATCAGCGAATTCATACCAATTATAAACCGTATTCTTGTACATTTGGTAACTGTGGTTACCGCTGCAGTGCAAGGTCTGCGTTAAGAAGCCACCAGCTTAAACACGATCCGGAAGCAAACATGCTGTATTGTGACAAATGTACTTATAGGACTGTATATAAGAGCTCCTTGAAGAAGCATATTGATAGTCATAAGAGGAACAGTTTAAAATTTATATAGAAGTTATGAAACTTCTACTTATATGAATGTTAGTTTATTTGCAGTATATTTAATAGAAGGCTTTATGTAAAACAAAAATAATTTTAGTACATTTTACACGGCTTTATCGGAGGCATTTTAAAGCTAAGCAATTTACGCCATCCAGTGAAATTGCTAACAATACGATATTCCCTTGGCTTTAAAATTATTTTATAGATTTTCTCTAAATAATATTTGGCATCTGATTATACTTTATAGTGATTATCATACAAAGTATTTATTTATTTATTTATTCCATAAATTAACACTTTACAGTCAAGCTACACGTGTTAACAGGAGGGTCATAAGATTAGCACAAAGTATAAGTTATACAATAAAAACAATTTGCTTACTACTTAAAACTAAATATTCTAAGATATATTGATGGAACTTGGAGTAGAAATAGACTCCAAGTACCGGGTGGCGAGTGAGAGAAATCGCGATTCAGAGCTGTAAAATATATCCAGTTCACTGTCGCTGTCTAGTATACCGTTCAGAAGAGTCAGTGCACGGTGAAGTGGAGATTGCGACAAGGCTCGCGTCCGCGACGGCGGGACGCCGAGCAGTGCGCGACGGTGACGGAGCTGAACACCTGTGATGGAGGGCACCCGTAATGGGATATGAGCAAGCAATGATGATCAAGTATTAACGAACATGCAAAGATTTTTTCCTTTCTCCATATTTGACGAATTGGACAGTTATAGGACTTATAGGCAATTTACAAATTATATATTTATTATTATTTATTATTTATTTATTTTTTGGGTTGGGTTCTATGTTTTATTCTGGTGATGTCTTACTACGAGACAGACTAAAAGTATTTAAATCAAGACTGAATAAAAAATATTCAACAATTAAAAATTTGTTTTATTCACTACCTTAAATTGTACAAGTCTACTTACATATTTAACAACAAAAGATATCTTAATTCCATGTACCTAAAGCTTGCAACCTAAATGGCTTTGCCGAAATATTTTCACTTGGGTATTTTAACAGTACAAATCAATATCAGTTTAAAAATGTCCATGTTAATCCCCTAGCCTGATCCCCCGGGGGAAAAAACGGTTAGGTTGTTAGGTGAACTGCGAGCCTACAGCGAGCGAGCCGAGCGTGACGCGGCAGCGTCCGGCGAAGCTCCGATTAATGTGGATAACGTGATAAATGTGGACTACAACTCATTATCCGCCGTCAGTGAGGAGAAGCATATGTCCAGCTGTGACCCACACTTATATTGTGCCATAGTCCATAGGTGTTATCCATGTTTAAATATTTATTTAAGAGGCAATGTGTGACCTCTTTAAAGACTATCATATTGCCTTTCATTTTTTTAAATAAGAATACATCTATTTATATCATTAAACTAGCTTCTGCCCGCGACTCCGTCCGCGTGGAAGTCGTTTATATCGTAGCTATACAAACTTTCACCCTCCGTCTCTTCAACTATCTCCATTAAAAAAATCAAGTCAATTCGTCGCTCCGTTTTGCCGTGAAAGACGGACAAACAAACAAACACACACACTTTCCCATTTATAATATTAGTTTGGATTAATTTACCTCATTGCGGTCAATCAACTTCAAAAATTATATGTGATTTAGTCCAGTTTTGGAAAAATTATGTGACAATTATAGTTCTATAAAAATTGTACCTACTGTAGTAAATATTCTCATTCATCGTACCTTACTTATTGATTTATTTAAAAAGACAGCATGCAGAACAGCTTTCGAGCTTTAAAATAAATTGAGGATAGACCAAGCTAAACTAAAAATAAAGTATTTCATGAGCTTTAAAATTGTACAGATTAAATAATCAATTTAATGTGAGAGACCTAAATCTAACGAGATACCGTTTCATTTCGAGTGTTCAAGCAAATTGTGCATTAATAGTTTCATTCTTCGGTTTAAAAATCTGATTTAGCATCACGATTCAATCGGATTGACAAAACTACAAATAAATCTACGGTTAAAATCACTTATTAAATGACAGGCGACATGTTCATGTTATGCGATTCAAGCGACACCGCCGCGAAAACACTCATCCTGAAGAAGAACTCTCAAAGAGTTCGAAACATGTCGCCTGTCGTGATATTTTATACGTGAGTTTAACCATGGATTTATGAGTAGTATTTTAGAAATGTTTCACGAAACTTTAAATTCGACAGACTGACTGAATAATTTGAATTACAGGACAGTTCAAGCAGTTTGTACTTCAGTATTTAATCAATAAATCATAGCTAAATATGCTTATGCCTATGTGTTGATACTCTCAGTGAGGTGTAGGTGTATGCCCGTCTACATAGAAGTTTCTAGTCGCTTTGGGGAGCTGCAACTCCAGGCCTTCCAGGTCCTTGGTCAGGGTTATTTGACAACCTGGAAATTTAAAACGGTAATTAATATTGAAAAGCTATATGGATAGTCAGGTATCATAAAAAAATTCACATTTGTGTCATTCATTCAAAAGGTCTCGCTTTGGCGGTGTCAATAAGGCACTATTTCCGTAGTGACCAAAATAGGCGTTATTGATATTGACATGAAAGCTCCCTCCTTTCACTTGAGGGTTACACACTTACAGTATTTATATTAATACCCATCTGCCCACAGAACAGAAAAAACATTTTTTTATATTCCGTGCATCTGCCCCAGAAGGAGTGTTACGTTTTTCATGAAATAACTGTCAACAGCACATTCAATAAGAAAGGTACTTAGTAAAATAGTTGCTGCAAGTAACTGCTTTTTATCCTCGATGTATATTGAATATAACTATTAATACTACTTCCAACTGGGTCTGGAGGACCCAAGATAGAAAAACATGGCAGGCTCTGGCTCGGCTCAAAATAGGGGTCTGGTGCATAATTTAAACTTAGCTAGTGATATTTAGTGTATTTAAGTCAGTGCAATTTAAGTTAATTTTTCTTTCAATATCCAAAATCATATCAAAACAGAAATATGTAGAAGGCTTTTTTATTTATTTTATTTTCTTTCATTTATTTATTACTACTTCCAATCAGAATACTCTATTTCATGACCAATGAAGGTGTTTCTGAAGCAGTAGAAGTTGCATGTGACATCTCCAATATACACCAGGCTACAGTGATAAGAGGCCTGTGCCCATCAGCAGTGACACATAACTTGAGACTATTCTATTCCATTCTATTCAGTTTTACTAAAAATCTCAATAATCTCAAAAAAGTCATATAATGATGATGACAGACTCACCTAATCTTGAATTCTCTTTCAAAAACGGTGCCATGTCAAGTAAATCATCCTCCTTTTCTTCAGAGGGAGGCAACTGGTCTACATAGTTGTTATGGACATACACATGACAGGTTGTACACGCTAGTGATGCTTCGCAGGCTCCTGAAAATAACAAAAATTGTTTAAGCTATGATGCATCATAGACAAATTAAAAATTTATGATTTGAATGCTATAGCATGTTTGTGACTTCCGAATGTATTAATAATCTTGACCTTGGCTATATCATTTACTTCAACAATTTATTAGTGCTGTGTGTTCATTGTTGTTGTTTGTTTTTAAATGATCTTTATTTCAAAATAAATACAATTTTACAAAGTACTTAACTGCATCAATGCATCAGTTATTTACAAATCATACTAAATTGGATAATACTTTATCAGGCTTAAACACCTATGAAAGTTTACGGCATCTGTTTTTTGAATAATACAATTTTAACATATTTTTATCAATTTCGCCAGGTTAAACTATACAATAACAATTGTGAATTCATTAGTAGTAAATTCACTTTTAGCTGTGTGTTCATTAAGTGTGTTAAAAATGTAGTTTTCAAATTCGCTTATCACAGATGGCACCTTGATGAAAATGCTGCTTTGCCCAGCGTTTTCACAATATATATTTTAACTGTCAGGATTTAGTATACAACTTACATGCATATTTCATATTAATCTACTTTACTTTCTTGGGAGTGGACAAGATTATTATTTTTTTAATATTAAACAAAAATCTGTATACATTATTACCTTCCATTTCAATTCCAAATCTATGAGCCAAATACAACACATTGTCACCGACCTTGCCTCTAACTGGATGTTTTTTGCCGTCCTTAGTCACATATACAATATTTACACTAGAAAAATAAATAGTACATATTGTTAGCAAATCTTTCGAGGAAACTTATATTCATAACTGCAAGGAATCAGTGCTTGTTTTGGTAGTATCAGACCTGCTGGTTGGGACTGTATAGAAGTGCCCACAGGAAAAACAAAAACGAAAAACACATAATCCTCCTAGCGTTATTCCTAGTTGGGTATTTTCTTGTATATTTTTGCCTATCTAGTTCACAATAATATCAATACTTACACTTCATCCTCTGACTTAGGATCCTGCCATTCGTATTCACCGTGTTTAAGAGCTGTGAAAGAGGAATTATATAAAGTATATACCTAATTAATTACCTACATAATAGGAAGAATTATAGTCAACCTGGAGTTACGTGAAACCGCCTGACAGAAGCGGAACGGGAGACACTTAACGCTCTTAAATTTGCCGCAAGTAAATAACGCTTAAAAACTGCTTGAAACATGTTGTAATTACTGCTTCATATCATTTAAAAACAACAAGTAAACAAATGGAGAGGTTATAAAATTATCACATAAACTCCGTCATTTTGCAGGGAGTGACAATTAAGAGGCGTTTAATACTTCGCCTTCACGTGTTTCTTTATAGCAGAGTAATTGAATTAGGGATATTAAATTAACTCTCTTAAATGTTATGGATGATGTCAATCAAATGTCTTCTATTTTCTTAAAGATGATATAGGGATATAAAAAGTGAGTAAAGCTGTAACAATACAAAGATATTATTTTTTATTCGGTTTACACTCACTTTGGGTTTAAAAAATACTAAAAACGCCTTCGTCTGACAGTTATGTGTTGCCATACGCTTACTTTTTCCAATGATAAAGGGAAAATACTGGGTGTCCCAATAAACGAATTTAGAAATCCATTCATAGACCGTTCTGACCACATAAGCTATTAAGTAATCCTTTAGTTTTGTATTTATGTTTTTGAAGTGAAAACTTCTTTAGCAGCGCTGAGCACTTTTTGGGATGGGCAAAAATTGTTAAACTCGCAACAATTTTGTGAGATCTCAGGAGGTCACGTGACCGTAGAATTGGGAGAGATTCGGGACGAGGCTTGGGGACGGGGGGGAAAACGGGGGTTTGACTAGGCGCACATAGTTCTAATTTGTACTTCATTGTTAGCAGTATAAGGTCGTAACACATTTTCCGTAAATGCAAATTCCATTTTGTTTTATCAAACTTTTATATTTTGCTGTTAGCTGATTCGACTTCATTCAAAACTGAACACTATTCGTAAGACTATTAATCCGTTAAACACTTGAAATTGCATATTCCGCAAATAAATTTGGAATTTAGTCCACGCGTCCTTTACCATTTTGCTATTGAGCAAATTCGAATAGTTCGAATTTGGACATTATCCATAAAGCTTTGAAAAATATTTAGCAATGGCAAAAACAGATTGGTATTTTATTTCATCGTCTCTTTCAACAATTTTGCTGAGTTAAGTTGAACTATAGCGTACTAATTAGGTTGTTATTATTAGATATATTGGCACGCAGGGTGAGGAAGGGGGGAGGGGATTTATGTTTTGTGCAAAATTAAAATTATTCAAGTTTTCACTTCTGCCGGCACTCCCGGAGTGCAACCCGGTCTTTTTTTCTATACCACGTCAGTGGCAAATAAGCGTACGTCGTGTTTGATGGTAAGCAGTTACCGTTGCCTATGGATGCCTGCAACTCTATGCCTGCCTGTGTTCTTTGGCATACTTGACAGCCTTCAAAATGGCAAAACACTCCCCAGCGAATATAGTGCAGGTATTTGGCAGTTGAAATTTATGTACCGAGTTAAGATTGTCGTGAATGAAGGCACATCCTATGGGCCCATCCTTGAACTTAGAGGCATCCGTATAGAGACGGTCCCAATCTTGCCTTTTTTCTCTCACCGATTTGATGAATTTTTCGTTGGCCGAAGAAGTGGACCTATCAACTCCAATTTTGTCTGTTTTCGGTTGGATCGTAATAGCAGCAAAAGGAATTGTGTATATAGGCATATAAGGGAGTTTTGATAAAGGGGATTCAATGCTATTACTATTCAATCTGATTAGGCTAGTCAACAAATTTGGAATAGGTTTTCCCGGCGCGGACCGGTTGGACTCCACGTGATCTCTTAACATATCCAACTTAGGGAAAATGGGGTGGTGCTCTAGTTGGGCGCTTCTGAATAGGTATCTGTCTGCCAGGAATTGGCGTCGTGCTTTGAGGGGGGGATAAACGCATTCCACTTGGAGAGCCCTAATAGTCGAAGATTTCATGGATCCCGTAACTATTCTAAGACCCTTGCTTTGTATATAATCCAGTTTTTTAAGATCTGATTTATTACATGGTTCAATCAATATAGAGCCAAAATCCAAGTGAGACCTGATTAGGGCATTATAAACCAATTTTTGCGAATAAGGATGGGCCCCCCACCATGCACCAGATAGGGCACGGATGACATTTAGGTTCTTTTCGCATTTTGCAACAACACTATTTATATGTTCCGTCGGGGACAGTTTGGAGTGATATGGGGATAGATGGTTGATCTTGAATACGGTGGTTGACACTTGACTGCTAATCCTTGTTTGACTGACAGGCCCATGTCAAAGACAATGTAGACTTTCTACTTTATTTCTTTTTTGACACAAGTTATATTATCTTCAATGCCAGTACCATAGTGTCTATAAGGTCAAACTAAGGTCAAACAAACATTTGTTAAAATATAGCTAACATGAATGTATTTTTGAACCACAATTAGAAATACTTGTTGTTAAGCTCTATCCGTCGAAACGGTTTTCGAATTTGACTTCATTGTACATTTGTAAGCGAAGCCAATTGCGTGGGCAGTTGAAAAATATGTAATCTATTAAACAATCCTCTTCACCATACTCACACAGAGGGGAATCTCTTAACTTAAAGTTAAAAAGCGCAGTCTGATGATGGTACTGGTATGTCTCTTCGAACGCATACTACTTCATAATTGGGTGTGATTCACGCATCGGCCGACATGCAGTCTGGCCAATATCAGCCCGTGTAGCTCCTATATTGGTTTGACTTTGAAATAAAGAGAAAACTGAGCACGTGTTTAACCATTTTTTCATATGTACATTTTTTTCTAAGTTATTGGTAAAAATAATCACTAAAAGAATTAACATGATACTAAACTAAAAAAAAAGAAAAAGCGAATTAAACTAAAACTAAAAAAATTGCCCCAGGTCGCTGCCAGGCGGTAGTGTGCCCAGATTGGTATTTATTTGATATCTTGATAATGATTAGTTTCGATGACGAACAACGAACGGAGCGCGGTACAAATAATGATAGTCACTAGCGTGACCCTCCGTAGTTATTCTTATTCCATCTACAAGCGGTTAAATTTTGCGTTAAAGTTTGTCAATTTGTTTTTTTATACACATATTTGGTAACAATCTTACACTGATCGACCTAGTCGCAAACTAAGCAAAGCACTATGGGTACTAGACGACGATATATATACTTATATAGAAAAATAAATACTTAAAAACATAGAAAAAATCTATGACTCAGGAATAAATATTCGTGCTCATCACACAAGTAAATTCCCTTACCGGGATTCGAATCCGGGACCTCCAGCTTCATAGGCAGGGTTCAACTAGGCTACAGGGGTCGTCAATTACAATTGTTCAATTTAATTTATTTGAATGAAATTCGTGGATAAGAAAACACCGGAGCAGATCATGCAAATTCCATGACAAAATTGTGATGCAATTTTCCAACTCGTTTGACAGTTGGATCAGCAGCGCAACATGCTTCCAGACAATAGGAATAAGTCAGCTTCTGAAAAATTGGGGTTGACAAATAATTACATATATAGAAGTTAATAAATAGACCATTAAGGTACACGCGACACATGCAAGTAATGTTATAATCGTAAGGGAAAATTTCAAAGGAAATATGATTACTTGAGCTGGCAACACTAAAATCGAAATGTCATATATTCTTGAAACGTCAATCTAGGCAGTATGGCCCATGGTCTTAGCCTGTCCGAATGGACGAATTTAAAAAAAAAAAAAAAAATCTTGAAACGTCAATAATCGCTAAAAGGCCATTTTGGCCAATTTTTGTAATGATTTATTTTATTATAAAGTTATTGATTTTTAGCACAAAGGTGTAGCGCAGCTGCCATGGAACATAGTTCATAATTAGTTTGATATGTGTTATAACTTTATTATTAATGGAATATCGGAATAAGTTACGTTTGTTTTCGTACACCGAAGAATGTTGGAATAAGATAAGTAAGTTCTTATTAGAATGACGTCGTGGCAACCAGTTTTTGTTTCACGATTAATTTATTTATCCAGCAACTTTATCTTTTTACTTTCTTTTGTTTTACATGTTACTACGATTTAAATTAAATATGGTTTTTGTCGGCCCTTGGTGTTATGTTCGCTTATCTAAATGTGATTATGTTTTACGGTATTCATGAACGGATTATTGTTATTACTTTCGTGTAGTTCTGTGACCTCCTGTTTTAATTGTGCGTTTCATTTAATTAAAATAATGTGTGTGCAAGTATAATTATGGTGTCCCTTTAATTATAAAACCCGTAATTAGTGCATGTATCAGAAGTTATAAATGGAACATAAAATTATATTCGTTTATTGCTCACCACGGTACATTGTTTTACAAATAAGTAATAGTATATCATGGACCCTGAAATACACCAATAGATTAAAAAAATATTTGGAAATTTATTGATTTAATATGAATCCTTTTTTATTTTATTTTTTTTACTTTAACTTTTAACATCTTCAAGTAATTGCCATGTACAGGGACAATATTATCAGAATGTTCCTTTATCCTTCCTTGTCTGATAAACTTTTTCCATTCCATTTCCAACTTATATTTCCAAAAAAATTGCTATATAGTTAAGGCCTTAATTTAATGTACACTTTAACTTTCTCATGTTTAACCGACTTCAAACATAAGGAGGAGGTTCTCAATTCAGTTGTATTTTTTTTTAATGTTTTTTTTTCTGTTTGTTACCTCAGAACATTGATGAGCCAATTCGAAATATTTTTTTTTGTTTGTATGTATATATATGCTTCCAGGTGGGTCCCATTTTTTTTTAAATTCAGTTAGATGATGGGATCCATTAGGAATTGAGGGAACTCCTCAATTTTATTAGGCATGTGTGTAGTAATTTTAGTATTTTCTATTATAACTTGTGTATTTACATCCGAAAATCATAAATTTGGTGGCGAGGAATTGATGATGAAGACCGCAGATGACTTCTCGAATTCCTCAATTATGTACTTAAAAGTGCAAAATTACGTCACAGGTTCTGATTAGATTCCGTTGAAATAGGAACTAATGAATTGCCATTGATGATGATTTTGGGGAATCAACGGAAGTCTTCAAATATTATCGGCCCACATACAGCGATTCGGTTTTTTCTATAGTAATCAACGCATTTGCTATCGGAAAGCAGTTCATGTGGTAAATTGACAATAAATGTGGTAATATTGTCGTGGCTTGGCGGAGTACTAAATTGAAGTTGGTTAAAACTTTGTTTTTAAAGTAAATTATCGTAACAACAATTACCCATACATTTTATATGGGTAATTGTCGTTATGAAAATGAGAAAGTTAAAGCGTAGATTAGATCTCCCTATTCTCTCTGTATTGGGAAAGTTCTCTCATATCCATTCACCAATTTTTATTCCACTACACGGAAAATTGCTAGTTGATTTATTATGCAGATAAAGTTAAGGTAGTCCTCCTTATCAAATTTTAGTCACGCCGGTGGGAATCCGCTTGTATGGGCGCTCCACCACTGCTGACCATGGAATTGTATAGTGTGCAGGATCCTATAATACAGAAACGTAGTCTCCAATGTCAAGCAAAACAAACAAAAATTCAATTCAATTGTTTATTGATAAAATATTAAAAAAAAATAGTAGGTGTAGAGTCCCTATAATATTGTCAAAATCATGTTGTTCACTTTATATAATACTTTAGTACAGTCAGCGTCATATAGTTAGTAGCAGCCAAGGTAGCCAAATATTTCGGTACACATCTTTAATACTGTAAGAATAAGGGTGTGTTTTGAAATATATGGCTGCTACCAACTAATGACGGTGACTGTACCAATACGATAGTATTGCAGGTTTTATAAAATTTTGTGACAACATTCTAAAAGTGAAACTTCATTTCATGGAAAAAATATAGATTAATTAAGTCGGTTATAGCCCTAAGAGTAAGGCATACCTACTAGTACTTTCACTGTCTAACTAAACAGCAAGTACTAAGCTTGTGTAGACTGCACCTTAATTAAATTCCAGTGCACACTTTGTTTGATGTATATTGATGCAAGAATGTCAAGATTGGATTATTATTTTGTGTAACAACAATAAATTCTTGGTGAATGTGTAAATAATTTACCAATCTCACTCAGTGACCAGTCATTTACACAAACTGCCAATTCCATACAGAGCTTGAGACTGCATGAAGCTATAAGCAATTTCTCCATCTCATATGTTATTTCTGTAAAACAGCGCCATGTAGTGTGACAGTTATTTCTATAACATATCTTAGTGTGGATTATGTCCTTTTCATCCGACATATTCTATAGTAATACTGATAATGATTAAAACCGGCACTCCCGCGAAAATACTCATCCTGAAAATAAACTCTCGAAGAGTTCGAAACATGTCACCCGTGGTGACATTCGATATACGTTAGTTTAACCATGGAATGATTATTATTATTATTTCTGGTAGTAGCTTCCGGACCGTGAGAGCCCTTATGAGCGACCATCGCTGATCTATTGTGATCACCACATACTACAATTCTTGGTTATGGAATAATTAGTATTATTTTAAACATGTCTCACCAAAGTTTAAATTAGACTTCTAAGTTAAATTAGACTTCTTTCTTTTCAGATATTTTTTTGCATAATATATCGCATAATGATGTCAATAAAGCAAGAAAAGATTGAATATGATGATGTTAAACCAGATTTGTCAGCCCTTAAAATTAAGATTAAGATTGAAAAAGAGGAGAGAAAAGATCCAACGTCTTATCTCCCTGAAGAGCCCATGACCTATGAATTAAAAAAGAAGAAAAAGAAAAAAAAGAAGCACAGACAAGAGGATCCGTTTAAAGACATAGAGGAGAAAACACCAGTTGACATCATAAAAGATTTCGATTCTGTGGTTGAATTTGCACCATGCCTAGATCCTGAAGTCAATATAAAAGTTGAAAACATTGAAGTAGAATTGGATTTCAATGATGTAAGTAGGCTTACAAGTATAGTGATTCCATGTGACAAGTGTATTGCGGTCCACTGTAGCCGAGCGGAAAGGCCCTTTTAATCTGGAGGGTTCGAACCCGGACTCGTACTACTACTGGGGTTTTAAAATAAAAATATCATTTGACATTTAACAGTAGCTTTTCGGTGAAGTAAAACATCGTGAGGAAAACGGTCTAATACCAATAAGGTCTAGTTTTCCCTTTGAAAGGTCAGTTGACTGTCGCTTTCGTAAAACTAGTGCCAACGCCAAATCTTGGGATTAGATGCCAAAGCGAACCCAGCACTACCGGGAAAACAGCTAGGAAGTACATACACGTCAGTGTATTGGCGAGGCAGTAGCCGTATACAGTAGGTAGGTTCTAAATTGAGAGATCATTAAATTGTATTTTCGACATCTACTTTCAACTTGTTTACACAGCAGTGGCGGCTCGTGAGAATTTTCACTGGACAACCCGGAGCAAAAATGGCTGTTTTTGATGATTTACGAGTTCGGTAACATAATATTAAGACATTTTAGGCGAGCTGGTGGAAATCGGCTTGTATGGGCGCTCCGCCAGTGTTAGGCAATAATGTTGATTAGACCATGAAGTCCATGAAGCAATAAATAAAGCATGAAGTAATAATTATTAATTATATATTAAGCTCTTTTTGTAGGTTTCAGGGTTGCGGTTTCAAATACAAAAGGCACACAATACTGAAGACTTGATTTAATAAGTTTAATTTAGAAATGGACGACTGTAATTGAGAGCTATTAACTTTTTAATTACTGATTATTATATTAGGTATGGTTCATAAAAGAAAAGGAACGGGTTTTTACGAGTTTAATCGCTTTTGAAAAGGTATAATATAGAAAAACTTTTCTCAATAGAAATAGAAACGGTACCAGAACCAATGTTCTGGTTGGTTCTTTCTAGGCCAGGCTCTAGGGCAGGGTTGTTAAGTGAGGTAGGGCACAGCGAAATGTCATCCCGCTCGAATGTGGAGCAGCCCAACTGGGAAAGTACCTCCGCCTTGCAGAAGACCACAGCCATAATAACACTACTACAAGGTGAGCAAGGTCGCCAGAGCTCCCGAGGACGCGTTGTGTTGAGAGCAAGGGCATTTGTGCCTTCAGCTGTCAACACGGCGAATCCTGCAACATATCAAGGGTCGGCAACGCCCATGTTACTCCTGCGGTGTCTGCTTACCATCGGGCGGGCCGTACGCTCGTTTGCCACCGTCGTTGACGCGACGGTGTTTGGCTAGAGATAAAATTACAACACACTGTGTCTATTGTACATGAAGATATTCTTAATGATAATCTTTTCATTTCAGTTTGCGGAAAATGGTGACCTTATGGTGGAAGGACCTCACAGTGAGGATAGTCAAGAACCAGAAGTGAAAATCGAACCGCAAAATCATGAGGCTGTCATTCTCACGTTTGAAAGTATAATTAATGAGAAAAACGATAAGACAGTTTTAGGTTACAGTCAGGAGACTGGTCTCAAAGCTGCCCCCAACCATGTTTGCAAGATATGCCATCTAATTTTTCAGACTCAAAGAACTTTACGTATGCACCAGAAAAGGAAGCATCAAGTGTTCAGGAAGGCTTTTAAACACATATGTGATTACTGTGGCATGTCATATGAGATGAAGAATAGCTTGGCAGCTCACATTAAAAGGAAACATGGTCCTAACTCGTCTCCAGACGATAAAGAGGAGCGAACATGCGAAATTTGTGCACTAGTGTTCAAAGGAATGACGAGGTTAAGAATGCACATGAGGAGAAAACATGATCTCTTTGAAGACTCCTTCCAACATGAGTGCGAAGAGTGTGGGTTAACCTATGACAAATATAGGAGCCTGATTGTCCATATACAAAGAAAACACTCAAAGGTTGCCAAACCAGCGCAAACGCAATGGTTCAACTGTCCGTTTTGCCCTAAAATCTTCACCAAACGAGAGACGTACGCAAGACACGTGCAAAGAAAGCATAGGATCAATGAAGATGGCACGGAGCAAGGTGATATAACGCCGGAAATTCTAGAAGGTTGCATTAACAAGGAAACTGGGGAGATATCTTGTAATGAATGTCCGCAGGTATTCTCGTCTTTAAATTTCTTGAAACTGCACATGAGGCGGAAACATAACGCGTTGAAAGAGGACTTTAGATTGAAATGTATGATTTGTAACTTGTCTTATGACAAGATTGAGAGTCTAAAACGGCATGTGAGAAGGAAACACGATGGCGGTGCTCATTGTGAAGTATGTAATAAGCAGTTTGATACGAGAGAACAGTATTTAAGTCATTCCCATGTAAAAGTCATAAAGGAATGCCCAATTTGTGGCTTAATCTTCTCTTCACAGGGTGGTTTAGGGAAGCATATGAGGTGCACACATAAAATCGACACACCAAAAACTGTGTTTTGTAATATTTGTAACGAAGGTTTCCATGATAAGCGGCAATTGAAACCGCATTTCTTAAAAGTGCATTTAAAGGTGTCATACACTTGTAGGTTTTGCATGAAGGTGTTCAAAGCGAAGGAAAGTTACAGACGTCACATTTTGTTCAAACATCCAGCGCCAAGTCATCGTAACAGTGAGCTGCAGAAGTGTGAACAATGTTCAGAGACTTTTCCAGACGAATTTGAACTCAGTCGTCATGTTCACACGGTCCATTCTAAAAAAGTTGATTTAGAAAACAGTTTATTTGACATCAAGAAGGAAGAAGATGTAAAAGACTTGTTTCAATGCACAAAGTGCCCAGAGAACTACCCAACGTGGGATCAGCTTAGGCTACATTACGAGCTAAACCACCATACAGTTCAGGACACGCAGTGTCAAATATGCGGCCAAATCCTGCCTACAACGGAACTTGCCAAACATATAAAGCAGGAACACACGGTTGACACGGTCCTTCAGTGTAAACATTGCGAATTTAAAACCACCATCAAAGCTAGCATGACACAGCATATGCTCAGACATAAAAACGCTACTACTATACATTGTGAATATCCTGGTTGTAAATTCAAGTCATTTTACGAAGATGCAATGGTTAAGCATAAGAAAAAACATATAGATCAGGGTGTGAAGTTACAATGCAGTAGGTGTCCGTTTCAAACTATGAATAAGTACATTTTGAGGTACCATGAAGAAGCACATGTTACTGGGAAAAAAAGATATAATTGTGACCAATGCGACTATGCTACAATACTACCTGCTAACTTGGTGCAACATAAATATAAGCATTCGACAGAAAAGAGGTTCCGATGCGAATATTGTCCGTTCGCTACTAAGTATAATACATCGTTACGTTTTCATGTTAAGAAAAAACACTGTGATCTCCCGTCTTTAATTTGAAGGTTTATGTTGTTATATTATTAAAATATTTGGTGTTTTTAGTCGTTTCTGTTACCCATTTCCATGGTTTATTAACGAATATTCATTAAATGCTAATGGAAAATGTTATCCTATAAAAACATTCCATGTAAAAAATACACCAAGACTCGAGACTTCCACCGTACAAAAGTTGTGAGAAATTCCGTCGAGCTAAGTCATCATTCTTATTATATCAGGCTTCGAGAAAAGGATGGAACGGCCGTGCCTTCTCATACTGGACTTGATCAGATCTAGACTGAAATTAGTGCTATACGAACAGTTCTAGTAGGTATGTAGTAAAAATGTATGCCAACAGATGGCGTGGCATTCAAGCTACGAATCGTGTCAACGGCGCTACCACAACCACAAACTACTAAGAGAAAAGTATGGCGCTACCACGAAAATCGAATCCCGAAGTTCGTGTACTTTCATCCCTGTTACTCGAGTAAAGTAAGTAGAGATGGAAATACCCGAACTACGAAGTTCGTGGTTATGGCTCAAGTCCTACTGTCCTAGTGTAAATCGTGCCTACAAAAAAAAAGCGGATATTGTGACAATCGATTTACTCTAGCTACATCACTCTTTACGTCATATTGGAACTGTCAAAAGACCAGTCACAAATCTCGTAGACTGTAACGCAAAGTAACTTGTTAAATAAATAGATAACTTATTTTCTAATTATGTTTGTCAGTTAAGTTATGTAAAGATGATGATGTTGACTTAGTTTGTTTGGCAGATGAAATAATGAGTTAAGATTTACAGATGTAATAACTAAATTAAATGATAAGTAGCTAACAAATATTTTGTGGAGTAAAAGCCATGAGTTATATTAATGGAAGTACAAACTTTTGTGAATAGTACCTAAGTTATTCATTAGTAAGAGAATTTTCTTTCTTTGTCGTGAAGCTTCCTCCAACCAAGCCCAGCACAGATTACTAATATGTAGCTAAGCTAGTAGTATATTACACTCTTATTTATGACCAAGCCCACAATGATTCATGTGGATGTTTCTATTTAGTATTCTTTAGAGCGATATGCCACAGTGTCCCTAAGTTTACTATTGAAATATAGTTAAATTGTGTACTCTGCCAAAGAGCAATAAGTGTCATTTTGTGGTGACAACATAGCTTGCGCTAACATGGCAACAATTAAATTATGACACATAGCGTCAAACGGAACGTGCCCATAATATAATTTGTCAAAGTGCTTTGCGTGATAATTTTATAACAAAAGAAAAGGTTATTTAAAAACAATGAAGAGATGATAATAACTTACTTATAGGCTTAAATATCTTTAAATAATTGTGTGTGTTTATTTTTACGGATGCACCAACATTATATTATAAATAAATGTGAGTGAGGGCATTCCCAATGTTATCAAACAAGAGTATTCTAGACTAGGATAGAAGGCTTTAATTTGCCTGATGATTCCGCGATGATTATATCGCTGATACACCATTATTAAGTAGCGGACGTGTTTTTATTTTAGTGTCTGTACATTGCAAACCCTTTAAACATGGATTTACTAAGTCTTCCAGTTGTTATGATCGAGAATATACTCTCGTATTTATCTTATGATGAAATCGCGAAGAATAGAGTGGTAAGTGGCTTTTGTGTGATTATTTAAATATTCGAGGAAGTATTCATATTTGGAGTATATTTTGTAAATGTTTGCATTACAAGAGCTTTATCTAACTTTTAGTTATATAAGTTAATTGTCTTGTTGAAAATACTCCAGAATATCAGACTTCTTAAAGCAAAAGTTATTTTTATTTTTATTTATCTTAACTCTTTCGTATTATTTTTTGGCCTACTTAATACATATTATGGCATGGTATAATAGTATCGTGGGAGGTATAATAGTATTGTGAGAGGTATAATTCTATTTTATTTTAATAATAGCTATCAACCCTGTATGAATACACACATAATATTGATATAAAATATATATTCTAATATTGGACATTGTTACATATTATTGAAAACTACATACGATGCTTTTACGTCCATTAAACGGTTAAGGATATCCAGAAAGTACATTGTATACATTTGTAACATATTTTTGAAGCAATATAAGTGTTTCTGGAGATTATCTCTAGCATACAAACTTACAAAGCTACAACCTCACTGACTTCCTTTATAATCATCCTGCTAGGTTTTCGCGGTAGTTCCGTAGACTTTTCCGTTTTATTTAATAAAATAAATAAATAGTAAGATTAAACTGGGCCAGCGAGGGACTGCGGGTCCATTCCCTCCCATACAAGAGATGAAGCACAGGCTTCATGTGGGACTTAATTATAAAGGATGATTAGGGTGACAGTGATCATTCATACATTTTGTTCTATTTCTAGGTATGCAGAGCCTTCAATGATCTGTCAATGCGGATGCTGAACCGAGGGTTCCTGATGATAGAGAGACGTCATGCCCTAGCGCTAAAAAGTGTGAAGGCACAGCTGCCCAGACGGGAGTCAGAACGCAGGTAACTAACCGGACACCTGCATATGACTTACAAACTTCTGGCCTAATGTTTCATGACACGATTCCAAAAGGTTAAGAATAAATATACTATGCGACAGCCTCTGAGCATTTCCATTCAGATTCAGCTCTATTCTCATGCAAACATAGAACATGTTTGTTTGTGAAATA
Organism: Epinotia demarniana; assembly: GCA_945867215.1. Taxonomy (NCBI): domain Eukaryota; kingdom Metazoa; phylum Arthropoda; class Insecta; order Lepidoptera; family Tortricidae; genus Epinotia; species Epinotia demarniana. The sequence goes on from OX244282.1 coordinate 5,819,154, forward strand.
TGAATCAAGCTAATAAGAAAGCGAATAGGAAAATGACTTCCTGCCCAAGTGGACAAGATTGCCATAAGACCGAGATACTTGGAAAACTTTAGAGGAGGCCTTTGTGACACTGACAACCTATGCAATAAAGTAAATAAACAAATAAAATAATATTAAATTGTAAAAAGACAGTGAATAAAGTACTATTTGTACTTTGTACTTAATAAGAAAATAGAGCTGGATTTCGATTTGTAAATTTTTTTATGAAATTAGAGAAAAATAACAGCATATTTTGTAAAAGGTTTAATCTCCATTTAAATGGAATGTAATGTACATTCCATTTAAATGGAGATTAAACCTGTTGCTCATTAGTAGAGTTGGGCCATTTGGTGGCATTGGGGTGAACAAAGAGCAATGGAGTTGTTGTTATACATATATTTTTGATTTAATGAATGAATGAATAAATGATTGATAAACGAATAATGTGTAATTAAATTTATCCATTTCATACAAGTAAATTGATTCACAAACGGATTTTTCACAAGTTGAGAAACCGTATAACGCCAGCTAATATGAAACAAATTGCCATAGTATATGCTTTTCATAATCTTGACAACCGTTTAACATCAGAAAGAAGATAATATGCAAGATTTAGATACTTTAATTCCAGGTGCAAGTTGTTCAAGCTCTTGAATACATAATCATTTTCGCAAACAAGTAAAATTTATTTAAATGATATATTATAAAATCTTCATTGTAATTTACAGTATTGCATTGCAGGTGTCGTCAAAAATATATTTTAAACATGTTTCTAGTAAAATATGTGATGAATCAACAAACCTAAATTGTTTACTTTATTCATGTTCATACAATTGAAACGCAAAGGTGATATATCATTGGCCGGTACTGTAATATAGATTTATCATTCAGTTATTCAAGTAAAAAAATATACAATGGCGACTCCACTCCATTGCTCGTTCTAAACTGCCACCAGAATCCTAACCCTACTCATTAGTAAACAGTTCTCGCTTGATCTGAGACATTCTTTTTGCAAAAAAAATATTTTACTCAAACTTGAAGACTTTTTTTAATTCAATTTGTCTCCCCCCATTTCATCCCCATTTCAGGGATAAACACTCATATCCATATAAACAAATATCTATAAACATCATATTACACCTTAATCGGTTTAGCGGATTAAGCGTGAAGAGGTGACAGCCAGACTGACCGACACACTTTCGCATTTATAATGTTAGTATCCACGTCTACGTCATAATAATAATAACAATAAATACTCTTTATTGAACCACAATAAGAGAGAAACATCTTACAAAAAAAATAGGTTAGTAGATAATGCTAACAACAGGCGGTCTTATAGCTTTAAAGCGATCTCTTCCAGACAACCGCGTCATGTAAGTTAAGAAGAAATATGTACACGCGGCTTTATTGCCTTAACATTAAGATCGTGTATACACATGTTTTTGTAACATTGGCCGTTTCGATCGCTTTGTAGTTGACTGTACCACAGTGAAAGATTTATTGGGCTTAGTCTAGCTAGTTGAAACTGTGTACTTGATGCTCCCTAATATTTATGTATTCACTAGCTTCTGCCCGCGACTCCGTCCGCGTGGAACTCGTTTATATCGCAGCTCCATACAAACCTTTACCCCCCATTTCACTCCCTTAGGGGATGATTTCGGGAATAAAAACTATCCTATGTCACTCTCCATCCCTTCAACTATCTCCACTTAAAAAATAACGTCAATTCGTCGCTCCGTTTTGACGTGAAAGACTGACAAACAAACAAACACACACATACACTTTCCCATTTATAATATTAGTATGGATTTAAGTGGCTCTTTACCCCATTAAGACTAGAGTCCCAGGAGTTTCTTTTCGCAAAAGTAGGTAGTACAAAATGACTTCATTTCAAATGTAAACACATTATGAGATTATGACGGTGCAAAACTGTGAGTAGTACGATCTCGCATAAATGTATAAACAAACACTGGCATATGGTTATATATTACATTTGTATTTATTAGCTTGCACAAACAATGATGTCAAGTTCACGTTTGTGAGGTCATTTGTCATTTATATGTGCTAGTCACGTGTACGTCTTTATTAACCCCCGACGCAAAGAGAGGGGTGTTATGACTTATGAGTTTAACGTGTCTGTGTGTCTGTGTATCTGTCTGTGGTAGCGTTGCTCCCTAATTGATGGACCGATTTGAATGCGGTTTTTTTGTGTCATAGATAATTTTATCCCGAGTGTTCTTAGCCATGTTTCATGAAAATCTGTTCAGCCGTTTTTAAGATATTGGACTATGAAATGAAAATGTCAGGGGTTTTCAACTTTTCTAAGTTGTAGTTATTTTATGTTTTAAAGCTTTACATTTAGAATTCATACTAATATTATAAATACGAGTGTGTCTGTCTATTCACGCTTCAACCGCTGAACCGATTTAGATGAAATTTGGTATCGAGATAGTTTGAATACCGGGGAGGGACATAGGATACTTTTTATCCCGGAAATCATTTCCTGAGGGGGTTAAATGGGTGATGAAAGTTTGTATGGGGCTACGATATAAACGAGTTCCACATTCTCTGCAATCAGTTATCTTTTATTTATTTAGTAAATTTTATGTGTAGTTGACAAGATTACATCTCTATTAATTTGTATAATAATAATAAACTTACAAACTCATGTTTAAAAATAGTTAAATTAAACCTTTTTTGCCTCACAGGGAATCGTAGTTCAGGCTCTTGTAATTATCTCTTAAAAATCATTGTACATTTTAGCATATAGTCATATGTCTTTAAAACAACTTTTCAATGAATTATTCTATTCTATTCTTTTTTTCAGACACCACCCTCTGGCACGCCACTGCGATATCCTAACATCCATAGAGACTCGTATATCAATGCTCAACATGACGTATTCTAAATTCATAGACACTGGAGATTGCTGTTTTATACCCGGAAAGGTAATTCACTCGGACATGTTTGAAATTTTTCCTACAAATTAAGGATATTTTAGTGCCGTCTATCCTCGTGCCGCCCACTGTGCAACAAAATGTACATCCGATTTTGATTGAATATAAACCTTTTACAACACAATTAAGGTGGTATTTGTTTTGTTTCATTCGATTTTAGAACACAATCTAGTGTAAATTGTTTCACTAGATTTGAACAAATACTATCTTAACAAATAGCAGTATAGGCGGTCGTGGGTTCGAATCCCGGCTCGTATCAATGAGTTTTTCGGAACTTATGAAGCTTTTCGACGAAGGAACTTTTCGACGAAGGAAAACATCGTGAGGAAACCGGTCTAATACCAATAAGGTCTTGTTTTCCCTCTGGGTTGGAAGGTCTGATGGCAGTCGTTTTCGTAAATCTAACGCCTAACTCAAATCTTCAGATAATGTGTCAAAGCAGACCACGGACCACTAGGACGACATTTTAGAACAAAATAAGTTGAGCTCTATTTCCTAAATAATTTGATTCTTTTACTGACCAAATTTCTGGCACGAGGCTATCGCTGCCATATCACATTTTCTCCAACTGTAAACCGACCATACGCTATTTGACAAAAGTCAAATCAGCTTATTTTTATGATACGTCAAAAACGCTCCTTTAGTATGGAATTCGATGGATTCTGTAATCCTGTGATTGTGACGTCAAAATCAAACAACGTCCTTATTGTTAGTTTTTCATCATCATCACACAGGATGTACGATGTGTTTCTCATCAGAACACGATGCTTGTTATGCCCTTGGTCGGTTCACACCCCATTTTTGGTACATCCTGTATACGCCATGTATTTTTGGTACACCTGTATACGCCATGTATTTTTCCCCAGGTAATAGATGAAATCCGTCGCGTCCTCCACATTGCTGAGGATGCGCAATCCGCGCCCCGGGCCCACGAGGTCCTTCAAGAGTTGCGTGACATATCCAGCATGGCCATAGAGCATTTCGACGATAAGATCTCTCCGGCGCTGCGCGTGCGCCAACAACAGCAGGCGCAGCCGCAAGCGCCCAGAGCACACGGTAAGGAAAAGGACAGCGTCATACGCTAGAGGGAGACATGATGTAGGTTGGGTCAAAATTTCAGCGGTCTATCTATTACGGTTTGGAAGATACAGGCGTTTATAGTGTCTAGTGCGGCCGCCGTTCCGTAATTATCTCGGTCATTGACCTCTCACTACGGTCGCTGACACTCCTTCAAGAGCTGCCGGACAGGCCCAGAGCACACGGTAAGGAAAAGGACAGCGTCATACGCTAGAGGGAGACATGATGTAGGTTGGGTCAAAATTTCAGCGGTCTATCTATTACGGTTTGGAAGATACAGGCGTTTATAGTGTCTAGTGCGGCCGCCGTTCCGTAATTATCTCGGTCATTGACCTCTCACTACGGTCGCTGACACTCCTTCAAGAGCTGCCGGACAGGCCCAGAGCACACGGTAAGGAAAAGGACAGCGTCATACGCTAGAGGGAGTCATGGTGTAGGTTGGGTCAAAACAGCTGTCTATCTATTACGGTTTGGAAGATACAGGCGTTTACAGTGTCTAGTGCGGCCGCCGCTCCGTAATTATCTCGGTCATTGACCTCTCACTACGGTCGCTCACACTCCTTCAATATTATTCAAGGTAAAAAAAAAATTGTCGCGAGGCAACTGATTGAAACGCGGTAGCCTGAAATTGTGTACGCTGTTTATATAATGAAATTTTTATACCATCTCTCCTAGTGCGACCGGAGCCGAGTAAGCGAGCGAAGGAAAAATAAATAAAAAAATCGGTAGGCAACCGCTTGAAAATTGTCATGCTTGTTCTTCATCACATACATACACTGTAAAAAAAATGCCATCCCTCCCGGCCGGGCGGTTATCGAGCCATCAGAGCTGGAATCCGGAAAAAAATGGTGATGGACGACAACTTAGGAAAAAGGCACTTAACAGTTGTCAAAGTACAGTCGGCAATAAAAGCTTGTACCAAAAATTTCTTTTTTTGGTTTTTTTTTGTTCCACATTTATATATTTTTTTTATCTAATGTTTATATGTTTTTCAGTGTTCTCCCCACTTGCGATACGCCAAGAGGTCTGTTCCCTGCGCCGGCGCTCCATACTGAACGCGAAACTGTCTCTCTACCTGGCTACGCAGTACAAGAAGTACCACAACAAAGTGAGTTCATCGATTAACTTACCTTTAAAGAACCTGTGTGAGCTATGTCAAAGTCATCCTCCTTTGGCATCTCTCATACATGAGAGGAGGCCTGTGCCCAGCAGTGGGACGTATATAGGCTGATGATGTGATGTGATGTGATGTGATAGGTGACAAGTATATGACGGCATAGGTGGCAAGTATATGTCGCACGCAAGATGAGCTATCCGTCCCTTTAAAGTGTTTATTTTTAACCCCCGACGCAAAGAGAGGGGTGTACAAGTTTAACGTGTCTGTGTATCTGTCTGTGGTATCGTAGCTCCAAAACGGATGGACTGATCTGAATGCGGTTTTTTTGTGTCATAGATGATTTAATCCAAACGTTCTTAGCCATGTTTCATGAAAATCTCTTCAGCCGTTTTTGAGATATTGGACTTTGAAATGAAACGGGGGTTTTTCAACCTTTCAAGTTGTAGTTATTTTTTTTTATAAAAACTGTCATTGACCCTACGGTCTGTCTAGTATCACCTGATGGTAAGCGACGACCGACGTCAGAGCCTAAGTTGAAGCTCACTTTTTAATTACAACTGGAGGCTATAACTGCTAATAGCCTCAAGTTCTAATAAGGGTGTAGACTCGTTTATCATTACTCCAAATGAAAGAAGGCAAAAAATATGCCTAGTGACGAAAATCCCATTCAGATATCTCAAAGAATTACGACGCTTTAACCGTTTTAATATAGCTTGTTAGAGAGAGAAAACGCAAACAGTGTGTGACGTCACATTATTGGATGCTGCCGGGGGGGCCGCGTCGAACACGATGGGGCGCGGCACGTTGCCGTCTATTAGTGACGTCACAATCTTCCAGCGTCATCGTTTCATATGAAGTTGCGTTTTGCGAAAACGGGACAGAACATACCCCTTCTTAAAACTTTGGACACTCATAAATTCGTGATTATTTAACCTATTGCATTAGTTTTTTCAACAAGGAAATGTAGGCAATTGCCTCCAGGACTTGCATCTGTCTATCGCACGCGCCAGGAGAGAGGCAAAACTGTGTGTAACAGATAGCATTTTTGAAGTGAAAACTTCTTTAGCGCTGTGGATTTTTTTGGGATGGGGAAAAATTGTTAAACTCGCGACAGGTGTAGGAGCGTAGGGGCTCACGTGACGTGTAGGAGTGTAGGATTTGACGTTTCCAATCGCCGGAATACAATAAGCGGGAGTTGCGCTGTGTTTTTGTTATCAAAAATTAAATTTTCAAAAATTAAAGTTTTTTTTAAGCAATTCGCAAGGTTTCACTTCTGCTGGCACTCCCGGAGTGCAACCCGGTCTTTTGTTTATACCTACTTGCGCCGCGTATAGGCACTTCACAATCCTCTTAAGGGATGATGTCTCAGAAAAAACTATAGTTTGTCCAGCAGTGGACGACCTCCGACCTAATTATGATGATGATGGTAGATAGTGTATTGTATCGGGGTCCGTTTCCAGCAGATGATGGAGTACCAGAAGATCGCGTGGCGGCAGCGCGCGGTGATCCGGCGCATGCTGCAGCGGCAGCGGCGGCAGGAGGCCACCATAGGTGCGCGACTAAATTAAATAAACGATTTTTCATTCTGTAATGCTGGGGCCACACTAACGAGAAATGCCATTGATTATAATTTAACTAGCTTCTGCCCGCGACTCCGTCCGCGTGGAACTCGTTTATATCGCAGCCACATCCAAACTTTTACCCCTAAATTTCACCCCCTTAGACTACTACTACTACGGTAGCCTAGCGGTTCAGGCGTGCGGCTGTCAAACGGCGGTCGTGGGTTCGAATCCCGGCTCGTACCAATGAGTTTTTCGGAACTTATGTACGGAATATTATTTGATATTTACCGTTAGCTTTTCGGTGAAGGAAAAACATTGTGAGGAAACCTGCATACATCCACGAAGAAATTCAAAGGTGTATGTGAAGTCCCCAACCCGCACTGGGCCAGCGTGCGGACTACTGCCCGCTCCCTCTCATCCATGACAAGAGGCATGTGCCCGGCAGTGTTAGTAGGCTGATTTATTTATTTTATACCTTTTTCAGCGGAACTCAAGAGACGTATAGATGAGTGCGACGTACGCTACAGCGAGCTCACTCACACTAAACCTGCGGTTAGCGCGAGCATTTCCGGTAATTATATTTAATTAAAAAAAACTCCCCCCCGTGTGGTGTCGGGTTAGAATTTCACCACCCCCTTTCTTCCCGTGGGTGTCGTAAAAGTCGGCTAAGGGAGCAGGGTTAAAGTGTGTTGTGGGCGATGGGCTAGCAACCTGTCACTGCAATATCACATTTTGTCGATCTTTTATACCCACATTTATGCTAAAAGTGGCGCTGGAACATACGTTTCATGTGCTCTGCCTACCCCTTTTAGGGATAAAGGCGTGAATGTATGTATGTATGTATGTAAAAAAACTTATTTTACACACAATATATATATGAACGCAATATAAGCATAATGGAGTGCCGTAAGAATTATAGGTACCTCGGAATACACTGGACGGATTTTTAAAAACCATCGCGTTTTTAACCCCCGATGCAAAGAGAGGGGTGTTATAAGTTTAACGTGTCTGTGTATCTGTATATCTGTCTGTGGTATCGTAGCTCTCAAACGGATGGACCGATTTGAATGCGGTTTCTTTATCGAAAGCTGATGTGATCCCGAGTCTTCTTAGCCATGCTTCATGAAAATCTGTTCAGGCGTTTTTGAGACATTGGACTTTGTAATGAGAATGTAGGGGGTTTTTCAACTTTTACTAATTATATTGGGAGCCTGTAGTGTCCCAATGCTGGGCAAAGGCCTCCCCCCTCCGTTTCCAATATAAAATATAAAATTTTAATGCTTATGGCACATTGAGAAACTCTTAGCTAGATAAGTCAGGCTTGTGAAATTGCATATTAGAATTTAAAACGTTAAATGTTGTACTTTAAGTACCGGAATCTCCGCCTGCGCCGGCGCCGCTGAGACACTTCGGGAGCCAAATCAAGTTGGACCTGTCCGTGCTGCCCATTGGCACCTCCAAGCGGGGTCTCAGCTGTGAGTACACACACACACACACACACACACACACACACACACACACACACACGCACGCACGCACGCACGCACGCACGCACGCACGCACGCACGCACGCACGCACGCACGCACGCACGCACGCACGCACGCACGCACGCACGCACGCACGCACGCACGCACGCACGCACGCACGCACGCACGCACGCACGCACGCACGCACGCACGCACGCACGCACGCACGCACGCACGCACGCACGCACGCACGCACGCACGCACGCACGCACGCACGCACGCACGCACGCACGCACGCACGCACGCACGCACGCACGCACGCACGCACGCACGCACGCACGCACGCACGCACGCACGCACGCACGCACGCACGCACGCACGCACGCACGCACGCACGCACGCACGCACGCACGCACGCACGCACGCACGCACGCACGCACGCACGCACGCACGCACGCACGCACGCACGCACGCACGCACGCACGCACGCACGCACGCACGCACGCACGCACGCACGCACGCACGCACGCCCGCCCGCCCGTCATGGCATCATGACGTCAGTGTCATGGCACCGAGTCTAAATGCTGGCTTCACTGAAAATCAGCGTCACGGAATGTGTCCTCTGGCTAACTCCGTGACATTAAGCTGAGTGCAAGCCCTTTAGTGCAAATAATTAAAATAATGCGTATTAAGATAAGTTTTGTTACAATTTTATTTACGTGTAGTTTTTGCACTAACATATTACTTTCTTTCTTTTCTCTTTCTATTGAACTTTAGAGATCTGCCTTTCTCATAATCACCAACCTTTTATTTTCAGTGCTCCCAAACATGAGACCCCGTAAACCCGTCATCCGCATGCCGAGCCTCTCCGAGGACCAACCCCCCTCTCCACCAACCCCCGCCCCCGCCGCCTCCCCCTCCCCCGGCCCCCCCAAGACCAAGGCGCTGTCCACTCTGGCCAAAATCAGAGGCATCACCAACGAAATTCGACACCTCACTAACCTGTCCCGGAACATTGAGGGGAGAATGAAGAGACCGTATCGCAGTTTGGAGGATTTGGAGGAGATTAAGAAAATGAAGCTGGATTAGCAGGGTGATTGGAGTCGAGCAGGGACCCGCCCACCTCTTCCCAGAAAAAAGCCTTTGAACGGGTTAGTCGTTCTTTTAATAGCCCAAATCACTTGCTGTCCTTTATCTCATTCATTTAACTTAGCCGTTTGTAATGTTTTGTTCCACGTAAACACTTACCGGTCAAGGGTACTCGAAAGGATTATCTATTAATAATTCCTAAACACATCTTTACCTGAGCGTCAGAGTGATTCAAGATCATTTCAGTCATCACGTTTTTATTTATCTCTCACTTATAATAAATCTCTAAATTAAAAAAGAATCAGGGGTTTCCCTTACGGGGCGCTACCGCTACTGATAGAAAGACCCTTTCGAAATGCTTTTTTAAGCGGTTTTTAAAGGGTTGAAGCGCTTCGTGTTGAATATCCATTCATTGTGCTTTAAAAGCCAAATGAATGGGTATTGAGGAGCATCGGTTTTGGTAAGCAAACCCTTTCAAAAACCCTTTGAAGGGGGTACCGTATTGGAGCGCTTTAATGGCCAAATGAATGGGTTTTGAGGAGCATCGGCTTTGGTAAGCAAAGCATTACGAAAAACCCTTTCGAAAACCCTCGAAGGGGTTACCAGGCGGGTCCCTGGAGTCGAGTTGTAGTAGTTAGACGTTTAAACTCACCTGTTAAATGTCACCGGAGTGCCAAATCATAAGTAGCTACGCAAACGAAGACGCCAAAAGTCTTTATTAAAAGGGAATAAGAACTTTTGACGTCTTTGATTGCGTGGTTACTTTTACTTTTGCACATGCGACGGCCCCGAACACTCATCTTGATGAAAGACTAAGAATTCGAACCGTATCGCTGTAGTGACATTTGATACGTGAGCTGAAATGCACAGCTCATTAGAGCCACCCAGCACCCGACCAGCACCGCCTCGCCTCGAGCGGTTAGTACTCTTTATATGCATTTGTACGGGCATGCGCTCACTACATCAACTCCGTAGTTAGTACAGTTCCGAGGCGGGGCGGTGCGGGTCGGGCGCCGGGTGGCTCTAATGTGCTGTGAACTTTAACCTTGTTATTATTGGTGGAGCAATGGCTGTTGTGGGATTCTCATTCGTTCGCATACTCTAGAATTCTAGGTGGCATAGTTCTAAAATATCTCGTACGCCGAATTAAGAAAAAAAAATTGATCTTGTTTATCGCTGACCGATTTTTATAATGTTTGTTCTGTTGGATTTGTCTCCGCTCCGAATGGCAATAACCTCAGATGTAGATATACATAGATCACGCAAATACATTGTACTTCGCGTGTCCGAATTCGGTCTCCGAGTTGGCACTCCGACTGACACTCCGCGCGCGTCTGTTGTGGGAGCCGGTTGTCCGTGAATATTAACAAAATGCCTCATTGCAGAATCGATTTTGCGGGTACAACGGGAAATTCACATCACTAATTCGCCCGTGTTTTCATACCGATTGAGGTGTTCAAGTTATCTAGTGTATATCTATATCTGTGGCAATAACACGGAAGAGTGAACGAAAAAAAGTTAGTTTATTTTCTCATACGCTTTGTATAGCGATATAAAGTTCGCGGAGACAGCCAGAAATGACACTGCCATTCGTGTATGTCAGCTTAGCATTTAAAAAAATTGTACACAGTGCTAAGTTTAAATTAAACCTAGATGCCTTACGATAGAGTTCAAATTCGCAATATTATAAATTAATATTTGTAAGTATCTGTGTGGTGCATCCCTAATTTGACTATATGGATATATGTAGATGTATATTTAATAGGAATACTGATTATGTCAGAGTAGATTCATCAGTTGCGAAAAGTAACAATCAAGTAATTAAAGATGATTACTCACTTGCCCAAGGACTATAAAAACTGAAATAATTCTACTTTTCCCCTAAGAGCCGTTAACAATGAGAGTCAGTAACAAAACCGAATGAAATCGTTGAATTCATGTCAGTGCAATAATAATCTGAAAGACCTTGGTATTTTTCATCTCATTTAAACAGATGTTTTGCATCTGATGGAGCAATATATTATATTATCAATGATGCCAGTCTCTTCCTAATTAGGACACTTTGAAAGAGACGGATAGTCTATCTCGCCGCGAGACAACTCGCGCGCCGTCCGGTCATAATCGTGGTGTAATACACTAGGTAATATTGCTATTAGTTGATCCTTGAATGTCCAGCGACAAAAAAAAGATTTGGTGTTTTTAATTCCGCCTACATATTAATTTGTTTAATATCTTTGTGAAGTTATATTGGTTAGTTTTAAAAGGATCGCAGGCAATCGGTTAATTAATGTTGACAGTTTTTAACAAGTAGGTAGTCAATACTGACATAATTTAAATAAGTTTTAAGTACTGGATAGATATACTGTGAAGAATATATTGTGCTAAATTACTAATATAGGGGCTGTCGTGGATTTTTAAATTTATATAGCGTGCACTATAGTGTTAAGCCAAGTTTTGGAACGATTTTTTACGTGAAATTCATTGATTAATATGGCACATAACTATATGGAAGAGAAAAGTATGCTTTTGCGGTATTACTTATAAGGATAGGTAGAGCCTTATATAACGCAATTAATACATTTCTCTAATTAGAGGATAATGTTGATGGTTTTGTCAAAATATATATAAGCAGGATGAAATTTAAATTTGTTATAACTTAATACTAATAACATAATACTTGTCCTCTATGGTTTAAGAGCTAATATGTTTAGTAATTTTAGTATACATATTGTATATTATTATGTATCTCTTGAACTTAGTAAAAAAAAAATATCGTCAATAGGAAGCAATTGTTATTTTATTGAGTGTCCAGTGACAATGAATACAATTGTTATATTTGTTATTCACCTGGCAAAAATCTTTGAAATTGTGACAGACTAGATAAGTATCAGTATATCAGTAAAGGTACAGAAGGTTCACTGCCTATGTGATGACGTCAGCTGTAATTTTTTTGCAATAGTCAATCATAGAATTAGATAGGGTTGTTAACGTACCACATAACTGAACATCCAAAACGATAACTATTTTAGTATTATAACTTATGTTTGTTATCGAAATGATCATCATTGTTGGAAATAATTACATGATATGACAATGAAAGTCAGGATTAAGTAATAAAATACATGAATACAAAACAGTTAATATTTACGAATGGTTTCGTCAAAAATTTGTAAAAAATTTCGTCATGTTAACAAGATGTTGTAACATTGAAATTCGTATATAACGGTGTGCGATCAATGAAGTTATGAAAAGAAAATGAAATGAATATTATTTTACTCCAGACAAAGTCCATATGTGCATTATAAATACGAATTAAATTAAGTTAAATTACAATAAAATTACACAATTTAAGAACGCTTACGCTGAACGTTATGCTGTTACTGTTAATACGTACAACGAAACGTATATATGAAAAATCATTGTGTTTGATACGCTGCTTGGTAGACCTAACCCAGGAGGTTACCATAGAGTCTATGGTAATCTCGTTTGTCTATGGCAAAGACAAAAGTTTTTTCGTGCCAAAATTACAATGGGATAGGCCTTGCTGTTACTTGGTTCGAATACGGCAAATATTTGTGCGATCAGTATAATTATTTGTTGTTTTTTAATGTTTGTTGGGACTATAATTAAAACACATTATATTTCCTGTTGGCGACCAATTTATTTTATGCACGCATTATATAAGTTTTAAATAACTTTACTTCTATTATATGAAACCTTGTATATTTAAAAGTTTATACATATTGTAACGTACGTAACCTACAAAATTATGTTATTTAGTTTTTTACCTATTTACCACAGCAAATCAGCATTCACGATATGGTTCGATGGGGTAAGATAATTGAAAGCAATGTTGAATAAGTTAAATAAATTCATAAGATACATAGCCTATCTTACTTTCGCTTACCATCAGGGGTATTCATATACGTACATACATATCTGTATACGCTTTTATGATTATGACATTGACAATAGAGTCCTGTACAGCTATTTATGTACGTGTATGAATATCCCTGACTGTACTTTCAAGTAAGCTGGGCTACTGTAAGCTTCAATAGCTTTACAAGGGCCCATTTGCACGAAGCTACTAGTTTCTATTTTACAATTATAAACCGGCAACACTCGCCAAAAGGCCAGTCGGTATTGGTCAAGCGAGAATGAGTGTTGCCAGTTTAAAAATAAATCAGCCTATATACGTCCCACTGCTGGGCACAGCCTCCTCTCATGTGTGAGAGGGAGCGGGCAGTAGTCAGTGTCAGTTAAGGTTTGTAAAATTGTCACTGTCCTTTCTGAAATGGGCCGTAGGTACATAATTATAGCTACCGTAGTCAGGAAAAAGAGCTTGGTGCTTCTACATGGCCATGGCTGCTACGGCCATATCTAAGTAAAAAATTCAAGTAAACTCTTGCATGTATGTGATGTGTTCGAATACGTATTTGTTATGACATTCTCAATTTATATAATATATGTAATGTCTATTCGAATACGTCACTACTTACAAGAAGGACTTTAGTTAATTATTTTACGTCACACCTGGCCATAATGCGTGTTTTACTGCACGCACGTACGTAAAATTTTGTACTCAACACGGGCGGTAATTCGTAAAGCCCCAGAGGGCATATTTATGGCCCTCACCTTCGGTTCGGGCCACAAACACCTGCGCTCTGGGTCATTCACGAATTCACCGCCCTAGTAACGTAATGGACTATTAAGTGCCACCAAACTAAGCTATACAATAAAAGCAATAATTAAAGACAGGATATTTTTGAGTGTCATATCATATTACCACAAAGTAGATAGGAACAGAAATCAATCACATGTATATACCTCACTTTTCATACCTACGCTCGGCGATCGCTTTAAGGTTGTCAACTATGGCTTATGCACAAACAACTATAGTGGTAGTGGCACTCGTATCCAGTTGTTTGATTTATTGTTGAGAATGAAACGGCAAATATAAATTAATAATGACTAAAATATTTTATATTTAATGTCATTGTTATATTACAAATTAGCTTAAAAAACGACAATTCCCCGTTTAATTATGAATTTAAACAACCGTCCACTGAACAGTTATGATAAATTTTGTCTTGTTGCTCCATTTAATTGCACAAAAAAGCTCACAGACGCGTCTCAAGCGAATGGCACTCGCGCTCGTTCTGGTCCGAACCGGTCCGAGATATCGTGTAATTGAGCAGCGTATGTGTGCGTTTCTTGAGCGCACTTTGTATGTAGATTGATTTCTGTACCTATCTATTTTGTGATATTACTGAGAAATATCACACAATGTGTACCTAGGTGTATCGCGTAAATGCTAGCTGGAAGTTCTCACATGGATAAAGGTAAGTTGCGATTTGTTCTGAACATAGCTTTTCGGATTATTAGCGTGTGCGTCATACACCTCCCAATACCTTGAGTACAGCGCGTTGGAGAAGGGATTTCGGCCCGGAAGCTTTTCCGTGAAGGAAACCATCGTGAGGATACCGGTCTAAAACCAATAAGGTCTAGTTTTCCCTCTAGGTTGGAAGGTCAGATGGCAGTCGCTTTCTTTGCTAAATCTTGGGATGAGGCGCCAAAGCGGACCCCGGGCTCGTTCAGGGCATAACCGGGAATAACACTAGGAGGATAATGATTATGCGTTTCGCTTGCACGGATGGAGGTTACTTAGAATAATCATTGAAGATAACATTGTTGGGAAGGGAATCTATCCACCCATCATACAAAAACAATAATTTCTTGTATGATGCAACTCCAATCTGGAATGGTCTGCGTAAGTATACATTCTGGGAAAGTGCACTTATTGACAGAGTGTACATATCGGGAAATTCGGGAAGTGAACTTTTAGAGACGGTGTACTTTCCGGGAATTTGATCATTCTGAAAAAAATGCCCCTTAACAGAAAATGCACATTTCGGGAAAGTGTGTTTTACGTGCCTAACCCGTTCTATTGACGATAAGGATGCCTTTTAATAGGCTTTTGGGCCGGCAGAGGTTTGTAATATGTAATTTGATGCGATTTCATTGTCGTCCCGCTTTAAACCCGCTCGCAAATCGCATGTATGCTACTAGCGTTTATAAATATGTAGTAGGTACATAATAGAGTGTATAAGATCTTCGCATTGTTTAAAAGTAAGGGACCATTGATATACTTTAACGTTTATGTACCTACGTAATGATTTTTTGGTCATGTTTTCAAGGAACCTATTTATAATGGAAATAGAAAAGTATTTTTCACCTCACCGGCTCGAAAAGGCTTGCTTTCTCGCTCAAAATCTGCGCCCAAAAGTCCACTTTATCCGCTAGCGTGGAAAGAGTTTTTGAATTTGGAACGTGACGGTCAATCTCTAGATCCAACTTTTTTCTATACAGAATGAGAGGTGCGTTCAGAAACTGATGGTGTTATGCCAATAATTAATTGTTATTATTTTGATAAAACTAAATGAATAATACTTATTCTTTCTTAATTAAGTAGGTACATACGAAATATTAATATTTAGACTGATTTATAAGGATAACATACGAAAAAATAATTTTAAAATGTAGTTTTATGTTTCAAAAAATTTCGCTTCTTCCAAATTTGGAACGCACCGTTTGAATAGTTACTTACTTTAAGAAAAAACTCAACCTACATTTAATTTTGTTTTGTACTAAAGCCACAGACAGTAAAACCAAAATAATGGTGGTTATTTATAGATTTTAGTGCAGAAGATATACAGCTATTAGCTAATAGCTAAAAGCATAAGCGAATTTGAGCCTTAGTTTACCCGTGAGTACCCAACAATATTTTGACTTTTTAGTGTAGGTAAGCGTGGGGTTTATTTAAAGATGCAAATTAAATATATATGTAACATTCTTTTTCTCACAAGTTTCATACAAATAAATTTAAACGATATTATACACGAAGATTCGCAGAAAAAGTATTTCAATTGTTATAACTCTGCGAAATACATATTTCATTAATCCCCGTATCGATCCGACCCATTGAGGACCCATCCAGACCGATCCGACGATTTTGTCGGGACATGTAAACATCGCCGGCCACGGCCAACGGCCTCCGCACACTCGGAGTCCTGTCCGAAAACAATCCGCGCCCGAGAAACAAGAAAATCGCTTGCGTATGGGGGGCTGCGCCCCGGGTTTTTGACAGTTTCCAGTGTCACTGATGTCATTCTTTGTTGTGTTTTCTAATTTGTTTACAATCAGTTAAGTGTGATTAATATTTAGTGCATTGTGTATTTATATTTTACGTCCTTGCCTACGCTCTTCTCAGCGGCTAAACAATAATGTAAAGGACTGTACATGCTCTACTTTGTTGCGGTATTTTTATACTACATTTTTATATTTGCAACTGTAAGTTTTTCTTGTTTAGTTTTAATCATACTCTTCAACATAATAGGATCCACTTCAAACCAAGTAAATATGGCTCCTCCCCTGTCTCTGCTTCTGGCTCCGTGCAATGCCCCTATTGCCCCCAGATTCGTTATTTTAAAAAGAGGGGACTGAACATCCATATAAGTCGTGTTCATGCTAACCATACGCAGCCACCTGCTCCAACACCTTTAAACACCACACAAACAACCCAAATATGGCAAGATCATATTCCTCTAGCTCGAGCAGCGCTCCTTGGGACTTCGGACATTTCTTCCCAAACGCAACATGCGAACGTTAGTCTAAACGACTTACCAACTTTAAAGTCTAGCATTCGAGTTTTGACCCATATTCCCAAGGGTGCCAGATGTTTAGCTGCCGGTAAGCTATGCACGGTTATTGAGGATTGTTTGCTTTCGAACAGTGTTGAAAATTGGTTTACTTTACTCTCTTTCTCTTTTTCAGCCTTGAGGGTACCAGATAAGACTGAAAAGAAATCGTTGACGACTAAAGTTAAAAATAATATCAATGACTCTAATTTGTACTTCGCTATTTTACAGTCCCCAATAAAACAAACTTCGATATATCGTTCCATCGAAGTCAAAGTACACGACGGAGACTTAAGAGGAGCGGTTCGTTTGCTCCTTTCCGACGCTACTCTCGCTCCTGTGAATGAAACTACACTACATGCTTTGAAAGACAAACACCCCAGCCCATCGAGGTCAATAATCTTACCACCTGAACCGAGTTTAACAAGCCCTTTCCTTTCTGTTACAACTTCGGACGTAGCCAACGCAATTGCGTCTTTTTACAATGGGTCTGCATCCGGTCTAGATGGTCTGCGACCGCAGCATCTCAAAGAGTTGACTTCACCCTCCGCAGGAAATAATGGTCCCCGATTGTTAGAATCACTCACAAAATTATGCAATTTTTTACTGAGAGGTATGCTAAACTTGGAGGTGAGACCGTTCCTATATGGTGCTTCGTTATGTGCCTTATCTAAAAAAGATGGTGGTATTAGACCAATTGCGGTGGGCAGCTTTTTTCGTCGTCTTACGGCTAAGCTCTGTTGCTAATCTGTTAGAGAAGCTATGTCTGACTATCTGCAACCAATTCAAATGGGCTTCGGTACCAGACTTGGTTGTGAGGCGGCAATACATGCCACCCGGTCTTTTGCTTTACATCGCAGATCATCCAATACCATAATCGTTAAAATCGATATCAAAAACGCTTTCAATAGCCTAGAAAGGGACACTATTCTCAACGAAACCTTAGAGCAAACTCCTTCTCTTTACCCTTTCATTTACCAATGTTACGCCTCCTCAAGTAATCTTTTCTTCTCAGGCAGTTTAATACAGTCGCAAGTTGGTGCCCAGCAGGGCGACCCATTAGGGCCCTTGATGTTTTGTCTCGGCATCCAAAAGATTATTTCTGGATTAAAGGCGCCCCTTAACGTGTGGTATCTGGATGATGGCACTATAGGAGGAAGTCCAGAAGTGGTCTTAAACGACTTGAAAACATTGATACCTGCCTTGAAGAAAATTGGTCTTGAAATAAACCCGTCTAAGTGCGAGTTTTATACTTGCAGTTTTTTAGACACCAACTCTCTCGCAGAAATAGAGTCACTTTTACCTGGCATTAGACAAATACACGAACATTCTTTCAATTTACTGGGTGCTCCAATTTTCACCGAGGGTGTTAGTTCGGCCCTTCAAGCCAAAAGACAAGCACTTTCGGCGGCACAGGAACATTTGACACAATTGTCGGGACATGTTTCCCTTATCTTGCTGCGAAACTGCTTTGCTCTGCCTCGCATGGTGTATATGTTACGGACGTCTCCAACTTGGCTTTATGACACGGATTTGAAATCGTTCGATGACACTATTAAATCTTGTTTAGAGTCAATACTCAATGTGAGTTTAGACGACAAACAATGGTGTCAGGCGGCTCTGCCAGTTCGTTACGGTGGCTTGGGCGTGCGTCGGGTCCAGGACATAGGTCTGGTAGCCTTTTTAGCGTCGGCACATGGTTCGTCGGATCTTGTTGCTCGAATATTATCATTTGATGGCAGCAGCATTCGAGTTCCATTCGTAACCGAGGCCCTGGCTAAGTGGGCGACACTATGTCCGTCCAATGATCATCCGGATAGCTTAACGGTCCAAAGAGGATGGGACGATATTCTATGTCAGCAAACGTTTTCTCATTTGTTGAGTGATGCCTCGGGGACTGACCTAGCACGTCTCAAGGCTCTCACAAAGCCCGAATCCGGTGCGTGGCTGCATGCCTTGCCTTCCCCTCAACTCGGCACTTTGCTCGACAACGACTCCCTGAGGATAGCAGTTGCTTTAAGGCTGGGGAGCAAGGTATGCGAAGCGCACCGATGCGTTTGTGGGACAATGGTGGAGGAGAATGGCCACCACGGGCTAAGCTGCAAAAGATGTGCGGGTCGGTTCCCTAGACACCATTCTATCAATGAGATCGTGCGTCGGGCTATGGTGTCCGCCAACGTACCGTGCATCCTGGAGCCCCCGGGTCTGTCTCGGACTGACGGAAAAAGACCAGACGGGTTGACGTTGGTTCCCTGGCAGAGAGGGCGGTGCCTCCTATGGGATGCAACTTGTGTTAGCACTTTTGCAGCGTCCCATCTAAAGCACACAATTAAGTCAGCTGGTTCGGCGGCCGAAAATGCCGCCAAGCTCAAACACGCAAAGTACTCTGCCTTGGAACCGACTTATGATTTCGTTCCGGTTGCTGTGGAGACAGCTGGGCCCTGGGGCAGTGAGGCTCTCGGGCTGTGCAAGGAGTTAGGCAGACGATTAAGGGACAGGGGCCTTGACCCCCGCTCTGGGTCATGGCTCGTCCAACAGGTCTCCATTGCTGTTCAGCGAGGCAATGCCGCTAGCATTTTGGGGACCTTTGGTTCGGGCTTGACGCAGAGCGGGATGTACTCGTAGTATTACTTTTATTTATTTTTACGTATTTTAATTTTATCATTCTTTACACCATTGTATTCCGACTTGATTTGTAATTCATATTATGATAATGTCCATATTGTTATTTTAAACTAATTAAAGATACTTTTATTCCATCTGTAACATTTAATAATTATAAAATGCTAGATCTTGATGAGATGTAAACAAACATTTATTACAAATTACTTCCATTACATTTACCTACAATTTTCCTCGCGGTGGTGAGGTGAAAAGTTGTGTGTTGCGCTCGGCAGCAAAATTGTTTGGCGTCTCGTGCCTTGAAAGCCTCGCTATGCTCAGGATTGTACTTTTGAACCATTCGCTTCGCTCATGGTTCAATTTTACAATCCTTCGCTAGCTCGGCTTTCAATACAAGCACTTGCGCCAAACAACAACTTTGCAGCCTTGCATAACAAATAACTATTCCTTATGTTGTCAATGACTTGTCACATGGATTGTCATATGTATTTTTATGGTTTACTCTAAGAATTGCTTACTGTATCTATGTTGCAATACTTTTGGAATTTACAAAGAAAGTGGTATAAAAATTATTCAACTTTGATTTATATGTACAGTCAGCAGCATATAGTTAATAGCAACCAAAGTAGCTAAATAAATGAGAACACGTCATTATTAATTATTATATTACTAAAGGAGTAAGGACGTGTAACGATACATTTGGCTGCTACTACAATTGTATGATGCTGACTGTCTTTGTTTTCAGGTAAGACGAACTAACTTATAAGTAGGTATATTGTGTCTTACAGAGTTTGGGAATATATGAAAGTATTATGCGAATACTCTTTTATTACAAATAAATATATTAATGTGGACAATCATCTTTTATTTCAATGTTTCTTACTACATTCCAGTAAGTATCTTTATGTTTTAAGTGATAAAAACCAGATATAAGTATCTGTTACTTGCGGACTACTATCGGAAAGTGTCGAATGCTTTATCTTTTTTATCATGAGTCATAAGTAGGTACTCGTATTGCCACGCCGCTGTACGATTGTGTTTGCGTGGCTGCCGAAACTTGTCCTTGTCTTGTGGCTTTGTGTGGACTCAGATTTATTTTAGGGATGCAACGATATGTCATTACGATACCGATACGAATGACGAAACTATAAGCCTTCCGTTTTTGCAATTTTGACTAAATAATACTTGTGTACCTTTTGAGAAAGTGCCCTAAATGGGAAAGTGTACATTTTGGGCCTGCGTTTTGGAAAAGTGCACTCTTGAAAAAGTGCACATTTCGGGAAAGTTTCCAAATTGGGAAAGTGTAGGTACATTTTGCGGAAAATGCACCTTTGCAGAAAGTACACATTTCGAGAAAGTGTGTTTTACGAGCCTAACCCGGTGCAACTCGCGTTACTCGTGTTAAGTAGAACGTCAGAATTCGTGAATTCGGTTAATGTACAGGTCGACTCATGTAAAAAGAACCCTGGCGGCCATACTTTTTATATGGCCGCCAGGGCTCTTTTTACGTGTGTCGACCTGTACGGCCCAATAATCAGGGTCCACCACAGATGGGTCCACTTATCTTTCTCTCTTTGCTTTTGCATTTGTTAAAAAGAGAAAGACATATAGTAGAGGAACAATAATTATAGATAAAAATAAACATTTTCACTTATTAATGTTTTATTAAACAATAACATCTTAACTATTACGTATTTGTATAAATAAGGCACGTAATAAGCGAGTATTTTCACATTCGAGTCGCCGTTAATAATTTATTTAAGTATGTGACGACAACTTTTATTGCACATAACCCAATTAAATAAAAATATAATATTTAATAAATAACACAATAATTTTTACATAAGATACATGTATTGCACAAACCCGATTAAAAATAATTATTTGAAAATATTTAATACATTTTTGTATGTTTGTTTATATTATAAACGACCAAATCTCCAAAAAACGACTAGCAAGTACTCGCCACGAATATGTATAAATTATTCAATAAATTACGATACACAACTTAAGTAGAAATAAAGGCACAAAAACATACGTTCAAAAAGATGAAGATTGTTAATTAATTATCTTATTAAATAATTGAATAAAGAACAATGTCACTATCAGTTTGTAAGTAAAACGTACCTACTGACATTAACTATAAACTTACTGGCAAGACAGATTTAGGTACGTAAAATTTTTAAAATTGTACTCATCGTGGGCGGTGTTAAAGAAAGCCTCTCATCGCAAATACATAATACGATTTTAAACCTTTTTGGTTTTATCGCCCCAGGTAGGTAATGCAGATGATGTAGGCAAAGTTGTCAGTTGTTCAGCGAATTGTTAGTGTGTATGGCAGATT
This sequence comes from Epinotia demarniana, assembly GCA_945867215.1. Classification (NCBI taxonomy): domain Eukaryota; kingdom Metazoa; phylum Arthropoda; class Insecta; order Lepidoptera; family Tortricidae; genus Epinotia; species Epinotia demarniana. Next base: position 5,841,104 of record OX244282.1, read on the forward strand.
GGCAATTGTCAAGATGATTAAATAGTGATATACATAGAGAAAGTATGTATAGAGGGACTCACATACACACACGAGAGACAAAGAAGTGAGCATAGACACTAGCACAAAGCACAACTGACCCCCTAGCATACTAAGTTATATGTCGGACATAAAGCATTCGTCCCATTCTGGCAAATAAGCGAGTCCAAGAGGGACAAATTCTTTATGTCCGACATACAACTTAGTGTGCTAGGGGGCCTGGAACAAAATACAATGTCGTATCTCCCGTCCCTCAGCGCGTATAGGCTTTTGTTTGTCACAAGCTGTCAAAAAAACAACTGAAACTGAAGTCAACGATATATATCACAATAAAATTACATAGGACAATGATGCCAATGGTGTATTAGTCTTCTGATACTTCTTAGTTTGGTCAGGTTATTTTACCTCTATCTCATTTGGGCATTATCTAGGATGCCATCTATTAAATCCTGTATCTACGGTATCTGCGGCGATATAGCATTATTGCTTTTTACAAAAAAACAGACAGATTTGAGCCGTCTTTAGGGGAAACAGTGTATAAATAATGTCAGACATAACCCAACACTATTATAACGGCGATAAGAATCAAGGTAACCGTTGCCGTGATTCATCAAATAAATTGCAAAGGTTTAGTCACTCAGAAAGTTTCTTCCCGTAATGTCTAGTGGTCTTTTCTGACACATAATAGACCTAATCGTATAGCTGACCACACGCTTTCGTGGTTTTAATTGTGGTTAAAATCGTTTTCTCTAAATGTTACGTCTAGATTTTTTTAATATGCCATCAAGTTCAAAACTTGTTTGGGAAATCGCGTAACGAATTTGAATTTTAAAAACGAAGGTGCTGTTTCTAAATCATTACATCAGTGTTTTCTAACGTGCACAATGAAGCCTTTCAAATTTATAGAGCTTTTGAACTAAAATTACATAACATAGGTATAATGTGTTCGGGACGATTTTAACAGCGTTTCCTGAACTAAACTGGGTTCGGCTCATAGTCATACATTACAAATGTTTGCATAGCCAGTGATGTATGAAAATGGGAGCTGAACCAATCTTACTTTATATGATATCATCAGAGCTCATTTTTCACTTCTTAGGCCTCCAGGAACGAGCTGTTGTAAATATCAGGAATCCTCTCGACCACCTTATACTTGGTACATTCGCAGTAGTTGCAAACATCGTTAGACAATTCATCTTCACAATGAGGCCACCTCTCTAATATTTCCACGCACCTGTACAATGTGCTATAACACTTAAAAATACAAACTCAACACCATTGTTGAGACAGATAATATGTCGGAAGTTCGTAATAATTATCATTACGCAAATAGCCAGTTACGCAACGAACAGTAAGCGACATGTCATACAAGTAATGTACACCATAAACAGCGAGCTTACTTTCTCGGTTTCTCTTTTCACAAAATAACTTGCACATATTGTTTGCCGCTCTAAGGTTTTGGCGGGAAAAGTTATCATATAAATTTTGACGCCATTTTCTTATCCGCCATTCGCGCAGCGGACACGGGCTGCAGTGCATTCAGCCAAGATTATAAAGTTTAGTATTGTGTTAGTTTTAAGATACTATGTATATTGTGAATAAATATATCGTTTTTGTTTGTTTCATTGTACTAACATTCCTAAGTTCTAGATTAATTAACTTTGTATCACAATATTACTTACAGATGTTGTGCTGACTTTGTCTAGAAACTTTAGTACTTAAGGAAGTCCACATTTACAATCGTATTTATGTTGTTTTAACTCAACTCTACTTAGCGAGTGAGTTTTACAGTAAACATGCTAAAATAAGTTAAGGAAATGCATAGGTAGTATTACCCAGATTTCTAAACTTTCTAGACATGCTAGCACGATTAACTTTAAAACCGTGGAATTTAAAATAAACCATTCGCAATATTGTCGATTTCTGAATCACCTACAAAACATTAGCAAGCTCGGCGTATCTTGAAACGCACTGCAGCTAACCTAATTCACACTCAAAGGGAACCTATACTTTCAATTTCACACTTCAAACGACTTACCAACGAAAAACGGGACGTTCTTTCTAAATTCAATGTTTGTACTGCAAATGATCGTACGAGATGTCAGCGTGGAAGCCCTCTGGGCCCGCGGAGTATCGGACCTTCTGCATTCTGCCGTCTGGCAACAAAACATGGTAGGCGCCATTGGTCTTCTCTCCCGTTTTAGCCTCCTGGTGGCCGAAGTCGTTCCCGCTCTTGTGGTCGCGGACTCTGTACCCGAACTCATAGTTGGCGGCGTAATGGAGCTGTTGGAAACGGGTAATGTGAATAAACTGTTGGATTGAGAGGGAGTGAATTCCGAATTTCATTATCTCCCGACGACAAACGGAACGTCGGCATTCTTCTCCGAAAAATGCCGAGGTTTCGTGGGTCACAATTTGAAACTGTTAACTTTTTCAAACTCTCGTAAATAGCATCGCACAGAACCACATATTCCGTTAACCTAGGTATGTTAGTTTAGTGGTAATAATCCAGAAAAAATATGGTAGTAGGAAATAATGAATTCGGAAATGATACACTTGGTCGGAAGAATTCAAGATTACCTACTACCACGATCCTTATTTGGAACAGGGCTGCTCGTTTCGTAGACTTTCAGCGTAAAATGGCTCTTATCAAATTAGCAGCATAATTGACTGAATATCGTTAAGGTAAACGAATAAACTTGCTAGTGCCGTTATGTTTTTAATGTTATGTCAAATCTATAGAGGTGAACAATAGGTCTATATTGACACTTATTGTTCACCTCTGTTAAGGTGTCAATGCATTGGGATGTTTACCTTATTCAGAAATTAGTACTTTGTTTTCTTGTACGCCAGGAAAAGTTCAAGGATTCCAAAATGCAAGTTTTCGATTTCAGATATTTAGCCGTTCAACAGTGAGTATTTGAATATACCTACAGAAGTACCTACATACCATACTTTTTTTCTGTAATTTAGTAGTGCTTGTAACTTCTCACAAGGTATCAAGAATAACAAACAGGTGAGATGAAGATATTATTGTATGCAGATCATAGCCTGGTCAATGATCCGTGTCAGTAGACATTATGTCAGCTAAGATTTTTTTGTAAACTAGGGTCATTCAGGGGGTTACGCGACCACCTTCGGTTGGCGACCACCTGAAGGAGAGGGTTTTTTCTATTGAAGATAACATCAATTCTACAGACCCTATTGAGACAATTAGTTGTACATGCATTTTATTGTTGTTTTAGAATAGAAATCTACTAAAAAACCGAGAAAATATCCTTTCAGTTCACCAACTCTGCTAAGTGGTCGCCAACCGGCACATGAAATTAGGTGGTCGCTAACCGCCGAAATGACCCTACATTCACAGAAACAAACATATAGCCAGTAAACACATTCATTTGCTATCAAGTATATATATATATATATATATATATATAGTTAATCATAACATTGGCTTTTCGGGTAATATTCATGTTAGTAATACGTTTTATAGATGTTGGTTCTCCTTAAAATAAATAAATAAGTAGTCTAGCCATCAACCGGTTTTTTAAATATAATTAATGTAAGAATGTGATACAAGTATATTTTACACTAATGTACATGTACATTTTACACTAATGTCAGGCGGTGGACACTCCGCGATTTACGTTCATCGCTACAAGTACTTGGCGTTGCCCCAACGTTGAGTAACCGGCATGTACTTACTTGTAGCGATGAACGTCGACGTCGTTGTTGACGATGTCAGAGGGCCATAAATCTTAATGTTTTGGCTGAGAAAAAAGCGCCTTTTGTAAAGATCAAAGGAGTGTACTTGTACTATTATCTATTCTGTGCTACTCGTAATGTGTACCTATTTTTAAATAAAGTATGAATTGAATAAATACTATCCTTATGTTTAATGATAATGAAACACTTTCTTTTCAAAACCTTTTCAACTTTTATTTCAACAGTAAATGCATATTTGTTTAGCTTGTGTAAGATTCAAATGTAAATAAATAGTAATAATAAATTGATGTCTGTTTATTCATCACGAAATGAATTAACAATATTACGTACACTATACTTCAGTAATTAATCGAATAAATTATTAAAATTAATTAAACAAACAGAACAGTATTTAAAACGATATTTAAACATTCTTAGATTATCTTAGGTTTTATGATCATAATAATCAGTATCTATGGTATAAAAAAGTCAATAAGTACAGTCACCGGTCATACAAAGTGAGAAAAGCAAACTGAAGTTACTTCAACAATATTAAATTCAAGTTTCTTGTAAAACATAAATAAATCTTCCAACTTTAATATCTTATGAATGAGCAGCAAAACCTCTAATAGGTACACTTATTACTGATGAATTTAGATCTAAAGAGAAACGAAGTTTAATGGAATTTCGATTAGATTACATTTAGAAATAGAAGCCTAAAGTGTACAAGTAGGTACATATGTGGTTACTTGCCATGGTCTAGCGTTTACTACTTATTAAATAACTATATATATAGACGTGGGATTATTGGGATTAGGTGTCAAAGCCGACCCCGGGCTCCTTTAGAGCACAGGCACATCCGGGAATAACGCTAGGTGGATGATAGACTTACAATTGTTATGCACAAAAGTATCTACCTAGGGCGACATGTCGTGCACCCAGAAGAGGTACAATATATCACCGCCCAAAGAATCTGGGATTTCCTAGAGGCAACGGGTCTTAACGGTGAAATCTAATAATAAAGGGGCTGCCACAATAGATCACCTGCTGGTCGAAGCGGCAAACAAAGGCCCATAAACCAACAATAACAAATACAATTGTTAATTGAATAAACTACACGAGCATGCAATATAGCTCGTTGTGCAAATATTAAAACTATACATAGACTTATCTACACTATTTTATTGGTTATCTTTATCTACAACATCAAAACAAACTAACAGTGTATTTAAACATATAGACAAAGCCAGTGTGATGTGCTAGCTTCGTTTTATAGTTTTCATATGTTGGATATTGTTATAATATAAACGAGTGAGTTTTAATAGTGTCTATCACTTTCTAAGTTTCTGCAGTACAATTTAGTAAAATTGTGGTGTTGTTTTAATGACCCGTTAATTGATGTAATTTATGCAAATTCTTCTTTATCTTGCTCTGCCTGTGACTATCGGGATATCGACTTTTGTATTTTCTATGCCCCGTTGGTCTTTTGCGCTTGATTTTAGGTGATACAGATTGAAAAATGTCCAAGTGCTGAATGTTCAAATTATGATGTCCTATTATGTTTTTCAGTTGTGTTTGGGAGATGACGTAAAGGGGTTCGGATATTTCATGCGCTTTGTGCCCGTGATCGTTGGAAATAGGAAAACTTTGAGGACCTGTGCCGTGGTTCTTAGGAGGCCCATAAGTTGGAGGACCATAAGACGTAGAAGTATCGAAAGTTAACGGAGTACCGTATGACGTATCAGGGACTCCATATTGGACTTCGGGAAATCTTTTCCTATATTTATTAGGACTCGTTTTGTAGCCGACGTTGGGCGCGTAACTGTGCCCAACGCTTGGCCCTGGCAAGCCATAAATCGACTCTTTGTTTGTATGATCGTAATCGTAATCAAAATCTTCGCTGTAATCATAATCGTCTTCATAATCTCTTTGATTTTGCCTGTTTGGAAGACGTCTTACATTATCCTCATAATCATTGTAAGTGTAATCTGTAGCTTCTCCTATAGGGAATTTTGGGGTTATCAAAAATGTTGACATATCCTTAAAACGTTGTCGTCCTATGGGATTTAGTCTGATTAGTGATTCTGCTTTAGGAGTATCGTTAGTTGTATTTGAGGAAGAATAAGTGTTATTGGGTAATAGGAAGGGAGTTGTTTCAAGGGTTGTTCTACGTTTCCTATTCAAAGACGTAAATGTTAAACGATGGTTTATACTTACACTGTCGTCGCCGTATGCTGAGACGCCTGTGCCGTCTCCAGTTAGATGCTGGACTCCTGTTCCTGTATGTTGTGCATTGTGGTGAAGATATCGCTCGCTTTGATCACTATCATCTCCATATTGTGATGAAGGATATTGTGGTTGGGCATATTGCAATGACTGATAACTCGGTTTCGCTGGGTCTTCATTCACGTAGTAATCTGGTTCCCTATATTGCGTCTTGTGTCCAGAGGTGATAGTTTGACTGGCTACTTCTACTTTATAATAATTGTTGCTTTTTGTGGTTGTTGTATCTACGTTTTCTTGTTGAGGGACGGGAGTTACAACTGGTAGGACTTTATAAGGACCTCTCTGATGTTTATTGGGATCTTCAATATCATCTACTTGTTCTGTTATAGGTGTGTGATCTTTGACTTCAGGTTCTGGCATGTATGCACTGGCATAGTGCGGTATTTGGGCGTATTTTGTATGATCATACTGTTGCGCTAGAGTTGGATTTGGAGCGTCTTTCAAATAGAAATACAAATCAATCGGTGTTTCTAGAGTGTTCTTTTGCTTTTCTTCCTCTTCGTTATTCTCGTTTCCTGATACTATTAAAGCGTTTAATCCTGATAATTGATCTTTAGAATTACTTTTCAATAAAGATTTTAGAGCGTCAATATCTTGAGCGGATTGGTACTCTTGCATTTGATGATACTGCTTAGGGTATATGGGTTTCTCTGTGCTTGGTATAGCTTCTGTATACAATTTATTTTCTTGTGGATATTGGTAGTGTTTCAAACCGACGTTGCCATTAGGTTTAATAGTCACCCCCTGATCGTACGTAGGTCCTGGCGAGAGGTAAACCGTCTGATATCTTTTCGGTTGGATGTATTGGTGATAATCCAGCGAACCGTGTGACCTATGATTTCTGCTCCTCTCTCTTATAACCGCGTCGGCTTTTGTTATCTTCGTCGGTTCTTGACTTTGGAGTCGAAGTCTTTCAACTCTTTTAGCTTCTCCTCTCTTCTCCTGTCTCCTGGGATTGGGTGTAGTGGCTGCTACTTTAGCGTCTCTTAGCTTCGCTTGCTGTTGTTCTGAAGCTAGCTGATGACTCTCCTGTGATTCGTGGTACGCTTTCATGTAGCTGTCCATTTGGATTGGGGCTTTCGTCCACCTTTGTAGTTGAGCTCTGTGCTGTCTGACCCTCTCCGCATTGAACATAGCTTGTTGATTTTGTGCATGGAGTCTCGCATTTTGTTGGGAGTTCCCAGCTAAGGGGTTACCATAGGGCAGGAATCCTGGGGTGGTAAATTTGACCCTGTCGTCTATTCTGGCTTGTTCGTTGATAACTTCATGGACAGGTCGTGCATTTGGTTTAGCAGATTTTGATATACTCGCTGGTATTATTAATAGTAGCGTGAATATGGTGTACGGTGGCATTGTATCTGTAAAGAGAAGTAAAGATTATTAGTAGGTATACGTAAAAACTCAAGCAGCAAACGTTCAGTGAAGTTAGAACATACATCTGACATGTGAACATGTTACACAGATGCTACTCGTGTGCTTAAGGTCCTTAGTGACTTATACATTTTTGCCTTTTAACGTTTCATTGCTAAACTTGCTGATTCTACTATCAGTCACCGTACCTATTGGAGAAGTGACGATGTAGGTCAATCGGACCCTTCATACATACCGATTATAGAAAATTGTTATAATATCAATGAGATTCTTGATGCAATGCCACAGGAGATGCCATGGCATTCATGCATACATTACATAGTAAACATACTTCAAATTCAAGTCTAATCACAATATTATATCGACATCATATATACGTTGACAAATGATGTCACGTTAATTTCATTCATAATCAAAATGTCAACAACATAATCGTCTTCTTAATCACATACATAATTCATCTTATGTTACATCCATATATAATTTCCTCAAGCTATAGCTATAATCCGGAAGGAAGGTCGATCGGATCATATCATGATATATATTACATCATACATTATACGGCAAAATTAAGGAGCTTTCACATGCGATGACCCAGTATCGTGTTACATGATTAATGAGGTAATGGGTTGTATGATTTCATTATGTAAAATGAAGTCATTCAAGTTCATTCGTGTACGGGCGTGGAGAAAAGTGTGTTAATCTAGGAATCAGAGGTCCACTTTGGCACCTAGTCCCAAGACTTGGCGTAATAGTAGTTTATGCGACTGATCCATAATGAGGGGACTTAAAATACGAGTGTGGTTTTATGAAACGAGCGTCAGCGAGTTTCATAATAGGATCACACGAGTGTTTTAAGGCCTAATTATGTACTTTATCTTAACACATATCATAAGTAGTAGTAAGACACAGCAAAAACCCAACAATAAAATGACAACAGCAATGGCGGCAATTCGACCATCCGTCATGGCGTATGGTTTTTTTAAATCATAGACAAACGAATGAAGTCCCTATAATCATATCACTCGAGATCAAATTTCGTGCGGTTTGTATTAAAAAACGTACTGAATTGACGTTTCGTATCGATAACTGTTTTAATATCTATAGATACTAGAATAGAGACCCACTTGAGTTTTGACAGCTGTTCCAAATTTAAACTCATAACGATACTTTATCAAAGATCTGTACTGTAATGACATTACAGTACAGATTTTACCTACTACCACAGACAAGAAAGTTCTCATAGAAAAATCGGTTGTAGTAATGCTGGTCATTTCCTACGGTTTCTGAACGCATTTTAGAGTTTTACGAAAACGTCTGCCATCTAACCTTCCGACCCAAAGGGGAAAACTAAACCATGTTGAGATAGGCCGGTTTTCCTTCCACAAGATGAGAGAAGGGCTACTGTTATATCAAATTACATTTTGCACTTTGAACTTAGATCCAAACCCAATATACCTAAGAAACTGGTGTTTTAAATAAATAAGTGCTTTATACACATTTGTTTCCGCCAGTACGAGAGCAGTGACCAAGACTTTCACTATCGGCCGACCAGTCGCGCGTCCGTCGGTCTATCTACGACAAACGTGTTTCGCACGTAAACGATAATTATGTTAGCGACGTGTGTAACATTTCTCCGCACGCGTTGTATAGTATTGGCGACTTTATATCGTTGGGTACTCTGATACTTACTATAGACCTATCGGTACTGCTCTATGACTAATGTTTGAGAGTAAGGCAAGAACATAAGCACTGATGGCAGTCTGAAGTAGCTCGACCGGGGAAGTACTTCAACCTTCTTCTTTACGGAAGACTGCAACTATAATAACAGCAAAAAATCTATTTGACGATCATAATATTCATTATACCTAAATTAATATAGATTAAGCTAGCTTTAATTTGTATTCAAGTTTTTCTATAGCGTCTACACGAAATCTCAAATCAATAAAGGGTTAGCAACGCGTTTACGACTGTATCGTTTGTCATCAAGCGGCATCGCTGTTACCTACGAGGTTTATCCACTTGTTAAGCTTAAGATTTTTTTTATAAGTCGATACTAATTTACGACGCCTGTTGGTAAGGAGACACCGTAGCTTACCTACGCTTGCGACAAATATCACCTGCATACAAAATACATATTAAAACATATCATTGGTCATTATTATTCTTATTATTTAGATATTTGAAGTTCCGGCAACCTTATTTGACAGTTTTGACAGTCTTGTAGTTGCAGTTCATTCAGACACTTATGATCCGCTTACCATAATAAAGTCTTTTTGTAATACAATGTATAATTAAGGAATGTTGTATTTAACAATTAAAATGTCAATGGCATTATGACAAGTTCCCACCATGATAATATGATGATAATCTAATAAACTACAATAGCACTTGGTAGATTGTCTCATTGAGCTACAATGAAACTATTTGTTGAAATGAGTGATAATCAGTGCATAGACAAGTAAAATTTACCTGTAAGGTAAAGATCATTTGTAAGTTTGCATGTAGATGGTAATCTCCGAAGGTACTCATCCAATTTCAAAAAATATTTCACCAGTATATCTGTAGCAAATTCGATTGCCACAATTGGGTAAGTATTTTAAAAAATACGTGATTAAGTGAATACACAAACATATGCAAACTGAACTGGCTATATGCTGCAGTCACTGACCTTGATGGCTGAACGGGCTGGAGCTGGATCCTCTGGCTGTCTTCAAGATACCAGGGTACGAGATTGCTGCTTCCTCGTTCCACTACGTGTTTTGGTTTACAGTAACTGCCGGCCGGCTTTGCACTTAAAGTTTGCACTGTGGGGTTAATTTTGGACACCACATTCACCACAATTGAAAATTATGAGAACGATATCAAGTTTTGATGTTAGCACGTTAGAGGTTCAAAAATGGAGTCCTAGGTCACGCCATTTCTTCTGCATGCACCTTCTCGCTCGCACGTCACGGGCGCGGTCGTCTTGCCTCTCTTTCGCGTGACTGCAGGCGCAAGCCAAAACGCTTACGTTAACCAATCAGAACGCATCGTGTATTTGTTCAGTGGCGCGAAACTTTAAAATGATTATTTGAATTGTGAACATTCCGCCCACCAAAATACAATATTATGTATTTTTAATATACAAGAATATATCTAGTTGTACCTATATATAACGTAGACGAAGAACAACTGCATGTGTACGAACAATACTAATAATTAACATTACCTTCTACTTATTATCAGAAACTAAAACTAAACTTAATTTAGGTTTATAAATATCCTACGCTGAGTCACACTGATTAGGAAGGGGGCATAGTTTAGCTAATGGTCGCTTGAGGAGCGTTCCGTTAGCGGTCCGGATAGTTGCTAAACGAACAACACCGTCCGGTCCAGGATGCAACTCTACCACCCGGGCGAGTGGCCAGTGCAACGGTATAGTGTTTTCAGTTTTTATTATTACGATTGAATTAACTTCTAAAGGTTGGCACTGAGAAGTCCATTTTGCACGTTTTGTTAGCGACTGTAAATATTCAACCTTCCAACGTCTCCAAAAATCTTGTTGGAACCGTTGGATTAATTGCCAGCGACCCAAACGATTCAACTTTACAGAAGTCAGATCTTCATCAGGAACCGAAGTTAACGGCTCCAGTGTAAGAAAATGACCAGGAGTAAGAGCGCTCAAATCATTGGGGTCAGAGCTGACGGGGCACAGCGGGCGCGAGTTTAATACAGACTCAATCTGAATGAATATAGTGGTCAACTCCTCGAATGTGAGAGTCTGATCTCCGATGACACGGTATAAGTGCGCTTTTGCAGCCTTAATTTGAATTTCCCAAACGCCTCCAAAATGAGGGCTGGACGGAGGATTGAATCGAAACTCTATGAGCTGTGAATCAGCTGCCGACTTCAGATAGCCGTGAAGAAGGTTATTGGCTCCTACGAAGTTCGTCCCACAATCTGAATGGATGATCTTAACGCGACCTCTACGACCTACAAACCTACGAAGAGCCGCAACGAAGGCTTCGGAGGACAAATCAGATACTGTTTCTAGATGCACAGCTTTTGTTGTAAAGCACACGAACAAGCATAAATAAGCCTTTCCAATCTTAGCACCTCTGTACGAACCCAGCCTGATGCGAAACGGTCCTCCGAAATCAACACCTACTATTGAGAACGGTTTTACCTGATTCACGCGAACGGCCGGTAAATCGCTCATGAAAGGTTCGAGAGGAACGGGATTTAAACGATAACATCGAACACATTTTGCTAAACAGTGTCGGATCGCGCGTAAAGGACAAAGAATCCAAAACTGCTGTGTTATGAGATAATGCATGGTATTCGTTCCGGGGTGACAGTTTTCACGATGAATAGCTTCGATAATACGGTAAGTCAGTGTAGCGTTCCGCGGAAGTACAGCGGGATGTTTATGTTCAAATTCGAGCCCGGCTCTCGCCAAACGTCCGCCCACCCTGAGAATACCATTTTCATCTAAAAAGGGGTTTAATTTACGCATGGACTTAGAAAGTGGCTTTTCTGCTTGAAGTCTTGTAATTTCATTATGAAAGTATCTCGATTGTACATGTTTTACGATAATGGTTAGGGCGTTGTGAAGTTCACTGAGAGTAAGGTAAGCCGACTGACGACGAGAAAGCTTGGTACGTACGTTAGTAATAAACCGATAGCAATAGGCCATGATCCTCTGTATTTTACGTAGCGATGAGATTTTATCCAGTAACTCGTCAATCAAGGGAGTGTCACTGTTAACGATAAACGCGTGAACACGTTCTTCTGCAACGATGTCGGCATCATCTTTAATAACCGACATGTCTAACGATGGCCACACCTCAGAAGGTTTCGTAAGCCACTCTGGCCCCACCCACCATAAGGAATTATGCACCAGGTCAGCTGGAAATTGGCCCCGAGAAGCTATGTCTGCAGGGTTATCTCCGGAAGGTACGTGATTCCAAATAGCCTCTGGAATTACTTCCTGGATATGACTCACTCTATTGGCGACAAACGTTTTCCAACGGTATGATGGCGCCTTTATCCATGAGAGTGTGACGGTGGAATCGGACCAGGCAAACATTTCGAAGACGGGTAACAATGATGAGTAGATCTGTTTTACGTATTTAAGCAGATCAGCGAGTAGCACGGCCGAGCATAATTCTAATCGAGGGAGAGAAACTCGTTTGGTGGGAGCGACGCGGGACTTAGCGATAAGCAAGTAAACATGTACGTCGTCGTGATCATCAGTGGCAACCAGGTACACCACGGCCCCGTATCCAGCCTCCGAACTGTCCGAAAACCCGTGGATCTGACAAGTCTTGATTTTAGAACCAGATAAGCATCGAGGTATTTCTATAGATTGTAATGATGACAGTTGATCAGAATAACGCTCCCATTTTTCCACAATGTCTCTAGGAGGAGATTCGTCCCATCCAAGGGATAAAATCCACAGCTGTTGGATAAAGCACTTAGCGAGGAATGTTATAGGGGATAGAAATCCCATTGGGTCAAAGATACGAGCCAATTCACTAAGAATAGTGCGCTTGGTACAGTTACGATTCAACGGTTTTACTTCGAACGAAAATATGTCCCCGCCTGGACTCCATTTTAGGCCTAACACCTTGAGGTTATGCCTTTGATCATAATCCATTGAAACGGAGTCTGTTAGGCAATGTTCGCCTGGCAGATGAGACAGTAACTCGGGACGATTACTCGCCCATTTGCGAAGTTCGAATTGACCCTTGTGCAACAAAGCTATAACTTCAGCTATGGTTTGTTCAGCTTCCTCTAAGGTAGGGGACCCACTGACGATGTCATCGACGTATACGTCGGATTGCAAGACTGACTTCGCTAAGGGATATTTGTCACCTTCGTCTTGAGCCAACTGCTTCACCGTTCGACATGCAAGAAATGGAGCCGAACTTACTCCGTACGTGACGGTATTCAACCTGTACTCCTGTATAGGCTCGGATTGGTTAAAACGCCAAAATATTCTTTGATAGTCGCGATCACTCTCGGTCATCAAGATCTGACGATACATTTGTCTCATATCAGCGGTAAACACAATGGGATTGACACGAAACCGGCATAATATATCAAGGACGTTAGTTTGTAGTTTTGGGCCTATCAGTAGCATTTCGTTAAGAGACACGCCGCGCGCGTCGCTCGCTGAGGCATCGAACACTACTCGGAGTTTAGTGGAGACGCTATCTGGACGTAAGACACAATGATGTGGTATAAAGAATTTACCTTGAGACAGTTGGTCGATGGGAACCAGACTCATGTGACCGCTTTGTAGATAATCCGCCATGAAATCGGAATATTGAGCATGGAGTTCTGGTTTGCTTATAAGTTTTCGCTCCAGTGAATGAAATCGCTTTAGCGCCATTTCCCGCGAGCCAGGGAAGATGAGATCCTTGGCGTTCTCTTTGAACGGCAAGGTGACGATATATCTCCCAGTAGGGTCACGGGCCAAAGTTTCGCAGTAATGTTGCTCACACTGGATTTCTTCATTGCTGAGCTTTGTAATAGCCTGAGGTACAGAGTCGAGCTCCCAAAACCTTTGTACTTGTTCATGTAGCTGTTCACTTTCACTGATAAAAAACGAACTAACTTCAGTTATTTGCGTAACCTTAACATTGCCTAATAGAACCCAACCGAATATTGTGTTTAAAGCAGAAGGTTGTAATTGTCCGCCATGAACGCTGCCTGGCAATAGAAGAGAAGAGAAGACTTCTGCGCCTAGAAGAACGTCGATATCCCCAGGCAAGTTGCAGTCCGGGTCTGCTAGCTTCAAATTCTGAAGATGAGTCCAAGTTGTTTTGTTAAGCTTGATGGTGGGTATAGGGCCGCATATATTAGCTAGAGTAAGGGCTTCAATATTGAAGACAGTATTCCTATTGACTCCCACTTCAAGCTTAATCGTGCCTGATACGGCAGCCGGTGATTGACCTAGACCACGAATGGTACGAGACGTCGACGATCTGTCTAAGCCCAGGCGATTGGCTGCACGATCAGTTATAAAATGAGCTTGACTGCCCGAGTCGATCAAAGCACGAAAGGTTTGAAAGTTACCGGATGAGTCACGGATGTCAATCATAGCGGTCGATAACAATACGAGAGAACTTTCGCGACTGTTTGTGACCATGCTCACTTGGGTACAGGTGTTAGAAGGCTCTTCAGTATCACAAATGTCTTCCGCTACGTTGACGCCAGAACCTTCGAGATGTAATAACGTGTGATGACGTTTATGACACTTCTGGCATTTAAAGATAGATTTGCAATCTCTTAACCCATGAGACGATTTTAAGCAGTTAAAACACCAGTGCTGCTGTTTTGCGTAATCGAATCTCTCTTGAGGGGTTTTACAAGAGAACGCCTTACAGTGGATAATTGAATGATCCTCACTACAAAATGAGCACTTAATAGTGGGTATGGGCGTCATCGATGACGCCGACTGCATAGCCGTTTCGATTTCGCTACCGGTGCCCGACAATAAAACTGTTGACGCCGTTTTCTTTCCGTAGTTTGATTTGTCGAATGGCTTACTAAAACCGGTAGGGTTGCGGTTCCTGTCAGGTATCCGAGGCTTTTCCAAAACGCGATTTTTCTCAATAGTCGAAAAGTGTGTATCGCGGACAAGTGCATCGCATTGTGTGTAAAGAAAGGTCTTAAGTGACTCATAGGTAGGTAGCTCGCTTGTTGACGGCTGTTGTTCGAACAGGCATCGGGTTTTTGAATCCAGTTTGGAAAGAAGGAGGTACGTCAAGACAAAATCCCATTTGTCAGTAGGCAGATTAAGGCGCGTCAGCATGGTTAAATTTTCGTTAAATGTATCAAGCGTTCTCCGAAATTCATGAGGTGAGCTTGACTTAAAGTTTACGTCTAACATTTCCTTCCAACATGTGAACGCTAAGTCACGTTTACCACGATACCGGTCAACCAAAGACTCGTACGCGGCGGAGTAGTAGGCCCCTGTTACAGGGAACGTACGGATGAGTGCTAAAGCATCACCGGATAAACACGACACGAGGTAGTGCATACGTTCTGTGTCCGATAACGATTTATTTTCGTGAATGAGCGAAGTAAATACATCGTAGAACTCAGGCCATAACTTAATATCTCCGCTGAAGTTGGGCAAAACTATTTTTGGAAGTCGTACTTGAACGACGTCATTTTTCAACGGACAGGACGGTTGATTCGGTTCATCAGAGGTTACTACGAGTTTCCGATGTATTGAAAGAATTCCAAAATAACACTCATCAAATCGAGAACGAATTTCATCTTCCCTGTCCTCCGCGTCACTATCGATAATGTTCAGTATGTCAGCGTGAGCCTCCTCGAACTTCGTTACGTATTTTCCAACTTCCGAATAATAAATTAGAAACGCGTCAATTTTAGATACGTCATTTTTCGCCTGTAGCGCGATCTCCAACGTTTTATTCAAACGGTTAAACGCGAGTGTACGTACGCGACGTAAAGCGGGCAGATCGTGCACTGATAACCCATCCATTTCGATAGATTTCGATTTTGTTCCTTTAATAGATTTCCTCTTATACATTTTTCAAATTATAACTAGGTACGTAAAAGCGTAATATGTAGGTATAGGTAAGAATCGCCACGTACGTCCCTAACCGCAACACTTTCCTAGATCACTCGGCCTAAGTAGGTTTTAATAAAACTACGTTTACTAAGCAATCAGACACATACACAATACCTACACAGTACCTCAACCACAGATTATACAATAGCCTAAACAGGAACTCGAAGTACAATAACCGATGGGTGAATGTTTAAATAGTAATAGAAATAGGTAAGTTAAAATATTCCAACTTTAAAGATAAAACGACGAAGTTGTCGTGGGCGAAATAATTACCTATCAATATTATACTTATCACGAATAAGTTCGAAACTTACAATTACCTACGGATAGTAAACAGCAAATAGTAGGCAATGCAGGTGCAGGTATGCATACAAGTTTGAAATCAAATATCGAACAGCTTAAAATAATGATAACCTACAATGTACCTACGATCAGCTGTCACAGTGCCTTGCACTTGTTACCTATGCGAAATAGGTATCGGACTACTGGATTTTCGTATTTTCTATTCAAGATTAAATGCACGACGAGAATAACACGCACAACTAACGGTAAATTTTGTTAATTATGAGTATCTGTTAAACGTATTGAGATGTGCAAATAACAAAAACAAACTTTTAAATATGCCCAAATTATTACGATATATTTACAGCGCGACCAAATCAAGATGGTAACCGTGCAATACGAACTTCTCGCGAAACTAGTACAAGACGGCAAGCAACACGACTTGCCAAAAGGGGTCGGATTATACCTTAGATGATTTGCAATAATTATTGCGTTCCTTTTACTAAACAGACTGTTATTTATCAAAATCTTATTGGAATTTTGTTGTTCGTACACACAAACACTTGTTCTAATACTTCGGTGTGATAATTAAAGGTTTATTTACTACTTAAATATAAGTTGCACCGCGCTCGTAACAATAATGGCTGGTAGGTTACTCAAAGTTACGAACTTTCTCGAAAATATTGTAGTTAGGTGGTAAATGTTATTCAAATAACGATTAAGTACGTTCAAATCAAGAACTAAATTTAACTGAATCTAAAGATTCCCTGGTTTCGGCACCAAAAAATATGTAGCAAATTCGATTGCCACAATTGGGTAAGTATTTTAAAAAATACGTGATTAAGTGAATACACAAACATATGCAAACTGAACTGGCTATATGCTGCAGTCACTGACCTTGATGGCTGAACGGGCTGGAGCTGGATCCTCTGGCTGTCTTCAAGATACCAGGGTACGAGATTGCTGCTTCCTCGTTCCACTACGTGTTTTGGTTTACAGTAACTGCCGGCCGGCTTTGCACTTAAAGTTTGCACTGTGGGGTTAATTTTGGACACCACATTCACCACAATTGAAAATTATGAGAACGATATCAAGTTTTGATGTTAGCACGTTAGAGGTTCAAAAATGGAGTCCTAGGTCACGCCATTTCTTCTGCATGCACCTTCTCGCTCGCACGTCACGGGCGCGGTCGTCTTGCCTCTCTTTCGCGTGACTGCAGGCGCAAGCCAAAACGCTTACGTTAACCAATCAGAACGCATCGTGTATTTGTTCAGTGGCGCGAAACTTTAAAATGATTATTTGAATTGTGAACAATATCTACCTATAGAATGGAGCTTAAGGATCGACATAGGCTATTTGTTATCCCATGGTTTCATTATCATCCCATGGTTTTGGTTATCATCATGGTTTCTAGCACGATGGGTTGACGACATAAAAAAGACCGCGGGTCATTTCTGGATGAGAGTAGCACGGGACCGGGATAAGTGGCGTACTCGAAGAGAGGCTTATGCTCAGCAGTGGGCGATTGAAGGCTG
Source organism: Epinotia demarniana (assembly GCA_945867215.1). Taxonomy (NCBI): domain Eukaryota; kingdom Metazoa; phylum Arthropoda; class Insecta; order Lepidoptera; family Tortricidae; genus Epinotia; species Epinotia demarniana. The sequence goes on from OX244282.1 coordinate 5,858,894, forward strand.
AAAATGATGATGATGATGATGATGGTTTCATCTGAGTTATTTGTAATATACGCGGACTAAGGCGCGCTTGCAACTATTTACTAAAATAAAGGTCGACACTAAAAGATAATCTAGTGAGTTTTTACCTCATCATTTCATTTAATTGCATAATATGCAAAGTTTAAAAAGATAAAGTTCATTCTAACCTTGCCCTAATTAACGTTATTAACAAAAACCAGCGTATGCGCCGACAAAACCGACGAAAGTGTCGTGCGAATCATTGTGTGCGAGTGCATGTGTGTGTATGGGTTCTGTGTGTGTGTATGGGAGTTTGCTATTGACACGTGATATTGAACTCTTGCGTGATCGCTCGTTATGTTACTCTCACTTTTTGTTGATCTTTATCTTAGGTCATACGGTTTACTTTGTCTGGTTGGGTTTACTTTGTCTAGTCAAGTACCTCCGACATTCCCTGCTGTTGAGCGGATGCCTAGATTCGTGTTGATCATGCCCCCTGAAGCCGCCGCCAATTTTGTGGATGTTGTGTTAACCCTCAATTTGACAAAATTATTGCGAAAGTCCATAGTTCAAGCCTCGGTGACGCAGGACAGCCCCAATGGTTCTGGGTTCTGGTCAGGCAAAAAACACAAACTGACGGTAAAAGTATAAGTATAGGTACTATACAAGTATAGCCGGATGGACACTGTCAAATTAAGGGTACATCAAACATGTTATCCGTCAGTTTCGGCGAACAAATATTGTTAGAAATGGTCAACTAGCGCAACAGTACATTTTATTTATTTGTATCGTTTGTCCGAATTTTCATTTCGGCAAGAAGAAGTTTCTCTCTGAAACTACGATTTTTTAAGGATTATTATAACAAAAACCTGTCCTAATAGGTTCCACCCGAAAAAAACAAATGTATGAATAGCATCAAAAACTTTGCGGTCTTCGAGAAAACTGGCTTGTTGGGAAATGAAATTTAGTGATATTTGCGAAAGGATACCGTTGGATAAACAGTTTGACGTTAAAAAAAAACACAAAAACATGGCGCAGTGAACGCTGCCTCCCGCGACGAGAGACACGTTTGTCTTCCGCGGACGAGAAAACAGCATGCGGATGCTCTTGAGGAATTAATTTTCCAGACAATGTCGATAAATACTTCTGAAATTTTATATTCCTATGAAATTTTTGATACCGTCAAATACCGTCTATTATCCCGAGCGTAGACACGTGGAGCAAAAGGGTCACCCAATGGTACCTTAGAGAGGGGAAAAGAAAGAAGGGGAGGCCCCAAAAGTGATGAGAAGACGATACAAGCAAGTGACAGGGTTGCACGAGATCGGAGCGAGTGGAGAAGGCTAAAGCACCTCCTTTGGTGAAGGGCAGACGGACACACAATTTAAAAAGTGCGAAGTAGTGGAAAGGTAGAATAATGTAAACAAAATTAATGTCTGTAAATAATACTACATTACTACACAGGCTGGGAAGGAAGGGGTTGCCGGCCGAGTAGTCGGATAGATATGAGGCTGGCAACCCCTTTTGACGCCCCTTTCACGTATAGTGCTTTTCTAAAACATGCAATAAAATAAATTAAAAAAACTACAAGAAATCAAACTTTGGTTTCATGGCTGAACGCCGTGATCCTGTGTCACAAATTGTGGAATGGAAATTAAAAAAGACCTTCTTGCAGGCCTCCAATTTTGTATGAAATACAATTACGGATCTCTCGTCTCGGTCCGCCCGAAACGTGACACTTCGAAGCCCATCATGAAGAACAAAACGACACTATTTCATTGCATGTTTGAGAAAAGGCTTTTTATTTTTATTTATTTTATTATGACGTTAGCTAATGAAATTGTTTGATTTGGCTGAGACAAGAAAAATACTTTGGAATATGGATTTTTAACACCTTAATGCCTAATAGCTTCTATTATTTTGACTTGAAGATTGAAACTGTCAAGTATTGGGATCATTGCCCTAGTCTTAGTATACGAAGGTAATCTCGTTGACCTCTGAACAGCGGGTATAGTGCAAATTGTGTCATAAGTTAGGAATCTCACAACACCCGCTGCCCTTAGCGAAGTGAATGTAGCATGTTGAAACCAGAAATTGGTATAGAACTAAGTTTACTCTAGTGGGCGTTAGTTTATCGAAGATTAGGTTAGGTACACTAGGTACAGTCACGGTCTGTAACGGTTCACTTTTCTACCTTATTTCAATGCTGTTAAGGGCCGAAATCATGATAATACCATTTGATATTTACCGATAGCTGCATAGATATCACTTAACCGACTTCAAAAAAAGGAGGAGGTTCTCAAAGGTTCGTTACCTCAGAACTTCGTCATTTATGAGCCGATTCGTAATTTTTTTTTCATCATATGCTTCTAGTTTGGTCCCATTTTTTTCAAAAATTCCATTGGATGATAGGATCAATGAGGAATAGAGGGAACTCCTCAATTATATTACGTACGCGTCGTGTACTGATTTTGGTATTTTCTATTATAACTCGTGTACTTACACCCGGAAATCATAAATTTGGTGGAGTGGAATTGATGATGAAGATCACATTACTTATGGAATTCCTCATTTATGTATTTAAAAGTACAAAAGTACGTCACAGAACTCACAGATTCTGATGAGATTCCGTTGAAATAGCAACTAATGAAGTACCAAAGGTTGTGTCTTGTGGAATCGACGGAACACTTCAAATATTACCAGCCCCCACCACATACAGCGATTTGGGTGTATTCTAATCGACGCATTTGCTCTCGGAAATCAGTTCATGTGGTAAATTGGAAAATAAATGTGGAAATGTTCTTGTGGCTTGGCGGATTACTAAATTGAAGTCGGTTAAAACTTTGTTTTTAAAGTAAATTATATCACTCAGATTTATATAAGTCTTTATATAAATATCTACTACCTAATTAAGAGTCCTGCGAAATATTAGACGTTGTCTTTAACTGTGGTTATATGCACAAGAAAAACGAGAGCCTGGAGCTTTATGACTAACTAGGAAAAGCGTCATACTTAACCAATTCTACAGCAAAAACTATCATAGTGTTGCTTTGTCTCACTAATACTTCGGAACACGATCATATTTCTTACAATATAATGTCCAATACGGAAATGACACAGCATTGTCATGTCAACGCAATTAAAGTTTGAAATTAATACCTATTGGTTTTTGTTCTGATCTTAAGGCCGAGTCTACAATACAAACCAATACGAATTAATTAGTGCTTGTTAAGTTTATGCCAATCGTAGAGCTTTCTAAGTACAAAGATACTGTATCATTTGTCTTCAAACTTTTTTTAGTTGGCATCAAAACGAATATTCATATTGTAGGTGTTCTAGGTCCCAGCTGGGAGAAGATACCGCGATGAGTTTGGGGTCGGAATAACTGTCAGTTCATATAAATGGCAACACTGTCACCTCTTATCCCATTTTAATAGCATCAGTAAATGAGTCTGTAAGTATGGCATAGTTGGCATACTTACATAATACGTAGAGTAAAATTTTCAAATAGCCCTTCCTACTCCAAATGGAATCTGGGCGCTATTCCATAAATATCATCTATAAGTATCTTAAATAGGAGTCCTCGATTCATGTCAATGTCATTCTAATTTATAGAAAGAAAGACATGCAATAAGAATACATGCTACAAGCTGGGGAAGTCACATTATGTTACCATAATCTTGGGATTCCTGACTCCCTGGCTAGGCAGAATGTGTTATAATAACCGAAAGTCGATTTATTACAGCAATGATCGACGCCAACCCTAATTTTTTTCTCACATGACGGTATTGATTAGACCATCTACGTGATTGAAGTATTTATAGATTTAAATTCTTCTACGGACCTGCATAAGTGCCTATATTTAACGTGCTCTACATACCGTTTCGTCTGATAACAACCCAATTAAGTAATTCAAGTTATTAAGGAAATGAATTATCAAGGTGTAGAAAAGGAACTGTTTTTATTAGCGGATAAAACTAACACTAATTAGGTAATTAGTGTTAGTTTTCTCTCGAGTAGGTACTCGACCGCAATAAGTTTGGGAACGGAAGTGACAGTTTTGCTATATAATAATTACGTTACAATTTACAAATTTACAATAAATGAATACAGCTAAATATGCCCTACATAACCTATCGCGGGCGAATAAAACTAAATAAGGCCTGAATCACACTGATTAATTTAAATGTATGCTATACGATTAAATAAAGAAATAGTAAATTTGACAGATAATGACAAGTTTACTCTTGACCGCCACGGCCAGGTTTGTGAGGTCTATAATGTAGACTTTGTAAAATTTGGAGCAATGAATTTTGTAGATATATATAGTATAGTGAATTCTGTGAATATCCTAGCGAATCCCCGAAAGGGTTGGATGTAAATTAACTTGACTAAATTGAAAAGCAAGTATCTGAAGACAAATAGATCCTTGACATCTCAAGTCCTATATATATACATAGTCGATTTATATACGAGACGTCAGTTTCAGTTGATTTTTTTTTTTTTTTTTTAAATTCGTCCATTCGGACAGGCTAAGACCATGGGCCATACTGCCTAGTCTTCAGTAAGTATAATTTCATTTGATCGAATCCAGTAATAACGTCTTCAGTAGTTTCAAATCAGAAGTCTCTAGTCCAATAAATATGTCTTCAGTTATTTCCAATTCATATGAACAAATCTAGATATTAAGTCATCAGTATTATCAACATATGTGTCAAATCCAAAAAATAAGTCTTCAGTTATTCCAATCCAATTCATGAAGTCAAATCCAGTAATAAAGTCTTGAGTATGTTCCAATAAAAACGTCAAATCCAATATTCAGCTCTTCAAAAAAGCTTACACCTCATCCAGACATTCCAAAAAGTCATTTGACCAACAAAATATAGGTACAATGCTTCAATAAAAATATATACAATTTTAAGCAAGTTTTAAATTTAGCATCATATTTACAGCATACACACAGTATTATGTACAAAATTAAACAAAGGTAAATAAGTAGACGACTCCTTCAACAAATCAGTTACTGAGAGCGGGATTCGATTAGAAGCTCCATAAATCTCAAGCAACTCATCCATCAGCACTAGGCGCTGAATGCCAAAGGATGAGCAACTAAACAGAATGTGATCTATAGACTGAACCTCTTGCTTTTGACAATGATCGCAATAAGGGGAAGAGACAAAGTTTTTACGATGGAGATGAAAATTTAAACGACAATGACCAATGCGCATACGAGTAATTATGGTGTAAAACCTACGATGCATGTAAGTTTTAAACTTACAAAACCAAGGCTTACTATTAACTTGGTTATCTAACAAAGCATACAAATGAGCCTTATTCTCAACTTCTGTAAAATGATACCAATGTCTTCCCCAAAGAACAGTCATACGCTGTTTTAGATTACTTATAATATCAGAATATGGCAAGGTCACAGCTAAGTCCCTGCTGTCGGGAACCAGGGACAAGTCAGATGCATTAGCAATAGTTCTAGCTAGGTAGTCGGCGTTTTCATTACCAGAAACTCCTTTATGAGACGGAACCCATACAAAATCTATTTTAATACCAATTAAAGATAGTTCTAACCATAATTCTTTAATGGAAAAAATTAGATAGCAAGTGCTAGCATTCATTTTGTTACTCGATAAACTTATTAATACACTCATACTATCGCTTACTATGACCCATTCTTTACTATATTGATTATGTTCTTTAACATGTTTCAAAGCAAATAAGATGGCAGTTGCTTCAGCAGTAAAGATACTTGCATTTTTATTGATATTAAACCCAATACCTTTATTAATTTTAGGTTGATAAATTGCAAAGGAAACAGCATTATTATTTTTGGCACCATCCGTATAAATAAATTTACAATTAGACCATTCTGACAACAATAAATAAGCCTCCTCTTTGGAAGTTAGCTTTGAATCTATTACAATTTTTATATCGGGATATTTACTCTTAAAAGAGCCTGTGTAACAGGGAAGAAGGTCATTATCAAGATGTATATTTAACTCCTGCAAAGAGTGAAAGAAAGAAGTAAAATCCTGAAGAACATACATGCGCCTTTGAAAAGGCGATGATTGGAAAGAAATCAAGTTGTGAAGAAGATCGTTCTTAGGCAAGCTGTATAACTTTAAAATAAATCTTTCTTTTAAATAACGAAATCTAATATGAATAGGAGGAAGATTCGATTCAATTTGCATAGCAGCGATAGGACTAGTTTTAAATGCACCCAGTATTGTCCGCATACATTTGTTTTGTATTTTATCTAATGAATTTACAATTTTATCATCTCCAGCAAAACATAGAAAACCATATTCAAAATGACTTCGAACTAGAGACTTATACAAGATTAACAAAATTTTGGGGTCTGCACCCCATGAAGTGGCGCACAGCGATTTTAACACATTGTATGCTTTGTTAGCTTTGGTTATAATACTGTCAGCATATTTTATCCAGGAAAGTTTTGAAGTAAATATAACACCTAAAAACTTTATTAGATCATATGAAATAGGCAGTGATATGTCATTGTACAAAACTGTGGGCAAACACATGCTTTTGCGACCAAAAATAAAAACTTTGGTTTTAGTCGAATTTACATCTAAGTTCAGATAAGCAAAGTATTTATGTAAGTTGATTAATGCCTCATTAATAGTCAAAGCTAATTGATTTAAATCAGATCCTGACACATAAACAACCAAATCATCTGCATACTGCAGATTTTTAACCTTTGTTCCTAGAATAAGATTTAGTCTCCTAATGTACAAAATAAAAATTAAAGGGGATAAGATACCTCCTTGACAAACCCCTAAAGAAGATAATCTTGGGCCATATAAGTGATTGTTAAATTTAACAAAAACCTTCCTGTTTGTTAAAAACATTTGTAAGAAATTTATTATTTTGCCAGGTAACCCTATCATTGACAGCTCTCTACATAAAACGGAAATATTGACACTGTTAAATGCACCTGCAATGTCAAAGAATACCGAAAGAAGATACTGATTATTATATATGCTGTTAAGTGCATCAAGTTGCAACTGACAAATACTCTCACGAGAAGACCGACCTTTACGAAAACCAAACTGATTGCAGGGTAACAGACCATTTTGTTCGACAAAAAATTCCAACCGTTGCTTTAGAAGCTGTTCAAAAACCTTTCCTACACAAGATGTGAGTGCTATAGGTCGATATGAGTCGGGTAACAATTTATCTTTATCAGGCTTTAAAATTGGGACCAAGCAATCTGTTTTCCAATCATCAGGAATTAAGTTTTCTTCCCACAGCTGATTTAATATGTTTAAAAAGGTCTTTAGATTTTGTGAACTTAAATTTTTCAGTAAAATATATGGTATTCCATCAAGACCAAAGGATGTATCTCTTCTTGAAAATAGGGCAGATTTAAGCTCTTGCAAAGAAAACGGTTCAGTAAGATACTTATCATTATCATTTTCTGTGTGAACATAATTTAAAGACTCATTAAGCACAAAATCAGGAGTGTATTTCTTAAGAAAATCTGATATCCAACTATTATTACTAGCGTGTTTTGAAATGAATGTTTTATTAAATTTCCGCATGTAATTCCATATTAATGTCAAAGGAGTGCACCGGTTAAATGAGTTACACAGATTTATCCAACTATTACGCCGTTCAGTCTTAAGAACAAGCTTTTTAAGGGCTCGAAGTCTTTTAAATTCTATATAATTCTCTTCACTAGGTTCACTTTTAAATTTTATATAAGCATGTTTTGAATTAAGTACAGCTTCTGAACACTTTTGATTCCACCAAGGCAGCCGGGGAAATTTCAAAGATTTTGGTGTACACGGATTAGAACTATTCAAAGACCTATGTCTAGGGATGGACTCTACAGCAGTAGATCGCAAAATATTACAAAACAGATTGAGCGCATCTATCGAAGACATATTTTCAAAATCAATATTAGCCAAACAAAAATCAACTGATTGCCTGTACATTTTCCAATTCACCTGTTTGTAATTTGGGTGAATGGGCAAATGTACATTATTACATATTGGATTACTTTGTGAGCTATTTTCATTACCAACTATCATTTTTATCATTACAGGCAAATGATAACTGCTGCCAAGAGGACAATCCATAACAGACCAATCACATGAAAGTGCCAATGATGGAGAAACGAAAGTTAAATCCAGAGCATTAGGACGCCAAGAAGAAGAACCAGTTGTAGTAGTTTGACCATTATTTAAAAGAACCAAGTCATTGCCATCAATAATATCTAAGACATCTCTACCTCGAGGCAATGTATCAACACAGCCCCATGACATATGATGAGCATTTAGATCGCCTCCAAAAAGCATTGGCTGCGGAATAGATTTTATCAAAGCATCAAATTTACTTTTATTAAATGGGGGATCAGAATTTGATGGACTATAAAAACTTACTACACTCAACTGCTTGTTGTTTATAATTATTTGTACACAGATATTTTGTAGAGCATTGTCAAAATAAGTTTTAATATTAGAATATACTATATTGTTATGAATAAGTATTGCTACACCATTATGTTTATTACCACAGTCATTTCTAATGACATTGTATCCTTTAATTGAAAATTTTTGATGTTGTTTTAACCAGGTTTCAGAAATTATTGCTATTTGAATGTTATTTTCATATAAGAATCTAGTAAAGATTAGCCTATTGCTTATTATACTCTGAGCATTCCACTGCACTATGTTCAATATGTCCATAAAGAAAAAAAAATTAAGGTTGTTTCCTGAAAGTGTTTTTAAGTGTTTCTTTTATATTGTTAGAATTTATTGGCGTTTCTTTATCAGCACAAATTTTAACTATAGCTTCCACAAGTAGATTCATAAATCTGTCAGATTTGGTCAGATTACTTAGATGGGTGTCAATATATTTTGAGCCGAGCTGCGGAAATGCAACGTCACAAAACAAATCGGAATATTTAGCACTACGTGATTTTAACTTATTTTCCTCAATTTTCTGTTTTTTAATTGGACATGCAGCAGATATAGCCACGTGATCCCCACCACAGTTTGCGCATTGTGTTTTAACCTTATTACAATTTTTGAAATTATGAGGTTCAGCACAAATTGTACATACTTCATTATTTTTACAATACTTTGCTATATGACCAAATTTCATGCAACGAAGGCATTGCTTTACTGGAGGAATATAGATCCCTACTTCGTGCCTCCAATGGTCAAGTGTTACATATTCAGGCAACTGTACAGAGGCAAAAGTCACGGCAACCGTCTGAGTTGGAACCATTGAGACGATACCCAGCGTGTCTTTTACCCGCCGCATAAACCGTCTTACGCTTATCACCTTTTTACTGGAAGCTATTAATTGGAAAATCTTCTGGTTCGAATAATCAATCGGCACTGAAGTGAGAACACCCGTAACCTCGGTCTCAGATGCTGGGATTGAAGCGTTCATGTGAATTTCATTTAATAATTTTTCATTTTTTAGGAAGACATTGGCGTGATTTGGGAGATCGAACATAATCCCAACTTTGTATGCATTAATTGTTCTTAGATGCATCACGCCCGACACGCGATGCTTTCGGATTGCATTGGACAAAGCAAGTCTATCTTTGTCAGAAAATTTGTGGTCATCCTCTCTGTGATTCAGAAAAACAATAAATTCTTTCTTAGCTGAATTTTCGTCGTACAACCTGTAATAACTTTTGGCCCTGAAAGGAGTATACTTCTCTTTGTCATCTTCTTTAGTCTTCTTTTTTGCAGGTATGCGCTCCGAGGGCGCACCTGTATCCGCATCAGAACTACTTTCAGATTGAAGATCTGGCTCCGGCTCCAAGCCCTCCAACCGAGAACGCTTTCCCGTACGCTTCCCCATGACTGGGGAAGCGCACCAAACCGATAACCAAATCAACTATGAATTAAAATTAAAATTAAGACTAAATATGTACAAATTAACACCTAAAATTAATTTACAATAAAATATTTTATCAAGCGCGCCTATCACTTTCAACGTTCCCGCCAAAAACCCCAGTTTCAGTTGAAGTTTTGACAACCTGGTGACAAACAAAAAATACCTAGGTTTTTTTTTTAACATTTCTTGTCTAGTTGGGTCCCGAAGGGGCCCTTAACCTTTAATTGCCTCTAACGACATTGGCGTATAAAACACACAAAATAGTTTAAAAACAAACATTAACACAAAGAACCAACTATACAAACATGCAAACATAAAGGGAAACCTAAAACTACAAAAATATACACAAAAACTAACTACTTACTACCTTAAAAACAATACCTAATTAGGTATGTATGGTAGGTACGCGATGAGGAACAGTATACTCATATTATATAACATTGTCTTATTGGCCCGTTTGTGTTATTGTCTATGTATGTCTGTCTTTGTCACTCATGATTGTTTTTGTGTGAGGCCCTCTATACCTATTCTTCGTCTATAACTTTGTCAGATTTGAATAACTGTATAATTCGTACAACAGTTATTCAAATATTAAATGAACATCTCGTATAACCGGAACACTCTAATTCACACGAAACCATTTAAATATCACCGACCTACATAAAAGTAGACTTCCTCTAATTCGCATAATACATTCAATAGAAGAATACTCGTATCTACACGAAAGCATTCCGATTCACCGCAAAAGCGTATGACATTGCGTAATGTGATGTAACGGAACGGAACGCGTGTTTTGGCGCCAATTCATCCGCCTCGACCATCAGGATTGCGTTTCACTTGTTTTAAATTTCAAATCGGACAATGGGGTTATATATTCTGTTGTGATGTTTTATTCAAAAGGACGCATTCACTTTACGTCATGTCACTGGATGCATTCAATGTAATTAAATGTAATATTCATAACGTCAGACTGTCCAAACTCGTCGCAAAGGGTAAATATTTTAGCGAATTGTTTTGAATAAATGCTCGGGTTAGTATATCATCAACAAGGCCACATTTATATATATGTATCTGAACTGTATGCATGAGTATAAGTAATGTAATTTCCAAAGGCACTATAGTCTATTTTTTTTATTCCGTAGACTAAAATGACAACCACAAATGTCAAACGTAGAAATAATGTGACCAGCTATATACAAACAGTGCTGATCTTTGATATCGGTTTGTGAATAACCTATAAAATCTAGAAATTCATTTTAGATTCAAAATAAACAATAAATAAAATCTACTCACAAAATGATACGAAATAAACAATAAATAAAATTTACTCGCTACCTACGTACTCAAACATTTAAAATGACATTGACGTATCGCCGATCTGACGCGACGCCATTTTGGTTTACGTATTTGGCATTCGTTACTGTAAAGTAACGAATAATCGTATAATGATCGGATGTTTTCAGTGCGTGTTCTCTCATTTTTAGCACGTCACGGATTATCCATTCATTGTGTTACAGGCGCTTCATCAACAAATATAAGTAACTCCCAGTCGTTTATTTTCGGTCAGTACCGGTTGTAGCACATCACTATTTATAAGCCGTAAAAAACTAGCAATACATGAAATGTCATTTTAGTCTACACGGAATAAAAAAATAGACAATACAAATGTTTATCCTGCAAGTAGGCCACAATAACTCTCTTGCAAATAATACAATAAAAACAATATATACTAATACAGTAACTGTAATTTTATGACATGACAACAAACTGTTGTTATGACCAACAGACTAGTTTATAACGGATAACACATCTGAACAATGCTTACATGTGGCTTAGTTAAAAAATCTAAGTAAAAGCTTAGCCACTTAAGTAAAGGACTAATACATGGGTACACGAAGAAATAGATGATGTGAAAGTGATAGCATGTCGGCTGAAAGCAGTAATGGTGATGATATGAATAAATCAAATGAGTCCTCTTTTAAGACTTCCGATTCGTTTTTGTCACCTCGGAACGATTCTGACGGTTACAAGAATTTATGTAATTTCGAGAACATACCTTTTGGTGTGAGAAGTATGTACTTCTCCGGATCCTATAACATAGACAGAGTCTGATTTAGAGTTCTGACCGCCCTAGACTAACTATGAAATGGAAGTACCGTCTCTTGCGTTCTTGGCTCTAGCCTTATTAGGTGAATCAGGCCCTTAGGGGCTACCGCGAAACTGTATCCGTCTTTGTCGTCGAACTAGCAAGTGCGACGGAGAGGAAGATACACGAGCGAAGTTCGTTTTCGCTTCGCGGCAGGCCCTCTGAAGTACACCGGAACCGGATGACAGCAAAAGAAGACGGTGATTTGCCACCATCGAATAAAACGCAAGTGGCAGATCGATTGTGTAACCAAGGATGTGTACAATGGCGTTAAGGAAAGCCGATCGCCTCGACAATTGACTGGTTTCTGCGGATGTCCTTAACCTGCGTAAGTATCAATACTTAATTACCACACTTAACGTTAATGCTACGTATATGTGTGATATTAGTGGTCATTGCAACCAATGGTCACTATCAGAATGTGGCCAGTTGGCCACCTCATACTGAGGTGACCACAATTATTAGTAATACCACTACTCCGTGGATATATCATGTCATTAAATGGTGTGAAAGAGCCCTTGAGGCCTACCTAATTAGTTTAAGGCCTGAGTGGACGCCCCACATGTCAGAGCGGGGCGTGCAGCGTCCATATAAAACAAATGCAATTTATATGGACGCTCGACGCCCCGCTCTGAGCGGGACGTCCACTCAAGCCTTACACTTACAGAATAAATATTTGAATTTAGAATTTTGAATACTTGAGATTATTTAAGTTGGCAGAATTGCATCAAAGTAGTCCATTCAAAAAGCGACTCTACCATCCAAGGTAAAAGATTCAAAGTTCAATGACAATTTTATAAAAAGTCGGTCATTTTCAATAATTTCATCTATGCACCGTGGAGTGAGGGGCCTGCAATTGCTACTGTCGACACAACGAATTCTCAAATAAAAAAAAGGGACAGCAACGCGCTTGTGACTCCCCGCGCCGCGGTTCGAAAGCGTCCATAAGGCTACGGCTAGGGGTGTCTGCTATCGGCCAGCGCCGTTATGGGTATAAACATTAGGTTCTGAAACTAGTGCCTACGCAAATTCATGGGAAGGAGAGCAGACAATATCTATCAATTACTTTAGACATAAGTTAGAAATAATGTTAATGTTACCTCATAAGTGCTAAGCAGACATATTAAGTCAAACAAGATTGACCTTTCTAACTTCCTCTGAGTTACGAAATATGCAATTAAGATTCTAATCGTAATCATTTATTTGAGTGCAGCTTGAGATTACCCTGAATTAGTTTAATTTAAACTAAGTATTATCTTTAAGCATTAACCTTATTTTCTTACTTCCAGCCAGTGTCTTTAAAGTGAGACTTCAAAAAAGAAAAACAATCTAAGAAAGTAAATTTAGGATAAGATTGGATCTATGCGGCCTAATCCCGAAATGTATATTGAATTGATATGTAATGTCTTGGTTTATGAGCTCATACTGCCATAGGAAAGTGTGTGCGAGGGCGACCTACTGACAATCAGAATGTAGCGGCCAAAGCGGAGGTTTGATTTTGTCAATAATGGGGTTAATTAAAATTAATCACAAAATAATAAACAAAATATAGATTAAAAATACTTACGCATTTTTACAAATCCTAAGCTTCCAAAGAACAAACTTTTCTAAGAAGCTAACCCAATATCCAAGACTTCAAACACACTTTACACTAAACCAAATAAAAAGTTATCCATATAATCCTGGCTGTTTTGTCACGCCATTGATAAAAAAATTAAAAAACAAACGTAGCGTTCGATTGAGTTCAAACTTAGAACTGACAGGTTGAAAGGCAACGTTTTTCGTTTTAAACAGCTTTGCGTGGTGGTAAACATGTAGACTATCGAATGACACCTAATACATTGTCGCGTACACGTCTAAGTGTGGAGACCGCACCAAACGAAACCGGCAATGGTTAAAAAACATTGTGGTTTTGTAGTGGTGTGCCGGAGATGTCTAATGATGTGGTTGAAGGTTGAGCTTTCATTAATCGTTATAATATAATTCGATGTGATGTATTAAAACGATCTTGTCTATGATTGCTTTTTAAATGGAACGGTTTATTATGTTAACCTTTCTTTAACTAACACTATGACATTAGTATTTTGCTCGTTTGTAGTTGTTTAACATTTCAAATATCTAATATGTGGATATGATGCGTGCTACTGGTGAATATTTGTTTTTGAGTCATGGATATTTTTTATGTATTTAAGTATTTATATCTATTATATATATATATATATATATATATCGTCGTCTAGTATTCATAACACAAGCCTTACTGAGCTTACTATGGGACTAGGTCGATTTGTGTAAGATTTTCCCCTTATATTATATTATATCAAAACGTAAAGCCTAAATAATATATGTCTGCCTAGGCTGCCTAGCTAGCATGAATCTGTATAAGTCGGTTACAAAGCATTCTTCTATCAAATATGGAAGTGCGAGAGGGACAAATTCTTTATGTCCGTCATAAAAACAATCATGTTAGTTAGCTTGAGGTAGCACAGACTCAACAGAGTCCGTATACCGGCGACAGGCCGGATGCTTGATAGAAGAACAGTACCTACCGCAATGTTAACCACTAAGTAGCCGAGCGGCTTTGAACCCGTTGCGTTGCCTCGAAAATCATCTGATTCCTTATCAAAATCTTACCTTAAGGGACAAGGGTCTAGTTTCCCCTCTAAACTGTGTCAAGCCCCCCCCCACCTTTCATGAACCGCCACTGCATAACATCTGCTACAGTCGCATAAAAGGTTATTCAATCGAATTCCTCCTCAAACTGGCAATTCATTAAAGATGGCGTAACGGTTCACTTCTTGTGATGTTAACTTCAGAATGTCGTCAATAATATGTATACAGCATTCGCCTTATTACAAGGGAATAAGGTGCAGAATTGTGGATATGGTTTTGAAGGCGACATGAGATAATTTTCTCTTCGAATACAATGGTTGCGTCATTGACAATCGTCGTCATTAAATAAGTAACTGACATATTAATCTAGATTTATAAGGATTTTATGTTTTCATAATGTAAGTATGGTACATTTTACTAATTCTTTAAAGGCTCGTGGTAAATGTCTTAAGAATTTTTACAAGAATACCTACAAGTTTTCTTAAATATTACATACAACATGGCGGGGCAACCAGTCGCCGCCACCAACAAATTGAATGCAGTTGGTTGCCCCTTCATGGTGTCCCAGTGAAATATTGCCCATAGAGCTGCATGCAATTTGTTGGCGGCGGGCGACTGGTTGCGCCGCCATGGTGGCCCGGTGAGATATATTGCCTATATTGGCTTAGTCTAAACTAGTGGCTAATGGAACCAGACAGTTAAAAAAAACCCAAAAAAAGAAAAATTGATCTTGCTCTCAAAATTCCACGATAATCGGTTGAGAAATGCGACCTGCGGCGCTGACACGAAAATCGAATCTCGATGTTTCGTATACCTCTGTCTCTGTCGCTCGAGTACCATAAACCATAAGAGCGATAGAGACGGAGATATAAGTACTTTGATTTTCGTGGTTACAGCCATAAATAAGGTTACAGCTCTGTAGAGGAGAATGGCCCGACATCTAGATAACCAGACATACAAAAGAATTTTGGCCCTAGTGGAAACGGGGAACTTCGCTACGCTCGCTGGTTCATTCAATTTTATTAATATGGCATTAATTAAACTCTAGTTAGTCCTAGATTCCTGTATACTACCATGTCTCTCATACGGCAGCCAAGCATGGATATATAACAACTACATAACAAGTAAAATACAAACATGTCGAAGAGCCATGGAACGAAGTATTTTAAATATAAAACGGAGTGACCGGAAACGTAATAGCGATATAAGAAAAACAACAAATGTAATAGACGCGGTACAACACTGTAAAAAACTTAAATGGAAATGGGCGGGCCATGTGGCACGTATGAGCAAACAAAAATGGACAAACAAAGTAACTACGTGGACAGGACCAGTTGGTAAACGAAATAGGGGAAGACCAAGAGAAATAGGGGAAGGCCTTTACTCGCAGAGAGGTCCTTAGTAAATAATAAATATAAAAATAAACAATTTATTGTATGCTCACTATAAATAAATATATAAATGTATACTGTGAAATAATAATGCATGCATGAAATGGAACAAAATATTATTGTGAATTGTATTTATTAAGGAATAAAGAGGCTATATTATTATTATTAATTAAACTCTAACATGTTTAATTAAAATACAAAGTCTCCTCTTTTCGGATCGAAAACATAAATACCTAATACATTTGATATTTGACGTCATCAACAAATTATAAAAGCGCAGGAGGGATGTTATTATAATAATTATAATAAGAATAAACCATTTATTTCAGGCATCTAAGGCCCATAGTTACAAATACCTTAAAGGCTAACATACATACAATTATACAATTAAAACGAATTATCATTTATTAGAATAGCACCTTTATATGGAAGTGTTAAGGCTCATAATAAAAACAAAATACCTATCATTAGCATTATAACACAAGACGAACCTGATAAAATGATGACGTGATGTTAGATAGTAGCTTGTACAACATAAGCGCTAATTTCGCCGTGACTGTCACCCGGCTCGTTGGTCTAGGGGTATGATTTTCGCTTAGGGTGCGAGAGGTCCCGGGTTCAAATCCCGGACGAGCCCAACTCACTTTTTGTTTTTTAATTAGTTACATATATTAGCTTCAGTTTTTTTTTACTCACTTTCTGTTTTTAATTAGTTGCATATTAGGTTTAGTATTAAAAAAAAAATAAGTTATTGGTATTTAGTGTTTATTTAACACATTTCTTTTTTATTAAGTATTATTATTCTTATTCCATGAAAAGTAAGCTGTTGTATAAGACGTCGCTTACGCATTGGTACTATAATTATCATTATATTCATTATTCATGTTTGATGGTGTGATTAAAAAATATATTTATTTATTGAAACTTTATTGCCCTGAAAGTGAAAGTACTTAAAACTTCTCGTAAACAAAGGCGGACTTAATGCCGAAAGCTTTCTCAACTATAAGCATCAGAAATATGTATAAAGTGTAGCATATAATTGCTTTAATTTGGCTATTATTTTGAAAGCGCCATCTCTTGAACTGCGAAATAGTACATCGATTTTTACTGGTGTAATAAACTCGTGTCATAAAATATAGATGGCAGTGTCAAACCAATTGTGGTTATTACCTTAGGTCACTACGAAAGTTTTGAGATACAAAAAAAGTATAAAAGTTATTCAATATTTTTTTATTACAGTTTCTCAAAGTACTCTCCATTAGCTTCTATGCATCGATTCATCCGCCTAAACCATGATTTATAGCATTCCCGGTACTCTTCTTTAGGGAGGTCTTCTACGGCCTGCAAGTAGGCATTCCGTGCGTCCTCAGGACTGTTCAATCGCGTGTCACGAAGTCCGAGTTTGATTTTCGGAAAGAGGAAGAAATCGCAAGGAGCTAAATCGGGGCTATACGGAGGATGACACAATTCTTCAATCTCTGTACTCTTCATAAAATCCTTGGTGACAATGGCCTTGTGCGGCGAGGCATTGTCATGATGCAAAAAGAGCCCCCTCAAACCAGTTTTAGGTCGTTTTTGTTTTAAATTATTAAATACAGTAGGTAAACACACTTCAATATACCACTTAGCATTCACAGTTTTTTGGTCGTCTAAGGAAATTGTGGCCACATGACCACTTGCAGAAAAAAATGTGGCCACCATTTTTTTCCCAACACTTCGCCCGCGTTTCACCTTCGTTGGAGGTTCATCATCGGGAAACACCCAAATTGTCGATTGCCGTTTAGTCGGTGGATCATATTGGTAAATCCAACTCTCGTCTCCAGTAATAATGTTAAAAATTGACCGTCCTTCTCCCTGATCAAATTTTCTGAGCATATCTTTGCACCATGTCTCGCGAGCTTCTTTTTGTTCTGCAGTCAGCGAGTGAGGCACCCATCGTGAACATAATTTCCTGACTCCAAGCCGGTTGTGTAAAATTTCATTAATAGCTGGCGATGAAATCTTCACGACCTCTTCTATTTGTTTGTAAGTCACTTTTGGGTCTTCTTCTAGGACATTTTCTTCATCATTTCATCATTTAAGGAAAAAATCCCTCGTCTAAATTGAGCAAACCATCTGAAAACTGTTGCACGCGATGGTGCATAGTCCTCAAACGCCGAAACTAATCTCTCTCTGCACTCACAATCATTTAATCCAAATTTATAATCGTACAAAATCATCGCACGAAAATGTTCTCGCTTAAAATCCATAGTTGACGATAAAAGCCCGCGGAATTGAAACAAAAAACAACCGTAATTTTTTTATTTTTAAATATTTGATCAAATGGTTTTCTATGTTCGAATTACAAATAATTTATCTTTTAAAAAAGGTTCAATCTCGTTGCGTTCTTTTTATAAATTTTGAGTATCTCAGAACTTTCGTAGTGACCCACGTAGCACAGAGCAGTAGCAGAGTCGATTTCATAATTACATAATATATATTTACTGGTTGAGATTATTTAATGTGACCGACTGTTTATGAAACTGTTTTTCAAGTGTAGGTACCTACGTTTCCACGGGTTCAAAAATATCTAAGCAACGATAAGGTTGGACTAAGTAAGTCGTGTTCACATTATTTGATCACTTTATCCGTGCATATATTTTCGAAGTCACTCTGTACGTTAACACTAACATAGGTTCAAAAAATCTAAGCAACCATAAGGCTGGGCTAAGTAGTGTTCACATATTTTTGATTCCTTTGTCCGTGCATATATTTTTGAAGTCGAGAACGCCTTTGCCTACCGACCTACTTAACCGTGCATTATTTTATTTAAGGGACCGTGCCGTTTTATTAACAGTAGGTATTTTGGTAAAATGTCACAACCCAAACAATTGTGATTTTGTGTTCGTGATAAAAAAATGAGTGTTTCGGAACTTATATTATAAGGTATATCAACAGTTATGACCGGTTAAGGCCTTGATTATTGGCTTTGTCAGTTTGGTTCTATTTATTTTAAGGCAAGCCATGTGCTCTAAACTCTTTCATAACTTTTTAGGGTTCCGTAGCCAAACGGCAAAAATCGGAACCCTTATGGATTCGTCGTCTGTCTGTCTGTCCGTCCGTATGTCACAGGCATTTTACTAGAAACTATAAGGTGTATTAGAATAAAATTTGAGAATAGGTGTATTTTGTTAGACGCTGCTTAGGTTTGTTAATCAATTAAAAAAAAATTAGGGCTGCTCTCCATACATAAAAGTGAAAGTCAAAATTTTTTTTTTCATTGGAAGCCCACGTGTGGTACATCAATTGATAGGCCTTTCAAAATAAATATAAGGTTTCTCAGCATTTATTTTGACGAAGTCAATAGAATCGGAGATAATTTGCCCAAAGGTTGACTGGTAGAGAATGCTTACGTCATTAAGTCCGCCTTTTGTACGATAAGTTGTTCTTTTGTGCAATAAAGATTAAATAAATAAATAATCACCCCGAAAGTCACTAAAATTGTGTCCCCCCGCTCAAATTTTTGAACCGTGTATTTTAAAAATATGATAAAATAGAATGGACATATAGGGCTTATTCAATTCTTTCAGAGAAAATTGTTTTGCACAAGATCGGTACAAAGGTTTTCGAAATATTTCTAAAAATCACCTTCTTTAAAGAAAAGGACGTAAGTGCCATAAGATTTCAATAACGATAAGACCTTTTTAACAGGCACGGAACCCTCGTTGTGCGTGGTCCGACACGCACTTGGCCGCTTTTTTGATCTGGGGTGCGCTCCGTGCGCTGCTACTGGGGCAAACACACGCTCGAATTTCTATCGTTAAAATGGATGGATGTAACAGTCATCATCATCAGCAACAACAGCAGCCGTTTAGGAGGTGTCATATATTTTTGCCCGCAGGTAGTGAGTGTAGTAAACAAAAATAAATATTGAAACGGAACTTTATTCACAAGAAACGATCTACAAACGGCTGGAAAGCTTCGTGTTCTTGATGGTGTTCAGTTGCTCTTGGTTTTCACTGAAGAAAGGCGACAACTCTTCAATATCCGAGCCATCCAACAACGTCAACAGGTAGTACATGTAAATCTTTTGCTTGTAAGCGTAGTACTGGAGGAAAATGGTGTCCGGGGCGAAAGCGGTAGGCTTAGACTGGAACTTGATTGGGGCCTTCTCGCTGTTACCGTCAAACTTGATTTCATAAAGACGGCCATCAATCACAGCGTATATCTCGTCGATTACGAGCATTGCCCTCACAAGATCGACCTTGGTCGGGTTAGCGGGCAAACCTTGGATCTTCAGCACCCGCTCACCGTTGTAAGTGTAGAACTGGTGGTTTCCATCATAGTAGAACATGTTGCCATCGAAATCGAAGACGATATCTCTCGCGTCCTTGACAGCTTCGACCTTTTCAATCTCAGTCTCACCCTCGTTGTATTTGTACAGAACGTAATCAGCAGTCAGATAGTAAACGCGTGCGTTTTTGGTGTCAATAGACATTCTGATAACGGAGTCGGTAACAGTGCCGTATTTAGTAGCAGTCATGTCCTTGACGTTGTACTTGTAGATACCGTCTTTAGCACCGAAGTAAACGCTGGTCTTCTTGGAGTAAGTCGCGCACTGACCGTTTTCTAGCACCATCTTAGCTTCGTCGTTCTTGTAGACGTACAGCCCTTTGTAGTCTTTCTCGCCATTGTCCTTAACGTCGGCTTCCACGAAGAAGACAGTCATTATAGCTTCATTTACGTTCTCGCTGGTAAGTTCTTCGGGGAAGTTGATCTGGTTGATAGGGACGACGATGTCTACGATGTCGTGCTTGCCGGTGTAGACTGAGTAGCTCTCGGGGAAGAATTCCTTCGTGACGACCAAGTCATCGCAGGCCGCAGCGACAATGGTGGCTAAGAGGAGGATAGCGAACTTCATTGTGGAGTCTGGAAGAATAAAACTGGTATCAGGATATGTGGTGAAGATAAATTGTTTTGTTGTGAGGCTGACGTCGGCTAAACCTACATTAATACAAGTAAAGTAAGACTAAATATGTCAGTTTGGCGGCACATTCTGTATACATCAATGAAACTGTTTGTAACTTTATTTGGCACTAGAAATGAGGATCTGTCGAGTCTTACCAAAATGTACATAAGATTCACATGTGGCTGTTGAAGGGCGATTTAAGTGATGTTGATGTCGGTTGTAAATAGTGAAATATATTTCTTTTGTCTGGGCCAATTTTGGGATGGAATAGAAAATTCAACAAATTGCCTTTAAGCCTGTTTGAGTTGAATATTGACTCATTCAAACGAAATGATAATTGAGAACAAATAAATGGAATTAATGGGCAAATTAACCATCATCATCTGATGCCCAAGACAGGAGAAAGTCAGGAGTCATTTGAATTGTTCTTTGTATCATATCCTTTAAAATATGATCGTGGTAACTTTCACGTGTTGGCGCTGTAGGATCATGGTCTTCTCTCCCTCTCACTGAGCATACGCGTGAGCGAGATGGAAGTGCGTGCTCGGAAGCGCGGATATCATATTTTTTAATTTTAATAGTTTGGCCGTTTAAATAAATAAAAAAGTAATCATTGAGTTCTCTCATACATGATATTGCCGATTTTTAGAAACCATTTTAATATTTTTAGCTTGTGTGCATAATTTGTTATGAATATTTTAAGTGTATTTTAGACCCTTTTAGACCTATGTTCGTAATGTTTCTATAGAGCGAAAATTGTTTAATCATGTTTCGATTCACTGATCTACCTGCAGAAAAGCCTCATAATTAATATTCGTATATTTTGAAACCATATTATTATAAACAGACGCATTATATTGTTTCAAAAACTCTGTTCGTTTCACTTCGCTGAACCTACGGCGCCTTAAAAGAATAAAGAAAAATATTTTATAGAATTATTTGTTTCGTTAAGAGCTATGGACTCATTCATTTTGTACTTATTTACAGACACTAAATAACCAAACATTTAAAAATGAACTTTTCCGAGTACAATACATACGTATTGACAAAGAAAATATCAAATTTCGAACGAAAAAATCATAGAATTCAGATTCAGATTCAGATGGATCATTTATGGAAATTGTAGTGAGATGTGCCATGTTAAAAATGTGAAATAAAACTAATAATTATTAAATAATAGTACTATAACTTACCAATTTCTTTGAAACTTTGAAACGAACTGACGATTTGCTCCCGGAAGCGGGTATATATCACCCTCAAAACGTGACCTCATTCGATAGCCTAGCTTTTACATAATATTTTTAAACGTTTCTGATACATTACAGGTCAGGTAGATCTATACACTGAAGACTTAATTATAACAAAGTAGCGCAACTTATAAAGTGCTTTATGCTCTGTGGCACAATGTCGGTTTTTAAATGGCAAAATATATCGTTTAAAGCTTCAATGCCTGCTCAATGTTGGGACCTATCTGACAAATCCGAGGCATGCGAAATTGAACTGTAAATTCAGCGTTGAATTTGATTTGAATCATTTGAACAACAATGAAAACATAAGAGGTATTGGAACATTAACACGTATGAGTGAATTTAATCAATATTTAAAGGTCAAATGCAATCTTGTACTTAATTCTTCCATATTGATTATTGTTGTCGCATAGTGACAAAAAATAACTATAGAGGTAACTATGTATGTTTTAAAATGAAATTTTTCCGCTGCCGTAGGTAGTTTCTTCGTGGGAAAAATTGTAAGTAGACAGGTAGGTATTATAACATACTGTATGCGTTGCTGGGAACACAGTTTTTTTTTGAGTAATTTTATTGAAACATTCATTATTCCGTAATTTTAAAACTGCGAACGCCATTTTCCGCTAAACGCACGCGATTTAATGGAGTATGTCAATAGGTAAAGTTAGGTCAGTCTAATTAATAATAATCTAATACATACATATAATAAAGCTGAAGACGGTCAAAAGTCTGTATATGGAAGATATTCGAAAAAAAGTTATATGGGGATACTTAGAATCGATAACAGAACACGTTTCAAAAGTTAACAGAACACGTTCCAAAAGTTTTTAGAATGTTTGTCTGTTTGTCCGTTTATTTGTACGCGCATCACGTGAGAACGGCTGAACTGGTTTTAATGCAAACTTTACTTTTCTGTCGAGAAAATTACCGGACAACATATAGGCTATAAAAATGATAAAGATAATGGTGCTAAAGGGTTAAAAAATGGGGTTGAACTTTGTATGGGAACTCCTTAAATCTATGAGCTAAAGACTTGAAAATTGTCAAGCATATATTTGACTAGAAAGTACAAAGAACCCCATTCAAACTTTTAGCAAAATATAGATAATACGTGAAAAAAACTCGGGATGTAGAATAGGCGGCTAAACACTACGTATTAACCAAAACTGGTTGATACCTCCGTCGATAGTAAGTGTTAGACATAAGAGACCTAATTATATTGGAACTGACGACGTCGCTGTTTATATTGAATAACCAGCAACCTTGATCTCTGCCTTCCTATATTAGCTATGAAATCAGAGGTTATCTGAAGTTGTTTGAAGGTTGAGTTGAATCAACGTCAAGGGATATATGGGTACACAATTTGGACAAAACGGCATTTCGCGGAGAATTGAGTATCTATGGTATCATTTTTTAGGGTTTCGTAGAACTTTATAAAAACTTTCTAGGGATATAATTTGGAACTTGATAGGTTGAATAGTTTTTGAAAAAAATATTTCTGAACTAAGTTGGTAATTTAACCAGCAGGTGCAGCAGGTGTTTATTGTACCTGTAATTTGTACAAAATCACAATGAAATGACGTGCTTTCAAATAAAGTAAAAACGGTGAAAATCGGTTCACGCAATAAAGAATTATCCCATAAAAATCATTAATGTAACAAATAGCCCACTTTTTAACGCTTGGGTAAGTGGGGACACTTACTCTAACGGACGGAAAACTACGGAACCCTACACTGAGCGTGGCCTGACACGCTCTTGGCCGGTTTTTTATTAAATATATTATTCTTATTCCATGAAAAGTAAGCTGTTGTATAAAACGTCGCTTACGCATTGGTACTGTAATTATCATTATATTCATTATTCATGTTTGATGGTGTGATTGAATATATAATTATTTATTTAAACTTTATTGCCCAAAAATAAAGGTACTTTAAACTTCTCGTAAAAAAGGCGGACTTAATGCCGTAAGCTTTCTCAACTTTAAGCATAGAAATATGTTTAAAGCATAGCATATACTTGTTTTAATTTGGCTATTATTTTTAAGGGGCTCCCATATGCCAATGACCTTCGATCGGAATCCCTTAGTTTTCTTAGGTTTTTTGTAGCTTATTATATTAACGACAACGGCTTTAACCAATATAGTATCCCATATTTACTTCAAAGCTCATTATTTTCGAGATATTTGTCATCAAAGTTGAACAATTTTAGGCCTAAAAACCGGTTTTCTGGCCATAACTTTTGTGTTAATTGGTTTAAAATGAAAACCCTAGACCAGTTTTTAGAGACGTCACAGACGAACCCAAATATGTAGATTTTGTATATGTTAGATCCTTCACGTCAATAGAGATACGAAATAAGTGTTTTTTTAGACAATGTTTAAAACAATCATACACAATTAAGTATTCATTTGTTTCAAAATCCGGTAGACCAAAACGGAGATAAAAGATTGAAGAACCGATAACCGTTTGACTTATACTTCTATCTGTAGTGCAAAAGTAGGAGATACGATTCAAAACTTGTCAAAAATCGATGAAAACCTCGGGTAGCCCCTTAAAGCGCCATCTCTTGAACTGCGTAACAGTACATCGATTTTTACTGGTGTAATAAACTCATGTCGTAAAATATAGATGGCGGTGTCAAACAAATTGTGGTTATTAGCAAAGAACAGCAGCAGAGTCGATTTCATAATTATATTGACTGGTTGAGATTATTTAATTATGAAACTGTCATTTCAATTGGAGTCTTATGCCATGGACGGTAGAGTTTCTTTAGGAATGGACCACTTTGACGCAATTCGGCCAACTCCAAGTTTTTCAAGTGTAGGTACGTTTCCACGGGTTCAAGAATATCTAAGCAACGATAAGGTTGGACTAAATCGTGTTCACATATTTTTGATCATTTTGTCCGTGCATTTATTTTCGAAGTCGACGTACCTACCTACTTACTATAATAAAAAAATGATTATATTTTTACAACGAGGTGGCGGACGAAGTGGGCCGTTTCAGCCGGGGAAATGATCGTTCGTAGTTAAAATACTATACAGTGTGTTACCGGCATACGGGCATTTATTAAAACTGATAATAATATGTTCCATTAGCAATTGTTTGCATGTATTTGCAAATCATAATTATGTAAATTAACTGCGCAATTAATTTTCCAAAATATAAACCTTCAATGGACTGGGTGTATGACGCCGTAATAAACAAAGTATGAAGAGCTGACATTTGCACTTACTTTTCAATTTACTTTTCTGTACATTGCTGACAATTTAAATTTTGTTAGAAAATTTATGAAGTCGGAATCATAGATAATTATCTGTATTAAGGTCATGATTAAGTTAAAGAACTCCGTTAATTTACCCTACTTTAAAAAAGCCCCCATGCCGGGTAACACACAGTATGTCACTACCTGTGATATTCAGAGCGATGACGCGTAGTTATGTGTCCAAGAGGCAACCGATTGGCTTGCGGTATTTGAGCTCCCCAAGACAGTGTTATAATGGAACCGCCCTGTGCAACCCAAATTGAGCCAACTTGGGAGGGGGGTGAAAAAAATGGGTGTTTCGGAACTTATATTATAAGCTTCAGCGTATATCAACAGTTATACAGTCGATATGACCGGTTAAGGCCTAGATTATTGGCTTTGTCAGTTTGGTCCTATTTATTTTTAGGCAAGCCATATGCTCTAAACCCTTTCATAACTTTTTTGATCCGGGGTGCGTTGCCACTGGGGCAAACATACATTCGAATTTATATTGTTAAAATGGACAGTCATCATCATCAGCAACAACAGCAGCCGTTTAGGACGTGTCAGATATTTTTGTCCGCAGGTAGTGAGTGTAGTAAACGAAAATAAATATTGAAACAGAACTTTATTCACAAGGAACGATCTACAAACGGCTGGAAAGCTTCGTGTTCTTGATAGTGTTCAGTTGCTCTTGGTTTTCACTGAAGAAAGGCGACAACTCTTCAATATCCGAGCCATCCAACAACGACACCAGGTTGTACATGTAAATCTTTTGCTTGTAAGCGTAGTACTGGAAGAAAATGGTGTCCGGGGCGAAAGCGGTAGGCTTAGACTGGAACTTGATTGGGGCCTTCTCGCTGTTACCGTCAAACTTGATTTCATAAAGACGGCCATCAATCACAGCGTATATCTCGTCGATTACGAGCATGGCCCTCACAAGATCGACCTTGGTCGGGTTAGCGGGCAAACCTTGGATCTTCAGCACCCGCTCGCCGTTGTAAGTGTAGAACTGGTGGTTTCCATCATAGTAGAACATGTTGCCATCGAAATCGAAGACGATATCTCTCGCGTCCTTGACAGCTTCGACCTTTTCAATCTCAGTCTCACCCTCGTTGTATTTGTACAGAACGTAATCAGCAGTCAGATAGTAAACGCGTGCGTTTTTGGTGTCAATAGACATTCTGATAACGGAGTCGGTAACAGTGCCATATTTAGTAGCAGTCATATCCTTGACGTTGTACTTGTAGATACCGTCTTTAGCACCGAAGTAAACGCTGGTCTTCTTGGAGTAAGTCGCGCACTGTCCGTTTTCTAGCACCATCTTAGCTTCGTGGTTCTTGTAGACGTACAACCCTTTGTAGTCTTTCTCGCCATTGTCCTTAACGTCGGCTTCCACGAAGAAGACAGTCATTAGAGCTTCATCTACGGTCTCGCCGGTAAGTTCTTCGGGGAAGTTGATCTGGTTGATAGGGACGACGATGTCGACGATGTCGTGCTTGCCGGTGTAGACTGCGAAGCTGTCGGGGAAGAATTCCTTCGTGACGACCAGGTCATCGCTGGCAGGCGGCGCCGCGGCGACAATGGTGGCTAAGAGGAGGATAGCGAACTTCATTGTGGAGCCTGGAAGAATAAAACTGGTATCAGGATATGTGGTGAAGATATATTGTTTTTTTGTGAGGCTAAAGTCGGCTAAACCTACATTAATACAAGTAAAGTAAGACTAAATATGTCAGTTTGGCGGTACATTCTGTATACATCAATGAAACTGTTTATAACTTAATTTGGCACTAGAAATGAGGATCTGGCGAGTCTTACCAAAATGTACATATGATTCACATGTGGCTGTTGAAGGGCGATTGAAGTGAAGTTGATGTCGGTTGTAAAAAGTGAAATATATTTCTTTTGTCTGGGCATATTTTGGGATGGAATAGAAAATTCAACAAATTGCCTTTAAGCCTGTTTGAGTTGAATATTGACTCAATCAAACGAAATGATACTTGAGAACAAATAAATGGAATTAATGGGAAAATTAACCATCATCGTCTGATGCCCAAGACAGGAGAAAGTCAGGAGTCATTTTAATTGTTCTTCGTATCATTTCCTTTAAAATATGATCGTGGTAACTTCCACGTTAAGACGCTGTAGGTTCATGGTCTTCTCTCCCTCTCACTGAGCATACGCGTGAGCCAGATGGAAGTGCGTGCTCGGAAGCGCGGATATCATATTTTTTAATTTAAATTTTTTGGCCGTTTAAATAAATAAGAACGTGATCACTGAGTTCTCTCATACATGATATTGCCGATTTTTAGAAACCATTTTAATATTTTTAGCTTGTGTGCATAATTTGTTACGAATTTTTTAAGTATATTTTAGACCCTTTTAGACCTATGTTTGTAATTTTTTCTATAGAGCGAAAATTTGTTAAATGTTAAATCATGTTTCGATTCACTGATCTGCCTGCAGAAAAGCCTCAAAATTACTGTTCGTATTTTTATGAAACCATATTATTATAAACAGACGCATATTATTGTTTCAAAAACTCTGTCCGCTTAACTTCGCTGAACCTACGGCGCCTTAAAAGAATAAAGAAAAATATTTTATAAAATTATTTGTTTCGTTAAGAGCTGTGGACTCATTTTGTACTTATTTACAGACTCTAAATAATCTAACATTTAAAAATGAACTTTTACACGTATTGACAAAGAAAATATCAAATTTCGAACGAAAAAATCATAGAATTCAGATTCAGATGGATCATTTATGGAAATTGTAGTGAGATGTGCCATGTTAAAAATGTTAAATAAAACTAATAATTGGTAAATAATAGTACTATAACTTACCAATTTCTTTGAAACTTGGAAACGAACTGACGATTTGCTCCCGAAAGCGGGTATATATCACCCTCAAATCGTGACCTCATTCGATAGCTTAGCTTTTACATAATATTTTTAAACGTTTCTGATACATTACAGGTCAGGTAGATCTATACACTGAAGACTTAATTAAAACAAAGTAACGCAACAAATAAAGTGCTTTAATATGCTCTGTGGCACAATGTCGGTTTTTAAATGGTAAAATATATCGTTTAAAGCTTCAATGCCTGCTCAATGTTGGGACCTATCTGACAAATCCAAGGCATGCGAAATTGAACTGTAAATTCAGCGTTGAATTTGATTTGAATAAAACAATAATGAAAACATTAAGAGGTATTGGAACATTAACACGTACGAGTGAATTTAATTAATATTCAAAGTTCAAATGCAATCTTATATTCAATTCTTCCATATTGTTGTCGCAATAGTGTCAAAAAATAACTATAAAGGTAACTATGTTTTAAAACGATTTTTTTCCGCTACCGTCGTAGGTAATTTCTCTTAACTACCCATATATTAATTTAAATGAGACATCACTCACTTTGCATGTATTTAAATACGGAACTAATTCATATCTAAATCAGGCATATGAATGCGCCAACCACAATAAGGTGACTATTCTATGGTGTACCTAATGCTAATCGCTATGATGTAAATTTTCCCCTACTTTCACGGTTTCGTAATAACGTTTTGGTTTACTTATTTTGACCGCATCATCTTGTGTTACTTATTAAAGGCATACGAGTACCTACTCGTAAGTTTGACAGATTTCTAGAAAGTAACGATTTTGTAAGGCAGGTTATGTAATTCTAATTATGTTAAACGAGAGTAATTATAAATGTTTTCGAAAGTTCAAGTTAAACCTTAGCGTTGTTGACTTGACACTTGTGGCTAGGCCACGACTTCACCATACATTAGAGGGAGAGATCAGAGCGCGGTCTCGCTCCCTCGTATGGTGCGTCGCTCCCGCTGGCGCTCGAAGTAGTGGGCGAAGTACAAGTTAGATTAAGGCTGTAGAAAACAGATTGGACTATGACATGAAAGGTTCAAACTCTTCCTAATAGTCCAGTCTCATCATCATCATCATATCAGGTGAAAGAAGTCCACTGCTGGACATAGGCCGCCCCCAAAGAGTGTCACAATGACCGGTCCGCGCCATCCGCATCCAGCGGACTCCCGCAACATAATATATCAAGGGTCGGAAACGCCCATGTTATTCCTTTGGAGTTGCATGCGTCTATATAGGCTGCGGTGCCCGCTTACCATCAGGCGGACCGTACGCTTGTTTGCCACTGTTGATGTATTTTTTTAAAAAAGTAGCGTAACACTACAAAATCGGCAGTGAATGTTATACTTGATATTTTTTGAGTTGACCGAATTGCATCAAAGTAGTGTATTCTAAAAGCAACTCTACCTCGCAAGATATAAGACTCCAATTCCACTGACGGTGTTAAAAAAAGTCGGCCACATTGAATGAAACAACAAGTAAGGAACCGGATTTATCAGTACAAAACATAAATCTCAAGGTGACACTACTTACGAATTATGTAATGATATGACTTGCCGCTAGAGGTTGGATCGATAACCGATGACACTGAAATCTTTCCAAATTTATCATAATTAGGTACCGTAGCTACTGAGTGTCGGCTACCTAGGTACCAGTGTTTTTCCACCAGGGGAAGGCGACCCCCTGGCAGCACCTAACAAAGCTTCTTGAAGGGGGTCGCGGCTAAGCCGAAAGATGTCCACTGCTGGACAGAGGCCTCCCTCAAAGAGTGCCACAATGATTCCTGCGCTACCCATGCACATTCAGCGGACTCTTTGTGTTGTTTAACAAGTTACCCGTTAAATTAAAATCACTCACAAATGCTGTAATATTTAGAAATAAGTTAAAGGCATTACTCTTGCTTGAGAAGTGCTATACTACTCGGTAGAGGAATTCTGTAGTATAAATATAAATAACTAGCGGCCCGCCCCGGCTTCGCACGGGTACATATATAACCCTTCCTCTTGAATCAGACTATCTATTAAAAAAAACGCATCAAAATCCGTTGTGTAGTTTTAAAAATCTAGCATACATAGGGACAGACAGCGGGAAGCGACTTTGTTTTATGCTATGTAGTGATATGGATTTTTATGCATTGTTTTGCCAATAGTTCCTTGACTTTTAAAGTAGTATATTTCAAGAGAAGTAAAACTGTAGAGTACAAAGTACCTACACATATAATTTATTCAATCTACCTAGCTGCACGGCCCGGCTTCGCACGGTTCATCATCATCATCATCATCATATCAGCCGAAAGACGTCCACTGCTGGAAATAGGCCTCCCCCAAACAGTGCCAAAGTGAGCGGTCTTGCGCCACCCGCATCCAGCAGACTCCCGCAACCGTTACCAGGTCATCAGTCCACCTTGTGGGGGGCCTACCCACGCCGCGCCTTCCGGTACGTGGTCGCCACTCGAGAACCTTTCCGCCCCAACGGCCATCGGTTCTACGGGCTATGTGCCCCGCCCACTGCCACTTAAGTTTAGTGATTCGGAGGGTTATATCGGTTACCTTGGTTCTGCCGCGGAGCCCGCGGATAGCCTCATTTCTGATGAGATCACGAAGAGAAACTCCCAACATGGCCCTCTCCATTGCCCTTTGGGAGACTTTGAGCTTTCTTATGAGGGCCATAGTAAGCGACCACGTTTCAGTGCCATATGTCATCAATGGCAACACACACTGGTCAAATACTCTCGTCTTGAGACACTGCGGAATATTGGACGAAAAGATGTGCCGTAGCTTCCCGAACGCTGCCCAGCCGAGTCGGATTCGACGATTGACCTCTTTCTCGAAGTTGAACCTACCTAACTGGATAGTCTGTCCTAGTCCTAGGTATACATAATTGTTTACAACTTCGAGCGTAAAGTGTCCGATTGCAATGGGAGTTGGTACTACATGGGCATTTGTCATGATCTTCGTCGTATCCATGTTCATTCTTAGACCAACTCGCTCGGAAGCCTTACTGAGGTCATCGAGCATCGTACTTAAGTCCTCCATGGTCTCAGCCAAGACTACTATATCGTCAGCAAAGCGAAGGTGAGTGATGTACTCGCCGTTGATGTTGATGCCTAGCCTTCTCCAGTCCAGAGTCTTGAAAACGTCCTCCAGTGACTCCTGACTCCCCGCTGCAGCGGAATAGGTTTCGAGTTCAGGTCCTGGAATCGGACTGGCATAGTGACGTTCTCGTACAAACACTTCAGCATTTGGTGGTGGTTCGCACGGTTAGTTTAGAAAAATAAGACATTTGTTGCAGTCCATATATTTTGTTAATTTATATATAAAACTTGGAGACTTGTCAATAGTCAAAACGAAAGATATTTTCACCGGGAAATTGAAGCCGTTTATACGGGATTGGCTGACCATCGCATCGGTATCCTCGGAATATGAGCTAGTTGACCAGCAGCTGTTGGGCCGGTAATAATGGTCGCTACAATTAAGTTGTCCTTTAATACTTTAATAAGCAGTCTTGTCCCATTGCACTCGGAGGGCTTAAATTTCTCAAAAGCATGACTGGAATTCCGATTTTTTGGCCAGAAGGATTCAGTGAATTCCTGAAGATAATGGACTGTGTCTTCGATGTTAGTGACGGTGTCGATCGATTTGTAGTTCTGAATTACAAAGTTAGAAAAAATAAAATATGTTGCTGAAATAATGTGGTTAATGTAATTAATTGGTGGTTTTGAGATAATCATTAATTATGACCAGCCCGGCTTCGCATGGTGGATGCAATCGTTCTTAATATGCGCGTACAGTACCTACTTACATACATTACGGTGATTGATTTTTATTTATATGTATAGAAATACAGATTAGGCAGGCATAATATATTCGTGTCTGTGAAACAATGGAAATACACATACAAAATTTTAACCGGCAAATTTCATCCCGACAGCAGCGCCACCTACCGGGTCCATTTGTATTCTTCAATCATCCAGGAAACCATCGAAATATCCATATAAAATGACAACCCAATCGGTTCAGCCGTTTAGCGGTTGACATACCGACAGCGGCGCCCCCTACCGGGTCCAATATTAATATAATTATATATAGTGCAGATAATGTTTGGGGTTCAAACCCCATTTGGCTCCCCCGATTTGGCTCATGTTCAAACATGAGCCAAATCGGTCAAGCCGTTGCCAAGATATAATAATATCTATTATATAAAATCGGAAAATCAGAACGGGATAAAACACGAAGGAACGAGCGAGATAGCGCCTTACAAAAAACACGATCTTTGGCGACACGTTTCTTAAAACCAACGCAACGAACACGAGAAATAAATGTACGAATCAATTCTCTTGATATTAACTTAGAACAAGAGCATAAAGGCTTCCGGTTCTGTTCCATATTTTTTCTAAAATCACGTAATGAAATCTCGACAAAATTGACAATTTTAAGCCTCGCCATTGTTCGGAAATGTTCGGCTCTGACGTTCGGATCTGAGAGATCGGTCTCTCCATTTTACGTAATTTGATTATATCTGAGACTACATTTACACGTTAGTATAATCGTTATACAATTGGTTCGGCTAAAAAAACATAGTATTTATAGATAATTATTAATGAAAACCGAACTTTGAAATTTCGGTAAGAGAATTTAAGAGAATTTGACATGAAATGGAACGTTCCGCCACCGTCAGACTGTCAAGAGTGTCAAGTGTCAGTGTTATTGTTGGTTACCTATCTGAATCACTAAAAATTTTTGTCCTATTTTCATTTCGGCATTTACTATTCGACAAACTTCGTTTGCCTTTTTTTTCGTTTGTCCGACACTTTAGTTCGCGTCGTTTACGGCTGGTCATTTTATGGTTTTGCTTTTGTAATTGTTTGACAAATCCATGATTCCCAATTATTGGTATACCCGCAATATCGTTATACCGACGTAACGATTCGGTTGATAATCTGTTCGTATTTTATCAAATCGGCTTATGTCAAATATAATAATATTTGACATAATATTATTGTTTATACGGAGCACACATATGTTTATAAAAATGGTTGTTACCTTATGCATTTTCAATGTTAAAAACATTAGCAAAAAGTTTAATATTAAACTAAGGTTATCTTCCCAAAGCTGTATTTATGGTAAATAATGTATATGTCGGCTGGCGATTGTAAATTTCGCCAGATCTCGAAATTCCGAGGCATATCGCATACGTAAATGAAAAAAAAAGGAGTGCGGACTGATAATCTCCAGCGAGTCGACGCCACCCCGCTGCGCGGGGTGTCTATTTCTGGTCTGAGGGGCACAAGTGAACCCTAACCTAACCGACCTAAGACAGAGTTCGCTTATGACAAGCCATTGTTATCCGCCCTGATTATTGGCTCCCAACAAACACGGCCGCCATCGCATACGCAGCGCCACCAGTGGCCAAGAAATAAACTTCTTTTCGATGTGCCTGGTATAGAGTTAGGAATATCGACGAATGCGTTGTTCTCATCGATCTGCCGTATTGTTTATCAGGCACATCGTGATATTCGTGATAAGCCTGGCCAACTTTTAGGCATATCATGAAATGGCGGCGTTTCACGATATGCTTAGGAATTTCCTGATTTGGCAGATTTTACGATCGGCCGCCGGCATATACAAACAAGAAGTGTATACTACTCTATTATTACTTATATGTGTGTTCTTTAAATAAATCGATGTCAAATAATTACAACATTTGTTTCTCAAGTTATTTCTTCCGACCTGACCCATAATTATACGGTATGTAAGCATTAGGTAGTAAAAAAGTGTTCGGTTTTGGCGCTTCGGTGCCCGCTGCCGCGGCACGCTCGCTCGGCTCGCGCGCTGTTTGGTCGCAGTTCACCTAACACTCTTCCTCACTTCGCTCGTCGTCGTACCTACACCGACCTGCCTTAGTCTCAGTAAAACTACTTCTGAATTTCCCTCAAAATGAACATTTGGCTAAACGTATGAATTGCGGAAAGTAATGATGGATAAGTAAAAAATTGGCTGTGAAACAAAAGTTGTAACAAGCCAAAGCCCAAATGACTGTAGCGGTAAAAGTTTTTCGGACAACTGAAACATTTGGATAACATCGAATGGTAAAGGAAAAAAGTAATGAATTGTATATTCGGAGAACTCATAATAATACGAAAAGTTTTCGGACAAACGATATTCGGTCAATATATTTTAGTGATTGCGATAGGTTACCGTTATACGTACCAAAAGTACAATCCTGAGCATAGCGAGGCTTTCAAGGCACGAGACGTCAAACAATTTTGCTGCCGAGCGCAACACACAACTTTTCACCTCACCACCGCGAGGAAAATTGTAGGTAAATGTAGGTAATGGAAGTAATTTGGGCCTTATACTCATTTTCAATCAAGGTTGTTCACATCTCATCAAGATCTAGCATTTCATAATTATTAAATGTAACGAATATATTTTTGCATCTTTAAATAAACCCCACGCTTACCTACACTAAAAAAGTCAAAGTATTGTTGGGTACTCACGGGTAAACTAAGGCTCAAATTTTTTTTTTTAGCTAATAGCTGTATATCTTCTGCACTAAAATCTATAAATAGCCACCATTACTTTGGTTTTACTGTCTGTGGCTTTAGAACAAAACAAAATTAGATGTAGGTTCAGTTTTTTCTTAAAGTAACTATTCAAACGGTGCGTTCCAAATTTGGAAGAAGCGAAATTTTTTGAAACATAAAACTACATAATGTAAGTAAGTGTAGAATAAGTATTATTAATTTTATTTTATCAAAATAATAAAAATTAATTATTGGCATAACACCATCAGTGTCTGAACGCACCTTTCATTCTGTATAGAAAAAAGTTGGATCTCGAGATTGACCGTCACGTTCCAAATTCAAAAACTCTTTCCACGCTAGCGGATAAAATGGACTTTTGGGCGCAGATTTTGAGCGATAAAGCAAGCCTTTTCGAGCCAGTGAGGTGAAAATACGTTTATTTCGGAGTAAAGATACATCCATATTTGTTAGTTTTAGGCACGTATTAACTTAGGAGCTATGTTAGTGTAGGTATAGGTATACAGATGGTCACTTCTCATAGCTCACCAGTGAGCCATGAGATCGCGTCCAGTGACAGACTATTGGACTGTCATGTGCTGCCGCAACTCGGGTCGGGAGGCTGTTGGTGCTGCCGCTGCCGCGGACACACCGCATCAGGGACGCGACTCGCTTAAGCTGGACTTCCGAGTAGCGCGGCTCCGGCGTCACTAACGCAGCGACAGTAACGTCGCCGCGTTACTTACGTTAGAGCGATTAGATAGTACTATACAGTACGGAAATGTATGAGGGAAGGTTCGAGCGCAGCGTCAGTGTCGCAGCGACAGTGACGCCGCGTCACTGACGCGCGGCCGTAGCGGCCGTGCAATGCTCGCGCAAGCACTGTCGCGTGGCTCGCTGCGATCGCACGTGATTTTTAGGTTATTTTCGAGTAGAATATCTTAAAAATTATCGTCTAGATAATAACGTATTTACGGATGAGCATACGAGGCACTAATAAATTTAGTGTCGCAACATGCAATTTTGTATGATTTCAGTGAAACGGGCTACAAAAACCTTTCCTCCCTCCGACTTTTTAAAATTGGGTCTGTTGGGCTTCGCTCCATACTATAGTAGTAACACTAGTAACGAAGTAAAACATCATCATCCTCTTCCATTCCTATATATCAGCTGTACCGCACAACCGTCAGGCATGGACTAAGTAATAACTGTGACTGACGCCGGGCCGGAGTCGCGCTGCTCGGAAGCCAATCTGCGTCTGAGCCGCTCAGCCGATGCGGCCGTTGCGATAGAGCCGCGCTACTTGGAAGTCCAGCTTTACGCATTATAGCACGTCCGTGCGCGCCTCCGCGAACATCCCTGATGCGCTGCAGTAGCGCGGTAACCCCATCGGCATCCTGAATGCGTTGTTAATGTTGTTATAGAGGACGCGCAGGGCGCTATAGGTTGTCTTCGTACAGTTGATCCACCTGCATGCACTAAACAGGTCAAGTTAAATAACAGCTTGCAAAAGTAATAAGGACCTTTCCTGCCTACATGTCGGACATACCCGATACCAGGGTGTTCATATCATATCATATCATTTATTCAGTAATAATCATACATGATGACGATATAGGAACTAAAGCACTATTTCCACCAAACGGCCCGCAACGGATCGAAACGGTAAGAATTTTATAGTCTTTAAACGCTACTGAATCATGTATGTACTGCTTTTAAGTCTACATTACCAAGCTACGCACAACAGCATGACCGCGACATGTGATCGTAACCGAAAGTATGCCGCGACACGCGATCGGCTCCGTTCGCTTGCGATCGGCCGCGTACGCTTGTCGTCGTGTTCGATCGGAATCTTTCTGCTGTCGATGTCGAACGAAACTACATACGTACTCGTATTTGACTGGGTGCGGATACGTTCGCAAGCAACCGTACTGTGCCGATCGTGTGCGTCGACATCCTGTCGGCCGCGAACGGCTGTTACCGCTTGATCGTATGCGTCGACATGCTGCCGGGCACGATTGGTTGTCGCCGCATCCGTTCGTATTCTTTCCGATCCGATCCGATGGGGGCCGTTTGGTGGAAATAGTGCTTTAGACTACGCGTCATTGCTTTAACTATATGTAGAGGAAAGCGTCTGCAAGGAGACCGCCCATCTAGCGGGTTCCTTACTCTGAAAGTGGAGATCGTTAATAATCGCTAAGGCGCCTCACCCCACCCCATAGCATATTTGTGGGTGAGCGTTGAGGTGAGCATAAAACAAGTTGGAGAATAGCGGGGCAGCTCGGTTAGCACAACACAACGGCGCGCGAGCTCTCTCAACGCGAGATAGACTATGCGTCTTTCTACGAGTTCAAATTAGAAAGAGACGAATAGTATGTGTAGCCGCGAGAGAGCTCGTGCGCCGTCTGGTCCTTCGGGTCCCATTTTTTTTCAAAAATTCAGTTGGATGATGAGATCCATGAGGAATTGAGGGAACTCCTCAATTATATTAGGCACGCGTCATCAATTCCAGTCCACCAAATTCCTCAATTATGTACTTAAAAGTACAAAAGTACGTCACAGATTCTGATAAGATTCCGTTGAAATAGAAACTACAGTGTTCGAGATTTGGAACTGGTCTTTTGACACATCGCGACACCCATATAACGTAAATTGGCACTGCTCATCGAAATAATAAAAAAAGTTTCAATAGCTTCCGAGTTACAAAACAAAGTTCAATCTCCATGCACGCTCTTTTTAGCACTTATAAAATTATAATCATATTTTTTTATTTGTATGACATTAGCATTGAAAACTCGGTATGCAAACCATTACGTCCTACGACTTTTTATTTTTAAATTTAGTGATATACTGCTTTAATCGTTTGGAGTCTGTCAATTTAGAAATAAATCGATATGAATCAAATAATTGTGAATAGGAAAATAACAATGTATTATTTAATTACTGTTACGATACTACGAAATAAAATCACATCGATCGAAACCAACATATTTGATTGTGCAAAATGTTGCCTTTGAAAATATGGCATTGATTTCTGCACGGCGCGCGGGCTCTCTCAATTTTTCTCGCACTGTCAGTCTCTCTCTTTACTAACAGGACACTTGTGTTAGCAGACGACAGTGTATAGGCTCTCTATTTGATTTCCTAAAAATAATGATTACACAGTAATCAATCGATTCCTTTTATTAGCCATCATCAATCGTAATCGGATATTATGACAATCGATTTACTCTAGCCACATCACTCTTTACATCATATTGGAACTGTCCAAAGACCAGTCCCAAATCTCGTACACTGTAATGAAGTGCCAAAGGTGATCCTTGTGGAATCAACGGAAGTCCTCTAATATTATCGGGCCGCATACAGCGATTGGGTTTTTTTCCCTCTAATAATCAAAGCATTGGCTCTCGGTAATCAGTTCATATGGTAAATTGGAAAATAAATGTGGAAACGTTCTCGTGGCTTGGCGGAGTACTAAATTGAAGTCGGGTAAAACATTGTTTTTACAGTAAATTATTTTATAGTTGACTTAATGCAGCGATTAACCGAATAATTAATCAAACACTTGGTATTCAAATTATACAGTTTATTTATTATATTGGCAGTAGAACCCATGATACAATCGAGGAAATAATGTATGTACATAAAAGAATACTTATGAATACACATTCAGTTAGTCGTGACGTCGATCTGTATGAATTACTTACACTTGAATTCTTTAATTCTGGAAGCAACAAGTACATGCCAACAGGCTTTTTTTTAACTAAAACAATAAATTATTTAATCTATTAAACTATAAATATTTTAAAGGGGCGGCTTCGTCGTTTCATGAGAATAATTTAGTCTATCGAACTGCAATAATCTAAATAGTGGCCATAAAGTAGTCATCCGTAGGGCAAGGATCGTTGCTAACTATCGGTTTGTACCTATAAATCTTCCCTTTAGTCCCGACTATGATGTTATTCTTCGAATCAAATCCTAGTCCAGTAATCTTGAAGCCAAGTTGCGCGATTTTGATCGGCAAAATGCTTTTTGTAGTCAATTTGAATAGAGAACCTTTGACCGCAACAATTGCTTCGTCTTGAGGGTTCAGTCTCAGTATATACTTCAGCTCTCTGGAAAACCCTTTGTACTGTATTGGTTCATAGTAATCAGTAGCATGGAAGTACATTCTACCATCGATGAATTCGTAGAAAGCGTTGCCTTGAGCGTCAAGTACGAAACTGTACGCTTTGGGAACCTTTTCGAACCTTCGTACTGCATACGAACCGTTAACGAATTTAAGAATCTCATGATTAGGGCCTGTTGAAATGTACATCTGATTATCAGTTTTGTCTATGAATATAGAGCGGATATCATCATCGCCTATAGGTCTTTCGGAGGCGACTATGTCTCTAGTATGATCGAACGTGACCAGGCCCTGATTGGTGCCAAAGTAAACGATGTTGCTTGGAATATCTATAGCTACACATTGGCCAATCATATCGTCGCCGATAGGCACTTCCTTGATGCCTAAAGCGCCATGCTTCAGCAAATGAATTCCTCTAGTGTAGTTCCTTTTGTGAAGGATAAAAAAAATGTTCTCGTTTCGGGGATCAACGACTATGCCGGTTGGGTAGCCGTCCATGGAGGCTATGAGCTGTCTCTTGTAGTATTCGCTGCCGATCTTAATTCTGTCGCACTTCTGAGCCCCTGAATCTACGAAGAGAGCGAAGATAGGCAGGACAGTGAGAAAACTGTCCTTTAGCAAGCGCATGATGGATTTCCTGGAAAACAAAACAGCAACGATAAAACATCTTGTAGATAGTAGTTGTGACAATTACCTCATTTCTGTCCTGCAACGATACGCAACACAATAATTCATGTCGAACTAACATTATTAACATTATTCTGTGAGTTGGATTTAGTCGGAGAGAAGAGATCCTTGCTAAGGACGATTGAAAATAGAAAAGGAAATATGTTGGGGCACCTGTTACGACATGACATTTACATAAAAACTATAATCGAAAGGAAAATAGAGGGAAGAAGAGGCAGAGGAAGGCCGCGACGTGCTTTTATGGACCAGGTCAAGGAGAAGGTCAATGTAGTGTCGTATCAGCAGCTCAAAGCATTGGCAGAGCGTAGAGCTGAATGGCGGTTACTCCACCGACAAGAGCAGAGCTCTTAAGTTGAAGAAGAAGAAGAAGAGCCTATTCAATTTTGACCTTTTGCCTCACAATAAAGATTAATTAATGTTTTCGTTTTCCGAGTAATTGCATAACTATTCGAACGAGCGTTATATGAATGACCAGATAAAAAACGTTAAGCTCTCAAGACAGTCTATAGACTCCCCGGAGTCTAGGCTGTGAACTCATAGAAGTTAGCCCCATGCCTCATGAAGACTATATCAATCGCGGGGTCTTGGGACAGCCCTAAAAATTCGATGACCTAGATAACAAACGGCACTAAGCCCTGTTATTTCCGAGTTTTATTATTTGTATGCCATTGTCGTTGTCGCTAAGTTTGCCGGTCCGTTTTTCGCTTTGTTTAAATCTGAGGTTTAACTATGGGTAAAGGCACAACTTTAAGAAGTGATTTACGAAATATGGTGTTAAAGGATATGACTTATTTCGAAAATGAGAAGAAAAACCGTTTTGCTAACGCTACCCTTCGAGTTATGTCATATCGCCAGCGGCAAACTTGGCGCGAACGGGTTATACCCGATAATCCACGTCCATCTGTGTCTCTTTCCTTTCTATCTTTTTGCATGCGTTAAAAATAAACAGAGATATAGTTGGCCCCGATTATTGGGCCGTAAATTAACCGGCGCCGCTAGTTTTATCTCTCTACTACCAAATAGGCGCCAGATTTATCAACGCGCGACAGTAGAAACGCCTGTTTAAATATGTCGAATATTCAACAAAATAATTGCTAAGTGGAAAAGGTTGTATTTTCAAACACCCGGTACTTTACATATAAAATCAGGACCTAATATGACCTTGAAAAGCGTGCAATTAAAAAGATTATCTAAAAACAAAATGTTGAAGAGGCTATGACATTGTAGAAAAAAAAAAACTACTAAGAAATCTATAAAATTATTGAACTTGCTCACAAAATTTCACGAGAATCGGTTGAGAAATGCGACTTCTAGAGATGACAAGCCGGATATAGTGGCATCTGGACATACACTAACGAATTTTGGCCCAAGCATAGAACTTAGATCGCTTCACTTCTTCAAAAAATAAGTCGTTAAAAATACTACCCACGGCGAACTTATCTTAACTACACTTTTTTAGGAACAGGGTCAGATTCCACATGGAATTCGCAAGGCATTTAAGAAGACAGGATTTCCTAGACACGACAAGAACACTGCTCAAGTTAAAATGTGTAACGCAGTTGCTATATTGATAGTAAAACATCAAATTATTACAATAAAGTGTAAATTACAGAATATAATGAAAATCATAAAGATACATGAAGACTTTAAAGTTCCTACAAGGTAAGTATTTTTATATCGACCAAGAGCAAATTTGAAGTTAACAATCCGTAAGGATACATTTTAATAAAACAATCACTGTAAAACAATTATGTACTTAAACGCAGTTTTTCACGACTAAACAGCAATTTACGTGATTCGCCATTCAACGGTTAGTACGAAGATTGGTGTGACGTCAAAATACTGTGCCAATTTTTATGAGCCGTTTCGACTCTCAACAAGGAGGGTCTGCCTTTGACCCTTTTTTTTACATGCTCTAATAGTTAGTCTACGAATACTTGATACACTCAGAAAACTGGTTCGAATGGCACCGTGTTTTTATTGTCAAGTAGCCAACTCTGTTAATGAAAAAATCTCTTACCTCTTTCACGGCTAGAAAATAACTGATGATCTGATGGCAGTCCGTAGCGCTTATAAAACATTTATACCGCTGACGACCGATGACGGGATTGTTTTATAATAATGATCTAATACAATTTGAAAGTGCTACAGGGGGATGTAGGTGCAATTACATTTCATGTTACGTCCTAATGACACTGGGCCAATAAAATTCTCCGAAAGAACGAGCTGAGAGATGTGTAGGTACTCGAAGAAGTGTGGTCCTGCAGGCGGGCAAATTTAAAAACGTCTTATAAAAAAACTGTCAATAGTTACACTTTCGATTTTAGTTCATAAAAAACGTCTCTGGTGGACTCCTTAGAGTTACCTAAACGGTGCTGACGGAATTACTAAGGCTTCGCTAGCTGACCATTCGTCTGTCACGGTGTTAATATCTTACGAACCGTAATAGGGGACCCCACTACTAAGCAATGAGCATAAGCCTCTCTTCGACTACGCAACTTATCTCTGGGAGTATTCTTTTATGCCGCATTTATTAGGGTTAAATCGCTGATGCCTAATTTCTTTTTAAATCATTTATTGGATGAAACAAACCCACGTCGCATGCAATATATCCACACTAATATTATAAATGCGAAAGTGTGTAAGTCCGTCTTTCTTTCTGTTACCTTTTCACGTTCGATCCAATGAACCCAAGATGAAATTTGGGAGGGAGATAGTTTGAACCACGGGAAAGAATATAGGATAGTTGATTTCCGGAAATCACCCTCTAAGGAGGCGTAATGGGGGGAGAAAGTTTGGCAAATTCCACGTTGACGGAGTCGCGGGCAGAAGCTAGTAAATAATCAACCAAGGTAATTAGCTTCCGGTATTTAATATTTTAAAACAGCCTGTATAAGATAAACCATGACAACGCTTCCTATTCTATTATACTTATTACAAAGGATGTTGTCATCTAGTCATGTCAACTAAAAGTACTTTCTTCCTTTCACAAGACGTGAGTTATAGGATATTACACTCTTAATTCATACTCTGCTCATTATGGGTCTCATAAGACTTATCTCATAACCTATAAAAGAGAGGGATTTCCTCGGGGTTACTAGTGAAAAAGAAAAGTGGACGAAGATTGCTAACCTAGGCTTGGCAGTTAGTGGAAGAAATTGCTTTTAATAATGATATAGTTGATGAGTTCTTCACAAATAGTCAGAGACTTCTAACTAAACTTTGGTGGCAAGGGCGCCACATTGCACGTTGAACCGAGGGCCGTTGGGGTGAAAATGTTCTGGAGTGACAACGACGTACCGGAAGACGCAGTATGAGGACAAGTTAGTCATCAGTCTACCTTGTCCTCATAACCTGGTAAAGGACCTCATGACCTGGTAAAGGTCGCGGGAGGCCACTGGATGCTGGTGTCGCAGAATCGATCATTGTGGCACTCTGCGGAGGCCTATGTCCAGCAGTAGGCGTCTTTTGGCTGTTATGATTGCGTTATTGTTAAGGGTTCGGATGGGGCTTTTTTATATTAAATTATAATTATTTGCGTCGGGATGGATTTAAATGAAACTCGCCATGTTCAGCTCCGATCAAAGACAATTTCTTTATTTCTCTTCATTACGACCATAGACTAAACCACAGACATTGCTACATGCCCCTTTTTTAATAAAAATAAATTTGACATATGTCAACGTCACTGGGTCACACCGGGGTCATGACAGCTAACCTTACTTTGCTATTTACACCAGGCTAATAGAAGTTTCATTATTATACATAAACATTGTCATTACACATTATATTTCGTCACATATTAAACATTAACATTATTTTAAATTGTCATCTGGATTACATTATAGTGAAGTGATATGTCAGTGGAATGAAATAAATTACATCAGTGGAAACCTCGTCAAATTACAATTATATTTTGTCATATGTTTCGATAATAATTAAACATTTACAGATCTAATTTATTTGTTTTCTTTAACAATCTTCCTCTAGAACTGTAGCGAGCTTCCTGGTCATTCTTACTTGTTGACATACATGGATCACAAGGTAAGTTTTCAATACAAACATTGTTATCATTCTTATCACTATTTGGTGTTGACTGACATGTCAACTTGTCGCTTAAACTACTATCAAGACTTGACGAACTGACAGACAAATCTTTATCCTCTGAAATGAGAGATTTAAAGCTTTCATTTATTGTGCTTGACTTAGACATATCTACACTTTCATTCAGGTTATTTTCTGGACTTTCCTTTTGACTTAGCTGTAAATATTCAGGAATGTAGTAATATACACGATTATCCTCCCTTTCATTCTCATTTTGACACTGACTTGACCTATATTTGTTGTTATCACTTGGCTTGTGATACTGAGACTTTGACTGTGACTGATAGTTTTTATTTGTGTATATTCGACTAGACTGTGTTGATTTAGAGTTCGACATACTCTGACTGGGATTGACTGTTTCACTGACATGATTCGACTTGTTATTACTAGATCTCGACTTTGACTTTGACAAACACGACTTGAATAACTTTATATGTTGAGTGTTCCGTCTATAGACTGTTCCATCCATATTCTTGACTATATATGATCTGGGGTACCTAGTTTTGGACACTATCGTACCTTTTGTCCAAGTGACATCATTAGGATTTTTCTTGAAAAAGACTATGTCATTTGTTTGAAATCCCTCTGATGGAATAGCAGTTTTATTATAGTATGCCTCTCTTT
Organism: Epinotia demarniana; assembly: GCA_945867215.1. Classification (NCBI taxonomy): domain Eukaryota; kingdom Metazoa; phylum Arthropoda; class Insecta; order Lepidoptera; family Tortricidae; genus Epinotia; species Epinotia demarniana. The sequence continues at coordinate 5,903,317 of OX244282.1, forward strand.
TTGAAATAATATCAGACTTATTTTTAGAATGTTCTGAGAATGATATGACTTTAGGCTTTAGACTATCTAGATGTGTAGGTAATGTAGTTCTAAGCTTTCTAGACATGAGTAGTTCTGAAGGTGACTTAAGATTTTTCCTAGGGGTTGTCCTATATTGTAGTAATCCTAGGTGGAAATCTGTACCTGACTCTTGGCATTTTCTTAATATGTTTTTTACAATTTTTACAGATATCTCCGCTAATCCGTTGGACCTTGCGAAGTGAGGACTAGACATGATGTGTTCGATGTCCCAATCATTCAGGAATTTATGGAACTCCTGTGAATTGTATGGCGGGCCGCCATCACTGACCAGTTGCATTGGGATTCCATGCCGGGCAAAAATGGACTTTAAATGTTGAATGACTGTTTGACTTCTGTGATCTATATTTAATTGTGCTATTTCAATGTAGTCTGAGTAATAGTCTACTACTAATAGGTATTTTTTACCATTGTAATCAAATAAATCGGTAGCCAACCTTTGCCATGGTAGGCAAGGCTGTTCATGTGACAATAAAGTTTCCTTTGTTTTATTTGGACTATAAATCATACATGTTTCGCATTGTCTTATTTTCATTTCTATGTCATGGTATATATTTGGCCAAAAAACTAAACCACGAGCTAGGTTTTTAGTTTTTTATATCCCCATATGACCTTCATGTAGACTGCTTAATATTTCTGATCGCATGGACTTGGGAATGATTACAGACTGATTTTTGAATAATATATCATCAATGGCATGAATTTCATCTCTAATATTCCAGTAAGGTAAGGTAATAGGATCACACTGAGATTTACTATTGGGCCATCCATTTAGGTAATATTCCTGTAATTTTTGCAATGTTTTATCTGACTTGGTATGATCTTGAATTTTTTGTAATTTGTATTGAGTAATTGCCAGATTAGTAGTTAGTGATTTTACATGACAATCAATGTTAGTTTCTAATTCTTCAAAATCAAATTTCTCTACACTTGTTTTAGACATTATGGGTGCTCTAGAAAGTGTGTCAGATACATACATTTCTGTACCTTTGGTGTATGAAACAATTAAATCATATGACTGTAGTGCCATCATCATTCTTTGAAGTCGAGCAGGGACGTCTGACAGAGGTTTTTTAAATAGAGTGACTAACGGTTGGTGATCAGTTTCTACTTGTATAGTTTTTCCATATATATACTGATGGAATTTTTTACATCCATATAAAATAGCATAAAGTTCTTTTTCAATTTGTGCATAGTTTTGCTGAGTACTTGTTAGCGATTTTGATGAAAAGGCAATAGGATTTTTTCCATGGAATATGACTGCACCAACAGCACTTTGAGATGAGTCTACTGACATTCTTATTGGTTTATTGACGTCATAGTGAACTAGAACTGGTGACTGACTAATAAGATTTTTTAATTGAATGAATTCTTTTTCATGATTTTCTGTCCACTGCCAAATGTTTTCTTTTTTAAGTAGGCTTCTCAGTAAGTCTGTCTGATGCGCTAAATTTGGTATGTATGAACCTAAATAATTGACCATTCCTAAAAATCGTTGAAGGTCTTTCACATTTTCCGGTCGTGGCATGTCAACTATAGCTTCGACTTTAGATAAATCAGCAGAAATACCATTCTTATTGAAAACATGACCTACAAACTTAATTTCTGGCTTGTCAAACATGCACTTCGACTTATTGAATTTTAAATTTACTTCACGAGCTCTCTGAAATACTTGTTCTAGTCTTTGATTATGTTCTTGTTGATTTGAACCATAAATCAAAATGTCATCAACAAAAATTAGTACTCCGGGTAAGTCTCCGAATAAGTCATTCATTACTTTGTGAAATATTTCTCCACTTGAGCTTATACCGTATGGCAATCTTAGGAATTTATATCTACCATATTGACTGTTGAATGTACATAGCTTACTACTTTCTTCGTCTAAAGGTATCATCCAATAGCCCGAGTTAGCATCTAACTTTGAGAATACCGCTGCACCTGCTACTTTAGAACGTAAGTCGTCTACTGTAGGGTAAGGATGGTGAGGTCTTTTAATGGCTTTGTTTAAGCTTCTAGGGTCTAAACAGATACGTAATTGCCCATTGGGTTTTTCTATTGGAACTATAGCATTAACCCAGTCTGTAGGACTTGTAACTTTTTCTATGACTTGTAACTTTTCCATCCTATCTAACTCAGTTTTAAGTTTTTGATGTAAAGCATAAGGAATTCTACGGACAGGACATATCTTAGGCACAACACTTGTATCAACATGTAAATGAGCTTTGTGTGGCAGACAACCTAACCCTTCAAATGTGTCAGAGTAATTGTCTAAGAGTGTATTTACTGACCTTTGATCTTGAGTTTTTAATTCAAGCAACCTTTTGACTATTCCACAGTCGTCGCATGTCTTCCAGCCCAGTATAGTCGAACATTCACATTTAACAACCATGAACTGTATATCAGCTTGTTTTCCATTGTCAAAAGTACATGTCAGTATAACACTACCTAAATTATCAATCATTTGTCCTGAAAATGTAAAGATCTTATTATGTGATTTGTTAATGGGAATTTTAGTATTATTCGCATTTTCTAAAGTTGTAAGTGTCTTTATAGAAATTACATTGATGTCCGCTCCAGTGTCAATTTGACAGTTTAACATCTGATTTTGACATTTAACTTGGATTTTCCAATTGTCTTGACTAGGCTTGCTATTTTGACTATGACTAATTGCCCCTATGAAGAAAGTGTCTTGATAGTCTGAATTATTTGTCTGAACGTTTTGGCAGTCACTTTCCTGACTAGACATACTTATAGTACTCACATTTTTGTTCTTGTGAAAACAATACTGTGCGAAGTGTCCTGGCTTTTTGCAGATGGCACAGGTCTTGCCCTGCGCTGGACATCTGTAGCGGTGAACTTGTCCACATCTCCTGCACGTCGTGTTGCTAGGGTAGTTGGACTTTGATGAAGAGCTTGCTGCTTGTCGGTACGGTTGCTGGTTCGGTCTTGATGAAGAGCGCGATGAGCTTCGGTATCTGGTTTTTGATGTGTTTCTGGGTCTTGATTGATGTTGTTGTCTCTTGTTATTCTGGGATATAAATTGTACTTGACTCGTGTCTTCTTGTTCTCCTATATGTTTCGATCTTCTATTAGAGAGTTCTATAGTTTTCGCAATTGTCACGGCTTCATTAACGTCTTGTACTTTGTCATTTTGTTATAATTTTTCCTTAATTTTTTCATTTCTAATTCCAATAATAAACATGTCCTTTACAAGAGATTCTTTTAGTGAGTCAAATTTGCAACTTGCAGCTAAATTATTCAAATGTGTAACGTACTCATCTAACGTTTCGTCTTTTTGGTACCTGGTAAAGAAATTGTACCTTTCGACTGTTGTGTTCTTGCACGCGTTGAATTTGCTTTCAAATTTTTCTAATATTGAATTGAGAGATTCCGTTGCCCTTTGAATGTTGAACGAGTTATATATCTCCAGTCCTTCATCACCGATAGCGTTGAGTAAAATTGCTACTTGCTTTTTCTCCGGCAGCTTCTCTAAATCGTTGGCTTCGCAGTATATTTCGAATTTCTGTCTCCATCTTCTCCATTTTTCAGAAGTTGCACATTCGTTTCCGACGCCATTTTGCACGCTTAGTTGTAACGGCTTAAGTCCGTTGGCTAATATAACGTTTTGCGTTTTTTCAGTCCCATCAGGCATTTTCTTGACTTCTTTTTCTTTCTTCTTGTTCTGGAACCGCTTCTGACACCATGCGTTATTGTTAAGGGTTCGGATGGGGCTTTTTTATATTAAATTATAATTATTTGCGTCGGGATGGATTTAAATGAAACTCGCCATGTTCAGCTCCGATCAAAGACAATTTCTTTATTTCTCTTCATTACGACCATAGACTAAACCACAGACATTGCTACAATGATGAACTAACTAACTACATAAAATAACTATTTTATTTTGTTTTTGCACGGTGATCCAAAAAGTGTCTTGGCCTTCTAAATGAGAGCGCGCCACTTTCTATTAATTGTCGGCTGTCGCAGATCCGCCTCCATGCTGCCTATCCAGGGAAATCGAATTCCGCAAAATAAGAAACATACTCCAGACCTTTGGCCACATCCTGCGGAGTCCTAAGAATGAAATCGTGGGGAAAAAATGCAAGGGCAAAGCAGGAAAAGGAGAGGAGATAAGGAGTGTATTGCAGCAAGTACTCCTGCTTGTGAAATGCTGGGTGACTGGTCCACTCGCAAGTTGTTCTACAGTCATGCAGAAGGACGAAGATTACTCGCGTCCGCAAGAAGATTATCCTGTGTTGCCTTTCACGTTTTCCCTAAAGAGTGGTCAAGGCTGGCTTGGCTACTACACTGCTCTGAAAGAGTCACGTAGCTGAATTATTGGATACAGAAGAAGCCAATTTAAGTGGATTTTGTATCTGAAAGGTTTGCAGTCTCGATACTTATTGAAGTTCCCAAGTTTTTGGGACCAGGACTGTGCTAGTCGCGAGACATCACTGACACTTTCGGGATATTTGAAGAAGTAAGATTTGCCGGGAGCATGACCCATGTTCAATCTTTGATAGAAGAACCTAAAATGAAGAAAAGCAGCAGAAGATTTAACTAAAGGTATATAAATCAGTACAAAAGCGGAGTTGATTATGTTTATTTATTGGAGGGTGGATTTGACTGGACGCCTAAAAAAGATCTAAGTAAAACTGTTCTACGACAGAGAACATTATTTCTCCCAATATATTTTGTGCTACCTTGCCCTAAATAAAACTCTTCTCGGCATGCGTGGTCGTGGCGTTTTATTAAATAAGTGTTCAATCGCGGTGACCGAAGACAACACTTTGCACTAGTCAGGCGCTCATAGAATTGGAGTCCTCAAGATATATGTATTCTTCTAAGAAAAATAGCAACGATCGTATAGAGATCGATGAGCAACATTGCCTTGAGCAAAAGTATGTTCTGTGATAAAAATAAGTTTTCGCTCTGGGCAGGAAGGACAGATGGCAGCCATTTCGTAAAACTAGTGCCTGTGCCAAATTTTGGGATTCGATTTCAAATCGGACCTCTGGCTCCTTTAGGGCACGGCACAATCGGGAATAACGCTAGGAGGATGATGATCGACTATGTAACATCTACTTGCTTTTCCATGCATTAATTTATACCGGGTAATCATGTGAAATATTACAAATCGGCAATAGTCTTAGGGAACGCCCAGAGTCTAATACCAATTAGTAGGTTATTTTCCCAAAGGTGATTTTTCCTACATTACATCCCAATTGTCGCAATTGAATGTATAAAATAAACTAAATAGTTTTCGTTTTGTTGTGAACATTGTTCTATTTTGACATTACATGAATGTTTTAGTAAAAAATGTAAATTATTGTATTTGAAACTCCAGGTTAATTTTAGAATGGAAAGTTTTAATACTACATGATTTGTAATCTGATATTACTAAATACAAACATAAAATCCCACACTATATATACTTCTACAACATTACTAAGTACAAAACGCAACGTGCATACTTCTTCTGCGTCGCGCTATGGCTTCTCTACACAATCGGCGATCACAGACGATTACGGGCGAGCACGATTGTGTAGAGGGCGTACTCAGCTGTACTCGCCGTTCATCGTCTATGATCGCCTGCGACCCGTCGGTTGTCGGTTTTTGGCCATTCATCAAAGGGAATTAAAGGGAATCGCCAACTACAGACGATCGTGTGGATGCTTGCACGATGATCGTGCCGATTATAGACGATCACACGATCAACGATCATCGCCGATAGTGTAGAACGGCCATTAAGTGTCACAGACTATAAAATGGCTGTTTAAGGCTCCAAAAATATATCTATCTCATAAAATGTCGTACCAAAAAGAGAGATGAATTTGGAGCCTGCCTCCTATAACCATGTTATAATGGCTAAACTCTAATCTGTGTCTGGTACCTACTATATTTTTTTTCTAAGCAGTTCTAAAGAGGATGACCTACTGATGATGACTACTTACTTACGGGACAGTAGGAGATTCCAAATTTAAAATCTCGCTTCTTACTGGACAGTTGTGAATAAGTCTGCGGTAGATTTCACTTTATGGATACTTTTTAGAGATGTTATGGCAACATTACCTACCATTTTTGAGATATAATAATTATTTACAGTACATATGGTGCTACTTTCCCGCACTACTACTTCACGAGTTCAAACTCAACAGCGATATCCACGACTTCAACACCAGAAGTAAAAACAAGATCGCAGTGAAGGCCAGTCGTCTCCGCAAGGTTAGCACGTCGTTCGTGGGGAACTGCATACGTTTTTATAATAAAATACCCCCCGAAATTGTTAATTTACCGTTCAGTCAATTTAAGTCTCATGTTAAAAGTAATTTGCTAAGCAAGGCGTATTATACTGTCAACGATTTCTTAAACGACAAAAATGCCTTTAAGCCAGTAGTAGGCTAATTCTATTAGGAATATACCTAAATACACATTATAAGTACCTACCTGAAATAATTGTTCCATTTTATGTAAGAAGAGAGCACGTAATGCTGTTTCTCGCCGAGCAAGTCGCTTATTAATCTTTGTTCTTAACACTGTCCGGTGGCTTGAATATGTCATGCTCGCTTAAAGGGCTTTGCTTACGGTGGCGTCGTTGATCGGGTCGCCACCTTCCCTAACATATGGTTGAGGGAGGCGATGGCTGAGATATGCGTCATACTCGTGATCGGGTGCTGTTTATGGAGTCCGGACTGTTCATGCTTGCAAGGGCATAGTACCTAACTTCTTAAATACTAGTGTTATTTTATTATTATTGTATTGACGAGAGACATCATTCCGATCTTGACACGTTTTATTGTTATTGACCATGTACATCACTGACAATATTACATTAATATTCCTTTTTTTATTGTTTTGTTTGGACGCTTAGAGACCGTATACATCTCTACGAACATTGAATAATTATTAATTGTACTTGGACGCTCAGAGACCTTATACATCTCTGGAATACTGAATTAATATCATTAACTTTCTGTTAAGGTTAAACATCACTGGTTCCTGTCGAGCTGTTGCTAACAGATGTCGCGATATATAATTTCGATGGTTGCTCATCATTTTACGCAAAACCGTGACCAGTACCAACATGTGTTTCAAACTGCGGAAGCCGAAGAGCGTGCTACGTATGAATCGCAATCAATCTGCACTAATCAGTGCTTCTTTTTAAAATGTAGTCCGAAGATATGCATAAAAGTGCTTTTTCGTGAATTTACGCAGACTAACGTAACTAAATGTCACTTCAAAGTCAGTCATTGTCAAACCTTTTTCATAAATCAAACTAGAGGGCGCAAAACTAAATCTATAGTAGCGCCTCTATTAGGAAATAGTGAAACTAAATGTTCTTGTGGCTGGCACTCTAGAATGCAATATGAACCCACCTGACTTTTTCACTCGTCACCTAATGTCATACGGTAGCGCAGTAAATCTCTCTTTTGCTTAAATCTGTCTGTAACGCCATCATTGAACCGGGTTCAAATCCCGACGAAAGTACTTCTTTTTTGTTTTTCTTTTGGATTTTCTAACGAATATGGCCGTCTCAACTAATTAGATTGACTTGTAACGTGTAAAAAAAATTTTTCAATGTTTAATTTTTTTTGATAAGCATGTTTGTATCTCTCCGATCAAATTGGAGAAATCTTAACAAAAGGCCAGGTCAAAAGTACCCTAAACCGACGAGCATGTATGAGAAATATTATGATAGTGAGTGAAGCGAAAGTGGTTTGCCAGGATCGTAGCAAATGGAGATCCGTGATCTCTGCCTACACCTCTGGGAAAGAGGCGTGATTATATGTATGTATGTATGTTTGTATCTAGATTATCCACAAATATCCCCTATATTTTTGGCGGACATATTCTTACATGTTACATACCTACTACATATATACTATTTTGAATAGGTATATCCTTTACAAAGATGTTACGCCTTTGATTTAATTGGAAAGTCATGAATATCCATAGGTTTACAATTGACAAATCAAAGCCCAACCTTTATCTATTAAACCCAATTCCATTGACATTAGACGAATCGTGCATAAATCTTCATGTTATTTGAATGAAAACCATTTTGATTAACAACAACGTAATTGTTTAATTTGAGACACATTAAATAATCGAAATAAGTAACACTAGTACAGTATTTTAAAAGGATCATAAACGAAGATATGTTCCCTAGAAAATCTAATGTTATACGGAATAAGGTACGTAAAGTAAGATACTTAGTATATTACTTTGATCTGTTATATCCATATTGACTTGCAGGACTAATTAGAAAGGCTAAATATTATTCACAAAATGTTTTGTATTCGCCCGTAAACTCCGACTAAAATAATTAGACCTCAAAATTGGTAATAACTTTGCGTCACCGGACGAATATGGTGAGCTTTGTAAATAACGGGCGAGTTTGTTATATCCTTCTTAGGTATATCAAAACTGTTACTGGCCAGTCTCTCGAGTCCCGTCCGAGAGCGCGTCGGAAAGAGAGAAATATACCATCTGACAATATGGTACTGTTTTCGATGATTGTCAAAATTCAAAATTAGAATTCTACTTTTTTGGTTTGAACACGCGTTTATGTATCGTGTGCTTGATGCTTTCACAGTTATATGAAAGATTCATCAATACTAATGTTCAGAGGTGGACATTTCCTTACAAAATTATTGAATGTCTTGTTTAGGTAAATATGAGATGAAACTTATCTGTCGAACCCACGACCATCGCGTCGTTTGACAGTCGCATGCCTGAACCGCTAGGCTACCGGAACGATTCCTATATAGAGGAGAAATCTGTGATTTTTTTGCGTGTTTGTATGTAGGGTATAATTTCCGGAACCACATCCGATAAAAAAATATTTCTGTGGTGATGGATGAATGAACTTTCAGGGCCCTATTTAATAAACATTAGAATCCTACAATTTTGTATAAAAGTGACATATTTGTAAAGATTTTCTTAGTAAATCTTTACAAATACCTATGTCACCTTTCAAATGTATGCAAATTTCCGCGTCTCTGGTAGTTTCGAGCTCACAAGATTTCACGAGAACCGGTTGAGAACATGTAGAAATAATATTTGCGCAAGCTTAAATGAAAAACTTCGTTCGCCTCACTCGCTCGTTCAATTAAGTATAATGGATATTTGTTATCGATTCAGTTTTTAATAATTGTCCGAAAATATATTTTTTAAAGGCAGATTCACGAGCATGTACTCATTTCGGTTACGGTATACCGGTATGGGACCGGTATTCCATTACGATAGCGTTATATTGTAAAAGTTAGCCGCGCCGCCAACATAACGGTACCGGAACCGGAACCGTGTAGATATACATATCGTTACCGGTTTTTTTACTGTATTTACTTACACTTTTATAATGCCTTTTCCAAACTGGTATACTTATGATACCGTTTTTTTTTCTTAAGCTTTTCTTCTCGTCTATGAGAGGAGGTCTGTGCCCAGCAGTCGAACGTAATATAGGCTGATCTATTACTATGCCAATTTTCATTAAGTCATTATTATAATCCTCAAAAACGAAAAAGATATATGTACATATGTATAAGGCATTAAATATCGGATGATTCTCAATACCGGTATTGAAATGTGATATTGGACCACAATACCGGAATTTCGGGACTTCAATATTAATACCTATCGAAAATGTATATACACGATGATTCTTAATCCGTGATCAGGAGTCGAAAAATATTGATAAACAGCCAAAACGGATTTCAATGGATGAATTGCATGCAATTAAATCACTGTTTAGTTGCTTCAATTTAATGATAATGTAAACACTAATATCCACTGAATGTTTGATCACCCTACATTTCTTGAAGTTAAGTAGATACGTCAAACACACATACGTCAAATTTTTGCAAAATACCGTTGACCGACCGGGTGACGATGATTTTGAATAATAAAGTGATTCCTTATTCAGGTTTATTCAGAAAAAGAAAGAACGTCTGTATTAGGTAACTTCGAGTTAATCGTGTTTGGTATCAATTACAGAATTAGAAAAATTGACTCGTTTTACGAAGCTACAATACAAGTAACGAATTACAAGCGGAAGTCTCTTTTCAATACCTTTTGATAGAAAGAGACTTCCGCTTGTAATATGTAACTTGTCTTGATCACGAATTAAGAATCATCGTGTGTATTCCTCGTTTAATAGTATAATAGGATAAGATAGGATAATAATTTGTTATTTTACGTATTCGCAAATTTTGGTTCGTCTACTTCGTCTGCATTACTTGAATTTACATTATTGGAAGTTTTGCAGCTTTTTTAGTTTGTTCGTCAAAAAGTACAGTCACCATCAGATATATTTGAGTGCTCAAAAATATCTGAACACGTCTCTTATGCCTCGAAAGTAAAATAAAAAAACTCATCTCCAGAAGCAAAACCAACCTTCTTACTTAAAAAAAAGTATTGAGCTGTTTGCGAACACTGCTTTTATCTGTTCAGGGAGCGATGGTGTATTTGGAAACTGTCTATACAATAGAATCAGCGCGTATGTGATACGGCATGTGAAACCCAAATACACCTTCCCTCCCTGAACCTGTTGTAGTAAGAGTAAATGAATAACATTTCTTTTTTACATTTATTTAAAAAACCAAAAGTTTAAGAAAGTTTTATGTCAACTAACGTTTTTGTAATGGGTTAACAACCCGAAAAACTACGTTTTTGTGAAAAAAAAATAAACTTACCAGTAAAAAAGACGAGGTATTTATTATTACCTAAATTCCCTATTAACGAGCACGGTGTTCTACGTTCATTCATAAAAGTTGTCCGTTTTAGCGGAAGCCTATTTTACCTTCGAAAATTTCAAATTATGCTCCTACCACTATCATCATTAGAGCGTAAAAGTGATTATTCTTCGGTAGAAAAAGAATGGAGCACAGACATTACAAATAAAATTATTCAAATAAATGTAAATACTTAACTTGATTATGCGTTCCTTTTTTTTACAATGCATGAAGTTATTATATTTTTTATTAAAAACCAGTTTCCGCCTCCATGGACCCGGGATAAAAACTATCCTTTATTTTAATCTCGGCTTCTCTTAAGGCCCAGCATACTATACAAAATGGCATTGGAATTGTGTTGTGTCGGAAATAGAGTTGACATTCGTTTGTTTTAAAAATTGCCCGAAACAAAACAAATTCAGCTCCATTTCAGTTGAATCGGTATAATTTATGGGCCTTAGGAGGTTAAACTATCATCGTGCAAAATTTCATCTAAATCGGTTGAGCCGTGATCGAGTTACAAACATTCAAACATCTATATATAGAAACATCCAAAATTTTGCATTAATAATATTAGTAGGTTTAAAAAGTAATTCGATATTGGTCCTTTTCAGTTCCGGTATTAGACTAGTGGAAAAATCGGTCCGGGATTCCGGTATTTCGGGATTCCAAGATGGCTGTTTGTATTCCCTATATGAACGTTAAAAAAAATAATTACGTATTTAATTATTTTTTTTCACATCAGTTTTCTCCGGGCCATTTCGATAGTTAGCTGCACCTTTATATTTTACTACCATAAAACTACGGTTACGGTTAATTTTTCCGGTACCGTAAACGGTTTCATAAAAGATGTAAAGGTGCGAATTCGACCCGCATAAGAACAAAAAAAACTGTATCGAAATAATACCTGTTTGGAACCGGTATTATAAGGTATCACTAGGCATTAATAAATACCGGTAACCAATATTTCTAACGCGGCGGGGGCACCGTTGTGTTGTCGCGACGCGGCTAAACCTTACAATATAACAGTGCCGTACCCAATTAATGGAATACCGGTCTCGTATCTGCCTAGCCACCGGTCGTAACTGACATCAGTCCCTGCACCGAAGAATGCCTACGAGTATATAATTCTACCCTCACAACATTTTATAAAGAAGACTACTTGTGACTTAGGCCGGTTCCCAATTATCAATCCACTGATAGTTTTCCTTACCGACATTTGACACATTTTAATAATCTGTCAAAATGCTTGTAAGGAAAACTATCCGTGGACTGATTATTGGGAACAGGCATTAGTTAATTGACATGTCCGGTAATCTAATCTCCGGTAGTTGAACACTTGAACAGTCGATTCATATATAGGTTGCAGTAGTTAGTTATTTTACTGTCAACTGTGTAGTCGACTAAAGCGAACGTTTTAAATTTAACAAGTTCACTCCAAATGCACAATTGAAAGAAAGAAAGAAAGAAAACATTTATTTGTCTGTTATATTTAATGCTACATTAATTAACATTCACTCAATCGAAACTAATCAATCCAAGTTGCAAATTCATTTCCTATAATATCATACATCAAATCCTATATACATATGTATACGGCCGGTGGCACAGATTACTTTTCCATATTGTATCTTACTCCTTTCTAATAAGACGCAAAATGTATGCATAATTATCGTTGCGTGGACTTTAGGTTATTGTTCATGGCAATCTCAATAAATAATCACGAATAAAGGCAAACCATTGAACTTCATACATTGTTCTTTGAAATTCGTTCTATCAATAAACAAATGACATAGCTCTTACGTCATTACCAAAATGAGTAGCGTAGCAATATAAAATGAATGCCGTCTCTTTCACCAGAAAAAAACGGGATTGTACGATGGTGTCGCCGTCTGGTGAATATAATTACTACTATTGACCCCGCTGTCTAACTAATTTTGATTTGATATCAAAGACATCTAGTGAAGGTTTTGGGCCACGTGCTGTCATGTGACGCGGCCATGTCATTTACACGGACAGTGTCTAACTCACGCACACATACAAGGCTCGGAGTAAAATTTTATGAATTTCAAATGGCTATATTTTGAATATTACTGGTTTGTACGTGTATTTATTCAAACTGCGGGAGAAGAGGGTCATATATTATCTAAATATTACAATTTCAAGTTCCTGACATCGATAGATTAGACGTCTAGTCCGAACGAAAATTGTATGGAATTCGTCAGTGACGTTGCACCTTAATGCACAGACCTTATCCTAATCGAATGTAATGGTCATATTTTGTTTTGTTTTCATTAACTTTGTGACATTTAGTGTGTTGTTATATCAGTCCTTAATGTGCAAATTTTAAATTATTATTGTGTAAGATTATTATTCTTTTATTGTAAGATTATTATTTTTATTGTAAATTACCGTTTGACATGTAAAAGTGCCCTTGTGGCCTATTTGCAGAATAAATAATTTGAATTTGAATTTGAACTAGTGCGGAAAAGAGCAGTTTTCGTGCATATGTCGAAACTTTAAAGAGCCATATGTACAGTAAAACGTTGTACGATACACGTGCGAATAGGTAATTCGCAACTCGTGTCGATTTAAAACACTCCCTTCGGTCGTGTTTTAATTTATCACCACTCGTTGAGAATTTCCTATTTTCGGCACTTGTATCGTAAATAACTATTACAGTAACGGTCCTACTTTCCCGCACTAGTGCGGAAAAGAGCACTTTCCGTGCATATGTCGAAACTTTAAAGAGCCATATGTACGATAAAACGTTGTACGATACACGTGCGAATAGGTAATTCGCAACTCGTGTCGATTTAAAACACTCCCTTCGGTCGTGTTTTAATTTATCACCACTCGCTGCGAATTTCCTATTTTCGGCACTTGTATCGTAATAGTACATTACGTAACTAGGGCGGTGAATTCGTGAATGCCCCAGATCGCAGGTGTTTGTGGCCCGAACCGAAAGTGAGGGCCATAAATATGCGGGCACCCATTTTCATTCCGGTACGTGGTTGCCGCCACTCGAGAACCTTTCCGCCCCAACGGCCATCGGTTCTACGTGCTATGTTTTTTTCTAAATTGTAACAGGAATACGACGCGGGATTAAAATTAATATTTAGTAGAGGCCGTTTGCAGAGTTAGCGGGCAAAGTTTCACTTTGATTCTTATTTTTTGTTTTAATGTGGGCTAAGTGGTAGGCCCCATTTATCTCATCTTATTCAATACTAAAAACGGTTTCGAATCGTGGAAAACAAATAGGCAGCTATACTAATAGGCTGTTGTCATCAATAATCAGGTACAACATGGTTTAAGTGAGTCCAGACAAAGGGGCTATTACGAACGAAACTTGGTTTCAAACGATCGAAAATCGATTTGCCTATACATCTTTCAAGTGCGAGCGATGGAAATATAAATATGAAAAACGTTTCTTGTATGTATATTTCCAGTTATAGCTTGCACATCAAGACAGCCGGAGCAAAAGTGACGGGTGGAACGAATATACGATTATAAATGCGATTAAGAGTATTTAACTACACGAGCGGCTGGGGTTTAATGGACGTTTTATATCAATACATTTGGAATACTGCATTGATATTAAGTAGGCACTTAAGTAGTACTTAGGCACCCAAAGGGCAATGGAGAGGGCCATGTTGGGAGTTTCGCTGCGTGACCGCATCAGAAATGAGGCTATCCGCAGCAGAACCAAGGTGACCGATATAGCCCTCCGGATCGCTAAACTTAAGTGGCAGTGGGCGGGGCACATAGCACGTAGAACCGATGGCCGTTGGGGCGGAAAGGTTCTCGAGTGGCGACCACGTACCGGAAGGCGCAGCGTGGGTAGGCCCCCGACAAGGTGGACTGATGACCTGGTAAAGGTTGCGGGAGTCCGCTGGATGCGGGTGGCGCGGGATCGGTCACTTTGGCACTCTTTGGGGGAGGCCTATGTCCAGCAGTGGACGTCTTTCGGCTGATATGATGATGATGATGATGATGAGGCACTTAAGTAAGTAGCCGCCGCAAGGTGCGGACGAGTTCTTCATACATTCATTTGTTTAGCATCGGCGCACATTAAGTGTTTGTGCAGCTACACAAATTGCTAGTCTGGCCATCCATTCGTGTCAAAAGCATTTTTAGGGTTCCGTACCTCAAAAGGAAAAAAACGGAACCCTTATAGGATCACTTTGTTGTCCGTCCGATATCTCGGGAACGGGAGGTATCGGGTTGAAATTAACAAATACTCAAGTCTACAGTCCCTTGAAGCTACGAAAATATCAAATGACTAAGTTAACGTAAAAAAAATAATAGGTAGGTACATGGCTGTTTATGCCGGAGAAATACGACACTCTATAATTTACTTTAAAAACAAAGTTTTAACCGACTTCAATTTAGTACTCCGCCAAGCCTCGAGAACATTTCCTATTTTTTTTTACATTTTGTAATATTAGAGGACTTCCATCGATTCCCCAAGATCATCACCAATGGCACTTCATTAGTTCCTATTTCAACGGAATCTTATCAACCTGTGACGTACTTTTGCACTTTTAAGTACATGATTGAGGAATTCGATAAGTCATCTGTGGTCTTCATCATCATTTCCTCGCCACCAAATTTATGATTCCGGATGTAAATACACGAGTTACAGAAAATACCAAAATCAGTGACACGCGTGCCTAATAAAATTGAGGAGTCCCCTCAATTCCTCATGGATCCCATTAGAGGTGTGCGCCGATGGCTAAACCGTCGGCGGCGGCGTCCGGTCCAAAAATGGCCGGCGGCGGCGGCGTAATCGGCGTGATCGGCGTGATAAATAAAAATAAGCAATAATGCAAAAAAAACGATTTTTCATACTAAGTACAACAAACAAACTAAACTAAACCAAATAAACTTTTTTCTTTCATAATGAAACATTTAATTTTAGGTATTCAAAAAAACAGCATGGCTCATTTTTTAAATCATCTATTTATAATAATAACAATAATTCATTTAATTCTGGCATCTCAGCTCAGGCTCATATAAATTACTAGCTTCTGCCCACGACTTCTTACGCGTATAAATTATGGTTTAAGTACCTACATGATATTCTTATGTTTGACCATATATCTGACAAATAAAGATTTAATTCACATAGACTGTGCGGTGTGCGTGTAACACTTCACGTCGAATCTAAATAAACATCCTCATAATACAACAACAACAAGTGTTCGTCAATAATATTATATAGATGCCCAAAGTATCCTTTTAGAGAGCGCTCCCTATGCGAGCCCCAGGCCCGAACCGAACGACATAGGGCGAGCTCGACGGACACTCACTATTCTCAGGTGTCTTTGCAAGCGAGACCTGAGGCCAAAGTCCCGAAGATGAGCGGCGAGGCACATTTCATTGGAATTAAAGGCCTAAAGCAATTCTTCAGAGAGCGGTCTTTCGGAACTTTTCGTACGATTGGAAGGCCCTAAGCATGCTTTTAGAGATCGGTCGCTTTGCGAGCTCGGGGGCTGAAGGCCCGTGGGTGGCCCTACGGACACTTACTATCCCCCAGGTGTATTGCAAGCGAAACTGGAGACCAAATCCCGAAGGTGAGCAGCCAAGGAAGTGAGGCCGAAGGTTGAGCTTTTCATAACAATGAAAGCCTTAAGAGATGCCACTTACTATACTATCCTCAGGTGGCAGCGAGGCCAAAAGTTTTATGTAGGAATGAAAGGTGCAAAGCATCCCTTTAGAGAGTGCTCTCAATGCGAGTCCCTACGGACACTCATTATCTTTGGGTGTCTTGCAAGCGAAACCTGAGGCCCAAATTTCCAAGGTAAAAGGGGAGGTACGTGAAACCGAAGGCTGAGCCATAGGGCATGCTTTTAGAGAGCGCTCCCTAGGCCAGCTTGAGGGCCGAAGACCCGAAGCAAGCCCCCAGACACATATAATCTCCAGGTGTCTTGCAAGCAACAACATCTGCCGCTGCTGTCCATGTAGCCGTATGCACATTGTGTTTGTGTGGCTTGTTTGAGTGTAGCACAGACCAAAATTTTACCCCAAGTCACAATATTTTCTGTCACAAGTCTGCACGCTATTTTCACGCCGAATCCACGCCGGTGGAATGACCGGCGGCGGCGGCGTGGCATATATGACCGGCGGCGTACGCCACGCCGATCGGCGCACACGTCTAGATCCCATCATCAAAAAAAAAAATTCTAATCGGCTCATCAATGACGGAGTTCAGAGGTAACAAAAATTGAAAAAAAATACAGCCGAATTGAGTACCTCCTCCTTTTTTTTGAAGTCGGTTAAAAAGGAATCAGAATGTATAGGGTACTTTCCGTTGACCTGGGACTTTGCAAGGCAAGTCGGTGGGCGAGTCGCACTCGCACTTGCCCGGTTGTTTTTTTTTCATTTCTTCATATAAATAAATAAAATAAATAAATATTTGGGGACAATCTGACACAAATCGACCTAGTCCCAAACTAAGCAAAGCTTGTACTATGGGTACCAGACGACGATAAACATACCTATATAGATAAATAAATACTTAAATACATAGAAAACATCCATGACTCAGGAACAAATATTCATGCTCATCACACAAATAAATGCCCTTACCGGGATTCGAACCCAGGACCTCTTGCTTCGTAGGCAGGGTCACTACCAACTAGGCTAAAGCGGTCGTCGGCATATGGCAACAATTTTACCTGTGAAGTAAGCTATCAGTTATGTATGTATCTATTACGCCACCATATCGTACAGCGTGGGTAGACCCCCGACAGGGATTGGAAGACCTTGATCTTATGTTTATGTTTTTTTATGTTTATGTTTAATGGTCCGGTATATATTTGTACAAGCTTTTATTTGACTTACACTTGCACTAGAAATTATACCTTACAGGGATAAGTTCGCCATAGTACCGATTTAACCTAATTTGTCTATATTTTTACCTGTGTCACTGTGTCTTGTGTAAGTACAATAAAGTATCTACATACATACTTTGTAGTACGTATCCTTAAAAACTTGTAACCCATATTTCAGCCTATATTTAAGTTCCGTGTCGTATGTATAGCAGCAGTATGCAATATTATGATACCACCGAACTACAATGATCATGGAGACATCAGGTGGTTAAAGCAACACCTAAACTACACTATATACAGTTATACAGTCATAGTGTACCCAGGGACCGGACCCGCTTACCCTAACCCCTTCAAAAACCCGGGTTATTTTAAAGCTGTTGTCCAAAAACCGCTTCATTTCGGTAAGCTTTTGATTGGATAACCGCTTAATAAACAAACCCTTTTTTTGAATTAATTCAGATTAGTGCTTACCGATATAAAAACCCGGGAAAGGGTTATCGCTTCAAGCGCTGATTAAATACGAGCCCGCTGTTTTAGCTTTTACGTAAACTGGATATGGTCTATTATCGTAGCGCAAGACACCAAACTTGGCGGATCCCTACGCGCGGGGCGGCATTGCGCGTGCGGCATTTGTCAAAAGCTTTGTAATTGGCCGACCTAAATCTAATGTTATATAAAAGTGCACGTTAAGTCACGTGGCGCAGAGCGTAGATTTCAAAATCAAAACACATGTAAGGCAACAAATGGCCATGAATGAGTTAGGTATATTTTTGTTTAGTACAATTAATCATATTATTGTCACTTTCTTTAATCGTTTGCTGTCTGCTCTCGTGCTCCCGCGAAGATTCGGCGTTTTATAGTTGTAGTTAGGACTAAGTTTATAGATTAGGCTTGCAATTTTTTTTATAGCCAGCCGATTTTGACGTGCGTCACGTATAATGTGCATATAGTAAAGAAAATTATATGACGTCAATTATAGGATATAGTGTAAGCCACACGATTAAAAAAACCGCAAATCGATGTACAGTTTACTTAGCTGTTTGGCACACGCATACTAGGGGACAAAACAATTTTTTAATTTTTCGTATGGAAATTTTTTTTTTTCTTCTGAAACTTATCGTGTGTAGTATCATATGAAAGGGCTTTTTGTGGCGATTCTAAAAATATACCAAATCATTACATTTCAGCATTTTTTTTAATAAACAAAAATAATTTTCGAAACATAGAAAGAAAGAAAGAAGAAAGAAAGATACATTTATTCACAAACACACAGGACACGCATATTCAACAATAGAATAAACAAAAAAAAACCCATAAAACATGAAACAAGTTTAGGTGATAGCAAGTTTGGGCTTCTCCTGACACGATATGGCAGATCTTTTTAATACAATATATGACAAATGATACGTGATATCCTCATATCTAACCTCCAAAAAGCAATTTTGTTTTTTTTTTCCGTATTACAAAGTGAGACAGTTCTACTTCAATTCCTATTTTACGTGACTTATGGAACTGTAGTGCAGATACGGTACATATTAATCATAAAATGATACGAAGTATCCATATTTCCAACGGGAAAATACCTCTTTAACCCTTTAACTGCACCTTTTCAGCAGTTGGTATAGTTTGTTTAGTTTTTGCCATAAAATATCAAGGTTGGACCTTCTCTCTCTCTCTCTCCCCCTCCCTCAGATACGATATATCCAACATTTTTTTTTGTACAGTATATCACAAATGATACGTTATATCTTGGTATCTAACCCCAAGAAAGCAATTTTGATAATAATTACATTTATAGTATTAGCATTCCTATTTGCTTTATTTGACAGCTGTCATCTCAGTACAAATTATGTCAAATTTAACGTTTATTGTACTGGGGCTCTGTCATAATGCAAATAGGAATGCACCAACTATAGTTTTTTTTTATGTGTATAATTTTTCAAGATTACAAACAAAGTGACACAGTTCTACTGGAATTGTAATGAACTGTGCTGTTTTGTTTATAAAACGATAAATTCTTTGTCATATCAGTGCCATATCGTGTCTGAAGGAGCCCATATGTATTAAAAATTATTTGTGTTTTAATTTTTTTAAATACTGAAATGATATAATGAGGTATATTTTTAGAATCTCTTCAAAAAGCCCTTTCATATGATACTACACACGACTGGTTTAAAAAAAAAAAAATTCCATACAAAAAATAAAATGTCTTAGCAAATTTGACCTCTAGTATGCGTGTGCCAAGTGGCTAAACTTCACAACGATTTGTGTTTTTTTTTTAAATTGAGATTGTGTACGGCTACCACTAATATATTGCGGTACAAAAAAGAAAAAAAATACAATAACTGTTTAAAAAAAATACTTTCACGTCAGCGACAACACCTCCAAATTGTTACTCATATTTAATAAGTCACAAAATGAATGTATTTACTTAATTTTATGTGTGGTAGAATAAAGTGTTTTTTTTTAATTGAATATACATCTTCAATATCCGCTCGTTAAAAACTCGGTCAGCGTATAGCAAAGGTGAGGCGATTTTAGGATTTTTTTTGCATTTTTACTAGTTTTTTGATAAGAACTTAAAAGAATACATAAAAATAAACAGCTTTAATTGATTTTTTATATATTTATTAACTTGACCGTTTACGAACTAGAGAGGTTCAAAGTTCATTATTGGGTGGAGCTATCAGGGACAGTTCAGCACTTTAATTTTTTTTGCCAAAGTGGTGTCATTTAACACCTATTTTAAATGACTGTTACGTATAGAACACGTCAAAATCTTTTACTTGAAAAACTTTTCTCTAAAGAAGTTTTTTCCGCTCTTTTATAAAAAAAAATAACCACGAAGACCTGCTCCCGCCGCCATCTTCTACCTTCTAACCTATCCGGTATCCGAGTCGATTACCATACCGAATTTTTTTAAGTCCCAGAACCGTTTATATGACTGACCTTTGTATCCTAATATCCCGGTAAATATCGATCTGAGAGAAGAAGTTGAAGAATAAAACATGATTATTTTTACGCATTTTTTACGATCGAAAAGAAAATTTTAAAAACATTATTAAAAAATACCGGCCCCCCTTTCCTCCTACAAGTATCCCAACCAAAAACTCTTTATAGAAACGTGCATGTTTGTAATGAACACTGGCCACTTTGGCACTCTTTGGGGGAGGCCTATGTCCAGCAGTGGACGTCTTTCGGCTGATGTGATGATGATGATCCTGGCATGGCCTTGCGAATTGTATAAATACGTTTTATATTATTCTACTCTTTCCACTACATGAAGTAGGCATTAGAGAGGAGAGGGGTAAGGCTTACCCTAAACAGAAAGGTTACCGGTTAGTACACGCAAAACACAAACCGAATCAGCTCCTGTAAGCGGTAACCCCTTGTAACGATTAGGTTAATCTGCATAATACGGGTTATCATTATTGTTGGGTAAGCGGATGAACGGGTTACCCAAACGATTAGCTTATCATATGAAAGGGTTACCCGAATGAACGGGTAAGGCAAATGAACGGGTTTTCCGGTCCCTGAGTGTACCTACCTAAACTCGTTGTTGGGCTCATTGGCAGGCCTTTAAAACGTTATAAAAAAACGATACTAGAGTCTGGCCAGCGAGTCGTGACCCTGGAAAATGGCGGCAAATTATAAAAATACGCATGCTGGTAACACGAATGTATGGCGGATTAATAGGTACTTATGACTGACAGTTTATTTCATAGGTAAAATTGTTGCCATATAAAGAATTTGATAAAGATGCTGTGTTCACGACTGGCCAGACTTTATTAACGACATATTTCGTTAGTGTTGAAAAATTACATTGTAACAAAATCAGTATTCTTCAGTATTATCGTAACAGAATGAATATCATGAGTATCATAACATTATACATGACGGTCGAATAACGTTATGATATCGTTTAAACTGCGAGCCGCGCGAGTGACATATGGCATATGGCACGAGTAAGCGACACTGAATGCAAGAAAGGGGTAGCATATAACGTTATGTTATCGCTTAAGCTAGTATCGCTTTTATATATTGGTCTAGATTTATATTATTACGTTATAAGGGATACCGCTATACAGCGCGTCAAATATCGTTGTTTGGACGTTTTGAGTATAACGTTTTTTAGAAAAAATAACGTTATAAACTATAGCGCTATACGAAAATAGCGGTATTTAAAGGCCTACTCATTAGAGTTCTCTCAACGAGTAGGTAGTTGGTAGGTACAGTGCAGTCGGCAATAACAGCTGGTACCAAAAGTGTCATTTTAGTCAGAAACTTAGAAGGTTACCAAAATATTATAATTATGGCTCTTTAATGGACAAGATGTAAAGACTTTTTACATGTGAGTAACGACAATTACCCAGGTGAAATGTGACTGATTTTTTATAAAACTGTAATTGAAATCTTCTATGTTGGACGATAGAGATGCTTTTTGAATGGACTATTTTGATGCAATTCGGCCAACTCAAGTAATGTCAAATATACTTATATCGAGCACCAACAATGATTATTCTCTATTTGACATTAAGGTTGCCTGGTAGAGAATGCCTTTCGTAACTATGCAATAGATTAGATTAGATTAGATTGCTTTATTTCATAATATAAAAATACAATATAAATTACTCTTGGTCAATTTACACGACTTGATATTATGATCGTCAAATCAATATAAAACTTGAATAAATATTTAAATTAAAAATTACATATCAGTCAATATATAAAGTTTAAATAAATAAATAAGAGTGTGCGTTTCAATACTCGCCTAACAACACGCATCTCGCGCCGCCTGTAGCTTTCTTGAAGCACAGAATAAATATTCGTACCTATACGTACAGCGTACAGAAGGTTGTCTGTTAAAGGATACCCTGCTTGGGTATGCCGAATGAGCCTAAACGTGGCCATCTCTTTCTATCGGATGCAACTCGCTGCGATAGAACGCGTGCGAGCCGTAGCAGCGCAAATACCCGCTGGGACCGGTAGTTAGCGAAGCGACTATATCACCATCAGTCAGCGTGCTTGAAGCTACAATTTTACTAGTCTAAACTGGGCGCCTGAACAATAACGGCCATTTGACCTGGTGTCTATTTAGACACGTACAGTATACCACAAATATAAGTTACAACGATATACTGTGGTGCAGAAGGCATTTTTTGAAAACATTTTAATCAATCATAAGGCGCGCGTTTGCGCGGGTAAAATCTTCAACGCTCATTGGCCAAAATTTTGCGCGCGACGCCGGCTGCTCCGGCGCCCGCCATCTTGTCTGGCGCCATGAGCGGGACAGTATAGTGCAACAAGGTCTTTATTGAAATGGTCATACGTTCGATTTCATTCGGTACTTGTCGGCACTCGTCGGCGTAGACGGAGATTGCCGATGTAACTTATATTTGTGGTACTAATGTAACTTGTACCTTGAAAAAACTGCCCACTGTCCATAATCACGGCCTATTACAGGGCGTTGTCGCTGCATATCTATTTTATTAGGTCTCCTTATCGCCATCGCTCAGCTGTTTTACCCCACGTACCCAGCTACATTATGAATTATGACATGTATAGGCTGCATTATGAAAGGGTCCTTATATAAATAGTTTAAATCAAAACAATGCAGGTATATCTATAATTCTGCATATTGATTCAAACGCTGATCATAATGGAAGGGATGGAAGGACTCTTGAGCTGAGAGTAGAATATTTTTGACTACTTGCATAATTTTTGAGGGGTTGTTGGATTTCGAACTCTTGGGTGATTTAATAATGAAAGAGAATTTTTCATAATCACAAGTCATAAGTGCGTCATTTCGACTGGTTAATGTGTGACAGGTTCTTGTTATGACAGGCTCATAGGTATTTAATTACTATTTAATCGCAAAGTATACCAGATACTTGTTTTGCAAGTTGCAGTGCTTCTATATTTTCTACTAGGCCAGTGGCCCATTTCACGAAGCTCTTTCTTCTTCTTCTTATTTAACACTTTCACTGCCAGGAACCCACCTAGTGGGCGCCTACGCCATAGTCGCTTTCCGCTTCATCGGAAGAAAACCACGGGATCGGCTACGAGCGTAGCGCTTAGCGATTCTTGGCAGTGAATGTGTTAAGAGCTACCTCTTGTCGGTGGAGTAATTTCTAACTTATTCTACATCTTTTACATTCTCCGTTCTTTTGAATTCTCTATGGTCTTCTTCTTTTGAATTCTCAACTTGTCTTCTTAGACAAGTTTATTCTTCTTTTATTTGCTCAATGTAAGATATCCTTCCCCTTTTCCTTTTCCCTTCTATTTTCCCCTGTATTATTACACGAAGCTACAGATTACAATTTATAAAAAGGTAACACAGGTGAAATCAAAGGTCTTCGTACTCGAACTTGTAAAATTGCAACTTATACCTTCGCGAAACCAACCATAGGAGTCGTGGATGATCAATAGTCAAAGAAAACTCATGAATATCCAAATAAATTTAATCCTCACAACTATCGTTGCTATATTTGTACAGGATCCCGTTCGTGGAGAGATAAATATCGTCGCCATCGAACGCAATGCCGGCGGGCACGTAGTCCAGGTCCATCAGCTTCGTCGGTATCAAACTGTCATGTTTCAGGTGATACAATCCATCATTCGCTGCCAAAATCACTCTAGAATCACTCTCTATGGCGATCGCTCTAGCAGCATTCTTTGGTATACCCACGAATTCTATAGGCTCTCGGAAACCTTTGAGCAACACCTTCACGTATTTGGAATCGCATTCGTAGAATATATTATCATTTGAGTCCACTGCAATTATAAAGGCACAAGGTACGTATTGAACGCGGCTCTTTTCGTTTTTCTTCAAATTCACTTTGAATACTTCGTTGTTAGGGAATATGACGACGTACAGATCATCGCCACGAGTCGGTTTGAATAGTTGGACTATGTCTTCGTCTTTTAAACTGACGAAGGTGGTTTTGTCAGTTTCGTTCAGCAAAGTTAATCCTTCATCTGTACCTATGTACACTTTATCATTTTTGACATCGACTGCCGCAGTTTGTCCGTTAATATCTTCAATTTTGATTGGTGTTCCGTTCCTTAGGATGTATTGATCCATTTTGGTTTGCACGTCATCATTTTGAAGCGAATCTAGATCGATCAGCGTGAAATGTAGTTCTTTGTTGTTTGGGTTGAACACTAGGTTTGTTGGCAAGCCTTTGATCGTTAAGATAGACGTTCTAGAATATTGCTGGTTGTCATATATGTATGAGCAATTTTCAGCTAACGCAGTCGACAGTAGTAGCAGTAATATTGGCAGCATTGTATAAATATCTGGAACAAAGTAAACATTAAATCAGTTCATAGGTTTCGAGGTTATCTGGGTGACACATGTTTTCGAGAACATGACACAATTATGTTTGTTAGAAGTTTATCATAACTAGGGTTCATGAATTAGGATAATTGTATTAATTTAACCCTCTCATGTTTGCAGGGCCCTTGAAGGGCGTCACATATATAGTATAACTTTATTGTTTTCACTCATCAATTCTCGATTGTCTCTATAGGACGATAGTTTCGGTCTTGCCAGGAAAACGTTACAAGGTATTAAGGTTCGTCAGACCTGTTTTTCGTCAGATCAGGCTTTCACCCTCGGCCTCACCTTCGGCTCGGACTTCGAACTCACTCGTCCATTCATCGCCTACTTTTTAGCCTCTACAACAATGTACTATAGTTGTGGTCGAGCCACGTGGTGGTATAACAGTATGCATTGTTGTATGTTATTGATCATTATTATCGTTCAACCATTACAAATGTATTTGTAATGTTTGATTAAGGAAAAATAAACCATTGAGGCGTTAAATGAGAAATGGATTTCTGAATAGTAGGCAGGCAGTTTGTGAAGTAAAATAATATATAAATTGTGTACTAAGTAAATAATGAACTCGTCCTTCTAATAATATAAACACGAAAGTTTCGAGGTTTAGATGTTGGTTACTCAATCACGCTTGAAGGGCTTAACCGATTTGGATGAAATTTGCACGAAGATAGTTTAAACCCTGGATTAAAATATAGGATAGTTTTTATCCCGGGTCCACCCAGACGAAGTCGCGGGCGGAAACTAGTACTAAGTTAAATAAATAACTGAACGATATGAAAATCAATCACGTTAGCGTGACCCTAACATTTTCATATCATTAGATTATTTACTAACTGCCCAATGTGCCTATTTAATTGCCGACAACGCAGGCGGAGACGCGGGATAAGTACCTAAAGTAATCTTATTTTCATGCACCCTCTTTTTGTTATGACTATAACGGTGGCAAACAATCACACGGCCTGCGTGATGGTAAGCAGACACCGTAGCCTATGGACGCTCGGGACTCCAGAAGAATCACAAGCGCGTTGCCGACGCTTCGTCGATTTGAGGATTCGTTGTGGCAGAGAGCGCAGTCCCCATCCCAACTGAACACATATGTTTGAGCATCCTTGCATGTTACGTTGTATGTGGCGGTGACTATTTATATATTGGATACGACAAAATGCCCAATAGTGATGTCACATACAAATGTCAGGACACATAAGTACAAATCCCTCGAGCAGTACGGCCTTGCGAGGGTTCCTGACTAGCTCAGAGAGAGGTGAGATTATGTTTTTTTAACCCCCGACGAAAAAAGAGTGGTGTTATAAGTTTAACGTGTCTGTATGTTTATCTGTGTATCTGTCTGTGGTATCGTAGCTCCCAAACGAATGGACCGATTTGAATGCGGTTTTTTGTGTCATAGGTAATTTTATCCCGAGTGTTCATAGCCATGTTTCATAAAAATATCTCTTCAGCCCTTTTTGAGATATTGGACTTTCAAACGAAAAAGTCGGGGGTTTTCAACTTCCCTAAGTTGTAGTTATTTTGTTTTTAGATTAGGGTACGAGGAGGAGCAGAAGGCTAATACGGATTTGATTAATACTACTAGTATTATTAATGCGAAAGTTTGGGTGTTGGTCACTCTATCACGCTTAAACGGCTCAACTGATTATGTATGAAATTTGGCACGAAGATAGCCTTATGGGTCTTTAATGCCCGTTTATCAAATGTTATTCACTCCGGTAGGTCGGTATTATCGCGGAATTACTTATATTCAGAGCAATGACGTTTAGTTGCGTGTGTTGCTCCTGAAGTGCCCTGTGCAACCCGAACTGAGCCAACTTGGACTGGGGCGAAAAATAAAAAAATATGAAAAAAAACTTTTGTCACAGATTGAACAGCGGTGGCCTTAAAGTGTGTACGCTGTTTATTTAATGAAATGCTGGTCTAACTGGAATACCTTCCGACGAATTTTTTTGCACCCCCCCTCTAATTTGCGGTCCAGTCTAAGTTGGCTCAGTTCGGGTTGCACAGGGCGGGTCCACAATACATATTTCGGGAGCTGAAATACCGCGAGCCATTCATTTGCTTCATGGACACGCAACTACGCGTCATTGCATTGACTATTATATTTACGCCTGTTAAATTCGAGTAGCTAGGTAATTCGGGAAGCTATAAGCATGACATAAGGTTAAGGACCCTAGAGAATATCGCTTTTCTATGTCTCTACCACTCTGACTTTTAATAACAAGTATGTACAGTCCAATTAGAATACGAAGAATGTTTCTTTAAAAAAATATTACTTACTGTTTTTACAGCTGAAATGTTTAGTAACTATACAGTATTGGAAAATTATGAAATGTGGCAGAAGTAGCCTGGCATTATTTGTACTGTTCGAATTGGCCTTTATTTTGTATATAAAAAATAATGTAACGTCTACATTTGATGTTTTACTATAACGATTTCCGAGTGTTAAAATGAAATACTCCAGTAGGTACATTGTTATTATTAAAACAAACATTCCAACAACCAGATCGATATTAAGGCATTTTGTCTGATCGTTATTTCTATAATATAATAGACATCTACTCGAGCAGGTTTGAACTACGTACAACGACAGAAGAAAATAATCAACCTAATGGAAATTAGGTCTGAAAACTATGTTCCTTTGTGTCTTTTTGATGTCGAGAACTTTCTGCTCTGGAGTATTAAACATCACTACAAGAGAGGGCCTCTCTTATTTATATTTTTCACCTGCACCTACTTGACTGAACTCTACCGTCACATAAACACTACCCAGGGACTTTCCGTCTCAGTTGAACGATAGCCTTATAATTAAGTCTAAAACTCACTAATATATATACGTGCACAGATCACCACTATTCACTCTCAACTAAACTCACTCGAAGTTCATTCAACTCTTATCAAAATGGAACGAATTACCTTATCAATAGTTTTAATAATTTAAATTGACCCCGGCCCGTAGTAGCAACGATACTCTATTAAGCAAACTTTACAGTCTGCTAACTGCTATATATCTGGTGCGAACGGAAGGAAATAGGTTATGTGCGCATTTCCATTGCACGGAACGAGAAAGTGTTTTTTTATGAAGTCTCGTTAGTATTTTTTTGATCTTTGTTACATGGTTTGAGTGATAGTGAAATAAAGAAAATATGAGTGATTGATACCTATCCCAAATATTTAATAAGAAACGGTTGGCTGGCCTTTTGCATGACTTTGGATTCAAATGGATGTAATTTCAGCAAACGTATGAGTTGTATAGAGATTACCTCAGTGTGGTGTCGGGTTAGAATCATCCCCCCTTTCTTCCCGTCGAATGTTGTAAGAGTCGATGGGAATGGGACAGAAATGTGTTTTGGGAGATTGACTTGCTACCCTGTCACTTCGATGTACCTAATTCATATGTGGGCCCCAGATTTAGTTTAGAGCGAAATTATGCATTTGGGGATTATCGGAAGTGCTCCACAATTAGTATTAGTTATTAACATTAATTAACACCTTGTTACTCTGTCGGTGGATTAAAGAGATAAATGTCGATACATATTTTTAAATGTTTAAACTTTAAACGAAACATTGTATTACTTTTTAAACTAGTGTACCTAAATGGAATCATACATTACTCCCTGTTTACTTTATGTAAAAACATGTTTATTTTCTCTGTTTTAAGGGAAATGTAAATTTCTTTACAGATAAATAAAGTTCATTAACCACAAATGCTGCCGTATTTTACTTTTTAGTTCTTTATAGTGTTATCATTATCATCCAAAATCTTTTTTTTCAACTCATAAACTGTAACTAATTATCCAGAGCATATGAAAGAGGCAAAGCTCGGTCTCCCGAGTTTAGAGTTTTAGAGTAGTTTAGATATTTAAAAGTGTTGTGTGTGAAGGTCAAAAGTTATAAAGTAAAGACTTTTGACCAAGTATATCTTATGCATTGTTCACCAATTTTTTATTACTCATGAAATCCTTATGATACGTCACGGGGCGAGACGTATCATAATTTTATATGCATCTTGGAATGCTCTAGGTAATTCCCAAGCAACATCGAAGCACAATGAAAAATACCGGATACCTTCGATATCCATGATTTCATTCGTCATAGTCAGTAGTATAACCGTCAGTTGTGATATCGGTTGTCTCAATAAGATTGTACTATTTCGATTTAAAAGAACCCTTAAATTAGGTACAGGTCGACACACGTAAAAAGAGCCCTGGCGGCCATATAAAATGTATGGCCGCCAGGTTTCTTATGTCGTCGACCTGTATTATTGGGTAATTTATAATAGTGCACTCTTATCGAGACAACCGTTGTAAGTGATTTCTCTGAAACCGTGAAATTTTTAAGACAATTCCAATAAACATTGTATTAGCCCTGTAAATTAGGTCAACTGTTATAACAATCCTGAACAGTTTACAGTATGTGAGCAGAACTATTTAGGGCAAATGATAATTCTGGCAAACGGCAATGTATTAATGGCAAATTAAAGTAATCAAAAAAACCACGTACATATAGGAAATTTTCCCGGAAAATAGCAACGGGCATGCTGTATATTTCATATCAGAAAAAAAACCTACGGTACAAAAATCGGAACCGTGTCGTATCGTAGGTATCGTGTGTCGCGTGCCAATGCGCACGCGTCACATTAGTGCATTTCACGCATTGATGAGTGATTAGGATCGCGTGAGGAAGCCAATTGCGTTATATCATCGCTAACACTCGGTTTGTTAAATCATTAGCCTAAGAATTCAATAAATATCATACTTGGGTTTAGCGTACCTACAGCAGAATATTCTCAAAAAGATTTAGTCTCGTCGGCACTCACCCTGCTTACGGACCTGACTATCCAAGATTCCAAATATTTGTGGGATGAGCATGAATACTTGTTTCATTGAGTCGTGGATGACTGTTGTATTGTGTTATGAATGTTTTCTATGCATTTTAATTTTTTTTTTGCTGATTGCCAACGCCACCTATGATTATGTTAATTTGTTTATTCTTCATCAAAGTCCATTGAAGGGGACATTACATTTTGTGAGGATAATGTTACAAGGTGCCATAGTACCGAACATTAAAAGAAATAATTTACAAAAACAAGGTTTACGTACCTGTTTTTTCCATATCATAAATAAAACATATGATTACGATATAAATTTTTCAGGTTTCAGTGTTTTTGTTACAAACTTGCACGACTTGCATCAACTTAGAATAAATTTGCATAGATACCTCTGTTATTGAAAAGAAAGAAAGAAAGAAAACATTTATTCGTGGCAACAATACAAATGTGGACACATACCCACATACATTTTTGATTATTGAAGACCTCTATAAATGACACCATATTTTTTTGAACTTGGATAATTGGTAAGACCTGGTTAGATGAAATACCTCTTTAATAGACACAAAATTGCTGGCTCCTTGAGATGTCAATCTTCCAGGTTTTACTGGTAACTGAAAACCCTTTTTGAAGTTGTCGAAATATTGAAATCCAATGGTATATTGAATATTGTATAATAAACTGTATTTGTAATTATGTCAATCTAACAATTGCCGACTATGACATAAGAACTGACTAGAATGGCCATCAAAGCCAAGTTTTAGTAAACACTCAATTATTGAATTACGTCAGGTTCGCAAAGGATCTGGCATTCCGTTTATTAAGTTTGCATTTTTGATACAACTTGATCTTAAAACTAACCACCACCACTAAACTAGTCCACAATAATCAGTGGTAACAACGGAGAATGTATTTATAAACAGTTCAAAAACCTAATTTAAAGTTTCGTGAGTCATGTTGAAATAATACTGATAATTACACGGTTCAACTCACGTTGAGTTCAAAAACCACTACGGAAAGGTAACTGAATAGAGGGTGGGCACATTAACCGCATGCATACGCAAATAGTTTCATCTCATCTTCGCTGATAGACCAGCGCGTTTTTTTAGCGAAATAGCAGAGGAATATTGGTCTCGTAACATAAAAAATCTATATTAGTAACCAACGAACATTCTCACCAAATTTCACGAGAATCGGTTGAGAAATGCGACCTGTAGAGCAGAACAGCGGGACAGCGGGACTGTCACCGGATACCGGACATTAACCCGGTTACAATATCTGAGGACCTGGGCGTCGATGACGTCACGTCGGCGCTCTGGTACGCGACGGGGCGAGCGCGGGTAGGTAAAAGGAGAAGGGGGACATATCACCACACATCTTCACATTCCACCGAGGTCCACAGATATTGTAAACTAGTTGTACGAACGATTATCGGCCCAAGTTGAAGCATAAAACTTCGTTCGTTTCACTCGCTCGTTCGATTAGACTGGCCATCAGGCCGCCATTTTTGAATTCCGTAGGTACTATTTAACGCTCGCTCGCCTCCGACTCGGTTGGCCAATCCACACTCTGTCCTCGCCAAGCAAAAGGGTCCGCTGTGTGGCCAGGCTTGAAGTAAGCCAATTAAAAAAAAAGACCGGGTTGCACTCCGGGAGTGCCGGCAGAAGTGAAAACTCAATGACATTGTAACAGTTTTTCGATCAGGTCACGTGTCCGTCTTACGAATTTTCAATCTGTCGAATCTTATGGTCACGTGACATCTCACGGTCATTTGACATCTTACGGTCACGTGACCTGTTGCGAGTTAACGTTTTTTCCCCATCACAAAAGTGCACAGCGCCGCTAAAGAGGTTTTCACTTCAAAAATAAACTGGCACTGGAAAGGTAATCCAAAGGCAAAGGAGAGAAGTATACTGTGCGCAAACTTATGCTAGGGTATATCTGTTCTATTATACATACATATATATTGAATAACTCATTGATGTAAGTTAAATAATGTTTCCTTGAATTAATCGGAAATGAACGAAAACATGTTATTAATCACAGTATTAGTTTTCGTTACGCAGCCACTTCACGCCGGCTGATTATGATGATGTGTATAAAACATATACAATCCAACAATCACAATTAATATCTTCCACTGAAATAAATGAATTAGTAACAAATAACATAACTAAACTAAAAATTAAGATCAGGGCATGCAATATCGGACCATTTTGAATCCCGGTATTGAGTTCCAATACCGGGATCACGGGATTAATACCGGGATTAAGAAATGTATCAAAAAAATCTTTTGCGTGGTAAATCAGTCTTTATCAAGATTAAAATGGACATTTGCATAAAAATCAACAATATTCAAAATAAACTATAAATGTAAAGCAAAGTAAACGCTAAATCAACAAAAATAAACTAATAAAATCAACAACTTCAAGTAAAATCAACATCGTAAAATAATAATTATTTATTTTAAATGGCGATAGTCTTTATTAAAGAATAAAATGGACTTTTTCTCAAAAATCTAATTAAACTACAATTGTAAACTCATTTAAAGTGTATCAATGTTCTTAATAAAAAATAATGCAATACATCCGTCAGTGTTTAATTGTCCATTTATAGATAAACTAGCTTTTGCCCGCGACTTCGTCCGCGAAGAACTTGAGAAAAAATATTTCAATTTTTTTTTAGGCGTGACCTTAATTACTTATCGCTGTCCTAAACAAACTACTACCATTTTCAGGGACGATTTTCGAGATAAAAACTATCCTAAATCCTTCCAAGGGTCTCAAATTATCTCTATGCCTATGTTCATGTAATTCCGTTCTGGGTTTAGGCGTAAAAGGTTTAAATTGCTAAAATGCTTAATTTAAATGTCAGTTTTTTTAAATATACACTCATTTGTAACTACTTAAATTGTTTGTTTTTCATAATGTATTGAAGGTTTTTTCTTATGTCAACTTATGTCTACTAAGCTACATTACCTACTGTTTTTTTTTGCCAAAATCCATTTAGTAGTTTCAATTACGTTTGTCCGGGGTGCCTGTAAAGTTTTGAAAGTAAAATTATCATACGGCAAAAGACGTAGAGCTTTCCATCTCTATCCCCAGTCCCCATTTAACGGTGATATAGAAAATATATTATTTTGATTAGCCAAAATAAACTTCTCAAAATAAATAAAATGATCCGCAGTTTTAATCTAACATTACCTTTTTTTCGGTTTGTGAGCAAAACCTAACCTAACCTAACTTACTTTTCTGGTAGCTGTTCGGTTCTGTAAGGGTCGCAGTTCTAACTTAACCTACTTTTCTGCTAGCAGTAGGATTATGTATTCTGAATTAATGGCTTACCAATACCAATTAATATATATGTCTGACCGAAGTACTCCCTTACTTCAAAAAATACTTGTTCCCCATACTTTCACCCCCTTGAACCTCCAACCTTAAAGGAAGAGTATAAAAACGCAGTACTTAATTTGTTTTCTAGTCCTTGACCGAACTGACAATACCCCTTATTTTAAAATTGTCTTGCTCCCCGTATAAATTTCCAACCCTTTTTCTGCCCCTTTAGGGGGTGAATCTCTTTTAACTCTCTTTAAGACAAGAAAATATTGGTATTTTCTTGTCTTCAAGGAAACAGTCTAAAACCGAAGTAACAAATCTCTTACTTTAAAAATGTCTTGCTCATCATAAAGACTTATAACCCGTTAAGGAATTTATTAAAAAAAAAACACTGAAATCAGTTTTCCAGTTTTCAAACAAACAGTGTAAAACCGATGTGGCAAATCTCTTACTTTATAAATGTCTTGGTCTCTATACAAACTATGAACCCCCTTTTAACTCTCTTAGGAGATAAATAAATAAATACTGGGCAAGTGCGAGTCCGACTCGCGCACTAAGGGTTCCGTACCATTATCTATAAAAACAGCACAAAAAAAAACATTTTTTGTATGGGAGACCCCTTCAATATTTATTTTATTTTATTTTTAGTATTTGTTGTTATAGCGGCAATTATTTCACATAATTTGTGAAATTTCAATTGTCTAGCTATCGCGGTTCTTGAGATGCAGCCTAGAAAAAAACAATATTTCTTTTATTTTGTGGGTGGTGGCGTCTGGTGACAGACAGACGGACAGACAGCGGAGATCAGCGTCTTAGTAATAGGGTCCCGTTTTTACTCTTTGGGTACGGAACCCTAGAAAATGCTGAAATTGGTTGTGCAGTCTTTTAACATACAGGCTACAAATCTCTTGCTTAAAATTTTTCTTGCTCTCAATACAAACTTTTCACCCTTGGGGGTGAATTTTTCCAACACGCTTAAAGCTCTTTTTTGTATTCAAATAAGTAATCTGTCCACAAAGTTTCAAGTTTCAAGCTCAAAAGGAAAAGTTTCCCTCATACAATTTTTGCTCCCCTATTTAACCCCTCTAGGGGTGGAATTTTCTAAAACGCTGACATATTTTTTTAGGTATTATAATAAGTAATCTTCCTACAGAGTTTCAAGTTCATAGCTCAAAAAAGAAAGTTCCCTTCATACAAACTTTGCACCCCTATTTACCCCCTCTAGGGGTAGAATTTTCGCAAACGATGAAAGTGCTTTTTTGTATCTTAATGAGTAACCTTTCTACAAAGTTTCAAGTCTCTAGTTCCTAAAATAATATTTTCCCCATACAAACATTGCACCCCTAGTTAACCCACTTAGGGGTGGGTTTTTTCAAAACCCTTAAATTACTTTTCTTGTATTGTAATAAGGAGTCTATACACAAAGTTTCAAGATTCTCACTTAAAATAGGTACAGGTTTGTACGGAACCCTCGGTGCGCGAGTCCGTCTCGCACTTTGACGGTTTTTTTGTATTCAAATAAATTCAATTTCAAGTCTCTAGCTCAAAAGGAAAAGTTTCCCTCATACAATCTTTGCACCCCTATTTAAACCCCTTTGGGGTGGAATTATCTAAAATGCTGACAGATTTTTTTAGGTATTCTAATAAGTAATCTTTCTACAAAGTTTCAAGTTCATTGCTCAAAAAAGAAAGTTCCCTTCATTCAAACTTTGCACCCCTATTTAACCCCTCTAGGGGTGGAATTATCTAAAACGCTGAAACTGCTTTTTTTGTATTTTAATAAGTAATCTTTCTACAAAGTTTCAAGTCTCTAGTTCAAAAAATAATGTTTCCCCCATACAAACATTGCACCCCTATTTAACCCACTTAGGGGTGGAATTTTCTAAAACGCTGAAAGCACTTTTTTTGTATCTTAATAAGTAATCTTTCTACAAAGTTTCAAGTCTTTCAATTAAAATTTTACTCCATTCCCATACAAACTTTCAACCCCCTTTTTACCCCCTTAAGGGTGGAATTTTCAAAAATCCGTTCTTAGTGGGTACTTTCGTTATATAACCTACCTGTTGTGAAAAAATCAGCTTTCTAGGTTCAACGGTTTGGGCTGTGCGTTGATTTAAGTGAGTGAGTGAGTGAGTCAGTCAGTCAGGACTTTTACGTTTATATATTTAGAAGATAACACTCATTAGAATTACTTTTTCACACAAGATCCGGGCTTATGAATCATGTCCTTATCAAGGTTTCCAATCCCGCGGTGAAGCACCGATTTTTTCAAGGCATAAAGATTTTAGATATTATCTTATTCGTCACAATACAGTGTAAACTATCTAACGACGCTCAATGGGCCTTGTATTTTGTGAGGAGAATGTAATTGTAATTACTTAAACCATTAGATTTTATGTCATTAATATGGCCAGTGACAGACCACTGACTTCAACTGACATCAATTATATTAGACGGATAAACTAATATATAAAGAAATGGAATATAATACCAAAAAACATTTATTCGTGACATACACAATACAAACAAGAATAGAACACAATAAAAAAATACTTTCATTTTGCTCCGTTGTCGGCCACATACACATTCACCAAAAGACACATATCATACTTATGTCACATAAGTAGAAAAAGTTAGCACCAACACCAACCAACTCGCGTAGGATCTTATATACATTTTCGACTACGTACGTACTTTCGGTGATCGTGGCTATTTAGCAACTAATGCATGAAGTTTTGTCCTAATACTCTCTATGCAAAAACAATTGATAACGATATGGACCAATCCGAGTTCTCCACGTCTGCAAACCGTTTACCTGCGGCGACCCGATTATCTGACGGAAAATCCCGAGTATTCATACATACTTAGTCAAATCAGGCGATCTAAACTGGGTAACAACAATAAATAAAGAGATCTTGATAAAATAATTGTCGTGTATAGTTTATTTCCTTAGAAGTCAACTTAGAAAAGTGAATTCCGAGATCCCGATATTTCGATATCGGTCCTTTGAAATACCGATATTGTAATATCGTAAAATTGGCCCGTGATCCCAGGATTTCGTGATCACGGGATCACGGATTGCATGCCCTAATTAAGATTGAAGAGCAAGTAAGAAAATTAATGATAAATATTAATTTTTAGTCATAGTCATAGACATTTTATTGCAACCATAGTTTTGTACAGATCTTAATAACTAGGTACATTGAGTCTCATATGGGCCCCGGTAGGGCATGGCAATGTCACAATAGATAATTTGATTACCAATTAATAATTAATTGATTTATTAATCAATTTATAATTTAATTATTTGAATATACATGCCATTTGAGTATACATGCCATAAAAGAATAAACCATAATTTAAAATAATTCATTATTTAAAGTAATAAAAAATGATTTAACATCAACGGTCAAAGTCCGTTTTTATGTCCGGCTCCCATGGTCCAAAGATGCCATCCATAGCTGAATAATATTTAATTAACTGCAATTTTTTATCATTTGGCAACGTTCAACAACATATATTAATGTATAGTTCAGTACCTACATATTGAGGCGCCGTAGGTTCATGGTCTTCTCTCCCTCTCACTGAGCATAAGCGTGAGCGAGATGGAAGTGCTTGCTCGGAAGCGCGGAAATCATGTTTTTTAATTTTAATTTTTTGGCCGTTTAAATAAATAAAAAAGGAAACACTGATTTCCCTCAAACATGATATTGCCGATTTTTAGAAGCCATTTTAATATTTTTAGCTTTTGTTCGTTATTTGTAACAAATATTTTAAGTGTATTTTAGACCCTTTTAGACCTATGTTCGTGATTTTTTTCTATCGAGCGAAAAATGCTTAATCATGTTTCTAAACACTGATTTCCCTGCAGAAAAGCCTCAAGATTACTATTCGTATTTTTTTTAAACCATATTATTATAAACAGACGCATTATATTGTTTCAAAAACACTGTTCGCTTAACTTCGCTGAACCTACGGCGCCTTAAGTTAATGTATGGGAACTAAATTTATATTAAGGCGGTTCGCTTTCCATACAAAAGAAAAGAAAGAAAGAAAGAAAAACCATTTATTCTATAAAGCACACATAACAGGACAAGATTAATTATAATAACATAAACGTAAAAAAAGGCGTGCACACCGCACACAGGGTGCAACAAAACGTTATTTGACATTGGCAGGCTACCAAGGTGATACTCGTATTAAAAAAAACTTATGTACCAAACTTTTATAAATTATTGGCTTTCCATTTGCAAGTATGTTACATACGTTTCTTAAAGTATCAGATCGTTAGCCTGCGAATGTCAGACGTGCAGATATGAATGAAGCATCTGGAAGCTAGTACACACTTATGAACTAAATACCTTCTTATATCATCCGTGCATAGCGAATACAAGAGCTGGCCTTTTAAATATTCAAATGATGGCAGTGCCAGAAGTTAACGAATCGGAAAGACTGCAGCATTAGCCCGGGCCGGAATCGAATCCGTGCTGTTTGCATTACTAAGCAGCCCTATTCTGGAACTTGTTTTAAGCAAACCTCAACGCTCACCCACAAATATATCTTGACACCGCGATGCGTAGTAACTAAGCGTAGGTAGAGCTCTAGTTTCGTGACGGGTGACCGGCGGGGTGAGCCGCCTTAGGTCGCAGCGAATATTCATAACGCATTTCTTTATATTTAGATTAAATTCACATTACATTTAGATCTACCTGACGCGAGTACAGTCAGCATCAAAAGTAGCTGCGCAATCGGGGACATCCAAAGCTCTTATTCCCTTTTAATATAGACTTTTGACATCTTACTTTGCGCTGCTGCACTTTTGATGCTGACTGTACAATGCGTAACGTGATCGAGGAGTTTATTATGTAATATCATCATTCTCCTAGCGTTCTTCCCGGTTGTGGGCTAAAGGAGCCCGGCGTCCTTTGACACCTAATCTTGGGATTTGGTATAGGCACTTTATTATAATTTATTTAATAAACAAAGAATATAAACTCAATAATTATTTGGTACGCTTACAATTAGTTTGACAATAACCGCTTACGCTAACGCCTGTGCATCTCTATTGCACTTTGACAGTACGAGCGGGATCCACAGATAAAAAACTCGATACTCGTTAGCGTAAGCCGTCATTGTCAAACTCATGGTAAGCGTATGGGTCTTAAAATCTGTCGGAACAGTTTGTAATAGGTCTTCCCCAAAGATTCAGCATAGTACAGAATTAACTAATTTGTAAATAGGTTTAGGTTAAGTATATGTTTCAAACAGCTATGCCTGATACTTAAGTAATGTCGCTATAATTTTCTTTTAAAGTCGTTTTTTATCCTTTCACCACGGATAGTTTCTGGTAAAAGTTAAAAAAAATAAGGGATACATTTTTTTAGCGTTCTGTCACCATAATAGTTTTTAACCTTCGTTATGCACAGTTTAACGGACGCCATAGCCCTAGTAACATATTGTATTATCGACAGGTTTACAAAAGCGACAGCCATCTGACTTTCCAACCCAGGGGGAAAAGTAGACCTTATTGGGATTAAATAGTCACAATGTATTCCTTCACCGAAAAGTTAATAGTAAATAGTCGGTAAATACGTTTTTATGTAATATTATACTACGCCGCGATTATCATTATAGCTTAGATAAGGGTTAACTTATGTTTTGACTCCGGTATTGCCTATTTCATATGAACGGCAGTCGATCCTACGGAACTCCAAAACTAACACGGCTCCTCCACGCTAGAACAACAGACAAACACTCCGCAGGCTCACTAGAGACGGAATTACAGTAAAAAAGCTATGTACTCGCAAGTGGCACTCCGCGGGTGTACATATTAGCTGGATAGTGCAGTCTGGATGGTAGGCGGCCAGAGTTATAAGCGGAGGCGTGAACATAGCTTTTTTTAAATACTTTCTTTCAAGGGCGCAGCCTGCGGGGCTAATACTAATATTCTAATACTAAATTACACCTTAATAATACAATAATATAATGTCAAAATGGAAACAATTAATGATATGTATATGCAATAGTCATTCAAATTATAGAGTGCGAAACAATTTAATTACTTTAGCTGTCACATTAGTTTAATACCTTTCTTTATTGCATACCAGGGGCCGTAGACAAGGATACAATCGACAATCGCTAACGCCAATAGAAAATAACAAAATATATGGGAATGACAGATGCCGACGAAACACTTTTCGTTAACATCTGTCATTGCCATACATTTTATTCGTTTTCTATTGGCGTTAGCGCTTGTCGATTGTAACCTTGTCTAGGCCCCCTGTATCTATTATAAATTAAAACGTAACAAAATAGTCAGTGATGTTGAATTTCCTTGGAAATGCATTAGAAATATAGTCAAATGGAGAAAAACGGTACACAAGTAGCAATATAAAAACGGTTTTAGCTTCGTAATTATTTAAATATTTGAACGGGATTTTCGACATTAGTACCTTTTAATGCTTTCTTTGTTTTTGAGTAAATACATACATACATACATGCATACACTCACGCCTTTATCCCTAAAAGGGGTAGGCAGAGCACATGAAACTTATGTTCCAGCGCCACTTTTAGCATAAATGTAAGTATAAAAAAGATTGTGTAAATAATAATAAAATTTGAGTCTACAACCCTACTGACGCGACGACGCAACGTGGGGCTAGTGATACGATCTTCCTCTTTCCAATTCTTATAGTGCGAGTGAGACAAGAGTCACTGAGTCACGCGCGAGGTGATTTTGGGGCAAGTCGTGATAGTATAACATAGCTGCATCCTTAGTGGGATAAAACTAACATTGCGCTTGATGAAAATGCTTGAATTGCGAACTGAAGAGTTTTTGCCTTACACAATAGATCTTTTGACCTGCCGCGTCCCAGTTTCCTTGCACAAAAGATAATTAAGTTTACCGGCCTACCTCTGAAGGAAAACCTAGGGAATGCCCTTTTGGCAGATCGGCTGAACTAGGCTCTCGCATCCTGTATCCCTGCGAGATTGTGTTCGCCGGACAGTGGCACATCGTTCGGCACATAGTAGCGTGACGGGTGTTTTCACAGATAGTGCCACACAAAACGCGACCAAATTAGCGATTTTTCTTATATTATAGTTCTTATATTCATTCCCCAGGAAGTCCCAAGGCTTTTTTTTTTGACTGAGTTCTAGCCGTAGCCTGAAGGCTGTAACGTCTAATCGTGGCTGGCTGGTGGATAGGCGACACTATGGTGCTATCCGACCACCGAAGAAGAAGTCCCAAGGTGTGTAATAAAGAGTATTTGTATACGCAGCACGCTTGAGACTTACCCCACGCGGCGGCGGGGGCGCGTGGCGAGAGGCGACACTGCGTCGAGTTGCACGTGTTTTTACGTATTTACTACTTGAGTCCTTACGTGCTTTTCCATTTGTTCCGACACGTTCTATGGTTTGCTACCGGTGTTTCCGACCTTTTCACAGTCACTTTTCATAATGTTACACCCTTTGTCGTGGTTCTAAAAGTAAACGACCATGAACTGGACGGATCACATTAAGTCTGTAGTGATCATAATATAATATCGTTTGAGGGACTTGGATGGACATGAATTCTACTATCATATGTATATTCCCAGCTGACGGAATTCCTATAAAAGTACTCTGTGGCGGCATTATGGCGCGAAGTTTTGGAATAGCTGTCAAGATCCAGATGCTTAAGGCCTGTTACACATTGGCGCGACCTGCGGTGGCGGTCAATAGTACCTTATTTTGACAGTTATTGTCAAATTTACTGTAGTTCGCCACCGCAGGCCGCGCCAGTGTGATGCAGGCCTTATGGATTTTGACACATAGAGGTCGACCGCTTCATTCAGTCCTCGCCTGCCCGGCGCACGGGTGCAGGGGTATGACGATAACGGGGCGCGGGCAACGTGCGGGAGGCAAAACGAGCGCAGGCGAAGACTGTTAAACGGTCTACTCATAGACAGTGCTGCCGGTAGGGATTTCCAAAAACACTCATTGACTTCGACGACTTTTTGAAAGTGTACATTTAAAATCGTGTCGGCGCCATGGGCAAGCCGTATCTTCTGTAATTATGTCGTCGTTACGCGCCGCAAGTAGGCACTATCCTCTCTCCCTCTTACACGTCTCATGTACCTACATACAAATACCCACACACTGAAGACTATCCGGAACTGAAACACATTCTAGCGGGTTAAACAACGCGTGAGGAGCGTATGCGTATTGAGTTCTAGGTGGACTTGTTTCGTTTTGGATTTGGGGTGGGAGCGTCTTGTAGTGTTATGGTAATGAGCAGACGTGCGGTTTCATTATTTGAAGTCCGTCGCTAATACCTGCTACACACAACAACGATTTATCATAGCGATTTGACTGCGCAGTCCGTTTGTGCAGTTTTATCGATCGTGTGTATGACAGACAGGATAGTTTTTATATCGGGTCCATGCAGACGAAGTCGCGGACGGAAGACGGTAATATTATATATTTGAAAGTAAATCTGTCTGACTGTCACCTTCACACGCTTAAACCACTGTCTGAACCGGTGAATATGGAGATATGTATAATCTCGGGACAGGACATTCAGGATTCTTTTTATCCCTTAAAGCGGCAAAATGGGGAGCGGAAGTTTGTATGAAGGTACGATATAAGCGAGTTCAACGCGGACGTAGTCGCGGGTAAAAGCTAGAATGTAAATTCTCCGCTCCGCTTTGTATTCAAAAACGCGCACTCGCATTAATATTTTCTGCACCCCCCACTAATCAGTTCAAGGGAATTGTAAATTTTCCGCGCACCGAGTTTCGCGCCGTATCACCGCCGAAGACAAATTAGATATCAGATACGATCATACGGCATTATAAAAGGATTGGTACTCGAGTACCAGAAATATTCGTACGTAATATACTGGGTATGGAAAATACGCACGTATTTTCTATACGCCTCGGCAGGTGGATGCTTCGATTCACTAAGAAATAGGAGAGTGGAATGAGGAGTAAGGAGCTTCGTCGTAGATGTAACGTTGTTTAGCTAGGAAATAATTGTTTAACCCTATCGGCTTTGCATCATCATGTAAGTAAATAAGTCCCGTTTAGTAAAAATACATACATGTACTGTATAAAAAACCGGGCAAGTGCGAGTCGGACTCGCGCACCGAGGCTTCCGTACAAACCTGTGGGTATTAAAGGTATTATATACCTGAGTATTTGATATGAATTTCAATTTAATACCTATACGCGTTCATGAGGAAAGGGGTAGTAACTTTAACATTATTAAAAATATTTTTATTATATGATGTTACTAAAAATTGACAGTTTTTAGGGTTCCGTACCTCAAAAGGAAAAAACGGAACCCTTATAGGATCACTTTGTTGTCCGTCTGTCTGTCTGTCTGTCTGTCTGCCCAGACCATTTTTCTCAGGAACTCTTGGAGGTATCAAGCTGAAATTTATATCGAATACTCAGGTCTAT
Organism: Epinotia demarniana; assembly: GCA_945867215.1. Taxonomy (NCBI): domain Eukaryota; kingdom Metazoa; phylum Arthropoda; class Insecta; order Lepidoptera; family Tortricidae; genus Epinotia; species Epinotia demarniana. Next base: position 5,945,927 of record OX244282.1, read on the forward strand.
TGTCCCTTGGAGCTGTGAAAAAATCAAACTTAAAAGCCAACGCAATCAAAAGATACAGTCGTTTATGCTACAAAAATTGAGTTTTTCGACACTCGCAAAACCTACGGGGTACTTCCCGTGAACCCAGAAACTTGAAATTTGGCACGAAGCAACTTCATATATCACAGACAAAGGAAAAATTAAGAAAAGTAGACATTTTTAGTAAAATCATACAAAAAAATGATTTTATTTTTTTTAATTTTTTTAAACTTATTCCTTTTTCCTCGTAAACGTGTTGAGATTTTAAATTGAAATTCATGTCAAATAAGTCATGTCTATAGGACCTTTCAGATGTAGCAAACCCAAACTTTTATGTCAACGCAATCAAAAGAAATAGCAAATTAAGTCGCATATTTTGAAATTGGGTACTCGCAAGAAACTCAAAACCTAAAGGGTACTTCCCGTGAACTCAGAAACTTGAAATTTGGCACGAAGCAACTTCATATAGCACAGACAAAGGAAAAATTAAGAAAAGTAGACATTTTTAGTAAAATCATACAAAAAAATGATTTTAATTTTTTTAAACTTATTCCTTTTTCCTCGTAAACGTGTTGAGATTTTAAATTGAAATTCATGTCAAATAAGTCATGTCTATAGGACCTTTCAGATGTAGCAAACCCAAACTTTTATGTCAACGCAATCAAAAGAAATAGCAAATTAAGTCGCATATTTTGAAATTGGGTACTCGCAAGAAACTTAAAACCTAAAGGGTACTTCCCGTTAACACAGAAACTTGAAACTTGGCACGAAGAAACTTCATATAGCACAGACAATGGAAAAATTACGAAAAGTATACATTTATAGTAAAATCATACAAATATATTTTTATAAATTTTAAACTCACTACCTTTTTCCTCGTAAACGCGTAGAGGTATTTAATTGAAATTCATATCAAATACTCAGGTCTATAATACCTTTCAGCTGTAGCAAAACGAAACTTTTATGTCCACGCAATCATAAGAAATAGCAATATAAGTCGCATAATTTAAAACTGGGATGTAGTAGAGACACTTTTAAACTTGATGGTTTTTATGAGGTGTGCAGAGTAGAAAGTCCAGCTATATCTAAAGCAAATCCAGGTTGGGGATCTATCGCTTATGTACGTCGCAATCTAAAGGATGCCATCCCAGATGCATCATGTACAAGATATTTTTTTTTAAATAACCCAGGTGCTGCAAACGGCCATTGTGAATGCTTGCATTTTGAAATGTTTGATGTCAGGCAGAGTGATAACTGTATCTATATATATAATATCACCACAATGTCAAATTAATGTTGCAATTGAATGCATAAATATAACAATATACGGCAGCAACCCCAAAGGGGCTATACCCCGTGTTCCCGTTTGATTGTTGTGGGAGACTTCAATATCGATTTTAGAATGAATCCCCAAAATGGAATTTCCACATATTTTTCATCCCTAAACATGTTTCCGTTAATAAGCACTAGCACTACATGAAATAGTACAACTATAGATAACGTTTTTTCAAACTTCAATTTTCAATGTGGTACTATTCATACCTTTTTCAGTCAACATTTTACAGGTCTGGTTAATTTTTTTCAATTTTAACAGTTAATTAGTATTTTGAACCGGATTTATAAAAAGATAGTGAGTAAAAACTTTGTAAATAAACCACTTTGATAAAAGAAGTTTTGCCAGGCTGCTGCAAATCTAGTGTAGGTATTTCAGGTATTTTAGTTTTATTATAAAACTAGCTGTACCTGTGACTTCGTTTGCAAGGTAATGTGGTGGGAGTTAACGCATTTCTTCTCTTGGACATAGGACACATGCAGTTCTCATTTAGCCTATCAAGTAAAACGTGGAATAAACCCATTTTAGTTGAAATGACGTTAAGATTCGTTCGTCTTTATCTGTCACTCTGATTTTTAAATTAGTAGGAAAAGGACAAATCTCGTTTTATTTAACATAGGTATTTTAAATTTTATGAATACCGGGGGAAAAGTTTAGTAGATGTTTGTGACAATAGATCCAACAGGTAGGACACAGGCTGCAGCATTAAATGTTTATTGATCTTCTTCTGTACATATTTTTAACACTTAATATTAAATAAATAAAGACGTGATGGCCGAAATGATCTTGAGTCACTCCGATATATTTTTTTTCATACTTATTGCAATGTTTCAGATCACATTCTGCCAAATCTTATGTATGTTACCGCTATTGCCAACTTAGTTAAATGTGTGTTGTGATTCATTATAAAAGTATTTTCCTGTATGTTGGCCAATTTCTGTGTCTCTATATTGGCTGCATGTCAACTTGAAGGCGCGTAGTACGAAGTTATAATACCGCCTTAATACAGACGCGGTTGATAATTAATGTTTATAAAAGGCCCGTTCTGTACTGATTGAATACATACGTTTATTGCTGATAAATATAAATACTGACAAATCAGCATGGCTTATCACAAGACGGCGCGCAAGCTCTCTCGATTTTTCTCGAACTATCCGTCACTCTCTTATTAGACAACTTAGAAAGAGACGTATAGTGCGAGAAAAATCGAGAGACCTCGCGCGCCGTCTTGTGATAGCCGTGCAGTATCGTATCGTGACAAAATACTCAGCGTGTAATCTTGCAGAAACACAAATAAACTTCATGGCTGAACGCGATGAGCCGATGACAGTGCTAAATATTCCATGCCATAAAAAAAAGGAAGTCGGTCAGACTTTTGACGTTTGACGTTATTTTGTTGAAATTTGTTGAACCATTTGTTGAAATTACGCCTCAATACGAATTTAGCGCATATAAGTTTCCATATCGGAATCGATTATTTTTTTATGCTTTAGAATTTAATATGCGTATTGTGAAGGTCTATCACAACACCGGATCGAAATTATTAGGTACTGTTGGATAGTTAAGGCAAGGCCGCCATTTTAACGCCACTGACAGTTGACAGATATGGCGGCTACGATTTCAAGCAGAAGAAATGAATAATTTAATGAGATTCAAATGTTTCCGAAAATGTATTAACCATCGCAGTCGGATAAAAACTATCCTAAGTCCTAGCTAGAATAGTAATGTACTTGTAAAAAAAGTTTAAAGTATTTCCGTTCACGGGAAGCCGAGATCATTCGGGACACAAAAATGGTTAGTTTGATACTGGCTGATTCTTTTTTTAATTTAGAGATTTATTATAAGTGAGAGATAAATGATGTGGTTCTTAATTTTTTATTTTTTTTTAGGATTACTAAATTGATAAAGAGACCTTGTTTAAATTTATGCTCCCCCAGCTTCGCACATTGTAATGTTACAGATTCCATTTTCATTTATCATTTAGTAATAAACATACTACAACTTTTGCTTGTTATGGTTTGTACGGAACCCTCGGTGCGCGAGTCCGACTCGCACTTGGCCGGTTTTTTTCCTTTATCAGTGCTATAAGACGTTGATTCGTACCAAATTTCAAGATTCTGAGTTCACGGGAAGTACCCTGTAGGTTTTGGTTCCCTTGCGAGTTTCGAAAATTTGCGGAAATTTGCGGCATAAACGGCTGTATCTTTTGATTGCATTGGCTTAGAAGTTTGATTTTTTCACAGCTCCAAGGGACAGTAGACCAGAGTATTTAGTATAAACGTATTCCTGAGACAAAGGGTCTTGACAGACGGACGGATGGAAAAAACGGACAAAAAAGTGATCCTATAAGGGTTCCGTTTTATCCTTTTGAGGTACAGAACCCTAAAAAGGAAGTATCCTATGGAATGGGATGACTACTATACTTACCGACAAACAGCTGGAGCTTGCCGGAAAAAAACTCGGAGAAGCTTGGGCTTCTGTATCAAAGGCAGCCTGCACAGCACAGGGAAGAGAGTTGGCAGGAGAAATTAAACCCCAAAAGTCAATCAACAAGACATTATTGTCATTATTAAAAGAACATAAGTATAACCACGTAACATCCTTAACCAATACATGCGATTATAATACCATTTTAGTTTCGAATAATATTGAATTTTTGATTTTTTTTTAATAACCCCACGTTTTAACTATTTAGTAGGAAGTATGAAATACCAGGTAAAAATACTAGGTACGGCGTGACACATAGTATTCAATAGACTTACATGTGCCATGCGAATCTCATTAGACTCGAGACGTGAACGTGACGGGTTTTCGAAAAGAGTATCAACATCACAAGTAAATAAATACGTATACGTATTGTGGCGAAGTGTTGATTATTGCTTATTGGCTTTTTTGCGCGAGTGTCAGTCGAGGGTTATTTTTTGTGAAAATGAATTTCTTTGGTACACTTTACTGTTTAATGAGGATGATAATGAAAATCAAATGATGTTCATTGTCGGATCCTCATGACTACACGAGGTCATTGCTTTGCGCACTAATGCTCTCCAGGCCAATCGGTTTTCGGCCATCCAGAGAGACGTACGTTTGCAAGTTTCCTTTGCAGATTTCCTTCACCGCGTCGGCCCAACGGGTTGGTGATTTTCTACGGCTCCTTTTTCCTTCCACGTAAAATGATCTATTGATTTTCAAAAGATTTCTTAGCGAAAACCTTCTCACTATCCGACTACAAACTGCAAAAGAGTTTATCAATTTGCCGAAATTCTTTTTATTTATTATGCATGTTCCTCGATTAGGTACTCGAAGATACCTTAACCGATTTGTTTTTAGGGTTCCGTACCAAAAATGGTAAAAAAGGAACCCTTATGGTGCGACTTCGTCCGTATAAAAATAACCGATTTGTTTTTTTTAGTTTGATAGCCTCCTTCCCAGGTGGTCCCATGGTCAGGTCAGGATATGATGATAGGATTGTAGAGAAGTCGGGGGAACTCTTCAAATAAGGCGAAGTATTGAATATCAGTTGGTTAAAACATTGTAAGTATTAAAGATACTTGTGCCAGGAGATGACGGATTTGAATACGTCTACTATGACTATGACTTGTATAACTAAAACTTAGAAAAGTTGAAAAGCCCCCGACATTTTCAAATCAAAGTTCAATTTAATTGTCAAAGTCTAATATCTCAAAAACGGCTCAACAGATTTTCATTAAACATTTCTAACAACACTCGGGATAAAATTATATATAACACAAAGAAAACCGCATTCAAATCTTATAACACCCCTCTCTTTGCGTCGGGGGTTAACAAGTAAACGGGACCGCCGCATCTCCGGACGGAGGTGCGGAGCTGCATACAAATTTCGCCGGACGGAGGTGCGGTGCAGTGTGTCGTACCATACGGAATTATATACAAACTGAGGTACTTGCATACAACGAGCTCCGCACCTCCGGCGCAGTGTGACATCCGCCTAAGAGAAAATTGGAGTGCACAGTGTTTAAGACTTTTACGGCTACGCTAGCCCCCAAAATGTTGTCTCGGTAGATAGCTAATAGTGTCAGCTCGATGTGCTGTAGGTATTCGGATGAGGACCAAATTCTTGGCCGGTAGTTAGCCTGTTGTAGTAAAAAAAACAAAAACTGTTGTGACACAAAAATGAACCATACAATTGCATGGCTATTTTTTGTGTCACAACGGAACAGGCTAACTAAACTGGTCAAGAATTTAGCCCTCACCCATTATTCGACCGCCGTCCAACTCACGAGGATAAGAAACCATAATTATTTCGGAAAATCGAACGTTCAGAGTATACACATGAAATTAGCATTTTTTTTTTAGAAAAAATGATTTTTGTTTTGAAAACACCACTGTTCAGTCAGAAGCTGCGTAAAAAAATATAGCCCATGTCCATCCCGATGGGCTATTCCAGTGAAACAATTTTCGAAATCTGCTCAGTACAAGAAAAATAATACTTACGCAAAGCATTACGAAAATTTAAATGCGTTTAAATGTAGAGGAGATCAGTCGCACATCGGGACAGAAACATTTTCGCCCAACCTGAAACGGAGAACTTCGTTAACATGGCTCGCTCGTTCAATTAAGTAAGTAATAGATGTTGTAATTATGTGGCAGTGCTTTTAAATAAATGTTTTATTTATTTATTTAAAGAACACTAAGTTATGATAAGTACTACTATTAGTAAATAACCCCACTGTTTTTAGCGTAACGAGACTCTCGCATGTCCGGAATCGTTAGCAAACTCTACTAATGAGTCAAACATAAAACATAATTGCAGGAAAACGGAAAAATATAGAGCTACTAAGTGGCTGCAGGGGGGTTCAGATTGCGAGGCGGTAGATGTCGCTGTGTGATGACACAGCGATATCTACCGCCTCGCAATCTGAACTGATGATGATCCTTCTAGTATTATTCCCGTTTGTTCCCCTAAAGGAGTCTGGGGTCTGCTTTGATACCTAATGCCATGAATTTGCATAGGCACTAGTTTTCCAAAAGCGACTGCCAACTGACCTTCCAACCCAGAGGGACAACTAGACCTTATTGGGATTAGATCGGTTCCTCACGACGTTTTCCTTCACTGAAAAGATAATAATAATAAAGGTTTTAAAGGGCCTCTCGCTGTTAGGACAAAAGTCCGGGACCCTATGCTCGTGAGATATGGGAAAAACATACAAATAATAATAGTAATGGTAATCAGTCAATGTAAGGCAGCTTGTGGCGGGCTGTTTGGGAGTAGCGACCCTACGTACCTGAGTGCTCCTGGGGGTGTCCTGTGGTCAGGCTGAGCCGATCGGGTGGTTGGTTGGACAGGCCCTCCGCCTCTGGCTTGCCTTTATTGGCCGTCCAGAGTGGAGTCGCAAGAGTTGTTGCTCGAGGGTAGATGTAGACACCTAAGTGGCGAGTTGGCTATATGTTTAAAGTCCAGTGCCACCTCTCTACCCCCCAGCTCTCTGAACGGTGTTGCCCTGAGGCCATTTTTTAATGTCGTTATTAATAGGGGCCCATCTAGCAGTTAGCGAGTCACCGTCTGCCAGAAATAAAGATTGAAACAGTTTTATTAGGTAGGCGTCCGATGTTTAACCCAATAGCCCAGCCACTAGTCCACCATTTCAACCCAATAACCCGTTTTATTTAGATTCCATCAACCATCAATAGTCCCTATACAACCCAACGGGTGCTGTCTCTGTGTGTGTCCCATGACACGGGCAGGGACAGCATCCGCTCGGTGTACTCCTTGCATTTCATTAAATTGTCAAAAGGGGCTCTACGTGTTGGCTCAGTTGGTACCTAGCTCCACGCATGCCTCCCAAAGGTCCGGGACATCATTGTCCCGTGAACGGGAAAGACATACATAATAGTAATAAACTCTTTATTTCGGACAATTATCCATATAGTATTAGTATTTTACTTAACCTAGGTAAGTTAGTATAATATTTTAGTAATAGTAAGTGGTCCGTACATAAGTTCCGTAAAACTGATTTGATTTGATTTGATAATTGGCAAATAATAAGATGTAAAAATAAAACTGGTAAAAGTTGACAATATATAAGCATGTTTTGTCAGTTTGTTGACGACTAGCGTCTCTATACAAAAGCTGGGATAAATATTGAATGCGCAGAGTATCAAAAAAAGCGCCTGTCATCAAAAAATTGCAAGAAGTGTCAGGAGTATGAACCTAAGTAGGGTAGGTAGATATATTATGTGACGGTCACCCTACTCTAATGATGACCCATTCCCAGACGAGACCCTCAGTTCAATCAAGTAACACATTGTCCGTACGTCCGGTAGATCTAAATGTGACTTTTGTATGGGAAAATGACAGTGGAGTTATTACATTAACAACAACGGCTTTAAGCAATATAATATCCCATATTTACTTCAAAGTTCATTGTTTTCGAGATATTTGGCATCAAAGTAAAACATTTGTAGGCCAAAATACCGGTTTTCTGGCCATAACTTTTGTGTTAATTAGTTTCAAATGAAAACCCTGGACCAGTTTTAGAGACGTCACAGACGAACCCTAATATGTACATTTCGTATATGTTAGCTCTTTCACGTCAATAGAGATTCGAAGTGTTCTTTTAAGTATTCATTTGTTTCAAAATCCGGTGGACCAAAATGGAGATAAAAGATTGAACAACCGATAACCGTTTGTATTATAATTCTATCTGTAGTGTAAAAGTAGGATACGATTCAAAACTTGTCAAAAATCGACGAAAACCTCGGGTAGCCCCTTAAGTAGTTATATAAACTCAAAAGTATAGCCCTCTAAATGTTTCCTTTAAATTCTTTGTGTAGATAGGAGAAAGAAGATGTCTACTAAAAATGAAACTTACGAAACTACTTGAAAGCAGAAAGGGAAATATGTTGGGGCACCTGATACGACATGATAGTTAGGTACATAAAAATTATAATTGAGGGAACGATAGAAGGAAGGAGAGGCAGGGGAAGACCAAGACGTGCGTTAATGTAATGTCACGAGCTCAAAACAGCGGCAGAGAGAAGAACAGAGTGGCGATTCCACCGTCAAGAGCCCGGCTCTTAAGTTTATGATGATGAGATGTATCTTTTTTAAGTGGACCCTGTATTTTTAGTGAAGACTTGGGTTTCACAAACAAGGAGACATTAAAGCGAGGAATCAGAATTTATCAGTTTATTATGCTGCATTCTGAAGTAGAAACTACTTCATGATCCGTCTGTGGCACGTAGAACAAACCTCACTTCCCGCCTTGTTTGAAACGTCACGCACAATAGACGCCGTATGTGCCTGGTATGCGTCTACGCATACGCCCTGTCTGTTCTGCGTTCAAAGTTGCCGTGAACATTGCGTCGAGACAAGTGACGGTACAGGTAAGTTTGTGGGGTGCCAGAAGTAGCGAAACATCATAGTTATAAGCAAAGAAAGGACAATAGGCAAGGTCTAGGATAAGATTGTTATGCATCGACTAACACATAGTATAGGAATGAATGTGTCAGCCTGCGGCCGAAAATTAAGCTTTGATTAGTGTGGAGCGCGGAAGGCGTCCGATAAAATAAGTTGTGGTATAACCAGTCTACCCTTTGATAATAATAAATATTCATGAACAATCTTAAACAGATCGACCTAGTCCCAAACTAAATACTTAAATACGTAGAAAACATCTACGACTCGGGAATAAATATTTATGTTTATCACTAAAATAGATGTACTTACCGGGATTCAAACTCGACCCCATAGTAGTATAGTTTGTAGAGTGCCGCCCTTCTACACGAGCGCGTGTTACTGACATCGACTGATGTTGTGTTCACACTTCGTCGTTTATTTATGAACGCGACTGTGGCTTTCTTTGATTCATACAGAGTGAAAAAAACATGTCGCCTTTTCTGTGGTGAACAGTAAACATATTTTGTACTTGTAAGTCATGATGCAATCACAGATTTCTATAAGAGGAGATGCCGCTTATGCAGATAATGAGCGTACAAACGAAACTTTAGCTAAATACAGAGGCAAAACGCGAACCTAAATCTCTGTATGACCGTTTTTTCATTCATTCGAATACTCAGTCGCCTGCGAACAGTGTAACAAATGGTCTAAAAATTGTCCAAAGCTGTATTAAATAATGTTCGGTTATCCGCTAGCAGTGGCGCCTTAACTCCAATCAACACAGCACCAAAATGACAAAGACCGTCTAGGACTCCGCCTCGCTATTCAGAGCTTAGCACCACTCTACAACAACCGACACTTCTGAAAGTGTGAGGTTAGACTTGAGTGAGTCTACTGCGAGTACTTCGTGATTGATTGAGATACCGTTATATTGTCAAACTCAAACTCAAATATAGTCAACAGCAATGTAAGCTTAGAAAGGCCGCACCTCCACCATGTGAGGGCGAGGACGTGTTATTCCCCGTACATAACCAAGTTAAATAACCAGCTCTCGTTAATTTCCGAAACACTAGGTAAATAGGTTAGGTTAGTTAGCTAGCTTCAGATGCCCGAAGGGCAAACTGCCCTGAAATGGCAAGGAAGAAATGGGAGGTTTCGTCGAATCTTTCGAACTACGCAGAAAATGGCGAAAGGGGTATGCCGGTAATGCATTCTTCGCCCCACAACATAACTAACTTGGTTATGTAAGGGGAACGAGGGGCGAGGACACTGAGGTACGGGATGGCAGAAAAAATGCTATAGTATACTTTGTCTTCTATATTATATATTTTTTACATATAACATCTTGATTGTTCCGCTGCCACGCGATATCTGAATCGGGCAGCTATATCTTGATCAAATAGAGACGATTATTATTCCATAGTCAAAATACTTAACAGTCGGTTTCAGTTTCGGAAGAAAATCTGTAAGGGTGCTCCAACCTTTACAGTACCAACGCGTTACTGAATTTTAATACAAATGTACCAAGTGGATAATTACCTTACAGGAGACTACGGCCGTAATACCACTTCCTCTTATTCAGTAGTCTAAAGTTGCCAGAGGTCATGAGTTGCAGGACATTCTCAAAATATCCGGAATATTCCCAGAAATATTTCCAGAATCTTTCTGGAAATATTTCTCATGGATGTATGAATTACATCTATAATCTATCATTCTTTAGGCAGGCAATTAAAACAACTGACAATGTTTGTATCCAGGGAGATATCGACAAGTTTTCTCGTTAATGTAAACTGGTGACCGAAGAGCTGGCGGCTTTCTCGCGCAACGCATCAGCATTGCAATTCAGCGAGTAAATGGCGCCAGTATCCTCGGTACAATGCCTCGAGGACATTTAATTATCATCATCATATCAGCCGAAAGACGTCCACTGCTGGACTTAGGCCTCCTGCCAAAGTGACCGGTCCTGTGGCACCTGCATCCAGCGGACTCCTGGGACCTTTACCAGGTCATCAGCCCACCTTGTAGGGGGCCTATATACCCACGCCGCGCCTTCCGGTATGTGATCCCCACCGTATCATCTATATATACTTAAAAAAAAATACTTTTGGAAAAGTTTCCTTAGAAGAACATTTGCAACTTTGGAAAGTTCTCCACAGTGTATTTCTACCCCACGAACTCTCGAGGTCACATCATAGTGGCATAAAAAATCATCTACAATAACCCTTGTAGTAAACTCTTAATGTAAATCGACACAGAGATTAGTAAAGTCGATACAAACAATACTGTAGCATAAAGGGTAGTTAAGACGGACGGTTAACGTAATCTGCCGCATCGTGCCATCCGGACATAAAGATAACTACGGGTTACTGACACACGGTTGTAAAGGGTGGAAAATAGTTGGTGGCTTTAAGATAACAACGGATCATGAAATATGAGAATCGTTCATCTTTTTATACAACGACGGTGGCAAACAAGCTTACGGCCCGCCTGATGATAAGCGTACACCGCATGCCTATATCTAGATGCATGCAACTCCAACATGGGCGTTGTCGACTCTTGATATGTTTAAGGATTAGCCGTGTTGACAGCTGAAGGAACAATCGTACCAATGAGTTTCTCGGAACTTATGTATATGTGAAGGAAATCATCGTGAGGAAACCGGTCTAATCCCAATAAGATCTAGTTTTCCCTCTGGTTTGGAAAGTCAGATAGCAGTCGCTTGCGTAAAACTAGTGCCAATGCCAAATTTTGGAATTAGATGTCAGAGCGGACTCCGGGTTCCTTTACGGCATAACCAGGAATAACGCTAGGAGGATGATGATGAGTTATTTGCATACACACTGGGGTGACGGTATTAATAAACCCGTATTCTGAGCGATTTATGAAGCAAATTAAATTAAGATTCAAAATAGGTTAACTACCTAATTGCTAACGGTTCGATGGATCGCTGTTGTGTGAATAAAGGTAATATATATTTTCCTACTCGTCGCGACCCTGTGTCAACAAGTGCAGTACAAAGGGGCAGTAACGTTCCGCCATTGCGTTTTATTCTTGCACAACACATCAAAGCGGGACTGTTGCCTCCGTTATGTTAACTTCTGTTTAACATGGTGGTAAAATGTCTAGTTATACGAGCGATACGGTTCATAGATCTTTTTTATTATTTACTTGTTTTCAGTGTTTATAAACAGTAGCTGCCCCCGTGGCTCCGCCTACATATTGCAAAGATATATAGCCTATGTCCAATAAGAAAGTCTATATTCTATACACAAGTGAAATATATTTTGAAATAGAATGATACCCATTACATACGAACTTACAAAGTTACAATCTTACAGATTTCCTCTATGATAGTAGTATAGAAAAGCTGGTAAACAAGCATACAGTCGGCCTGATGGTAAGCAGACATTGTAGCCTATAGACGCCTGCAACTACAGAGGTGTAACAAGCGCGTTGTCGACCCTTTATTGGTTTGAGGATTCGTTGTGTCAACAGGTAGAGATAAACGCAGGCTCTCAGCGCATCCGGACTGGACTTCTTGCGACGTTTCTTTAAACTGTTCTTATAATTGTATTTGTTATTCTAAGTATGGGATGTTGTTTTAGGTTTTTGTTTTTTTTTTGGTAAACAGATATTTAATAATTAAAAACAAACAAAACAAAAACTTATTATCTAGAAATAAAATTGTCCGCCCTCGACACACCCCAATGTTGCCCGGGGCATCGTGCCCAAGACGCTCGCCGCGTTACCCCGTTGGATCGCCAGGCTCAGCCTTTGGGCGAAATATGAGCCCGCCCTGAGATCACCTGTGACCCCGATCAATTTTTGGGACACTTTTTTCACAAAATCCTTCGTGTCGGAAGACCATGGTCCAAGGGTTTCTACTGCAAGTGCCGCAAATACGTAATTATCCCTTAAGAAAGCGTATTTGCGGCACTTGACTGTTTGGGCGTCATTAGCGGCCGAGCCCGGCATCTTGGCAGACCGTACGACATGGGACGGGGCCAACGTATCCACGCAAGTCACGTCCCATGCCAATGGACGGCCAAGATGCCAAGGCACCAGAGTGCAACCGTCGGGCCTTTTACCGTCTACTGCAGACAGACCTACAGGCTCTAATGTAGAGGGAATTGCTGCAGAGCCAAGAGCCCGGTGAATTAGGTCATTGAGGGCAGCGTGTCTGAACGGCCGACCGGCACTCGACCGGCAGTGAAGGCCGTGGTGACCGAAGGCGTCAGCCGATCCTCCGCAGCGGCTGCAGGGGTGCGGCTCACAGGCCTTGATCCCTAGCCTAAGGCACACAGCTACACGCAATGCTTCCGGGTCCAACAGGGAGCCAATGTTCCGCGACGGAAGAGCATGTAGCCAGTGCCCCGACTCCGGCTCAGATACTGCCAGCAGTCGAGCGTGATCACCAGTGTTGAGACTATTTTGTAGGAGTATTTTGTGGAAGGATTTGACATTTAAATGATCCCAGGCAGCTTGGCTGGCTTTTTCAGTAGGTGGGCCTTCAGAAGGGTACCCGGCTCTCCAAAATGACTCTGCATCAGCCAAGCCTGCCACTACCACATCAGCGGGATCAGAAACATTTAGAATTCCACTGATGAGGGTAACAGTGCTGTGGACAGACGAGAGAAAGGCAGGAAGAGCCAGGTCACCTGTACGCCGAATGCCCAGTCCGCCATATTTAATAGGCAGAGTTGCCTGGGACCAAGTAAGAGAATTGGACGAAATTTTTAAAATATTACTCACAGTATCTTTTAGCACATTGTCAATAGATGATGTCAAAATAGGGAATTTCCAAACCGGGCAGCACCGAAGAATATATAAGAATTTTGGAGAGAAAAGACACAAGCGTAAAATGTAAATGGCAATGTGAGGGTGAATCTTAAATGACATGTCCGATGAATTGTGGAATATATCTAATTTGGAATTTATTGTGAGAAGACAGAGAGATGGAGAAAGACATGGGAGAAGAGGATGATTTCTGGGATAAATAATCCTATATAAGGATAAAACATATTATTATTATTTTTATGAAAAGATTGAAAAGGTTAGGTACTCTAACTCAAATGTCATAGTATCCAGTTTAGAGGGCTCAATGGTTTTAGAGTCAAAACGTACAAATTGTACCTGTGTATAATTATAAGTACCTATTATCAGCATCATCTGCGTGATCGCATCAGAAATGAGACGAGAGAGATGCACGTAGAACCGATAGCCGTTGGGGCGGAAAGGTTGTCAAGTGACGACCACGTAACGGCAGCCGCAGCGTGGATAGACCCTAAACATGGTGGACAGATGACCTGGTAAATGCGACGGGAGCCCTCTGGATGCGGATGGCACAGGACCGGTCACTTTAGCACTCTTTGGGGGACGTCTAAGTTCAACATATCACGCAGTGGACGTCTTTTGGCTGATATGCTGATGATGACTATATTCAGTATTGTTAGTTAGGTTAAAATATATTTATATTATTTGGGAAACAAAAAACCGACACGAGCCGAATTCGCCCTGTATACTGTAACAAAGTAACTGTCACACATCCATCTCGAATACGAGAAACTTGAAAACTGAAATTCGCCAAGTTTTAACAAGGGTAGTAACCACTGGGGTCAATCAGACACATACGTTTCGCGTGCTAATATCATTTCGAGTATATTTTATTTTCTTATGTACTTACGACAGATGACATCAAATATACAGGATGGAAATATGGGAAGGGTGGGGATTTTGGGTCAGTGAGGGCAGCTACTAGATCCCGTGTTGCTAGGCAAAAATGGTCTTAGGAGACCTTCCTTCGATTTCAAATTCACGAAGATTGGCGTTTACAGATTTTGGAAAAAACATACAGAGTGCGAGAAAATGGTCATTTTCGACCAACTTTTTTTTTGATACCAATCGATCCCATTATTGTCCAGGATCAAAAGCTTGTATGGGACCATAAATCGTGAAAAACTTTCCCCATACAATTAGTATAAAAATCATGTTTTTTTTGTGTCAATCGTTTCCATTTCTATCATATCATATCATATCATATCGTTTATTGTATCCATGGACAGGAATGGGATGGATTGGCATCAAAAAAAAAGTTTGTCGAAAATGACCATTTTCTCGCACCCCGCATGTTTTTTCCGAAATCTCTAAACGCCAATCTTCATTAATTTGAAATCGAAGGAAGGTCTCTTAGGACCATTTTCGCCTAGCAACACGGGATCTGGTAGCTGCCCTCACTGACCCAAATCTATTTCCATCCTGTATGTTTTCACTTTAGGACGGTTTCGCACTGTAATAAGACAATAAATGTATACATATCTTACGCGTCGACTGTACGAAATATCGTTTGATATTTGTCGGTAGTATAGTATAAACAGCAGTATCAGCACTATTAAGGCTTTGCCTATATCTCAAGGGACCAAAATGCATATGCGACATTCCTTGATTTAAAAAAGTTGGCTGCGATCTTTTGTGACATTCGTGCATCTGTTGGGTTGTTCTTAATACGAGTGAGACGGATATATGTTTCACACGCTCGTTCTACATTAACTCGGCACGGTTGCATATCATCATCGTCATAGCAGCTGAAAGACGTCCACTACTAGACATAGGCCTCCCCGTAAACATATTGCGATCAAATTTGAATCCGATACTTAATATGTTGTGTTCAAATGAGCCCCATTGTTGTGTAGTTTCTTAAAGTAATGTTCCTTGCTCGGCGGTTGACTATCCCTTGGGGCTGGTACGGTCGGCCATAGTTTAAAATATTGCGATTTATGTTTGTAGGTGGTGAAGTATTGGAAGCCAGGCGGCCGATCGTTAAATCCGCCAGATAACGACATTCCTAGGCATATCGTGAATCGGGAAACACCGCCATTTCATGATATGCCTAAAAGTTGGCCAGGCTTTGATGTGCCTGATAAACAATACGGCAGATCGATTAGAGCAACACATTCGTCGATATTCCTATTAGCTCTATACCAGGCACATCGTAAAATAGTCTCTTACATCTCTAAAGTATAGTGTTGGTGGCTGGTATTGTATGGGTGGATCGTAATAAAACGTCCCAGTAACTTTAGCACATAACTTTAAAATTTTAATTCTTAGCGCCAGAGGTGTATACAATGGTTTTAAATATGTTCATTATGAAATGAAAACTTGCGAATTCTGCTATACTATGTTCGGGGCTTGGTTTTAAGACAGTCAGATATCCTTCTCCACTAGACGATCCTAGTATATTCATAGCGACGCAAATGTACCATCCTTGATCCGCCAATGACACGTTAGTTATGGTCAGCTGTTCAGATTTATCAGTAGGGTCATCACTCTGAAATAAATTAACTACTACTATTATTTATTCTGTGCTTCCGATCCGGTGGTCGCGGCACCGGGCTTAAGGTGAGTAACCACCAGAACTCTGGCCAGGCACGGGAGCGGTCTGCCAGGATAATATTATTCAACAGCATTGCTAGCCTCGCTTACGCATCTCGTCCCAATGGTGGATTCTCTGGTGGTACCCGATCAGGTACAGTCGAGTTCTCGTCGACAAAAGTTTCAAAAACATCGACACATGTGTCTTATGTCATGTCAGTAACAATAAAGTCTATGTATAGATATTTTTGAGAGGTAAGGTGATTTTCTGTGTAGATATTGAGAACTCGACTGTACATTGACTCGGTTTGAGACGTTTGAGTGCTCATAGCGCGTTCGCTAGCATTCAGTTTTTCTGCGGTACCTGCGCGGTACAGGGTGAGTTTTTGTTATATCAAAGCTCAAAATCTAGTGCTGATTTTCACCGCTTTACTACCGCACAGTATGCTTATAAATCACTGGTTTTCAAAAACAATCTCCGTACCATTAGATGAGCCGACGGATCAGGACTGGTAATACTTATCCGTGACATCGCATACTCTTCATATGTCTTATAGAACAGCCAGTATACTCTATGGGCAAAAGACTGGAATTCACAACTAAACCTTGCCGTGTCACCAACTGACAGGGTCAGGTTTCCGGGGCTTTTTGTCACGGTTGGTTTCGCAAGAATGCGCTCTAGAAAAGAAAAACATTTGTTAGGTACATCTGTTTTCCGGAAATAATAATAATGGGAAAGATACCTGAAATGCAATCTAGAAAAGAAAAAACATTTGTTAAAATTGTTTTCCCTAAAAAAAATGGGAAAATACCTTCATTATATCAAAGCAAAGTAGAGCGCAATTTCATTTATGATGTAAATAATAATAATTGTTTATTTATATAATAAGGGGAAAATTCAGTAATTTTTAGGTCGTTAGGTTTTTTTAAGTGCCTTAGCCTCTGTTTCACAATCGCCGTATAAGGTTATCTGCCAGTTAAAATTATTGCTATCCTTTTCTCCCGTCATATAAAAGAAAAGTGACAGCCAACATTTATCTGCCGGATATGTTTTAACTGGAGATTGTGAAACAGGCCCTTAATAGACTTACTTTATTTATTAAATAATCAGTGTGTAAGATACATTGTATTAACCAGGATCACACACACATATAACTTTAGTATCCACGCCATTACTTGGTTTTTGAAGGAGAGACTTTGATAAGCCAATGATAGGTTGGTAGCATTAGAACCAACAACACGCTCCAACCCAAGGCACAGATTATATAATAGTTCTACGAACCCAACGCAACAACGAAGTAAATATATTTTTTATAATATTTACTCAAAAGTTTTATTCAAAGTTTTTTTGAATTTCCAAAAAGTGATTACAAAAAAATCTATACATGTTTTTTTAACCGTCTTAGAGCCGATGCCCACTTAGAGTATCCAAAACGTAATCAATATTGAAAAAAAAATCGTGAAGTTCTTAGTCATAAATGGTAATAAAGTAAGTTTGGAAAATCCTGTATGGCGCGTGGTGCGAAATTCATTCACCCGGTTAGAGTTCGTACCTCTGCGTTCTACCTGCGGTCACCCGCCTGGATAATTAAAATATAATATTAATACAAAAAAACAGAATATTAATGCATTAAAAAAACACAAAAAAATACTTTTTCAGTTCTTTGTAATGTATAGGTACATTACATTAACTGGGCTTCGGCTCTAAGACGGTTAAAAAAACACTGTGTATAATGACTGAACACCAGTTGGGCAGCATCATATATGAGCAAGGTGACATTCCGCTCTTGTGTGCTTACCTTGCACTGCAAGATTAACTGAATGGCTGATGCAACCTAACTCATTACATACAAGACATGTGTAGTTTCCGCCATCGCTTTCCATTAGTTCATGGAGAACAACGTTCCAACCCCCGTAAGATGGTTGAAAATGAGATCTTGTTATAGGCCCGTCATTTTTTAACCAGGTTATGTTTGGCATCGGGTTACCTGGAATTTTAAAAAACAATCAAATCAGAAAATATACAGAATAGGTCTGTTAAAAAACAGCAACTTCAACAGTCGGGACCCATTAGTGCCGTAGACTTTTAATGGGTCCCGACTGATGAAATTGCTGTTTCGTATAAGAATGTATAGTTTGTTTTATCTGTGTCATAACGATTCGTATGCCTCGTTCCGGATCCGTCACAAGCGATTTCGACATTATTTTTAAACTCTAAGGTCCAAATTGACATACGAAATGTTAATCATGAAACTGATTCAATGTTCTCGACTACTGAACTTGTTTTTTTCTTTTCAGTTTTTTTTTTCTAAAGATAGCTTTTTTGCAGTCGGGTTTTTTTATTTTCTAAATTTTTTTTTTTTATTTAACTCTTTTTAGTTAGTATTATTATATAAGTTCTTACAACCAATAAATACAAACTCACACCGCACCTAGATAACTATGTAGGTATTCAAACACCCACTAGCAAAGTAGATGCAGGATTTCAATACTTACCTATTAATAATCATATGGTATTAGGTAAGTATTTATAAGTAACCTCGCCAAATATTACATTAAAAAAACCGCCGAGGTACCTATTTATTAGTAGCTACTAAATCAATTATATTATTGGTATGTATCTGTACTTAATTAACTATCTCTTTTACAATACCTAACAAAGAAGATGGATGGTAAATACCTACTTATCAGTCACTAACTAACCGATATAGCTACCTACCTACTTAAGTAAGTTAAGTACCTAATTATTAAGTTGCTACTTTCTACGAATCGAATGTACCAAACTATACGCCAAGTAACTTTATACAATTATACCTACTTACAACAAAGAGGTACGAACAAAAACTTTACCTAAATTCCTAAACATAAAGTATCAAAGCAGATGAATGAAAACAAAACAATACTTATTAGAAATATACCTGCTGACTACCTATCTCACCAACTAGATATCAGGTAAGTACCTACATTAAATTATCCGTCGACGCGGTGTTTAATAACTTGTACCTAGTGTACCTACCTAAGTGATCTACTTATCACATCACACATCATCAGCCTATATACGTCCCACTGCTGGGCACAGGCCTCCTCTCATGTATGAGAGGGAACGGGCAGTAGTCCTCACGCTGGCCCAGTGCGGATTGGGGACTTCACATACACCTTTGAATTTCTTCGCAGATGTATGCAGGTTTCCTCACGATGTTTTTCCTTCACCGAAAAGCTCACGGTAAATATGAAATCATATTCCGTACATAAGTTCCGAAAAACTCACTGGTACGAGCCGGGATTCGAACCCACGACCGCCGTTTGACAGCCGCATGCCTGAACCACTGGGCTACCGTAGCTTCTACTTCTACCTATCTACTTATACCTATCTGCAATAGGTAAAGGTATGTGTTTTACAATAGCAAATAAAAAAATAGACGGAAGGTAATAGTCCCTAACTGATATTACAGGTTCCTTCCTACTTCAATTAGTATTAACTATACGTAGTTAAATTTCTACGTATGTAGGTAGGTATAATTATAATTACCTAACAAGCTAGGTACCTACTTATTACCAAACAACTTTTATTATTAATAGTAAACCCTAAAAAAATCTCTTAGTAGCTAATACCAACTTAGAATACATAAACTGTTTAAGTAAGTATGAACAAAACAAAAAAACGAATCGTTAATTCACAATTCTGATCCGAGCTTAAGCATTAGTATCCTTCCTCATTTCCTGCTGTACAAAGGTTGTCTGGAAGAGATCGCTTTAAAGCGATAAGACCGCCTGTTGTGTCCATTATTTATTAAGCAATTTTTTTTGTAACCTGTTTGTCTCTCTTGTTGTGGTGCAATAAAGAGTATTTATTATTATTATTATTAGTATCTATATGTTGCAGGGAAATGGTCAAAACAGAGATTTGATCAAATCTCTAAGGGATATGATCAAATCACGCAGGATGTTAAAATGGCCAATTCATTTTATCATTTACCTAATACAAATCAGTAATTTGATCAAATCTCTGAATCTGTTTAGTGAAATGACGAAATCGGACAAAAAAGGCAACTCGTTTTTTCATTTCACTAGACTTGTTTAGTCATTTGATAAAATCCCTGAAACGCGTCAGTGAGTTGACGAAACTAACGCGATAAAGATTTTCCGCTCTTTTATAAAAAAAATAAACACGAAGAGGGTGGCGGGAGCTCTGCTTCTTCTAACCTATCCGCCATCCGAGCCTAAGTCCCAGAACCGTTTAAATGACTAATGATTTAGGAGCCAATATCTGCGAGTTAGTTTCGTCAATTCACTGACGCGTTTCAGGGATTTATCAAATCACTAAACAAATCTAGTGAAATGAAAAAACGAGTTGCCTTTTTTGTCAGATTTCGTCATTTCACTAAACAGATTCAGAGATTTGATCAAATGACTGATTTGTATCAGGTAAATGATAAAATGGATTCTCCATTTTAACATCCTGCGTGATTTGATCATATCCCTTAGGGATTTGTTCAAATCTCTGTTTTGACCATTTCACTGCGACATATATATTAGTCCGAAAAATTCAAAGAATCGACACAACCAACAACGTCGTCTGCCCTCACGTGTCTGCCCGTTTGGGTCGCTCGCTGTATAAAGAAGCCCGCCCCCACTCCCCGGCTCGGCCCCTCAACACTCTCCGGCTCCACGCGCTTCGCAAGTAGGTAGGGTAGGCAGGTAAGGTATTTATGTGTTCGGAAACGTTGAATTATATGTGTAATGTATTTATATGTGTTCGGAAACGGACCCGAGTATGTCCTAAAACTACGACCAAGACCACCGGAGGATGGGCAGCAGCATCCCTGGAGTGCGGTGGAAATACTGCGATCGCCAACCCGCATGCCAAGCGTGCCGATTATGGCACATACCCCCCAAATGAATAGCACAAATTATACCGGCAGCTCAATAAACAGATCTCCAAGTCCCTTACCCGCGATCTGCGCCAACTCAATACAAATCGTATAGAAGAGGCCATCCAGCGCAATAAGGGCTCTAAAGTATTCTCGAGAGATCTGTCTATAGAGCAGAGCCAGCTCGCGAAGTTAAAAACTGAAGGTGGTAGAATCATTTCCTCTAAACCTGAGATTCTGGGTGAGATAGAGCGCTTTTACGGACAGCTATACACATCAACGCGCAGACCCGAAGTTAGTCAGGCGGAAGACCGTAGAGCTAGACTAACCCGACACTTTACCGACGACATCCCGGACATCAGCCGGTACGAGATTGTAATGGCTCTTAAACAGCTCAAGAACAACAACGCACCCGGTGAAGACGGAATAACAGCCGAACTTCTGAAGGCGGGTGGAAAACCGGTCCTTAAGGCCCTTCAGAAGTTGTTCGATTCCGTCTTACTGGATGGGAGAACTCCATAGGCATGGAACAGAGGGGTGGTGGTGCTGTTCTTCAAAAAGGGTGACAACACTCTGCTGAAGAACTACAGACCCATCTCACTTCTGAGCCATGTCTATAAGCTGTTTTCGAGGGTCATTACAAATCGTCTCGCATGCAGGCTAGATGACTTCCAGCCTCCCGAACAAGCCGTCGTCCGAAGAGGCTTTAGTACCGTAGACCACATCCACACGCTTCGTCAGGTTATACAGAAGACCGAAGAGTATAACCTACCTCTCTGCTTAGCGTTTGTGGACTACGAAAAAGCCTTCGATTCGATTGAAACCTGGGCTGTACTACAGTCTCTCCAACGGTGCCAAGTTGACTATCGCTATATCGAAGTGCTGAAGTGTTTGTACGAGAACGCCACTATGTCAGTCCGACTTCAGGACCAGAACTCGAAACCTATTCCGCTGCAGCGGGGAGTCAGGCAAGAAGATGTTATTTCTCCAAAACTGTTCACCGCTGCACTGGAGGACGTTTTCAAGACTCTGGCCTGGAGAAGGCTAGGCATCAGCATCAATGGCGAGTACATCACTCACCTTCGGTTTGCTGACGATATAGTAATCTTGGCTGAGACCATGGAGGACTTAAGTACGATGCTCGATGACCTCAGAAAAGCATCCGAGCGAGTTGGTCTAAGAATGAACATGGATAAGACGAAGATAATGTCAAATGCCCATGTAGTACCAACTCCGATTACAATCGGACACTTTACGCCCGAAGTTGTAGACGATTATGTATACCAAGGACAGACGATCCAGTTAGGTAGGTCCAACTTCGAGAAAGAGGTCGATCGTCGAATCCGACTCGGCTGGGCAGCGTTCGGGAAGCTACGGCAAATCTTTTCGTCCAATATTCCACAGTGTCTCAAGACGAAAGTCTTTGACCAGTGTGTGTTGCCAGTGATGACATATGGCACTGAAATGTGGTCGCTTACTATGGGCCTCATAAGAAGGCTCAAAGTCACCCAAAGGGCAATGGAGAGGGCCATGTTGGGAGTTTTTCTGCGTGATCGCATCAGAAATGAGACTATCCGCAGCAGAACCAAGGTAACC
Source organism: Epinotia demarniana (assembly GCA_945867215.1). NCBI lineage: Eukaryota > Metazoa > Arthropoda > Insecta > Lepidoptera > Tortricidae > Epinotia > Epinotia demarniana. The sequence goes on from OX244282.1 coordinate 5,968,488, forward strand.
GATATAGCCCTCCGGATCGCTAAACTTAAGTGGCAGTGGGCGGGGCACATAGCACGTAGAACCGATGGCCGTTGGGGCGAAAAGGTTCTCGAGTGGCGACCACGTACCGGAAGGCGCAGCGTGGGTAGGCCCCCGACAAGGTGGACTGATGACCTGGTAAAGGTTGCGGGAGTCCGCTGGATGCGGGTGGCGCTGGATCGGTCACTTTGGCACTCTTTGGGGGAGGCCTATGTCCAGCAGTGGACGTCTTTCGGCTGATATGATGATGTGTTCGGAAACGTTGAAAGTAAAATAAGTAGGTATTAATTACCAGACTGCGGGACGCAAAGGAGGGTAATGTGTTTATCTCTTATTTATTTATTTATTCCAAATGAAGTAATATCTCACCGTAAGCTGTCAGTGACGCTTTAGGTCGTTAAAATAAAACTATTTGAAGCAGAAGCACTCTGGGTTTGTCAATAGAATTTTATACAACCGTGATATAAATAATGACAGCTTTTTCAACCAAGTACCGCGTTTACTTTTTCTTATTTAATTCTTATATTACTTCACGAAGCTTATAAAATTTTTCTTAGGTACCTATTCTAATCAAATTGAATTAGTCACATAGTCACATTGGCCCTCCTTTGCGTCGCGCAGAGCAGTATTAATACTGAACTGAATTACTATAACTTTATAACGTTATAGAATTTAAATGGTCACTCTAAATGAAAAACTGTAAAAGAAACCTATAACTGATTTTTAAATACCTATTCAGTGAAACCCCACTCGACATATTTCGTTCACTTTTTTTTGTTTTTTTTTTAAATTTTGGCGTCTGATTGTCGTCATATTGAATTTTGATTACTGTCATGTCTTTAGTGACACACGCAAGAGTAAGACGGTTCGATTGACGTAAGAATTATCAAAATCGGTTTACGCGTTTGGTCTCTGGAGTGCCACATAGGAACAAACATACATACATACATACATACATACATACATACATATATAGGCTGATAAACACATTACCCTCCTTTGCGTCGCGCAGTCGGGTAATAATTTGTTTCGTTACGATGTATAATGTACATCAGCGCCATCTCTCTCGTTAATCTGAAACTTCATATGCTGCATGCTGTGTGGTTGGATTAGGATCGAGCGAGCGCATAGCTCGCCCATTAGAGTGGTCGTAGAAGAATACAGAGAGGTCGCTATTCGTAGCGGGAATATGTACCTTGTCCATTTAACAGAGTTAGTACTAGAAAACAGAGAATGCACGTAATTGGTCAGCGATAAGGACGATGCACAGGCACAAGGTAGGTTTACATGCCTGTCAAAATTTAGTCAACATCTGTCGCTCGTACGGTGCCGACGCTTTCAAGTGCTTACTTTGGTTACAAATTTTTACCTGGCTCGTTTATTGGACTTTAAATTACATAATTATGATTTATAGATGAATAAACATGACATGACAATGTCATGTTATCAATAAGTTAATTATTTGAGGTGCCTCTAACTACAAGCAAAAATCACGAGAAATATTACGAATATTCCAACAAGCGGCATGTAAGCCGAGCCCGCCATCGACGTGCGATTGTTGACGCCCACTGGCAGTTTCTTGTCCCTTTCATTTTTATACAAAAGTGCAACAGAAAGAACGCTTTGCTAACTCTGGTAAATAGACAAGGTATAGTTGAAAGATAATTTGAGCGACTTCAGTCACTGTCCTTGTAGGTTAGTGGTCAAAGCACTCTAGCGTTGAGAGATCGCAGGTTCGAGTCATGTCGGGGGCTACATACGAAGATGGTTTATTTTTCCATTATATAATTCTCTCTGTATGATATCATTTAAATCGAATGCCGTATGATTCATCAAAATCGACCCACGCGTTTGATCTCTAGAGTGCCGCAAATGAACAAACACACATAGACTGATACACATTACCCTCGTTTGCCACGCACAGTCAGGTAAAAAGCATCATAGATTTTTCAACACAATTGCTCGTAACGTACGTCTTATTGTGTCGATTTTAGACTCATAATCCTGGATATTAAAAACGCGTGTTTTATAACATTACAACACTTGTGTGTTATGGTTATATCCCGATGAAGTCACGTTGGCACCTTGCAGCAAGATATATGCATGAACACGGTGCATTCTTAAATTAACCGGGTTGTACAGAATGTACAGCTATTTTTTTTATTTTCGGCAAATGGATTCTTACTCGACTAAACAAATTAAATCCTTTTTGTTAATTAATTGACTATTTATTTTTGTATATGATATGGAAACGTTTAATTTAGTAAAACTATTCACTTTTCATAACATTTTACATGAATTAAATACAGATAACATTTTAAAACGAAAATATAATTTTATTTTGTACTGGCTGTTTAGAGATTACTGCGCCCACACTGCGCAAACTTCACGAAAAAAAAAAACTGTTGGGCGCCCTTATAGGTTATTTATTTCACAAATATTTGTAAAATTTGTTGTTTGGTTATTATCAAAAATGTTGACTCGTGGTGACTAGAAAACAGATAAATAGAATGGACGCCACTGGAAATTCTTGGCGATGTGCAATTGTGAGTAAAAACCTGTTGTCATCTTAATGATTTGCTTAATGTAAAGTAAATAATTTGGCAGGCCTATAACATTTTCATCTTATGAAAATGATTTTTTCCTCGCAAAATGTGTTGAAAAACGTCGTATGATACGCGTGAGCTTTGATAATTACATCCTCGGCTTGCTTATCACGCTCACCTGCGGTTCGCGTGAACAATTTCGCCTCTGATGTAATTATCAACCTACCTCACTTGTATCACAATGTACTATTAATCACTTAGGGTGGGTTCCATCGACTTACGATTACAGACCGATCAACGTTAAATATGGCGCTGACAGCTGTCAGTCCATAGAATCTTGTCAAATGTTCCATACATTCAGATTTTAACGAACACTGCTTACGATTACAGACGGTTTGGTGCAACTGCAACTTACCCTCAGCAGGACATTTCAACCTAATTGAACTCCCGACTGGTTTCACATCCATGTCGAACAGTTTGGAGGGGTGCTTAAACCATGGAGCATATTTCTTAGAAATATCTATGGTACCATTATTACTGACCTGAAAACACAGTGTTTAGAAGGGGAGTCTTATTTTACCGATATCATCGCATTCATCGCATTGATATCATTGCATCGAATGCATGAAAATTCGGTGAAACATTCATTCGATGAAACGCTAGTCGGTAAAACAAGTGTAAACGGTTTAGAAGAGTCTGAAACCAAAGTTGCATGTTTATTTTGTACATGACACTAGAATAAGATTTACCTCGTTTCGCGGTAGAGCGGTGGCGAGGGCACTAATCGCCAGGAGCAGTAGAAATTCACGTTGCATTGTGCACAGTATATGTTTGAAAATATTTTTATAACTAAAAGTCTAGTGTCTCATTTAGCGCTGGATTGGGTATTATCAGTATTTTGTACGAATGTATGGTTATTTATTACTAAACAACCGGCACGCTAATTTGATTTCTATTGCGTTGAGATATAACTCAAATTCCGTTGCAATATTGGATTGTCTTAAATATCGATATGAGTCGGTCCCACAGACGAATCTCTAAGTAGATCACCCAAATGCACCTTATTTTGACAAAAGCATATTTTTTATCATTCTATTATTTTTAAAGGGAGCTTAATCGAGAATATTACATTCATTAATCGCTCGCCATTTCATGGTAGAGATCTCATCGTGAGAATACTGGAAACAGCCGATTTCAATACCTATGGTCTCTATGCGACTTTTAACTTGTCCTGCGACCAAAATTGCAACACATCTAAAAACCGACTTAAACGAAATTACCCCTTTATTCATAAAACTTAAAACGATCGGCTAAATTAAATTTGCTTTGTTCCTTTCTGACGACCACAAATGCCAAAGTGCCAGATGAAGACAAACGAATTTTAACGCCATTTAAGTTAAAATAGTCTTGTAGAACGTTTATGAAAACGGCCGTAAGTATTTACAATAGCTCACCGACCAAAGGCGAATCTAAGCCTCCAACACGAGTTGCCACTACTTGTTCGGATCTTGCGCGCAATCGGCAAGTTCATGGCTTGAAAATCGCACCAAAATATCGAGTTGCATACATACATACATCAACATATTGCAGTCCACTTCTAAACCTCCCCCAAGGTACACGCCACGAGACCCGCTCTCCCGTTTTCACCATCGAGTCACTACCAGCTATACCGGAGGCCGGAGGGCGTCCAACACTACCTACGTTGGCCAAGCCGTGGCCTCCATTCGAATACCCGCTTACTCCACCGACCATCGGTTCTTCAGAAAGATGTGACCAGTCCACTGCCACTTTAGTTTGCTACACTTGGGTTCCCAGAGCGTTTCAACCGCTTACACCTCCAAGTCTGATTTTTTGACGAAGTCCTTGCAAGTTTCGTTCCATTTTTGGTTATTTGGCCAGGGACCGCTATCAAATAACCAGAAGGGCGGTTGAATCGCTCTGTGAATTACCCAAACCGTCCCTGGGATTTAACCAAATCACTGGAATGTATCATATCCCTGCAACGGATATACGTCTGTGGTCAATCTGTGATGTCAACGTCATATCTGCGTTGTTATAAGCGCATAAACTAATGTCAAGGGGTTATCGACATGACACTCACATCTCACAGATGTTGTCCATAAACATGGTTGCTTAATAATTGGAGGCACCATTGAGACCCACTACAGCGCCCCTAGCACACTAAGTTTTATGTCGGACATAAAGCATTCGTCCCACTCTGGCAAATATGCGAGTGCAAGAGGGACAAATGCTTTACGTCTGACATAAAACCTAGCGTGCTAGGGGGTCTGACCTATTGAGTTCGAAATTATTAACCAATCCTATCCCGCAAGTGCGGGCAACTGGTCCATTGGCTCCCTGGCTGACGCACATGTGATTGGACCCGAACGGCGTAATTGAAACTTTAATAAATAATATAATTGAGTTATAATTAATGAAAAAAAAGTGACGCATATGTGAATATACGTTTTTTGCAGCATAAACGGCCGTATCTTTTCTTTGGTGTTAACTTACATTTTTGATTTTATCACAGCTTCAGAGTATGGTTTTCATTTCATTTCGATACTTCCAAGCGTTCCCGAGATAAAGGTTCTTGACAGACAGACAGACCGACATCAAAAGTGATTCTATAAGGGTTCCGTTTTTTCCTTTTGAGGTACGGAACCCTAAAAATAACGTGTTACGACGTCGCCCAAAGCAAAAAGAAAAATTATTCACTTGAATTATAATCACGATTTTTTGTAGACTCGCTTCTGTTTGGTAAGTCGCAAGCCGAATTATTCATAATATATATATATATATTTATACTAATTACTACTAAAAAGTTCTGGTAGAATACTAAAATATGATGTTCAATTGCAATTAGCTATGATTCTATTTCTATAACAATAAAGTCAACATTTGTATATATATTTAAGCACATCGCCGTAAGTTTTGATCTGAATAGTCCGTTAGCGTTTCTTTAAAGTATTAGAGGTAGGTACGTAAGTTTATGCAGAAAACTCATGATTTCCATTCTTCGATGTGAGATTTTCACGTATTTTATTCTTACATAATCAATGTATTTAAAGCTCAATAATGAAATTACCTATATTGGAATATTACGGACAGGTTTTTTACACCGATTCTCAGAGATTATTGAACTGAACACCCGTAGTAAATTCCGAAAACGCTCGTTTCGAACCTTACTAAGCTAAAGTGGTAGTGAAAGACTTTTTTTGAAGTACAAGTAAGTATCTTGATAATGTTACTCAAATTAATTATTAAAAAATCTTATTTTCCATTGAAATCCCATGATTTTTCTTATTCTTTGGCTTTAGGAAATTTCGAAACGTACATTTCCAAACACCGCTGACCGCAAAACTTGCTGCCAATTTTCTTTTTTCTCATTAGAAAACATTGTATTGTTTCCCTTGGCCCGGAAAACAAAAAAAGGCTATCAAAAGTTATCCTCGCCCAATGCGTACCCTTTTCGGGGCGTTAATAAAGGGAAAATAAAGGCTATATATCTTTCGGATTAGATTCCTGTCCTAATCAGGGACTTTTCTCCCTTTTCAAACCAGGCTTCTGCGGGGGAAAGGCTCATACGACCCGGAAATCGACTAAGCGACCGGGAATTTGATTAACATAACTAGGGGTCTCATGTGAAATATTAGTCTATGGTTATACTATACTATGCAAGGTGATTCAGGGGACGTGACGTGAGGAAGAATCAGTTTTTCCAAATAACACTAGCGGACCTTCGAAAAGGACAGTGAGTTGACTGTTGTCAAGTACAAAAAAGTAAAAACAGAAAAAAAGGTCTATAATTATTTTCTCCAATATGCTCGGAAATGTTCGCCTTACCGTAGCTAAAATAGTATGTGAAGTTTCTCGTTAAGCAATGCAAACAAAAAAAAGTTATTCATTAAGGGGCTCCCATACGCCAATGACCTTCGATCTGAATCCCTATTCCTATGTTTTTTGTAGCTAACAACAACGGCTTTAAGCAATATAGTATCCCATATTTACTTCAAAGTTCATTGTTTTCGAGATATTTGGCATCAAAGTTGAAACCGGTTTTCTAACCATAATTTTTGTGTTAATTAGTTTAAAATGAAAACCCTGGACCAGATTTTAGAGACGTCATAGACGAACCCAAATATTCACGTCAATAGAGATACGAAATAAGTGTTTTTTTAGACAATGTTTAAAAAAACATACAAGATTAAGTATTCATTTGTTTCATAATCCGGTGGACCAAAATAGAGATAAAAGATTGAAGAACCGATAACCGTTTGATTTATACTCGTACTTCTATCTGTAGTGCAAAAGTAGGAGATACGATTCAAAACTTGTCAAAAAACGATGAAAACCTCGGGTAGGCCCTTTTTAAGTACTGTACTTTATCCGTTTAAGACCTCGTACAAAGGCGGTTGTTGCCCTGTTGATCAACATAATTCTAATGCCTAAAGCAATGAGAAGGCAACATTACCCGTGAGTGTCAGCGCGCTGTCTTATTAATAGGCTTTGCCCGTTTTATAACGAGTAAAGTAACAATTAATTTCATAAGGTGAGTGATTACGTCAGCTAATTTAAGAAGCTATGTGTCTCTGATATGGGACCTTGAAGCAAGCGTAATTATTGTTAAAAAACTTGAATATGCTGTGCTCTTTGAAAAGAAGTCCACTGCTGGACAAAGACCTTCCCCAAAGAGTACCACAATGACCGGTGCTGCGCCACCCGCATCCAGCGGGCTCCAGCGACCTTTACCAGGTCATCAGTCCACCTTGTGGGGTACCCTGCTGGGCGCCTGTCGGTATGCGGTCGCCGCTCGAGTACCTTTCCGCCGCACATTGACCAATTTAGACATTTATATAAAAATATATATTGCTGGAACGAATGATTACTTCACTCATCAGAATTATGATTAAAACTATTGATGTTTTCTTTTGTCGGAAGCACTTGTCCTTTTTTTATAAAAGACGTGTTCAACAAGTTCCCTCGCTCTCAACACAACGCATCCTCGGGAGATCTGGCGACCTTGCCACCTCCAGGAACACAACACTACTACAGAGCAAGTAGTAGTGTTATTATGGCTGTGGTCTTCTGCTGGAGGTACTTCCCCAGTTGGGCTGCTCCAAATTCCAGCGGGATGACATTTCGCTGTGCCCTGCCTCACCTAAACTTACAGTATCTCAGGCATTCACTACACACTGCCACTATTATCGCCAGAATGAAGATGTGCTACAGAGATAATTATGCCATGGCTATAACTATTTCACTTTCGACTCTTAAAACTTTTGACACATATAACTTTGCGATTATTTAATGGCCTGCTTTACTGTTTTCTACAATTTACCGTATTTTGAATCCTTTTTGGGGAAAACTCAACATAATTGGTTAATTTATTTCGTGTCTACACAATTTTCCATGTTAATCAACAATGCACGGTAGGTTAAATAAAAAAAATCCTTTCACCATACCACTTCCGAAACGCGGTGTAAAGTTCTCAAGCGTACCCTGTTCAAAGAAACTTTCCATACATCCTGTGTAGTAGAAAAGTTGTTTCATTCTAAAACATACAGGGTGCTTGCGCCCTTTCTCTATAGAGTTAAGCTCTAAAGTCGAGAACAAATGAAAAGCCAACTTCCCCGTGTTTTGTTTCGTATTAATTACATACTTTCAGTTCGCATCAATGTTGTAGGTTCGTTACGGAATAGCAATGACTGAAAGACAATACTTTTTTTGTAAAAAACTTATGAAGTGCGTTTGAACTAAACATTATAATACTTACACTTCAAATAGCAAATGTTATAGTTTTCCGGCGTAATACATAATAATCAGTAATCGTAACTTTCGTAGCATTTTTGGTGCAGCATAGTTTTGTTAAATAATTAGCGTTAATAACGTTAATATGAACCTTAATTAACATTTTGATTGATATTGTCACTTTTTATTAACACTGCGCTCCACCAAAAATGCTACAAAAACTTACGATCACTGGTTAACCCCGCGCGGAAGTACAACGGCTCTTCAAAGTGTTACCGATTAAATTATTTTGAAATGTATTAACTAAAATACCGGTAGGTTTCACGAATGAAGGCTATCTAGTATTTGCAGCTACAAAAGCTGTAGTTTATAGGAGCTTATTGGGTTTGGCAGCAATATTAGTTAACTACTGTGTTCATTACGAATATAATTGGAATTACGTGTGCTTTTGAAAATGGATTTCGAAATATTTAATTATTTCAGGCAGGTATATAAATGTATAGTATATAAATTATACTGAATTAAGTTAGTGCGTGACGGCATTTGGATTTATTTGCGCTCAATTCAACTAATATTACATTGCAGAATCGGTCCAAGGCCTCTATCGGCTAGTTTTTTTTCGTTTTATTATGTCGAATACTATCAACATCATCATCATCATCACGATATCAGCCAAAAGACGTCCACTGCTGGACATGAGCCATTGAGTGCCAGAATGACCGGTCGTACGCCCGCATCCTATGGACTCTCCCGACCTTTACCAGATCATTAGTCCACCTTGTGGGGGTGTGTCCACGCTGCATCTGTCGGTACGTGGTCGCCACTTGTTAACCTTGCCGTCCCCAACACCCATCGGTTCTACGTACAATGTGCCCTGCCCATGCCCACTGCCACTTATGTTTAGTTTAGTGAAGGTTAGTATCAACTTTTGGACATATTGCCAATGAGAAGCGATAAGGCGCTTCCTCATAGATTGAGCGACATATAACCAGCCCTATTTATCGCTTGGACTAAACTCCACTCTCGCGCATACCGGTGGTGACAGTCATTCATCCGATCGCGGATAACAGTAGCACTCATCGTCGTGGGGCCGGCATTGTCACGACTATGACGTGAAAACGTGACGACCATAGACGGGAGAGCACGTGTTAGGGCAAGTAGCCACCAGCTACCACAACTGCACAACTAGCTAGCACAACTAGGGGCACAACTAGGGGGGCTAGCACAACTGACGCGACGCCACGCCGCGAGTCGAGAATGATCTACCGTCCTCGTTCTAATTTGCACGGTGCGAGTGTGACAGGGCACGCTTTGGGTTGTCAGCAAGTTGTGCTAAACGTGCAGATAAGGTAAGCGAGAAAAAACATCAATAGTATAGCTTGGCGCTTGGCATGCTCGCGCATCGCTTCCTAATGGAGCACTTTTGCCTCTCTCGCCGTCTCGCTACCTCGCGACAGTTGGCCTCTCCCACAAATGAATGAAACTCGCTTCGGACTCCACCCGCTCGGCCCTCACGGCCACGACATTGCCCGAATTGCGGCGCAACATCCAAACATCTAAAATTCTAAGCATCCAAACTTTCGCATTTATAATATTAGAAGGATATTAGTAGGAAGTAGGATTAATGCGAGGTGTTACGAGTCGCGTGGCCGAGAGACCGAAGCCTCGAGGGTGACTGCTTGACGTCTTCAAATCTTCTTCTTTTTCATTCTAGAAAGCTCCATTACACATGACGAGGAACACTTGAAATGAGAATAGTGCTGTATAAGTGGAAGTGTGGTTTGATATACAGCTTAGTGGTTCTTTTTTCTTTTTCGAAAAGGTGGCTTGAAAAATAAACTATACTCGTATAATTAACGAACCTACTCACAAAATTTCACCAGAATCAGTTGAAAAATGCGACCGGAAGGCGTAGCACGGTTGCCATTTTATCACTTCTTATCGTTGTGGATAAGAGATCCGTCACTCTCGCACTCGCATACTATGGCAACCGTGGTACGCCTTCTGAAGGCGTACCACGGTTGCCACGGCTGTTGTAGAGAGAAAAGCGGGACAAACACCGGACGCCGGCCGGACAGACTAACGATTTTGGTCCAAGCTGAAGCCTAAAACTTCGTTCGTTTTCCTCGCTCATTCGATTATTGTTGAAGCAAGCCATGGAAATAATATTAGTATTAAATGGAAATATAATGTATACGTATTGCAATTTCCTCCTAAATTGTAGGTACACTTCGATAACCACATCAAATGTATAGGTACCGTGTATAATGTGAGCAAGCATCATTATGTCTTCTTAAGATGCAAGTTAGTTGCTCCAATACACATCGCGAACAAGCTTACATAGTGCATAATTTATGGAGACTAAGTAAATGAACTTATTAATACGCACTGATCATTGTTCACAACGGTTTTACAGTGTTTAGCGATTTGGAATGCTTAAAGTAATTTGAACGTCTTGTAGTTTAAACAAATAATTAGTCGTCACGAAACTAGATCTCTACCTACACTGAGTTACTACGCATCGCGGTGTCAAGATATATTTGTGGGTGAGCGTTGAGGTGAGCTTAAAACAAGTTACAGAATAGGGGGGGCTGGGGACAATCTAACACCAAACATACTACTAGCCCCATAGTCAAGAAGGCTTGCGATATTATCTGGGGGCAGAGGCACGGCCGTGCCATCCTTTTACCGAAGCCATTAAGACCATTTTCAACATCCTGTATTTTCTGCTGGCTAAAGCTAGAACCTTGAATTTTCAGTAACATATAGGGTATAATATGGCTTAGATATATTATCTATAACATTCAATTTGAACTCACAGTTTAAGAACCAATGGCGGGCCGTATGCTTGTTTTCCAACATGATGACAAACGTCCTGGGAAAATCTATCCGTTTGTGTAAATGTGTAGTTTTAGTAGTGTATAATGTAGAGCTATGTGAAGTATCCAACCCAAACTGCATATCAATTTTTGTTTCGAATAAATTATTCGATTATAAAATTAACGCCGCGTTTTTAAAAACGCGTACCACAATCGTGCGTCCAAAACCTGTTCCGCCGTGTAATGTTAATTATAAAAGCGTTTTAAAGTAAGATAATTGATTTAGCAATTTTCTTATCAAAGTCCGTCACTCGAGCGAGGCGCCTCTGGACGGGTACAGGGGAGGCCTTAAGTGTTAAAAATGTTACTATTTTTACATTTGAGATATTAATATACCGAGCTAATTTTCGCGGCGAAAATCTGAACGGCCAGTTTTATTTTTTATGTTGATTTTTATTTGCGGTAAAAGTGTTTCCCAATATATATCCTTTATGTTTATTTGTATACTCCACACTGCAGTACTGCAAGCAAAACAAGTATCAAAGTAGGTAGTAGTAAGTAGTAATCTGCTTCAATTTCTCCGCTACCCAAAGGTTGTCTGGAAGAGATCGCTCTTTCGCGATAAGACTGTTGTTTACATCTACTTGTTATTTGTTGTTTTTCTGTATTGTTTTCATAAATTGAGGTGTGCCCCATTCCTGGTGGAGGTGTGCTCCATTTGACGACATTGTTAATCCTTTTTCAAGAAAATATATAATTATTGATTTTTTTGTACCTTTCATGATGCCATTTGAACCAGTTTTGTAGAGGGGATCAAAATGTAACCAACCACAATTAGAGTACCTGTATCAAACGCAAAAATAAGACTAAAGAAAATCTGGGTACACTAACTTCTAGTAAGGAATGATTTTGATCTATGTATGCCGTTTGGCTTTTTTTTACAGAAGAGTCTTGAAATACGACTCGTAAATATAGAGTATATTCAATGTATTACGATATAATAAGATTATCATCATACGTCATATTAGCAAGGGCTTAACGCAATAAAGGCTCGCACGGATAGACGGATAATTCGTATAAATGTTCGCTAATTGTATAATTTTTGTACGACTGACATATATGTATTTATCAAAGTTGTAATTCAAATCCTTTTGTGTTGAATTTTGGAAAATAAATCATCGTGTATGAATTTTAGTTAGTATTTTTTTATGACTACACTCCTCACAAACTTCTTTTAGTGTTCAGTCTTGTTGTTTTTATCATCATAGACTATGCTTTGCCGTGGATTCGTACCGGTACCGTAAAATGGGGTAGTAAGGGATTGAGGGGGCAGATGGGACGCAAATATTTTCAGTTGCTACTTTGATTTCCAGGCCAAGGTTGCTCTTTAAGTAATTTTATTATACTTTTAGACATGTTTCTTATCATGCGGCAACAAGGAGTAGCCAAACGAATAAGCCAAATTAAGAATCCGAAAGTTTTTTCCCATACATTTTCTCAGCCCTCCCCGTTGCTGACCTCTCTACTCCACTTCGGCGTGAGGTGGGATTTCCCACTGTTTTTGAAATTAATTTCATCAATTCAAAATTATGAAATTAAACGACAGATAATCCTGAAACTGAACGGTCAGAACATGTTTTATCGTAGTTTGATTGTCTATTTTGACCCAATTTTACGGTAACTAATGCGCCGTTGCGACCTATAAACTGTATGGCTGACCATAATTTACGAGTATTGTATTGTCTACAGCCTGGATAGTTTATCATTATCATATCAGCCAAAAGACGTCTACTGCTGGACATAGGTCTCCCCCAAAGAGTGCCAAAGTGATCGGACTACCACCCGCATCCAGCGGACACCCGCGACCTTTTCCAGGGCATCAGTCCTCCTTGTGGGGTTAGTTACTATCGTGTTGTAATAAGCCTAGTTTTAGTTCCTAAATTTTGACCCAAACATGTTGGCGATACGATAACCACTTAAGATAATGGGCTTATGTCTTACACTTTATCCAATCACCTGACCCTGATCACCCAGAGGAACTTAGCGGCAATTATTTTATATCTAACTAGGAAAAATTATAATGTCCGGCTATGGCGCTTCGCCGGACGCTGCCGCGTCATGCTCGCTTCGCTCGCTCGGCTCACACGCTGTAGGGTCGCATGCACTAAACAACCTAACCGTTTTATCCCCTGGGGCTTAAGGATCCTAGTGGACAACAGCTGTTTTGGTCAATAATTAAATTGGTCAAAATAAAAGTAAAAACAACGAATCAAAATTTCAATATTTGGTTATTTTAACACCTGAGCAAGTGCCGTCGATTGAAATATTTATTGGGTCGTGTTTTGTGTTTGTTTAAGTGAAATGAGAGATTTTTTATGACATTCAGACTACCTTTGCAATGTTAAAAGCATAGAATGTGTTCTTATGTATTATTCCAGTGCTAAAAGTTAAAAATGTTAAAATATCAATTCACTCATACCCGTGTGGTGTCGGGTTAGAATTTCACCACCCCCTTTCTTCCCGTGGGTGTCGTAAAAGTCGACTAAGGGAACAGGGTTGAAGTGTGTTGTGGGCGATGGGCTACCAACCTATCACTGCAATATCACGTTTTGTCGATATTTTATACCCACATTTATGCTAATAGTGGCGCTGGAACATACGTTTCATGTGCTCTGCCTACCCCTTTTGGGAATAAAGGCGTGAATGTATGTATGTGTGTATGTATCAATTCACTAGTATATTTCGCCCTTCGCACACTCGGCTAACCTAACCCACCCGCCGCACAAAAACTTCAATAAACATTCGCGAACTGGAATAAACTGTACAACCCTCTGTTCTCCCATCTTTTCACATATCCGACTGAATTTATCACGTCCTCAGTGGGTGACAAATGGAGCGGAGCGGATGTGTGATGTATGACTGAGCCGATACACTACAACTAGTAACGTAAATATTTGGAGTTCAATGCTCCCGGTAGATGGCGTTAACATGATACAAATAGCTTGCCCGTGATTTCATCCGCGTAGTAGTTAATCGCCGGGATTAATGCTACGCCTTTATGTAATTTTACACTTTCCACAGCAGCAGTAATTATCGCTTCTCTTTAGCATTCAAGTTCACTCTGACGGCCATTAGTTCAAGCGGCGGCGGCAGCGGTTTTTCTAATTCATTGCGTATGATCCCAACTAACCACAGTGCGTTGCGCGTCTCGACTGCGCTATGAACAGATAAAACGCTAGCCGTGCCGCAATTCGCGCGAAATTTAATTCTTTTGTGGTGGGAGTACCAACTGTCAAGATATTGACCTTCATGAAGGAGAAGATTTGGCCGAAGGGTGACGTTTTCCAGCGATTAAAGAGCTCGATATGTGCGTTAGATCGAGTTTGCATGTTTTGAGTTATTAGCTGTCAAACGTTTTTGTTGGATAGAGTGGTTCTGTTCATAAGTACCATTAATTATTATCCATACTAATATAATAAATGGGGAAGTGTGTGTATTTGTTTGTTTGTCCGTCTTTCACGGCAAAACGGAGCGACGGATTGACGTGATTTTTTAAGTGGAGATACTTAGTCGAAGGGATGGAGAGTAACATAGGATAGTTTTTATCGCCGTAATCAGCCCCTAAAGGGGTGAAATGGGGGGTAAAAGTTTGTATGGAGCTGCGATATAAACGAGTTCCACGCGGAAGGAGTCGCGAGCAGAAGCTAGTATGGTAATAAACGTGAGTCCGTCGGCTATTCGCAGCAGAACCAAGGTAACCGATATAGCCCTCCGAATCGCTAAAATTAAGTGGCAGTGGGCGGGGCACATAGCACGTAGAACCGATGGCCATTGGGGCGGAAAGGTTCTCGAGTGGTGACCACGTATCGGAAGGCACGGTGTGGGTAGGCTCCCCACAAGGTGGACTGATGACCTGGTAAAGGTTGCGGGAGTCTGCTGGATGCGGCACTCTTTGGGGGAGGCCTATGTCCAGCAGTGGACGTCTTTCGGCTGATGATGAATAAACGTGAGTCCGTAGATAAATGTGAAGACGTAATGACATAAGTGGGTGCAGCGCGACGCATGAAGTCAGCGCAGCGCGTCAGTGCCAGATCTTTCACGATATTATACTTAGTAGAGAAAGTGTAAACGCTTGTGTGCGTCACTGTACCAGCTTAAAACCGCCAATGTCAATCTAGTTTGTCAAGTTGCATACGTTAAACATTGTGGTCGATAAGCTTCGCCATCAGTTAAACTGTTTATTAACTTTATCGGGCAGTAAAATCTGCTATGTGATTTTATGTTTTAATCGTTGCATATTAATAATGATTACCATTAAGGCGCCGTAGGCGTAGGTTCAGCGAAATTAAGGGAACAGAGTTTTTAAAACAATATAATGCGTCTGTTTATAATAATATGGTTTCAAAAAATCTTGAGGCTTTTTTGCAGGAAGATCAGTGATTCGAAACATGATTAAGCAATTTTCGCTCGATGGAAAGAAATCAAGAATATCGGTCTAAAAGGGTCTAAAATACACTTAAAACATTCGTAACAAATTATGCACAAAAGCTACAAATGTTAAAATCACTTCTAAAAATCGGCAATATCATGTTTGAGAGAAATCAGTGAATTAAATTTTATTTAATTGAACGCACATAAATTTTAAAATTAAAAAACATGATATTCGCGCTTCCGAGCACGCACTTCCATCTCGGTCACGCTTATGCTCAATGAGAGGGAGAGAAAACCATGAACCTGCGGCGCCTTAAATCGGTTCTAAACAAGACATAGACTTATACATATTATAGGTGCATGTAATATGCCCAAGTTGAAGAATAAATAATTTTGACTTCGACTTTGACTTTTTATCGTTTTTAGGGTTCCGTAGTCAACAAGGAACCCTTTCTGCATGGGTATATAAATGAATGACTCCGACAAAACAGTCGTTTTTTCTCTAAGGTACGTACCTACCTCACACGTAGAGTTGGGATGTAATATTTTTTCTCTAAAACTCATAGTGTGTGGGATCATAGGACAGCTTGTTCAAAAATGTTTCGGGCGTCTCTAAACCATTTTTCAATTTAGCGATCCGTTTGCGAGATATGGGGCTTTAAAGCCCTTATTTTTGTTCGAGTGCCCACCCCCCCTCTGCCGGCTAAATGGCCGGGGACGTGATTCGTGGTACATATATTATAAGTAATTTTGAAGAAAGGCCGACGCAACCGCACCATTTAGTTGGGGCGCGCGTGTCGATGTAACAAAGACAGACATGCAACTACGGAACCGTACACTGCGCGTGGCCCGACACGTACTTGGCCGATTTTTTTTAACAAGACGTCCCATTGGTGATTAGAAATAGCACCATCCACTTTCACCAAAGTTGCATGTATTTTTCCCCCCGTCATTTCCACTAGATTACGATACTGTATCGTTTATTTACTTGGCTGGAAAATAAAGCAACATAATAAGGACTTAACTTTACGCAATTACATTTTGACTTCAAACAATATTTTATTCGAAAACGTCTTATAATAATCTATCTCTCTCTCTTCTTATTTATTAGCTAGACTCTTGTCGGTGGGGTAATTTCCAATTTAAATATTTTACAATTCTCTTTTCTATTTATTCCTAAATAATCTATGTATCCCTTCGAAATTGATCTCATCATGTAGCATTTGATCTCATCATCATCATCATCATCATATCAGCCGAAAAACGTCCACTGCTGGACGTAGGCCTCCCCCAAAGAGTGCCAAAGTGACCGGTCCTGCGCCACCCGCATCCAGCGGACTCCCGCAACCTTTACCAGGTCATCAGTCCACCTTGTCGGGGGCCTACCCACGCCGCGCCTTCCGGTACGTGGTCGCCACTCGAGAACCTTTCCGCCCCAACGGCCATCGTTTCTACGTGCTATGTGCCCCGCCCATTGCCACTTAAATTTAGCGATCCGGAGGGCTATATCAATTACCTTGGTTCTGCTGCGGATAGCCTCATTTCTGATGCGATCACGCAGAGAAACTCCCAACATGGCCCTCTCCATCCGGCATGCATTTGATCTGAATTCACTTAATGATAAGTACTGCACTCCGAGCATGTTTCGTATCTATCCATCTACTACGCCCACTATTTATAATATGTCAGACCTCCTGAAGCGTCAACGTAGAGTCGATTCAGAAACGTGGTACGGTATAGTAAGATTACATTGGATTCATATTTTCGTTACTATACCTAGAAAGGAGTGCATCCGAGAGCCTGCTAAGTAGGTAATAAAAGCCGAATATTATCTGAAGAGGAAGAATTAGGGGTAATTTGTCAGCCCAACTGGGGATGTACCTCCGCCTTGCAGAAGACCACCATAATAACACTAATACTTGCTCTGTAGTAGCGTTGAGTTCCTGGAGGTGAGCAAGGTCGCCAGAGCTCCCGAGGACGCGTTGTGTTGAGAGCGAGGGAACTTGTTCCTTCAGCTGTCAACACGGCGAATCCTCAAACATATCAAGGTCGGCAACGCCCATGTTACTCCTTTGGTGTTACATGCAACTATAGGCTGCGGTGTTCGCTTACCATCAGGCGGGCCGTAAGCTTGTTTGCCACCGTCGTATAAAAAAAACACTCGTGTGCGCGTCCTCAATCACAACTGATTCCTCCCAGGTCTTTACCTAGATACCTACATGTTTTTTTCAAATAAGGTAAATCATCTATATAATTAAAATATTACAAAGTGTTCCAAACCCACGAACCGTCATAAGTTGTGAATTAAGATGTCATCAAAATTCATCTGAGCGAGCAAATGCTCTTAAACTTCTAAACACGATTCTATTGTCCGATTGCATTCAAATTAAATTGGTTCTCACTGAATGTAGGCCCAGCGCTATGCTGGCAACTTTTATCTATGATGGAAGCCTAGACCTGTTCTAGATTCCTGTAAATAATTATAATAACTTACTTCACTTCCCAGTAAAGTAAGTTATTATATATGATGATGCTTATGTCCCGATAAGCATCATAAACGGATAAGTGTAATCATTAATAAAGTTCTTAATGATAATGAAAACAACATGGTGGTAAACATGTTACGACAGAAAAGGATTTATTTTCTAGTTAACTAAAAGACTACTTAGTTCGAGGTTGGTCGCTCGTTTGTTACCTTCTCCAAAATGAAACATGTTTAACAACTACAACTTAGAATAGTTGAAAAACCCCCGACATTTTCATTTCAAAGTCCAATCATTCATCCATCAATTCAGTCCCAAGTCTCAAAAACGGCGGAACAGATTTTCATAAAACATGGCTAAAACACTCGGGATAAAATTATCTATGACACAAAAAAACTGCATTCAAATCGGTCCATCTGTTAGGAAGCTAAGATACCACAGACAGATACACAGACAGACACGTTAAACTTATAACAGCCCTCTTTTTCGTCGGGGGTTAAAAACGATTTTATACATACAGAATAAGAAAGAGTTGGTCTGTGTCTTCTGTTTTGATTGTTTTGGTATTTAGATTCATTAGGTACGGAGTTAAGGGTCTTTATAAAACGAAAAAAAACTACGATTATTTTTATAAACGTCTGCACAAGTCCAGAGTGTAAAAGTAAAAAAAGCTAATCAGATAGACGTTGTCAAGCTTTTCGATGTTCTCTATGACGCTAGAAGGATAAAATAAATAAATATTTGGGGGCAATGTTACACAAATCGATCTAGTCCCAAACTAAGCAAAGCTTGTAAATTAATTTTTATTTTTTTAAACAGTAATGGCTAACGAAAATTAATTTCTTTTTTTTCAAAGGTTGTAATGGTACTAGACGACGATAACCATACTCATATAGATAAATAAATACTTAAATACATAGAAAACATCCATGACTCGCGAACAAATATTCGTGCTCATTGTAACATGCTAGAATTTTTATTGACACTTCTTGTTTTAGCTAGTGTACTACAATTTCGGCGTTAAAGTCATTGGCTGAAATGATTCCTTGCTTAGATATATTTTCTAGGTACAACATTAATTCATAGTGCTGGCAATAATTAAGTAATTAGCAAATATATTTAAAAAAAATCATTAGCCAATAGGATTAGTTAATCATTATTCAGAGTTGCCAGCAAGATGAGAGATGTTGAAATTTCAGGGAAATAAAGTAGTGTTTTTAAGGAATAACAAATAATGAAACAATTAATTTATAGTATTTTATGCAACTGTTGTATAAGTAGGGTCTTAAAACGCGAGTGTCGTGAGTTGCGATGCGAGCCTTGGCGAGCATCGCAATTAAAGACGCCCCGAGCGTTTTAAGACCAAGTTATACACCGTTGCATACAATACTTTTTCTACGACTAATTTTAAATAAATAGCATTTGACTTTTCAGGCAGTAAGTTTTCCGTTAGTTCTATTACTACCCACACAATTTCTTCTGCGGTGCAGTTATTTTCTTCTTCGTCCATTTTAAAAGGAACGTACACATTTTTCTTCACTTCACAAACACGAATCAAATCTTAAGTAAGTTATTATGTTATTAATAACGAATAGTTATCACATTTCGTCTTTTAATTTTGAACTGGAACTTTGGTGGGAAATTAGAAATATGACACATTGACACCTCTTGTTTATGGTCTGTTTTGTTTTTAATTTCCTTGCACTTGCCATCCGAACCAAACTGAATCCGGATCCGAACCGAATCGGATCGGTTTATATTTATAAATAAAACCAATAATTGGTAAAATATGTATATTAACATACAATAAAGGATAATTTATTTTTATTTTAGTAAATAATTTATGTTTTACAAATATTTGATACTAAATAAAAACTCTTTATTTCGAAAAGTTTGCTTATGAAGTTGGCACCACTGCAATATAGCTTATTTAAAAAAAGTTAGATGATTTGACATCGTGGTAAACAGTGCTTTTATGGAAAATGTATGAACCAAAAAAGTACACTAAACTGTGCGTTTATGGGCCATAGAGCATAGAGTTTTTCGACGACTTATTATCGGTGTCATTGTAATTGAGCTAAAGCCTATATAAAATGCCAGATAACGGTACAGGAGTAGAAAAAATGGTTAATTGTATAAAAAGAAGAATACTAAATTAATTTAATAATAATGACATAATATCTGTATTTAGAATCTAATGTTATTCCTTAAAAAATACAAAAGTGGTTAGCTGATATCTTCTGGGCTGCTGGTAATTCCAATATCCTGTCTTGAAGGGTGAGGGGAACTGGATTGCGGTTTAGAACTGAAATGGAGGCTCTGAGGAGATATTCATTTTAATCCGGTCTCAGCACCGACTAATGGAGATTTTGTGAGCCTTTTCTGGTGGCAGTGCAAGTAGAGATGGTGTTATAGATTGTATTTTCAACAACATCAAAATTTGCATAATTACAGGTACATTTTGTTATCCTGAGTTTTTGACTATATGGCGCTCTTTCCAGCAAGATGCAGCTTCAGATACATGTGGAAGGGCGGGTTCGGCACCCTGAACTAAAGCAATCCATTTTTTGGAGCGTTTAGCTGAAGCTAGCACAAATAAATGCGCTTACCGGAATTCGAACCTAGGACCTCTTGCTTCGTAGGCAGGGTTACTACCAACTAGGCTAAAGCGGGCGGATGATGATTAATTAATTAATTAATAGGTGTTAATGAATGGCATATGTTTAACGGACCACCAGATATAGTAAAATATAACGCCAAAAAAATACTTTTTACTGCCAAAAATACTAAATGATCACCAAAATGTTATCTCCATTTTAATATGAAATAGTAACCCAAATTATAACATCTTACTACCCTATTAAAGAAAATGCTATCCAAATAAATCATTGCTAATCTAAAAATAGTTAAGTGATCACCAAATTTTTGTCTCCTTTTAATGTGAAATGATAACCCAAATTATAACATCTTACTATCCTATTAAGGAAAATGATATCGTAATAAATCATTGCTAAATTAAAAATAGTAAAATAATTTCCTCAATTCGACGGATCCCCGCTTTCGTTTCTAGGACTCGGACCTACGCTTCGCTCTCTACTGATAATCTCCAGCGAGTAGACGCCACCCCGCTGCGCGGGGTGTCTATTTCTGGTCTGAGGGGCACAAGTGAACCCTAACCTAACCGACCTAAGACAAAGTTCGCTCATGACAAGCCATTTTTGTCCGCCCTGATTATTGGCTCCCAATAAACACGGCCGCCATCGCATACGCAGCGCCACGCACTGGTGGCTTTCTTGGCCACTGCCAAGAAAGAAACTATTTTACAATGTGCCCGGTATAGAGCTAGGAATATCGACAAACGCGTTGCTCTAATCGATCTGCCGTATTGTTTATCAGGCACATCGTGATAAGCCTGGCCAACTTTTAGGCATATCATGAAATGGCGGCGTTTCACGATATGCCTAGGAATTTCGTGATCTGGCGGATTTTACGATCGGCCGACGACATATACACTCTAGGGGTAGGACAGACAAGTCCTCGTGGAAGTAGGGTGTGCTGATTCGGGTTTTGGTATCACTTGTTTTGGCATCTTCGGCACACCCCGACAAGGTGGCCTGATGACCTGGTAAAGGTTGCGGGAGTCCGCTTGATGCGGGTGGCGCGGGATCGGTCACTTTGGCACTCTTTGGGGGAGGCCTATGTCCAGCAGTGGACGTCTTTCGGCTGATATGATGATGATGATGATACTTTATTTGGTAATACTCATATATTTTATGGCAATCATAGTGGGTTATTTAGGTAGAAGTATTGTATTAATTTGGTCGCAAAGATTTGGTGATCATTTAGTAAATTTGGTGTTCGAATAAAATTTAATGAGCACTTTTTATTAAAACAGCTACTATTGTAATGGTAGAATTATTATTTTTGGTGTTCAGTATATTTTTTTGGTAAAAGATCTTAGGGTATCAAAGCATTTTTTGGTGGTCATTATAATTTGATGCCTTAATGAATCTTTCCTACTCATCTAAGTCCAAATTTTCGTTAAGCCGACAATGACATTCGTAATTTTGAAATTTTGGAATACCTACTGATACATTCGGAAAAACTACTCACGAACATTTTCGTGTGATCTAAAGTCAACATTGACGTATTGCACTTAAACATTGACGGTTATTTCCGTAACATTGGCGACCTCGTTTTCATGAAAGCATGGTGCCCACCCGTCATATAAAGTATTACGTGTGTAGATATCGAAAATACCTATATCAGTGGATGTCACTTCAGATATTGCCGTGGATGGCTGGCACCACGCCCGCTGTACCGTCAGCAAAAGATACTTTAGATATTTAGGACACAGTTTTTCAATGTGTCTTCCCAACAACGACAATTCGTTTCGATTTTTTGTCAGGATAAAAATCGGAAGGAGTATATAAGAAATAAGGAATACGTCACTCGTATATAACATACTAGCTTCCACCCGCAACTTCATCTGCGTGGATACGGGATGAAAACTATTCTATCGTTTAGTCCAGGCTATAAACTATCTTCGAGCAAAATTTGATGCAAATCGGTTGAGCCGTTTAAGAGTGATTGAGTTCAACAACTGGTTGTAATTTCGTTGAAAAAAAAAAAGTTAAGGAAAAGGAGGAAAAATTGCAAGGAAATGAGAATAGATTTTAAAATTAAAGGAAAAATTTAAAAACGTAATGCTCCGAGCCGGGTTGGAGCCGGCGACCACAGGCATTCATGCTGGCCCGTCGCTACTAACAGTACTAACCAACTGAGCTATCGGAATAATCTGGTGCGGCCACCAAATCTTTCAATCAGTTCCTTCCTACAACGCCTAAGGGAGGCGTGAAGCGACATCTACCAGAAGACTTAGGCTTCTTAACGGCACCAACGTCTCAAATTAAATTGGGAAATCTTCGTAACGATGCGCCACCCCATACTATTTTTTTTTGTATTAAGCTTATATACATACATTTTCGTTAAGAGCGTTACTGCTTAATACGAAAATTAATGAAATGAGAATAGTCTCAATAACTGCCATCATTTGCTAACGGTGCGGCTTGTAGTGCGCGGTCCGACATGATATAGGGTGACAAGTGTCGTGAAAGGTTTCTGGGCTACGTTTTTTGTAATAACCAATGCATCGGTATACAGCCTCTAATAAGCATAGTAAGCGTTTGCAGGATTTATGAGGGTCTATATTGGATGTTTCCTGGGTTTGTCTTTGGTTTGTTTTGATCTACGGCATGCATTATGTAACTAGATGACTAGTTGGACGACCGGTTTTGTCTAACGGGCCCTCGCCTACGAAGATGACGGTCGAACTTCCGTTCCAATACTTTTTTTCAACGGGCGTAGCATGGGTGCCATTTTATCACTTATCGCTGTCGATAAGACATCCGTCACACTCGCACTCGCATACTCGTCGGAATGTGACGGACAACTATGATAGGTCCTGCATTTTACAACAAACACTTAAATACGTACACTGCATAATTAATTCACTTGTACAATGCAATTGCTTGGAAAAAGTGTCTTTATATGGGTCATCATCCACAAGTCCTATATGTTGGCACGGCCGCGCGGGAATGAAATGCAGGTGTGTAAGCCCGCAAATCCCGGATTAAATTGTTTAATAATTGTTTCACCCTTTTTTATATATATTTTCTTATTTCCTCGCATGGCATTGTAACATGTCGTTTGACTCACGTGCGGGTAGGTAATTCCCAACTAGTATCGGTCAAACACTCGCAGATGTGCTCGTGTTTTTGTTCGCCACCACTCGTTTATAAATATACCTTGTACGTTTATATAGGTACCTGCTTTCCTCACTTGCGTCATAAATAACTATTTGAATGCCTAACGCCTTGGCCACGACTTTGGTCTTAAGCGACCTGCGGCAGCGTTTTATCTGTTCATTGCGCGGTCGAGACGCGCAATGCACTGTGTGGTTAGTTGGGATCACGCGCAATGAATTAGAAAAACCGCTGCCGCAGGTCGCTTAAGACCAAAGTCGTGGCCAACTACTAACTGATAAACTTTGATTGATTGCTGGTTGATGATACTGGTAGTAAAAAAATATGTACAGTATATTCACTGGCAGGAGGCCTACGCGTTACGATCGTATTCGATCCCGTGGTCCCGAGGCCCCCGCTAGACGGGTTCCTGGCACTAAAAATGCTGCATTCCCAGGAACAGACAATTATTTTACTGTACCATGTTTTGTAGTTTTAATGTGGAAAATACACCGCGATCTATTAAACAATCGTGGTACTTCGCGAAGGATATTATTATGACCTTAATGTCTAACTTCCTCGAACCCGCTCATCATCATCATCGAAAGACGTCCACTGCTGGACATAGGCCTCCCCCAAAGAGCCACAATG
Source organism: Epinotia demarniana (assembly GCA_945867215.1). Lineage (NCBI taxonomy): Eukaryota > Metazoa > Arthropoda > Insecta > Lepidoptera > Tortricidae > Epinotia > Epinotia demarniana. The sequence continues at coordinate 5,992,931 of OX244282.1, forward strand.
ACCGGTCCTGCGCCACCCGCATCCAGCGGAATCCCGCGACCTTTAGCAGGTCACATTGTGGAATCCACTCGCCTTTCTTAAATGTAAATAATGCAAGACGTCTTGCGTATACGACACCGTATTATCCGCTAGTTATGCTGTCGTATTTTGCATTGCCACTCTTGTGTATTGATATTATACCTGTCGATTTCTTCTTTTTCTTAGAGAATTCGTTAGTCTATTTGACACGAAACTGATTAGATCATCCTTTGTTACTCGCGAACTCTTTGATATGCGAGCAATAAACTGAAAGAGGACGTATTGTAGGCCAAGAGTCAAAGAGAAAATTATTATTATTATTAAGAGCCTCAAGTGTCCCACTGCTGGGCAAAGGCCTCCCTCTTTTTCCTCCACACATCCCTGTCCAAAGAGAAAACACATAGCTATATTACAGAATCGCTTTTTTATTTTATTCTTTATACAAAAAAGAAAGTTTTTTTTTACCTTTCATATTTAAACTCGCTAAACCGTGACGTTAGATGGGAAGAAACGCTCATGTTATATACTATAGTCTTTTTTTTATTCCGTAGACTAAACTGACATTTCATGTATTGCTAGTTTTTTACGTCTTATAAATAGTGATGTGCTAGAAACGGTTCTAACCGAAAATAAACGATTGGGAGGTACTTATATTTGTTGATGAAGCGTCTGTAACACACACTGAAAACATCCGATCACTATACGAGTAAAATAACGAATGCCAAATACGTAAACCAAAATGGCGTCGCGTCAGGTCGTCGATACGTCATGTCATTTTAAATGTTTGAGTACATTAGTAGTGAGTAAATTTTATTTATTGTTTATTTCGTATCATTTTTTGAGTAGATTTTATTTATAATTTATTTTGAATCTAAAATATATCAAGATTTTATCGGTTATTCACAAACCGATATCAAAGATCAGCACTGTTTGTATACAGCTGGTCACATTATTTCTACGTTTGACATTTGTGGTTGTCATTTTAGTCTACGGAATAAAAAAATAGACTATACAATAACCTATTTACTTAAATCGAAAAAAAATATGAGATTTACTTTTACATTCTTATTTAGTAACATTTCCCCTATAGGTACTTATAAGTTTTCCTCTGATATGACATGGTTTTAACCTGTTTTGGTGTTAACAATAAAGCGCTCAATAGCAGGCCCGTTCCTGCTACTTCGGCTAAACACGGGTTCCACGTATCTCCTGGTTGTTACCCGATTCACCCGATCGACACCACCGGGCGGACGTGACACAATCGTTCGTTCTCACACAATAAACACGTTACACTAGGTGACGGCGTTGACGCACAAACGAGAAACGTGTTATGCGTAGAGTATTTTCTAGCTGTGAAACATCGGTTTTGTTACATTAAGGACCTTCTATACACCAGTAGGTATACAATTATGTATTCTGTGTAACAGTAGGTAGGTCCTAAAATGCTCAACGGCCGCTAAGTTGAGCATCTTCTCTCTTCACCTTCAGCATAATTGCGTCCACTGCTGGACATATGCCTCTTCAATGGACTTCCAAACTGATTTGGATGCGGTGGCCCTTGTACAGGTCAGAACTACTGCCTGTTATATCGTCCGACCATCTGGCTGGCGGTATCCCCAAGGTTTTCGAGGTCCCAAGGCAACAATCGCTGGCTCCATCGGTCATCGTCCCTGTGACAGATATGGCCGGCCGATTGCCACTTTAATTGCGCTACCCTTTTGCCGATGTCAGTGACTTTGGTGCGTAGTCGAGGTGACGTTATCAAAAATTCTAAGGCGAAAAAAAACGATGTTGTATGCTCATGCCAAGTATGTATTACCGTTTTCTTTTGTGTAATGCGTAATTCATAATTTTAGTGGCCAGGTGACAATGTCAGGCTTGGTAATAACGACATAAAATAATTTAATTCTTATTATCAGGATACCATTTTACACGAATCGAATTATATACCTAATAATAAGCTCAATTACGCTTGTGTTGTGGGTAGTAGGCGAAAATATATTTAAAAGATATACATATATACATGAATTTAACATCATCTTATCAGCCAAAAGAGGTCCTTTGCTGGACATAGGCCTCCCCCAAAGAGTCCAAAGTGACCGGTCCGGCGCCATCCGCTCCCAGCGGACTCCTGCGAACTTTACTAGGTCACCAGTCCACTTTGTAGGGGGGTTACCCATGCTACGCCTTCCGGTACGTGGTCGCCACCCGAGACCAACACACCGAGATACCTTTCCGCCCCAACGGCCATCGGTTCTTCAATGTGCCCCGCCCCACTGCCACTTAAGTTTAGTGATTCGTAGGGCTATATCGGTAACCTTGGTTTTGCTGCAGATAGCCCCATTTCTGATGTGATCGCAGAAAAACTCCCAACAAAACCCGTTCCATTGCCCTTTGGGTGACTTTGAGCCTTCTTATGAGGCCCATAGTAAGCGACCACGTTTCAGTTCCAGATGTCATCACTGGCAACACTTAAATGCATGTACATTTATTTAAATACATAGAGAACATTAGAAACATAGAAACAAATATTCATGCTCATGACATTAAACATTTAATATTTACCCTTACCGGGATTGAACCCAGGCCATCAGCTTCGCAGGCATGGTCAAGTACCTTTGTATTATCATCATCATCAGTCTATATACGTCCCACTGCTGGGCACAGGCCTCTCTCATGGATGAGAGGGAATGGGCAGTAGTCTCCACGCTGGCTGGTTGGGGACTGCATATGGGCACATTATTATACATTTCGCGTAAGTTTTATGTCCCAATCGATGAAACCGTTAACTCTTTCAACATACAAAACATACTATGGAAAAACTCAGTCAAAACTCATCACTTGCCAAAAGTTACTTAACCGTCGTTATAAAAGTTGGCAAAAAAAGACGTAAGCTCTTGGTTAAAGCCTCGGGCATCCGATACTACTGACGGGAGTACCTAGAAGCAGAAAAACGATCAAGTATGTTCTTATTGTTAGCTCGTTTTCGCGGTTCAACGTTTGACCTACAAAACTTTCCATGTAGCGTTGTGTTGAATATATTCTTAAAGAAAACCTTTCCGCATGGTAAAAACATCCAACCTTACCTAAGAAATATTAGTTGGAACCAAGGCGGAGTCATGGGATAAAATATGTCATCATGCAGGGCTATTCTATAAACGAATGAAATATTTTTCCACATCAGCAGCTCCAACACATAACGCATTGTATGTACTGTCGCCATCAGATATATCGGAGCGGCCAAAGTGCTTACATCATCATGTCGTCTCTAATGTCTCCACAATAAAGACGTGTTTCACTATTTGTGAGCACTTTGTATGACGTTGAGCTGACGACGAGTGAGTTGATGACTGTTGAGTTGTCCTAACGTGTGTTCGAAAAGTTACGTGATTGCCCCGCAGATGAGGTGTTCCGCGGATGACCCGTTTAACCATACACCATATATATATATATATATTTGTATACTAGCTGCGCGGCCCGGCTTCGCACGGAATACCCATTTTCTCGTAGGAATGAATCATTTTCCCGTGGTAAAAAGTAGCTTATGTTCATCAGGGATAATGCCGGCTTCTAATGGTAAACTACTTTTTCAAATTGATTCAGTAGTTTGGGAGCCTGTTCATTACAAACAGAAAAACAATCAAATCTTTCCTCTTTATAAAATGGCATATGTTTAACGGACCACCAGATATAGTAAAATATAACGCCAAAAAAATACTTTTTACTGCCAAAAATACTAAATGATCACCAAAATTTTATCTCCATTTTATGTGAAATAGTAACCCAAATTATAACATCTTACTATCCTATTAAAGAAAATGCTATCCTAATAAAGCATTGCTAATCCAAAAATGGATTAATGATCACCAAAATGTTATCTCCTTTTAGTGTGGAATAATAACCCAAATTATAACATCTTACTATCCTATTAAAGAAAATGCTATCCTAATAAATCATTGCTAACCCAAAAATTGTAAATGATCACCAAAATTGTATCTCCTATAAATGTGAAATAATAACGCAAATAATAACTTCTTACTATCCTATGAAAGAAAATACTATCCCAATAAATCATTGCTAAATCAAAAATAGTAAAATCATTTCCGTAATTCGACGGAGCTCCGCTTTCGTTTCTGGGACTCAGTGTCCCGCCGTCCGCCTGGGCTCCCGCCAGAAACTCGCTTCGTCGGCCCTTCATTTCACGTGCGCACTCTCGACCTACGCTCCGCTCGGGAGGTCGCCGGCTCGCTTCGCTCGCCACCTTCCCCCACTCGCTTCGCTTGGGCCTCGTGCACCCCGTTCAACTCAGGACCTCCTTCGCGAGCTTCTGGCTCCGCGGGCTTTTATATACACTCTAGGGGTAGGACAGACAAGACCACGTGGAAGTAGGGTGCACTGATTCGGGTTTTGGTAGCACTTGTAAATTTGGCATCATTATACAGGCCCCAACAAGGTGGCCTGATGACTTGGTAAAGGTTGCGGGAGTCCGCTTGATGCGGGTGGCGCGGGATCGGTCACTTTAGCACTCTTTGGGGGAGGCCTATGTCCAGCAGTCGACGTTTTTCGGCTGATATGATGATGATTATACTTTATTAGGTAACATTCATATATTTTATGGCAATCATAGTGGGTTATTTAGGTAGAAGTATTGTATTAATTTGGTCGCAAAGGTTTGGTGATCATTTAGTAAATTTGGTGTTCGAATACAATTTAAAGTGCAGTCGTTACTAAAATAGCTAGTACTATTGTAATGGTAGAATTATTATTTTTTGGTGTTCAGTATATTTTTTTGGTAAAAGAGCTTAGGGTATCAAAGCATTTTTTGGTGGTCATTATATTTGATGCCTTATAAAATTAGTGTAGATGTAGATTAGATTGGCGGATCAAGTCTGTCTGAAAAACTATGTTCCAATTAAGTTTCCACCATCCATCCATTTCATTTCGACCATTAAGGCAGCTCATCCGTTTGGTCGCGAAGTGTCAAGTTTAATTTCTTATCAATAAAACGCTGGCGATTTGCGTCGACAAGGTCCCATTTTATCTGTTGTGACCCTGTAACCTCCTCGTCACTCTTCTCTCTTTGCTCTTATCTGTTCGTAGTTTGTCCTCTATTTAAGCACCACTGGCGAAGCAGCATTCAGTCCGTGAACTTGAGTCACGCCGCCTACATCTCACCATGCTGCTCTACTTGTTCGCGAGTCTGCTGGCTGCGACCGCCGCTTCACCGCTGGATGCCTCTTCACCTACAGGAGACAACGGTGCGTCAAACACCAACATGACTTCTCCATTTCTTCAAGTAAGAGACGTGGAAGTATGCGTCACGGAACGTCGGATTTATACTCCTGCGGCAGTGCTCATCGGTACGAATACACAACTGCTGCGGTGTCTCTACGTGGATCCCAATCAGTGCGAGGTTTTGTACACCACAGGCGAAGCGGTCAAGTCTCTGCTCGTCGTTGGCGAGTATATATATGCTGGTCTTGATGGGAATATATTAAAATGCAAGCTGAATCAAGCAGATACGTGTCAGATCCATGAGTCGGGAAGTATGAACGTTCGGTCTCTTACTACAGCCAACGGGAACTTGTACGCCGGCCTGGAGAATGGTACAGTTTTGAGTTGTGGACTTGATGCAATCAACAGCTGTCGGCCATTCCATACATTTGATAAATCAGTCTATGCTTTGATTCAGGAAAACGAATACATCTATGTCGGTATTAGATTAGGTAAGTAAAATAAGTTGCAAGGTTAATTCAAGTAGGTACGATTTACTTAAACTGAACTAGAAAAATGAATAAGTCAGTTGCCAGTTTACCAAAAGATTGAATGATCATGAATCTGATTAGTTCATAAGCTAGTGAATCATTATGACGTCATCACCAAAATGTAGGAATAGACTAAACAATAGGAATTAGGAGTCAAGTAAGTATACCATGATTAACGAACACCAATTTATTGGAACCCAAGTTACTTGTTTTATTATAAGCTCTTAATTTAGCCACTTACTACAACTATAATAAAATAATAACAATAATGAAGCAAGGTATAAAATATGGTAAATGGTTCTAACACTTACTGAAATTCAAGTAAGTACTTACTTGAAAGTAGAATGTATACTAATGTATACATAATATTGCACTGTAAATATATACCGTTACTCAAAACCAAATAATTAATACGAAATGTTAAAGTAATAAGTCTCAACTGGCAAACATAATAATCGTGCCCAGCAAAGGATGGACTAGTACGTTGTGCCAATTATAAACAAATAGGCAGGGTAAAGTATAAGTAATTGGTCTTGGATAGTGCACTATAACAACGTACAAGCCATTCTTTAAACACAGAAATGATATGAAAACAATCAAAATAAAATAAGAGAAATAAACTCAGTACTTAACTTAGTTCACTGGTCACCACTCAAAACTCACTGTAAGACTGTCAGAAACTGCTTTTATACCAAGCGCCATTATTCCCCCACTTACTTTGTGACAGTATAAGTAAAACACGATATATCCGGTACATCCGGTTTTCATAATAATTAAATTCAGAACATATAATAAAGCCATTAAATGTTAATAATTTAAACATAATTTAGGAGGATTAACAAGGATTTAAACAAAAGCAATTCGATTTAACACTATTTAAATTTGACTTTCAATCTGCCAGTTGTGGTCACGTGATGTGAATTGAGGTTACTTTGACAGCATGAACTTTGTTGGTATCGAAACAGAAACGCGAATAAAATTACAAGATAACGGCCAATAGTAAGTGTAATTACAATTCATATTCCATATCTAACACGGCCATACTGACAGGTACTTCGTACTCGAAGTACCAAAAAAAAGTACTAATCGGAATATTATTATTGCTAATAATTGCTATTACTACTTGTTCACCGTCACGGCAACTTCAATTATCATCATCATTGTTATATATGGTTTGGTCGCTGTATTCTTATATCTATTGCTACTGTTTCACTCCTAACATCAAGTGAGGCTCGGTAGCAACTTATATATCGATTGCTACTGTTTCACTTTTAACATCAAGTGAGGCTCGGTAGCATATTTTATTATATCATGTAAGTTAATTTCGTTAGCCAGCATTACTGCTTAATACAACATTCAAAATATGTTTCATAGCAATCATAACTTATTTTATTATTTACAATATATTTTATGATATGCATCAATACATCTACTCAGTTCAGTATTATTGTCCGTATCATGTTCGTCTACTCATTCTCACGACCGGTCATAGCCTTAGTTTGTCCTTGGCAGCTATCATATTTCTTAAGTTATCTAACCCTCTAAAAGCATATATCTATCATTTAGCCCAAGAGCAGTTAATTTATACGGTCCTTTATAACCAGGGCTTAGTTTATCGTAACGTCTATGATCTTAATTTACGTAATAATATATTTTCAACCGGATATTATTGATTATCTCGCCTAACACTTCCCTAGCTTCTAAACGTTGGTGAGCAATATTAAGTAGAGCAGTATTAACGGTCTGCCCTAATATCAACATTTAATTCAGATACATTTATGTCGTTTAATCTAGCTTGTATACTTGGAATATTTGCATTGCAACCAATGAGTAAACGAACGGGGGTGAAACCCGTTGATTTTTGTAAGGTGGTATTTTCAGATTGTTGAACTTTCCACAATGCGCTTGGCCAATCTGACGAACCATTACGGATGCTACGCATCTTCCACCCCGCCATTATCTCTAGATGATCCAGTTGCAATCATGGGATGCTCACATGTTGAGCATACATGATAAGTCTCGAAATAAGGATCTAATTTGACAGGAGCTTAAATGTGTGACTTGATCAGCGATTACTTTAGAGGGAGTGTTAAGCGTTGTAACTTTTTCTCGAATAAGCGGCATTTAATCCTAAGACTTGAGAGGTTTCAATAAACAGAACTTTGTGAATCCATCCACTAGGAGAAGAATACATCTGTACCCCTCATTTGTTCTTGGGAATGGTCCGGTGCAATCTAAGTGAACGGTGTGGAATGCAATGGGAGTATTCGAAATAGGATGCAAGAATCCCTGTTTTGGACCAGATGGGCCCGTACGTTCAACGTATGTCAGATATTGTTTGAGATAATAAAAAAATACGAATGCGGACATTTAGGGGAACCAGAAGTGTTCGCGAAGCTTCCCTAACGTCATATCAAATCCAACGTGACAATTATTGTCATCATGAAATAGTCATAAGAGATTTACGGCCGTATTCACAAACGTACTACAGTAACCCTTTTTTACCTAAAATGGCGTCTTTTGTCCTTATCTGTCACTTTGACATTTGTAGTCGTAAGTAAGGAACAAAGCACATTTTACTTAGCAGAGGCGTTTTAAGCTTTATGAATAAGGGGGCAATTCTACATAGTATCTGTACATACAGTTTGGGTTGGGTGGTTGCATCCAACATGCAATAATATATATAGTACAGTTTCGCGCAATAAGTATCTGCTTGCGTCGACGTCGCCCAATAATACCAGGCTTATAAAATTTTGAGTTCCAGACTCATTCTGTTAAGCAGTTTGTAACTAAGATTCAGGCTCGTTGACTAAATTAACAAATTCCTTTACATCTTGAGCATCACATTGCGGCCTGCCAGCTTTGCTGGCCGGTATGGGGTTTATCAGAAACAGGGTTTGGAACTGGATTATGACTAATCGACATGCCCAATATATTTGCCCCTTTTATATATAATTTCAAAAGCAAAAACTTGCATTGATGTCCACCAACGGGCAAAACGAGTAGTAGATTTAATAGAATTACAACCTGTTATAATTTGAAATTGGATTCCCAAAAAGGATACTCAAAAATTATTCAAAGCGTTAAAGATTTTTAAAGTTTCCAAGTGGTATGAACAATATCGGGTTTCAGTAGGGGTTGTTCTTCTTCTCAAATAATAAACGACATTCTTCTTGTTCGATTTTTGTATCAGAATAGTCCCGTAGCGCATAGAACTGGCGTCTGTTTAAAGTTTTGTAGGCAATTTGGGGTCAAATACGACGCTGGTATTTGGTAAAACGATAATCAATAACTAATATAACAGGACTAGCAAAAGGTGAATCAATTTCGCGAATAATATTTTTTTTTTTAGAAGCTCCTAAATTGATTGATCTACCTTCTCCCTCTCAATCAGAGCCAATCGACACGGACGATAATGAACAACATCATTTCCTTTTAAACGCAAATTTAATTCAACGGGTTTCACAGTTTGTGTTTCTGCCAAGACAGGTATTTCTGAATAAAAATTGTTTTACCTGCTCTTGTTAGTTATCATACAAATGTTCTAAGCGTGGTGTTATTTCAGATAAATCTGACGCTGAAGTGGCTAAATTGACTTCTGTTTTGGTTGAAACAGGTTTTCTCACTAATCGAGAGCCAAATAGATCAGTAACAATCTCTATCAGGGTATTTAGTCGCGTTTTTACATATTAAAACGTCATACCGAACGACGCAATCTGGCAACATGAATAAATATCAAGTTCTATGTAAACATCGTCAAATTTAACGACTACACTGATCATAGCAAATATATGTATCTGGTTCTCTCCTATACCGTTAATAAGTACCTATAGTTACCGGTGCGAGGTGACATCTTAATTTTTTAGCGACAGACTCCATAATTAAGCTACAGCTTGCTCCCGTGTCTATAAGAGAGTGTATCGTTAAGTGAAAACGTGGGTGAGGTCTAGTCCGGATTGTCTAAAAAAATTACATCGTTAGTGGGAGCTACATTTATTGAAGCAGTGTTATTGGATACTGACCGCTGTTTATGATCTTACAGTACGTACATACTTTTGACCGGTAATCGGGAGATCTGAAAACCGGCCTTCGCTGCAGATCTTGATGCTGCTCCAGTTGAACTCCGTGGCGAGAACTTCGATGTTGTCGCATCAGCTGGCAGCTCCGCAGTCGTTCCGCTCGGGGTCGAATAATGGCAGCGCGATGTCATCATCCTTTTGAATGCGTTGTGTAGTGGTGAGAGCGTCACGAATAGCTTTTAGTAGATCTTGAAATGCTGCATCGGCCATTCTGAAACTCAAAGGCAGATATGTTTAAAAAAAGGCCGTATCCCACTTCTGATATTAGATTAGGTAAGTAAAATAAGTTGCAAGGTTAATTCAAGTAGGTACGATTTACTTAAACTGAACTAGAAAAATGAATAAGTCAGTTGACAGTTTACCAAAAGATTGAATGATCATGAATCTGATTAGTTAATAAGCTAGTGAATCATTATTACGTCATCACCAAAATGTAGGAATAGACTAAACAATAGGAATTAGGAGTCAAGTAAGTATACCATGATTAACGAACACCAATTTATTGGAACCCAAGTTACTTGTTTTATTATAAGCTCTTAATTTAGCCACTTACTACAACTATAATAAAATAATAACAATAATGAAGCAAGGTATAAAATATGGTAAATGGTTCTAACACTTACTGAAATTCAAGTAAGTACTTACTTGAAAGTAGAATGTATACTAATGTATACATAATATTGCACTGTAAATATATACCGTTACTCAAAACCAAATAATTAATACGAAATGTTAAAGTAATAAGTCTCAACTGGCAAACATAATAATCGTGCCCAGCAAAGGATGGACTAGTACGTTGTGCCAATTATAACCAAATAGGCAGGGTAAAGTATAAGTAATTGGTCTTGGATAGTGCACTATAACAACGTACAAGCCATTCTTTAAACACAGAAATGATATGAAAACAATCAAAATAAAATAAGAGAAATAAATTCAGTACTTAACTTAGTTCACTGGTCACCACTCAAAACTCACTGTAAGACTGTCAGAAACTGCTTTTATACCAAGCGCCATTATTCCCCCACTTACTTTGTGACAGGATAAGTAAAACACGATATATCCGGTACATCCGGTTTTCATAATAATTAAATTCAGAACGTATAATAAAGCCATTAAATGTTAATAATTTAAACATAATTTAGGAGGATTAACAAGGATTTAAACAAAAGCAATTCGATTTAACACTATTTAAATTTGACTTTCAATCTGCCAGTTGTGGTCACGTGATGTGAATTGAGGTTACTTTGACAGCATGAACTTTGTTGGTATCGAAACAGAAACGCGAATAAAATTACAAGATAACGGCCAATAGTAAGTGTAATTACAATTCATATTCCATATCTAACATCGGCGTATGGAATGGAAAACTGATGCGTTGTACCCTGGGAGCAGAGAGCAGCTGTACGTTTATGTATAACTTAAGGGATGGCATCACGGGTTTTTCAAGTTTGGGAAATAGTATTTACGCAGTATCATATCCTGATAGTATGTGGAAATGTGTTAGAAAACCAGATTCCATCGGCTCTTGTGAATCTGTGCCTTTAGGCTATAACTACCCGATAGACATGGCAATATTCCATGGCAGCTTGTATACTGCAGCATATGAAAACATTTACATTTGCCAATAGGAGAGCAACAAAACATGCACCGTATACAGAACCAACATTATCTCGAACAGCATAGCATTTTCTTACGCTACATACGCGATGGAGAGTCAATACGGGGGTGAAGACACAACTTGTCTGCAGCAGAGTAAGTCGGAGTGTCCTCCTGCTGTCTTGTACTACAACGTTCGACAAAGGGCCCACCTCCAAGTCCAAGTTAAAGATGGCAAACTAATCAATTCCCGCGGTGAATTAGTAGACACCAGTGCTGCGGACGAAGGTCACACGGGGCCGGCTGCCATATTTGCTATGGGGCCGGATGGGAGAATCCTACTTTCTATTGTGCATAGTAGAGGATTTTTACAGACGAGGATATCGAGCTTCTTTGCTGGTACCCCGGTTGCGGGAGCTGGAGAGATGGTTGTGAAGAACGGAGTGATTCAGAAGATCCGGGCCTGCTCGGCGCACTACCGGCCCGACACGGAGCTGAACCGGCAAGTGGTCCAGTCTCTGCGGGCTCAAGGGTACACGGACCACATCGATTCGGTCATGTGTAAGGACGTCGAATACAATCGGTCGGAATCTAACGTTCAATAACTTAGCGATGTATATAAATTTAATTACTTTTGGTTTTACCCGCGATCCATCGCACCAAGTACGTGCAGTTTTAGAAGTTGTATGTTTAACACTTAATAATATAATAATTAATAACATGCGGTAAGGTAATCGTTCCAGTTCCAGTGCTCAACGCAGAACCAATAGCTGTGGCAATCTTAACACGTGTCAATAAAACTTAACAATAGTCAATTATTAGAATAAATATGTCAAGCACTGGGACGTTTGCCTTACTTAATATAAAATACGACATAAGTGGTTCCATATCACTTAGTTTAGTTTAGTTTATTTTTAGTCTGTGTCGTGAATAGTCGGAAGCCTTATAGTAATTTAAGTTTTTATTTGTACATTTTAATTTACTTTTACTATTTCTGTACAATTTGTGACCTTAATTAGTATACTTCAGATTATTTCAGCCGACCGTACTGCATTAAAGTGTCCATTTAAGAAGGAACTCTACCAAGGTAAAAGATTCAACTTCCAAAGACAGTTTTATAAAAATACTAGCTTCTGCCCGCGACTTCGGCCGCGTGGAACTCGTTTAATATCGCAGCTCCTCACAAACTTTTGCTCCTTGTACTATTTCACCCCCCCCCCCCCCCCCCCTCCTTAGATGCTTTATTTCGATAGTGATAGAACCATAACAACAACAACAACAACATAACAAGGTTAACTGGAAGAGATCCATTACAGGGATAAGTTCGCCTTTGTACTGATTAAACTTTTTTGTCTGTATTTTTGTTTTGTTTTACCTGTGTCTTGTGTACAATAAAGTATTTATATACATACATGCATACCATCTAGTGAGCATAATTTTGATACAATTTCAGTTAGATAGTGGTCGCTGATGTGAGTTGTCGATTTGCGCCATCTAGCGAGCTTAATTTTAGTCCAATTTCAGCTCGGTCTTCTTCTTCTTCGTGAGCTCAGTAGATGCCGCCTATATTATGTTTTTGATTTTATTTAGACTACTAAAAATAATGTACCAAACATAACATTTTATCAGTTCATATTGTAATTAGGAAGCATCTAGCGTCATCTAGTGACTAATAGGTATAAGTATTACATTTGGCAACACTCATTTGTCATTTCACGCTGTTTGTGGGTCTATTCTAATATGAGTATAAGGTACATAACTTGAGTGTTCAGTGTCCAGTAGTTTTTGAGATTAAGTGGAACGTACATCCATCCATCCAAACTTTCGCATTTATAGGATTAGTAGGACAAACTTTCAGAGGTACAACTTCTCTGACTTTTCTTCTTTATAATATTAGCATAGAAAAATATCGTTCACCTATTTGGAATAACATATTTGAATCGGCGAAACAGAAAGAGAAAAGAAATTAAATGAAAGCACCATAGGAATATATAGAGATTTATCGTTTTTACAACATACGATAAGGTAGGTAATAAAAAGTTGAGTTTAAAGAATGTTTTGAAACATTACAGTGAGTCAACGGCAGTCACACTTAAGAATTCAAAGTGTTATTTGTTTAGTTCGAAAATAGTTTCTCTACAATAGTGAACGGAATACCTAAGACATTTACGTATTCTGTAAGCAATATCCTATGACAAGGGGCTGAATTGCATGCCTTGATAAAATACAGCATTAAGTCACTTGAGGAGATTCCAAAGAGAGATACTTTAGAACAGTCAGTTTATCAGCTTCAATAAAGTGGTATTGATGTAGGGGAATACGGACACTACTTTAACTTGCATGTTGCTTGGGAATTGAAATCAAATTGAGAATGATATTAATGATACTGCAGAATTGAAAGACATTAATACCGCGACGCTATTATTAAAGCACGAAGTTCACTAGACCTATATCAGGAGACGTTGACTTTGATTTGTGCCAACAACAAAATAAAATTAATATCTATTAATATTCAATTTGCGATAAATACAGAAGAATTATAAAAGAAGAACATACTTACCTACTAAGCGTCACGAAATATATTTAACTCGAACTATGAAATGAAAAGAAACAAGTTCTGTACATAATAGGACTATAGGATGATATTGAATAAAGTTGCTTTTTAAATTAACTAAATGTCTATAGTAATATTTGCGCTCTTAGGCGCATCTCTAGCCTCAAGTTGCAAATTTTGTATACATGATCGCTGCCTCACCCTAACTGCTTTCCACTCCGGCGCATATCAACAACCTATAGATGGTAACAAAGCCGTCATCGATCACAATACCAACACACTATATATCATAGACGGTAAAACCCTGAAAACAATCACATTAGATGACGGAAAAATAAACCAAGTCCCTACTAAGAATCCTGATATGACTCCATCATATTTAACCATAGATCAGAGTATGTGTCCGAATATAAATGAGTCAGACCGGTATTCCAATAGACTGTGTACTAGCGATGTGTATTACTCTTACGCAAATTCCAAGACAATCTACAAGTACTTACCAAACTCAAAAGAAACCAAGTCATTGGAAATTACGTATCCTGATAAACAAATTTCGCTGTGGGTTTATAACGATATTGCATATTTTACAGGTTATACAACTGGAATGAGTTTTGTAAGTGGGCCGCCTTATAAATTTCAGAGAATCCCGGCCTTGGAAGAACTCCATATATTTGATGTTATCTTTGATAAATTCGGTAGTATGTATGTTAGTTCGTTCGACAAAATCTACAGGCTAAAGACCAACGAAGGTAGACCTTTTGCAGTCGCATCACTAAATTACGCTGTTACTTCAGACAGATATGGTGACGTGTATTTGATTGACAGATTCGAACATGGCATATATCGATTAAATCACAAGACAGATTACTGGCTCAAAATCGGGGCGTTTGATGACAAACGAGAACTTAGACGATTCATGTTTGATAAACATAATAATGTTGTTATCATCAATTCAGATAAATCTTGGTCATACCATAAAACTACTTCGGAGGGGTGCAGATTTAGTGATGAAGATTTAATTCTGTTAAACTAGGTTTAAGATCATTTATTATGTGTTCTGCTAACTAGTCATAGTTATCAATTACTAGCTTCTGCCCGCGACTCCGTCCGCATGGAACTCGTTTATATCGCAGCTCCATACAAACTTTCACCCCCCCATTTCACCCCTTAGGATAAAACTATCCTATGTCCTTCCCCAGGACTATACCAAATTTCACCTAAATCAGTTCAGCGGTTTAAGCGTGAAGACGGGTTTGAATCCCGGTAAGGCCATTTATTTGTGTGATGAGCACGAATATTTGTTTCTGAGTCAGTTTTCCATATAGTTGTATTTATTTATGTATATAAGTAGGTATGCATACGTCGTCTAGTACCCATAATAAAAGGTTTGGTCAGTTTGGGACCAGGTCGATTGGCGTATTTGTCCCCAAATATTGGTTTTTGAACTTTTCACACGTGTTTTTATTTATATTTTTGTTTATATCTCCTGTAATGTGCCCTCACTCTATGGATCCTGCGGAAGACCAGCGCTGGCTGTGAAGCTAGTATCATGCTGAGCTGGGTTCATTTTATAACAAGGCTTATACGTTTTTTTTATGTGTGTGCTACTTTGTTTTTTTGTCGTGAATAAAAAAAGCTAAAAATTAAAAAGCAAAAAAAAAGCTAAAAAAAAGTAAAGCTAGGAATTGAATTAGTATTCCTAAAATACCTGTTGTTGAAGCACGAAACAATAGTTCAGTACCTCGTTCATCAGATCCTCCTCGTTGATTGTTGATTCAGGTAGAAAACATGATAAAAATATAGGTATGTAATTACATTGCGCAAAACAAAATGTGATAGTTTAAACTATTTCGGAGTTAATTGCAGGTACAACAATTTGATTTAAATAATATGTGATATTGAAATCAAATAGGCATAACTCTAAAAACTGTGGTCTAAAAGAAACTTTAGTATATTTAAAAATGTCTTACTGTAATTTATCGTAATCGGGTTAAAAACCGCGAGTCATTTAAAACGGTGACAAATCAGGGACTGCTGTCGTAAAATCACTATTAATCATATTCTGTAATCACTTAAGATTTCAGTCAGAAATTTAGGAATGCTGTAGGAAAATCCTAGCTAGGTATAACAAAGCGAGCAAACTAATAGAGTGTGAAACGAAAGTTGCACCCACTAGATTCAATCACGCAGCTACTTGAAACGTCATACGCGTACATTTTGGCCAACCGTGTTGTCGCGTAATTGAATCTCGTGGGTTTAACTTTGATTTACTAGACTAGCTTCTTTGAACTATACTAGATGCTTGTCAATTGAATAATCACTGGGTCGCCCCCGACGACACATGTTAAATTGTGATGTATCTTACACCTGTATAAAGTCATCCGTGTCCACAACAAATCCATTCAGTTTTTCAAGCCGGTCATAAGGACAGTTGACCGTCTAGAAATAAATACGCATCAAATCAGTGAGCTCCTGTAGCTTGAGTTTCTTCAGTTGAAAAACAGCAATGAAGTTATTGATATTAGTGTGTGTGGCGGTAAGCGCGGTCGAGGGTTTAAAGTGTGGCTTTTGCTTGAGAGGATTCTGCCTAAAGACTCCAAAATTCAACTCTAGCGCTGACGGTACGATCGATAGCATACAAACTGAACAACATTCTAAAATAGCCATCGACTACAGGAACAATATCCTCTACACTGTTTACGAGAAAGATTTGATAGCGATTGATTTAGACAAGAAAACAATTGCGAATGTTACTGTTAAACATCCACATGTGAAGCTGCAATATGTAAGAGTAGATCAAGAAACTGGTGATATTTACTACTCTTATGAGTTTCTGCCTGCGATTTACAAGTACCAGCCCAAAATGAATGTCACTAAGGTAATTGATCTCGATTATTTCCAATTCAAAAACATGTGGATTCACAAAGGGAGAATATATATTCATAAAGGGAGAATAACTGATTCTGAGAAGTGACTTTATGTGAAGTCTTCGACATCAATGATTCGATATTGTTTTTGACGTTGCTGGCAACATGTACGTGAGTACGGGTGATAAAGTTTATAAAAGTGAAGATGAGGGAAAGAGACTGACTGTGTCCAGAAAGTCGCAATCATCGCTGTACCGGACACGGATAAAAGGATGATATACCAAGTGGACTTGTTTACGAATGAGATGAGCAAAGTGGGTGTTTATAAAGACTATGCGCACGAATTATACTTTGGTAAAAATAACGATGTCATTATACAACTTTCACAATCGTGTTCGTATTTTAAAACAACTTCAGAGCCATGTTTATTTTGAAAACCTTGCGGTGTAATTGAGATTGTTAAATCATATACCTTTTTTCCCCCTAGGACAGTACAGTCTTTGTGAATGCTTTTTGGAAGGACCACTTTGATGCAATTCGGTAAATTCATAATCTTAAGCAAATACTTAAGATTATTTGAATTTACCGAATTGTTATTTACTTTTAATATAAGGCATAATGCTCTATTCATGTGTCTTAATAAAATAAATAATGAACTTGTCAGTCTTGTTTTTATGAAATCACGAATAAATTCTTTAAGAGTTCCTAGCTAGTGCGACTCAAGTCGGTTCTCCATGGTAAACCTACTTGTCTGTTATAGTTTTCCTTTTAAATTTATTATATGTACTACTGCCACGATTTTTCCACATTCCCAGTAGCAGCCATTTAGCCGGCAGGGACACACACACACACACATGACACGAACAAAAATTTGGGCCTTAAAGCCCAATCCAAAGCCAAATAGTTTTAAGAATCACATAATATTTTTGAACAAGCTATCCAACGATACCGCACACCGTGGGTTTAACGAGAAAATGCATCCCCTCTTTAGGTGTAGGGGAGGTACCCCAAAAAATATTTATTTATACTTTTGTTTTGTCGGCGTGATTGATTTTTATACACCCATGCCGAATCACAGTTTTCTAGTAGTAATGGTAACTGAGCTAGGTCGGACGGACTGACGGCCAGACGGACATGGCGAAACCATAAGGGCTCCTTGTTGACTACAGAACCCTAAAAATGAAGCGATTAGAGACTTTGTATGAAAGTTGTCTGTCTGTCTATCTTTGCAGTCGTTCTAATTGTATTTTTACCCACGACGGAACGGAGAAGGTATATGCGTTTATGGTGAGAGGCTGTTTGTTTGTGTACACCAATGTACCCATTTATAATTTCTAGCTACAGAAACTATAGTCTCCAACCTGGTGGATCCTATTGTATAAACAATTTCATGTTATTCTATCATTGTATCCTATCCTATACAATTAAACGAGAAATATTTGTAATCACGTGCTCCAAAACGGCTCTAACGATTTCGATTAAATTTGGAATATAGGGGGTCTCATCATATCTGGGAAAATTCATTTTCACCTATTTTTACCCGAGCTGTGCTCAGGTACAGTCGTTTTAAAATGAGAATCAAACTATTTGTATGGAAAGTCTAGGTGACTCTTAATCCGTGTTATTTCGATTCTCGATAAAGTTATGCGTAGCTGCAACAAAGTGTTGGAACGATCTACCACCTCCAATAAGAAATTCTAGTAGCGTAGCATCGTTTAAACATTCCCTAAAGCAACATTTAATTAAAAAACAAAAGAATAGGCAGCCATGACGTATATGAGGGGCCAAAAATGTCAATAAAAAATAATAATAATAATCTTTAATAATCTTTAATTTAAATTTACGCACCACGGTTCAAACGCTCGCACAAACACACACACACGCACGCACGCACGCACGCACGCACGCACGCAAACACGCACGCACGCACGCACGCACGCACGCACGCACGCACGCACGCACGCACGCGCACACACACACACACACACACACACATACACACACACACACACACACACACACACACACACACACACACACATATACGCGCACATATACGTGCACTTATACACTCCCTAATGTTTTATGTTGTGTCTTAGTTGAATTATATATAAAATTGTATTTGTAGATAAAATCAACTTAAACCATGTGACAATTACCCTGCCTGGTAGCCAGGCGCCACTGAAAATCAGCGCTGCGAAATATAACCTAACGGCTTATTTTGTGGCACAAAGCTGAGTGGCGACCTTTTTAGCATGTTTTGATTATGCCTGTTATTTCTTGTCATTTATTTCTTATACTTATGCTAAATAAACATATTTTCTTTCTTTCTTTCTTTCTAGTCACAGAAAATATAATAGTACAAGTAGGTACAGAAGGGACACTCCTTTGATCTTTACAAAAGGCGCTTTTTTCTCAGCCAAGACATTAAGATTCCCCAACGTTGGGGCAACGGCATGCACATGTAGCGATGAACGTTATTCGCGGAGTGTCCCGCACCTGACGTAGTTAAGAGTCTCAGAGTCAAATAATAGATGTTGCGAGGTTAGTCAAGTTTGTGCGTTTGTTTGCAAGTTTGGGCCATACGCAAAACTCGCAGACCGTGGCGTCAGGACCCGATCATCCGATAACTTAGAGTACCGGTTCCCAGGTTTTCTTCGCGAAAAAGGTTTATGTACATTTGACGTACAGATATTATGTAATGTATTCGTGTTTGGTCTTATTGCTTAGTCGTAAGGCGAAAAAATATATATCTTTGACGTCAAATGTACAGTCGTGGAAAACACGATTCGGCCGAAACCAAAACCGAAACTTACGTAAAATTACTAAATTGATTTAGCCTTACTAAGTATAGAGAACTTGCTTGCACTTTCCACTGCGAATGTAAAAAACAGAAATCTACAACACAATAACAGTTTCGTCGTTGCTTATGTTTTTTTTGTAATATTAATCCTATCACCGTAGCCTACTGACAGAGCGGAATGTGATAAGAAACTACGAGTCCATGAATTTCGGCCGAAACGGAAACCTTGGCCGAAATCATATTTTTAGGCCGAAACTGGCGGGAACCGAAACTTTTGTCGTGGGTCCCCTACTCGCCTAACAGCACGCGTCTCGCGCCGCTGGACGCCCGGCTTTTCGAAACACATCCCACAATCGGTTCGACTTCGTTGTGACGAGGCACCAATTTCGCGGCGCAGCGAGTTTATAAAATAAATATTAGGGGGACAATCTTACACAAATCGACCTAGCCCCATACGAACCTCAATAAAGCTTGTGTTATGGGTACAACTAAACGACGGTATATTAAATATATATAAATACTTTTTTAAATACCTAGAAACACATCCAAGACTCAGAAACAAATATTCATGTGGTAACGCTCGACTGGTGTCGAAGACGTACATTTGAAACTAATATAAATTCGAAGGACCTTGCGTATCTACCTTAGGTAGGTAGATGATCGAAGCATGAGATTGCCAATATCGAAACCATTGCATTTTTACTGCGATTTATAATAATAGTTTATCACCTATGCACACACAAGTAGGAACACAGGATAAAAACAAGGAGATTCGCACGATAAACGAAAAGGGTACCTTCAGATAAGTTCTTCAGTTGAATGGTTGAGCTTCTTCGGAGTACCCTGGCCAGGGTTATAAATCACAGCTTCTTCAATCGCGGCGGCGCTATTCATGTATGCCACAAAGTGTCCAAAATGCACTGATGAATACGATTATGTCGCGGAGATAGAGTTCACAAATACAATACAAAGTTCCTTAATAATTAGCACAATTTATCTATTATTATATTAAGTATTGTATATTAAGAGTCGGAGAGTGCGCGTTCGCGGGCGCAACATCTCGACGCGGAAAGAAGCCAAGTGAGTGCTTTTTCAACAGTCCGAATCAGTTATCCCGTGCTTTACTATAAGCTCATTTCGTTAATGAGAGCATGTTCTAGTTGTACTATTTTGACACACGCAGCGCGTCATGCGAGGGAAGGGAACGGATACATAGGTATAATATGTGCGTAGATAATAAAATACGATCAACACTGGTCGCAAGGTGTCGCTGCAGTATAGATTAGAAAAAATGAAGTAATCCGCGCGAACATCATGCTTATCACACACATACTTGCCCTTACCGGGATTCAAACCCAGAACGTTCAGCGTAGGAAGCTACGCTACCCACTAGGTTACCCGCCATCTTCCATGTAACGACCATACCATGTAGGTACCTATCTGAGGCGCTGCCATCCGTCAGGAAGTACGCGGCAACTACTTTCGTTGCGTGTGGATAACAAGTTACAGAGTAACTGCTCCGTTACTCTGTAACTTGTTTTCTGCTCACCTCAACGCTCACCCAATATATCTTGACGTCGCGATTCATAGTGACTAAGCGTGATCAGAGGTCAAGTTTTGTTAGGCGTGGAAGGTGAGGTCTCGCATTAGCCCGTTCCGAATAACTGCCCAGTGCACAATGCATTTTCCCAAACTGAGAGTAATGGTGACAGGCGGCCATATTGTGTCCCGCAAACACGTTTTGCTAGAGAATGCGGGAATCGTTGCGTCTAACCTAGTTTTTAGGTTTTAACAGAATCCTTAATTTATAGAATTACGATAGAATCGCGGCCCTCTCTTGTATTTGTCAGAAACTTATTTTTAACCGAATTAAAAAAAAGGAGGAGGTTCTCAATTCGGTTGTACTTATTTTTTAGACTAGACAATCTCTCCTCGCGACGCTGCAATCTTGAATCTTTATTCAATAAAAACAAATGACGCGAGATACCCATCTTCGCCCGCAGTCTGCAATCAATGGAGAATGATCAGATAGGTTAATGGTAGGAATGAGGGGCCTTCAGGCTATGGTCCCTTTTAGGGTCCCTTTTTATTGAACCGAAAGTCATTCCTGGATATATGTATATCGAAAATTTCGAATGCGATTGTTCTTCAGTGACGTTTCTAAAATGCCAAATACAATGTTAAATAAAATCTTCTGTAATCATTGTAGAAGTGGTACAACACGGGTTTAAAAACTTGATTTTTTTAAGCAGTGGCAAACAAGCATACAGGGCATATCAAAAATGGGGCGTGAACCGAGCAAAGGCATATTCGGTAGCGTAAATATGCATTTGTTTATGTTTTTTTTACCATTATTTTTGTTGATTTTGATATTTTTGTTTTTGTTTACATTACAGTCTTTGTTTTTGTTGACATTGCTTGTGTCCAAACAAATGTTTTGATGACATACACAAGCAATGTCAACAGAAACAAATACAGCAATGTAAACAAAAACAAACATTTAATTGTAAACAAAAATATATCAAAAATTAAAAAAATATTTAAGCATTTTTGGAATCGCAATACGCTACCGAACGTGCCCTAGACCGGTTCACATCCCTATTTGATACACCTGTATTGCCTGCTGGTTAGGAACTGGACAACTTAATATTTATGGGCTTGCAACTTGAGAGTAATCAATCACATGATGCTGATTGTTAAATTACATCGAGGATTCGCTATGCTGACAGAACCTCTTCCCTTGAATCCATTAGGGTCTTAACTGTTATTTATTATATAATTATCACTTTGTTCAACTCTAATAACAAACTGTAAGTAACTTACATACTGGTTATCTGTAGGTACATCGCCGCAGGTTCAATTGAAAAGTATTGCATTTTATGATGAGTTTTGCCATTGAATGTTTATGGCAATCTCAAAGCATATAATTATGTTTTATTTACACAATTATTCATATTTGTGTCCAGATGTATAATGTACCATCAGCCATGAAAGTTGTGTAATACATTTCGAGTCTATTATTTGTATGTTTGGTTTAAAACTGCGTATTTACTTAACGTGAACATCAGCGTAAACTTTAATAAAGGCGGTAGATACCAAACTTCATAATTAATTATACCATTTTGGAAACCTCGGAATGGACATAATATTTAATTATAATAAAAATATTCTCCACTCAGAGGGAAATAGCGATGCAATTTACAGGATATCATGGTAAAACTATACCTTTGATCTGTGCTTTCTCTGATCTGTGATCTAATTATGCTTTTACCTAAATAAATCTGTATTTAGTTGGGTTTGATTATATTTTTTTGTTTATAGTCCATTCCACGGATGTTGCAGACATTCGGATGCGGCATGATTACTGCGGATGCTCCGCATAATTTTCAACATGTATGCGGAGTTTTTGCGGTAAAAAAGGGGCCAACGCGGCGTGTTCAGTCTTTTCGCCATTAGTCAATTATGTAATCTGTCGATTCGCTATACGGATGCGATAGGTTTGAAACGATTGTGAATCAGTAGCAACGTGTTCAAGTAGGTACTACGTGACCCTAAAGACGTTGCGTATTTTAGTGTTTTGCCTCAAAATCCGCATCCGCGGATGTCTACAATGTGGCATCCGCGGTATCCCTGGTCCATTCCACAAGCTGTGGGTGGACATTAATTTATTATTATTATTTATTTGTTACTAAAAATGTTTATTAAATTTTCTTTTAAATACGCGTGCATTTTGTTCAAGTCTGATGTCTTCAGGCAAGTTGTTATGGATATATAGCAAACGTTTTTTTAATGTTCTATCTCCATAGTAGTTATAAACTCTTGGCACATCAAATTTGCCAGTGGACACCGACCTAGTGCTATGAAGATGAGCAGTCCTTTGCAGGGCTTGCTCCCGATTGCTATGGTTGTTAGTGGCCAAAAGGTAATGTATTTTGTTGTTAAATTTGTGTTGATCTCGTAATACTACCCAGGTTTAGAGCGTATGGCTGCTATGGGTATCGTTTTGGCGACAAAACAGCACGGTTGTGCCGTACTGTTATGGGGAATAGAGTATAGACTTTTCTGCAGACTTATTTTTTATGTCTTTATATTAGTGTTCGGGACTATGTAAATGACGTAAATGACAGATAAAAGTACAGGAGTAGAAAAAGATTTTAACGAACGCGGTGTTCGTAAAAATCGTTAGCGGTTACGTAAATGCACTAACTAGTCGTACATCCAAATCTGGGCGACTAGTCCACCCACAGTAACAAGTGAAGATTTAAGGAATTCGTGGGCCAACTTCCTGAACGCCCTGTGGTAACGGGAAGTTTATAACACCTCTCTCATACCATGTTAGCGTGGAGCGGAGAAAACGGCGGAGAGTCACAAAGTAGATTGTGCCTCAATGGGACAACATTATATATTTACAGCGAGGGCGGTATATTGAATTATGAGCGTAACTAGGAATTCAAGTGTTGACGCCGACGAAATTCCTCATTATTTGAGGGCACTCTTGTCCCTGAATAGCAAGTGCGAAAAGAGTGTTTCTGATCGGAGGTGTTTGACGACCGAGACCCCCCTCCCTGGGTAGTAGTTATACATCTCCTTCTTCTCAACAATTAGGTGATGATTGAGCAAGAAAAGCACAGGCAACAAAAGCTCGTACTAAAAATTATAGTTTTGTCACATACGATTTTTTATCATATATTTTTTAAATCTTTTAATTTCCGCTTTGCTCGGAGACGCTTTTCTTTACAATAAGGGTTTTCGCATATTATCATTTATCTACGGTAGCATTACGAAATCCTTGGCAAATAATGTGTTAAGAGACTCTCTCCATCATTCTTCCACACTCCCTTCCCGTTAGAGTTTCGGAATTCAGTAGAGCAGCCCGCTACCGTGACGGCCAGCTTTAGAGATAATTTAAAGAGCTTAAAAGCTTTGCCAACGTTTGTGTATGATTTGGGCACTTAGCTCTAGGTTTGGTAAACACATAACTTCTCTTTACAGGACGCAGATGAAACGAAGTTCAAAGTTATTTATTTGCAGAGAATAGTGTACAATTAATATAACAAATTTAATACAAATTTTGATCAACTAGTTTGCCACATGCAGCATAAATGCAGAATGTGCCTGTTTTGTAAGGGCTATGCGAAGCTGTGAAGCAAAAACAGAAATCACGGAAATACTCAATAACTACATCTTAGAAAAGTTGGAAAACTCCCGACATTTTCATTTCAAAGTCCAATATCTCAAAAAAGGTTTAACAGATTTTGATGAAACATGGCTAAGAACACTCGGGATAAAATTATCATATTTTGTTTTTAAACATAGGCACCTACTCGTGCGGCTGTATTACGAGAATGCAAATTTGGGGATTTTCATTTGTCAAAACTCACAAAATTATGGCATTGAGATTTGGAAGCTACCCACAAATTACAAAAGGCATTGAATGCATATTTTATACATTGATTTTGAACTTAAAAGGAACTGATTAAGGTTTTAAATTGAATGAGTTTATTTAGCGAGTTATGGTTCTCTGATTGTTAAGGCGTGGTATGAATGTATGAATATTTATCAAATTTAGGATATATTTTTATAGGTGGCGTGGATATGCAAAACATGTGCGCTTCGAATTTAACAATCAATAGCTTTTCATCCCCAAATTAGCGTTTCGGTATTTTGATTGACATTTCATTTCACGTTTCACGAATGGCGTTTTTATCGATTCAATTTAGGAGTTTTTGCGAGTGCTGCCAAAAAGCTATGAAATATTAGCTGTGAATTCGTTTTAGACGGAATAGAAGTTCTTTTGGTCGTGGCCGAATAAACTATACCTACTCGTAAATGAAACTGAACTATAAAATATATTGGTATAGTGTTAGTTAATCAAAGAGTACAAAGTTCACACATATAAATGCTTTAAAAATATTTTTCACGAATAAAAGAAGATAAAAGGCCAGGTCAGGAGTACCCGCAACCGACGAGCCTGTATGAGGAGATGTATGGATGTGATCGAAGCGAAAGAAGTATGTAAGGACCGTAGTATTTGGCGTTCTTTAGTCTCTGCCTACCCCAATGGGATACGGGCGTGAGTTTATGTATGTATGTATGTATGTAAAAGAAGATATAGATTTATAGGAAAAACCTTATTTAGTGTTAAGTTTAGCGTATTGCTTATATCTACAGGTCGGTCACGTAACGCCTTGTTGTCGTAAGGTTTTTAAACATTAGTGTCTGCAAACGTTTAGATTTCGGTAAAATGTAGCACTGTAGTTTTTTTGAAAATATCAAACCTTGAAAAGATAATGCTAATGCGCCTAAACAAGACGGGTTTATCTAGTGTAGTGTTGGTGTCCACATTCCATCTCTATCGAACCTAAATGGTGCCTCGATGGTGCTAAACAATATTACAGGCATCGAACTTACTTGTATTATTATTATTCTGGTAGTGGCTTCCCGGCTGGGTGAGCCACTGCGACCATCGCTGATCTATTGTGATCGCCACTTACGACAATTCTTGGTCAAGTCCTCGAAACTCTAAGAATAGGGGTGAAGAGTCGAAAATTATTATTACTCCAAAAGAAAGAAGGCAAAAAATATGCCTAGTGACGAAAATCCCGTTCAGACATCTCAAAGTATTACGAAGCTACAACACGGAGTTGCGTTTGGCGCAGAAGGGACAGAACATAACCTTCTTAAAACTTTAGACACTTAATAACTTCGCGATTATTTAACCTTTTGCGTTGATTTTTTCACCGTTGACAAAATGTATTATTTTATTTAGTGTTACACCCCTATTGCAGAATACTAGACCTCAAGAAATTTTAACTCCTTCGGGAACATGATGTGTTTGACATGGGCAATCGGGTCGGATATCGAACATACTTACGAAGTGCAATAAATTTCAATGGGAAACCGACAAGACAGACAGTATTAGGAGTGCGAAAATAAAAAAAGCTTCTAATAAAGGTTTGTTTATCTACAAAAACATATAATTATCGTGTGCGTACGTACGTATTGTTAACCGAGTAAACATGGCGGAAATAGTTACGGAGTAAACCTCACTCTCGTATTTTCCGGACTCTTGGGACAGAGGCTGTGGTACATTAACAGCGTTGACGTTGCAATGCTATAAGAAAGCTACTATACTGCTGCTTAAAATACATTACAAAATGTAGGGGAGTGTTTTATGATGTTTAGTGAACTTGTTTATTATAATAATTCGATCAAAGTGGAAATTGAAAAAATATTTGCCTCAAAAGGGATTTAATATAAACTCTCTGAAATCCATCAACCTGTCCAACTAGACTACCGTGGGTCCACTGGTGGCGACGAATCTTTCAATCCCTTCATCATCATCATCATCATCATATCAGCTGAAAGACGTCCACTTCTGGACATAGGCCTCCCCCAAAGAGTGCCACAAATGATCGATCCACTTTGTTTAATCTTTTCCATTCCACTGTTCTAATTACACCTTAGAGAGGCTACTAGCGACATCTACCGCGAAGTTATTACAACTTCTTCATTATCATCATTAGCTCAATATACGTGTCACTGTTGGAGGCAAACTTTCAAAAATGAGATTTTTGTATGTGTGGTTTTCAGTAAGACTGTGGTCTTTACGAGCAAACGACCTGCCTCATAGTAAGCAGATACTTTAGCCGAGGAGTTTTCAAACTTATTGACTCAAGGGTCACAGTGCACTTAATATAAATTGGTGCGACCATACGAGGGCTGTTCTGAAAATTTTTAGTTAAACAAAAACTATAAGGAATATAATAAAACTTTAATTACAATTTTTCAAAGTATTCCCCTGCTACATTTATGCACTTATGCATTCGACGGAACCAACTTTCAAAACAGGAAAAAAACTGTTCTTGCGGAAGGTCAAAAAAAAGTCGCCTGAATTCGTCTACTGCTTCATCCGCCGTCGAAAATCGTCGCCCACGTAATGATTTTTTTAACGTGGGGAACAGAAAAAAATCACACGGAGCCAGGTCAGGGCTGTACGCAGGGTGTGGTAGCAGTTGCACTCCTGATTTGCTAAAAAAATCCATGGTTCTGGCAGCCATGTGAGCCGGAGCATTATCTTGATGAAAAATTATGCCCCGGGTTCCAGTACTTGGACGGCTGACGTTCAGCTCCTGGAAGGCCTGTGGCAAGCAAACTTCACTGTACCATTGGCTGGTAACTGTTTTATGATCTTCAAGTGGAATTAAGGCTACCGGTCCACTACGTCAAAAAAAAAACAGCAACCATTTTTTTGTTGACGCTTCGGCCGCGAACTTCTTTAGTAGGTAAATCATCTTCTTCAAAGACCCATTGCGTGGATTGCTGTTTTGTAAATGGGTCGTAGCTATATATCCAAGATTTGTCGGATGTCACAATGTAGCTCACTTGTTGTGAATCGCCTTTATCGAATTTTTTTAGCATAAATTTGCACCAATCGACACGTCTATCTTTTTGCTCCTGCGTGAGAAAATGTGGTATCCATCGAGACGAAACCTTCCGAACTTGAAGGTGGTCATGCAAAATGGTAGAAACTGCCTGGGATCCAATCTTCAGTTCATCCTGAATCTCTCGGTGGGTAATGTTTCGAGATTCCTTGATTAGCCACTCTACCTTGATAACATTTTCTGGAGTGACTGCCGTTGGCGGTCGCCCCGGTCTAGGCTCATCTTTGACGTCGCTCCGCCCACGCTTAAATTCACGGAACCAGTAACTGACAGTGGCAAGAGATGGGGATAATGCCCCAAAAACACTAGTTAAATTTTCACGAGAATCCTTGTAAGTTAGCCCTCGTTTATAATCATAATATATCTTAGCACGAAATGCTTCCCGCGTTAGCTCCATTTTTGCGAGCAAAAAGTGGCAGACATGTTTTTTTTCTGATTTCATAAAAAAATAACGGAATGTCACTGGCCAGTGACATTTACACGAAAAAGTTTGTAATGAAATTTGCCTTTGAGCTACAGTAAAATTATATGAATACGATTAATAGTACGCTGTTGACTAACTATTTTCGGAACAGCCCTTACCCCATCCCTATCGCGGGCCGGAGTCTCTGCTTTTTTTCCGCGGGACGGATTAGAAGGCCTTGCGGGCCTGACTTGGCCCGCGGGCCGTAGTTTGGCGATCCCTGCTTAGCCTATAGGCTAGGGTGTCTACCTACACAAGGTGTCTGTTGTGACTCTTCTGGCGTCACAACATAAATATTTGGGGACAATCTTACACAAATCGATCTAGTCCCATTTGCTAATCAAAACGTGTAGTAAGGGTACTAGTCTACGATAAAAATAATTATATAGATGAATAAGTACTTAAATATAGTACACATCCATGCCTCTGGAAGAAATATTCGTGATCATCACATAAATAAATGCCCTTACCAGGATTCGAACCCAGATTCTGAAACCTTCCTCCGACAGCCATTTCTTCGATGGACTGATCACCGGCAGAACGTTTCGCTTATGGTTTGTTCACCGAAAGAACTTTTCGTCTACGCATATTTCATACATGAACTTTACAACTACGAACGTTTCGCCGACAGATTGATTAACCCTTATCCAGGTAGAGGCGTTATATCGACCACATACGAGCTGTCAATCATGTATCTTAATGGCAATATATAAGACTGACATTAGACTGTCATTTTTCAACTACCGGCCTGGAAAAAGGTTAAAGTGTTCGGTTCTGGCGCTTCGCCGGCCGCTACCGCGGCACGCTCGCTTCGCTCGCTCGGCTAGCGCGCTGTAGGGTCGCGGTTCAACCTAACACTCCTCGCTTCGCTCGTCGTCGTACCTACACCGACCTGCCTTAGAGTCTCTATGAAACTAATTTGAACTTCACTCAAAATGAATACTTAACCGAACACTTTTTCAATCTGTCGGCGAAACGTGCGTAGCTGTACAGTTCATGCGTAGACGAAAAGTTCTTTCGGTGAACAATCCATAAGCGAAACGTTCTGCCGGTGATCAGTCCATCGAAGAAACGACTGTCGGAGGAAGGTTTCGCAGCCTCGAACCCAGGATGTCTAGGTTCGTAGTCAGGGTCACTATCAATTAGGCAGCAGTCGTCGAACCTAGCGTCGTAGATTTGTTTGAGGGGTTCGACTGTTGGGTGGGAGGCAACTTGGGGCTAACTTCAGGGACACAAACTTCTGTGACGCCTATTGTTATCACCGCTTCTTCTCGCTTCGCTTCCAGTATCATATTGCCTTCCTCGTAAAACGTAATGTATATTTACGTCCGAAATAAACCTTTTAACCTAATTAGACTAACGTATGTAGCGAAATAAATCAGGTACCGGATTAGGTCGTGCTTTTATTTGGATTTAGTACAACAATAATGTTTTTTTGTAAGCCGTTTAGATTTGTGTAGTAGCTCGTTGACGCTTTTAGGGTTTATTACGTGCAATAGAGTTGGGGTTGCTAGAGATAAAGCGGTTGGATGCTTTCACATTGTTAAGGAAATAAACGCATCTTAGGGCGGGTTGAATCGACTTACGATTACAGACTGATCAACGTTAAATATGGCGCTGACAGCTGTCAGTGCATAGAAACTTGTCAAACGTTCCATACATTCAGATTTTAACGAACACCGCTTACGATTACAGACGGTTTGGTGCAACTCACCCTTAGACTATGTTATTAAATAAGAAAATAATACCCCGAGAGGGTAATACTGCTATTCTTTGGGAGTAGCGGAGTTGATATCTAAATTAATGAATATTATGATGTATATCAAAAGAATGTGTTAACCTACTTTAATTCAGTACTTCGCTGTCTTTGAAGAGTTCCCTTGATTTCTCATTCACCTGATGCCCGGGGGACCGCCGAGAAGGCACACTCATTCAACCAAAACAAAAAACTAAATCAGTCCTGGGGACCGATTTTTTTGACTTTCGAGCGCTCGAAAATCAAACAAAAGTAAATACGTTTTTAGTGTCAAAATGGCAGGCACGTACTTTCTACCGATAGAATTGAATACGAGTGGTCAATACCACTCGTTTTTCAATTTTCTATCGCTATTTCAAAATAGCATTTCATAATTTTTGTCGGTTTTCGAGTGAAAGAGTCGAGCGCTCGAAAGTCAAAAATCGGTCCCCTGGCGTCTTCGTGTAATAGTTATTTTTTTTGTATGTTACCCACAAAAAAAAGTTTTCTGCCGAATTGAGAACCTCCTCCTTCTAAGAAGTCGGTTAAAATAAGGGGTATGAGCGTTTTCACTTGGGGATTAAATCGGTTTACCTAATAGTTGGGTGCAGCGATAATGAAAAGATTAGCAACCACCGATCTAGTCTTACATTAAGCTCCGTGAGACCTGAGATAAGGGTATTTGCTGACGATATACACACTTCTATAGATTCTTAAATATATAGAAAATATCCATAACTCAGGAACAAATGTTATGCTCATCACACCCACGACCATTCGTTTCGTAGGTAACGTAACCTATCGACTAGGCCATGTGGTCGATATATGTTCATAAAAATGCTATCATTCGTTTATTTATATATGACGTGCTCTCTATAGTCTATTATTATATATAGTTAGGTCATTATTCCTTTGGCTACGACATTGTAATCGAATGCATCGGACCGCGTTATTTTAATGAACTTGGTAGCTGTTCATACGTACATTTCCATCAAATTTTAACAACCTATTGTTAAAATATCGAAACACTAGTTGCTATATTGAAACGTAATTTAAATTGTTTTATTTTAACAGAGTGAGTGCAGTCAATGCGACTGTGCTACCTTTGCTCACTTTTTCTTAACACGCGTGACGCAATTTTTTTCATAATTGTTCGGGCATTGTAATCTTTTTAATATAGGGTAGACTGCTTATCGGCGAAACGGAGGGTAGACACACATTACCTCCGCGACACATATCCCGGCTCGCTCGGATTGATCGCACGCGCGTCTTGCGATATTAATTAAGGAAATACACTCGGTGCTATATCGGACAGAATTGTTGGTTTTTCGGTGTTTGGAAGACTCTTCAAGGTGTGGTGTTGCTGGCCAGCAGAAGAACTCATCAGGACGACGGACACTACCAGAGCCGGAGCCTGCCAGTACCAGGTTGGTGGTTTGCCATATATTTGGGGATTTCAATGCCCGTTCAGTTTAACGCTAGGAGACCTAGGGCCAGTGCATGAGCTTATCGAAGGGTTCTACGCGAACATAAAATTTTGGTCCATTTCGAACCGGATTAGGTTTTCATTACAAGGCGTTTTACTTAGGGCAGCCATTTTGTAACGGTACGGTCTTTGTTGGAACTTAAGTTTAGCTTTATTTCTTTCGCTTCGGTTTTATTAAATCTCGGTTAAAATGGCTAAGGTTCTTGAAAGTAGGTTTAAAATCAAATATGATTGGTTTAAAAACACTTTGCAAATTATAAGCAGCAAAAGTTACAATTCGAGTGTAATATCGGCGCGGTTACGTAAGTTAGAGGAGTACTTTAATATGTTGACGGAAGTGTATGAAAATATATTATGCGCGGATTTGTCCCAGGATATCGTTGCTAGTTACGATGAAAAGTATAAGGAGGCTACAGATATCTATAACCAGCTCGATGCGGTGGCGGCGGCCTATCCCAGCTTGGATGGAACCCACTTGCCCACGGAGAGTGTCGCGTCATCACGGTTGCCAAGAATTAATTTAATGTCCTTTGACGGTGACGTATTTTCGTGGACGAGTTTCATTAGTCTGTTTACGTCGCTAGTGTTATCGCGGAAAGATATTTCTAAAACGGAAAAATTCCATTACCTGATTTCAAACCTCGAAAAGGAACCGCAGGCACTAATAAGGCACCTGCCTATGGTAGATAGTTCCTTAGATACTGCTATGGACATTTTGAAGGGACGTTATGACAATAAACGTTTACAAGCGGATTCGTACATTTCTCGGATTTTACATTTACCGGCGCTTAACAAAAGCGTGGGTCTTAGGGCTACAATTTTGAATCCATTGTTAGAATCAACACGGGCGTTAACAAATATTGGCCTACCGGTGGACCAATGGAGTTATATGTTATTGCATATAAGTTTAACAAAATTACCTCTAGATATTAAAACACGGTTTGAACAAATGTACGGCGGTAATAACTTACAATTGCCCACCTTTGATCAGTTAACGGAGTTTTTGCAAAACGAATGTAGGTTGATAGATACGGCGGCGGCGGGACCTATATTGTCTTACGCGGATCACACACGCAAACCCGCGCGCGCAGTACATGCCACGGAGCGCGGTGGTAATAATAATAATCAGTACCATACATCGGAATGGTCAAATACGCGCAACAATAAAACGGATAAAACTACAACCTGCGTTTATTGTCAACTATCGGGTCACAACTTAACCAATTGTTTTAAGTTTGCTAATTTGACAAATTACAATAGAAAAGATTGGATTCGGAACAACGGTTTGTGTTTCCGATGCTTTGGCAATCATGCAGCATCTGCATGCGCGCGGCAAGTACCATGCAATCGGTGCGGTAACAACGGCCATCACAAGTTAATTTGTACGATGTCGGCTCCCCGCTCAGTTTCGCCCGCAGATAACGGACACCGTTCACGGCACGCAATGGTTGCGTCACAACGGAATGATAACGGTAGTGGTCGACGTTCACCGAATACTCGAGGTATTTGTGATGACCGAATGCATCAAATGTCTTCCCTTTCGGATAACGGCGGGGTCAGCGGTCGCATGCGCGAATTAATGCATAGTTATGAATGCGAAAATACCTCTCGTAACGCAATGGAACGCGATCGGCGTCGAACCGACTTAGGACATCGGGACTCGGGTCCGTCATGTTCTAGGGAAGCGCGGAGTCCGGTGAGTCATCGTAACTCGCGCGCTCAGCAATAGCAATTACTGAGTAGTAATGTCGCCTCAATACCACAGTTAGCTACGAATGTTATCTTACCTACGGTTGTTATAGATGTGAAATCGGTCAATGGTCATTTTGTGCAGTGCTTGGCTCTTTTAGATTTAGGTAGCCAAATTTCAATAATACGAAGTGATCTCGTAGCATGTTTGGGATTGAAGCGACATTACAATAAAACACCTTTAGTAGGCGTCGGCGGATTGCATAACAATGACGGCACTCACATTGTTGAGTTTTGTTTTAAATCGGATAAATCGAAGTGTTTATTGTCAGTTACGGCGGTCATATTAAAAAAGCCTACGTCTTATCTAGCTCAACGGTTACCGTTAATTGCGGACAAAATTAACTATTCGGGTGGAAATCATAACTTGAAACATGTCGACGTCATTTTCGGGTGTGACATTTTAGGACAGATCCTAAACGGTGAAAAGGTTGACCTGAGGTTGACCGGCCCATACGGTTTGGGTACAATCTTTGATTTTGCGGTTTTCGGTCCGGCTCAGTCGGCGGATACTTACGATTCGGATACGAGTAATAACGTCGGAATTACTTGTACACTTCTCGAAACGGTTGAAAGGTTCTGGCGGGCGGAGGAGCCACCGTTATCAGTTATCACGAACCCGGCGGATTTAGAATGTGAAAATTTGTTTACGTCAACTACATTACGGGGTGTAGATGGTAAATATGTTGTTCGTTTGCCACTGATACCGAGCCATCCGCGTCTGGGCGATTCTATGGACATTGCACTACGACGTTTCTTGGCTATAGAACGTCGAATGGAACGGCAACCGGGATATCGGTCTAAATATGTTGCATTCATGTCGGAATATTTGCAACTCGGTCATATGGCGGTTTCTAATTATGATATAGAATCGAACCAAGAGTATTTCTTTTTAGCTCATCACGGCGTTTTTAAAAAATCGGGAGATTTAGAAAAAAATAGAATTGTTTTTGATGGAAGTGTTCGCACGACTACCGGGGTGTCGTTGAATGATTGTTTGTATTCCGGACCACGGTTGCAAAACGACATTACTCAGATAATACACCAATTTCGATTGCCGCGGTTCGTTTTCACTACGGATGTAAAAATGATGTTTAGGCAAACATGGTTACATCCGGATGATCGGAAATACCAACTTATATTTTGGCGAGCGTCACCTGACGAACCTTTACTTATTTATGAGCTAAGGACCAATACTTACGGTCTAAAATCGTCTGCGTATATTGCAATTCGGTGTCTGCATCAGTTAGCCAACGACGAGGGAAGTAAGTACCCTCGCGCATCGGAGCTGTTACGTCATAATAGCTATGTTGATGACCTCAACGGCGGAGCGGACACCTTAGAGGATGCGCTGTCTTTAAGGGACGAGCTGATAGCGCTCATGAACACGGCTGGGTACGGACTCAGGAAATGGGCATCCAATGATGCAACACTCTTAAACGGTGTACCTGTAGATCATCTTGAGACTCCTCGGTCGTTTGACCCAGATTCGGACGGTTCTGGTTTTATTAAAGTCTTGGGTATTCAGTGGGATCCGAAAGATGATATTTTTACTTATCGGCTTATCTTACCGGAAGAAGGCATAATTACTCGGCGGAAAATTCTATCATTAGCGGCACGGCTTTATGATCCTTTGGGATGGGTGTGTCCCGTTGTATTTAGAATTAAACTATTACTGCAAACCCTTCTCGGCATTTTTAGTGATTCACGGAAGGTAGAATGGGATGCTCCGGCGCCGGATGAGATAGTACAAAAATGGCGGGAGATATTATCGGATTTACCTCATTTGCGTCGGGTATCAATTCCCAGGTGTCTCAAATTAGATCAAAATGCTAAATTTGCGGTTCACGGGTTTTGTGACGGATCATCACTCGGTTTTTCTGCAGCGGTTTATTTACGGTCGGTTAACGCAGACGGTACGGTTCTCGTGCGGTTACTCATAGGGAAATCCCGTTTAGCCCCACTGAGAACAAAACATACAATTCCCAAAATGGAGTTGAATGGTGCGGTTTTACTGACCACTCTCATTAACCATACCACCTCCTCGTTAGAGCGTGATGTAAGGTTAGATGAGGTAGTCGCTTGGTGTGACAGTACTATAGTCTTGGCGTGGTTAAAAACTCCGCCGTATAAACTACAGGTATATGAAGGAAACCGAGTTTCACAAATAATCTCTTCCAATATGACTATCACTTGGCGTCATGTCCCTAGTGAATGGAATTGCGCGGATGTCGCGTCTCGCGGCGCCACGGCTAGCGACTTACTACGTCACCCACTGTGGTGGGAGCCGCAGTGGTTGGGAGATTCACCTGACAATTGGCCTGGCGAGTGTTCGGACTTTCCGTTGGACATGTTACCCGGCCTGCGAGCTACCACGGTTAATGTTACAACTTTAGACGCAGAGTTCGACTTGATTGACCGGTTTAGTTCGTTTGAGAAATTAATAAACGTTACAGCTTATTTATTACGGTTCATTCGGTATTGCAAGCTTAAGGATAAATACGATAGTCATCATATCTCGGTATCGGAGCGTCGCAACGCTACCACATGCTTAATACGGTTGGTTCAAGCTCGGCATTATGCAGCGGAAATATTATTGATCCGGGAAAATAAACCTATAAAAAATTCATTACGGCGGTTAAATATGTTCTTAGATACAAATAATCTGCTTCGAGTCGGCGGTAGAATTGACGCGTCGGAATTGTCTTATAACGCGCGGCATCCAATTTTATTGCCTAATAAGGATCGGTTTACGGAACTATTAGTGACATACTATCACAAGGTATATTGTCACGTCGCAGCAAATACACTTGAATCTATTTTATCATGGACTTACTGGATAGTCGCTGCTCGGAAAGTTACGCGACATGTAACTTTTAAATGCGTACCGTGTTACAAGACCCGGCCGCGACCGGTACAACCTTTCATGGCGGACTTACCCCCAGATCGGGTTAAATGCGCGCGGGCGTTTCTCGGTACGGCGACCGATTTCGGAGGTCCCTTTTACATAAAGTCTAGCAATCTTCGGAACGCAAAAATACAGAAATGTTTCCTCTGTATCTTCGTTTGTTTAGCTACCAAAGCGGTTCACCTAGAAGTGGTGTCCCAATTATCGGTTGAAGCTTTCGTAGCGGCGCTTACACGTTTTGTATCTCGGCGGGGCCTTCCGAATTTATTGCGATCGGATTGTGGTACAAATTATACGGGTACCAACAAATATTTAAATTACCTATATTCGTTTCTACGAAATAATCACCCGGAGATCGATCGGGAGTGCGTAAAGCGGGAAATAAAATGGCTTTTTAATGCGCCATCAAGTCCAAATCACGGAGGCTTATTCGAGGCCGCGATTAAGTCCGCAAAGACCCATGCTAGGCGTGTGCTTGGTGAAACTCGGCTCACGTTTGAAGAACTCGCCACATTTTTCGCTAAGGTGGAGGCCGTGATGAATTCGCGTCCGCTGTGCCCTCTAAGCTCGGATCCGGTCGACCTTAACGTATTGACTCCAGCTCATTTTTTAATTGGACAGCCTTTGGTAGCACTTCCAGAGTATCCATTTACGGAAGTTAAGGAATCACGTTTATCTCGGTTTCAACGGATACAAAAGATGACCCAACATTTCTGGAATCGGTGGAAAAATGAATATCTTCATACACTTCAGCAACGCTATAAATGGACATGTCATACGGAATCACCAAAGTTAGACGATTTGGTTTTGATTAAAGAAGATAATTTGGTTACACTTAACTGGAAGCGCGGGCGGATAGTTAAACTTTTACCGGGGAAAGACGGGGTGACTCGGATTGTGGAAGTCAAAACTCAAAACGGAGTCTTATTGAGACCCATTTCCAAACTTTGTAGGCTACCTTTAGGAGATTAGGAACCAAGGGGCCCTTGGTTAGGCGGGGGGATGTTCGGGCATTGTAATCTTTTTAATATAGGGTAGACTGCTTATCGGCGAAACGGAGGGTAGACACACATTACCTCCGCGACACATATCCCGGCTCACTCGGATTGATCGCACGCGCGTCTTGCGATATTAATTAAGGAAATACACTCGGTGCTATATCGGACAGAATTGTTGGTTTTTCGGTGTTTGGAAGACTCTTCAAGGTGTGGTGTTGCTGGCCAGCAGAAGAACTCATCAGGACGACGGACACTACCAGAGCCGGAGCCTGCCAGTACCAGGTTGGTGGTTTGCCATATATTTGGGGATTTCAATGCCCGTTCAGTTTAACGCTAGGAGACCTAGGGCCAGTGCATGAGCTTATCGAAGGGTTCTACGCGAACAATAATAATGTTAAAACAGAAATGAAAAAGTCGACTAAAGCACTTAATTACCCAGACAAACAGTCTATTTCGTTTTACCTTCATTCTTAAAATGAAAAACAATGCCGAAACGTTTGAATGAATTAAGCATACGCCGCCATTTTAATTTCAAGTGACAAACTGTCAAGCCTTGGAAAAAAGTCGAAATGAAAAACCGCCAGCCCTTCTGTTATAATTTGGTGGAGAGCGCGAGACAGAGGAGGCAGCGTTTAAGAGTCCCCACAGCACCAAACCACTGGATTGAGCTCCATAAACCGAAAGTCCTGTCTACGGAACGTCATTTCTATAGTAGGAAAATACGTGAAGGATCAGAAAACATCGTAGGTAATTTCAACCTCCCGGTTTTAAGATTTCATCTTCGTTGAATCCGATCATATGTAAACTTGATGTGCCAGCGTCGAAAAAGTCGTCCATCGGCGACACATGTTGCGACACATTTGAAACGCCGGGAGTCCTCAGTGAGGTAAATAAATAATTTTATTATACGCGATTAGGACCCGTTTAGTAAGAATAATTATGGATATAGCGATGTTATTCTAATTTGTGTCATGTTAGAATAACTTAATATGTCAGACATAATAATAATAAATAATGAATCAGGGCACAGGCCTCCTCTCACGGATGAGAGGGAACGGGCAGTAGTCCCCACGCTGGCCCAGTGCGGGTTGGTGACTCAGACATATTACATGTAATTTTATAATGAGAACCAGACCACGTATGAAGATTCAACCGTCCTGGCGTCATAAAACATAGAACAGGGGGGTTACCACAACGTCCCATTGCTATTCAATTTAGGTTTGATCTGTCATTTTGTGACAGTTTTTCTATGTAACTGACAGCTTTCGATTCAGTTTAGGTCCTAAAATGAATCGCGTTAACAGATCGTGGTAAGGCCCCTGACAACAGCACTTACATACACACAAAACCGATGTTTGACAACTAGAAAATTCAACGTGCTCTTTCACTGCTTTTCGGCGTATACACGGTGGAATTAAATCGGTGATCAGGAATCCAAAAATCTTAATTATCAATCTACACAGAAACCAATACACGACGACTGACACACACACTGACTGACATGACGACTGGTTAGCCTAGTGGGTAGTGACGCTGCCTACGAAGCTGAAGGTCCTGGGTTCGAATCCCGGTAAGGGCAAATGTTTGTGTGATGAGCATAAATATTTGTTTCTGAGTCATGGATGTTTTCTACGTATTTAAGTATTTGTATCTATTATATATATCGTCGTCTAGTACCCATAACACAAGCCTTATTGTGCTTACTATGGGTCTAGCTCGATTTGTGTAAGATTGTCCCCTTATATTTATTTATTTATTTATTTTATTTATTTAATACGTGAGATCTCGTGCAATATAGCTCAAAATCTAATTAATCACACTTATTAACATCGGTGAAATGTACACTGACTGAATAAATGGACACCCTACTTTTATTGAAGGGAAGTTACTCGTAAGTGTACATACGTCAAGTGCTTGCTGGCTTTGGCGGGAAACTGTATTTGAAGCAATTTGTTATGAATTTGACAATGACAAATTGACAGCTTATTGCTCATTTATGTTTTAAGTTTATATGGCTGATAGTTTGAAAAGAGGTATTAAACTTTTCAGACTAAACCATTAGTAGGGTGACAATAAATTTTATTTAAAATTTAATTTCAACTTAAAAATTAGTTATGATAAAAAAAAACTTGGTTCCACTTAAGTACTACATAAACGTGACCGCCATCGATTACTGAATTAGAAAAATGGGTTCCTGTTCATACACCTCGGAGGTGTGAAAGTCGAAAAGGCAACATGAACATGCCCGTCTATAACCCACTGGCTGTATTATTGTATCCTCTTCAGCCACTTGACTGCTGGGCACAGGTCCATGGTCATGAGGTAACGAGCGATAGATTCCACTTCTGCGCAGCACATGATAAGGATTTTTTAATATAGTTGCTCAAAAAGTGCTACTTTACGTAGCTGTTTAGCGTGCGGAAAGTTGGTTTTCGCGAACTAGTGCTTTTCACTTTTCCCACTCAATATTTGTAGAAATTGTACCATTATGACATTATTGACCAATGTCAATGAAAAATAAATAAATTTTATAAAAAAATATTTTGTAACAACTTCATTATTTTTCAATTGTAGGTAGTTATAACAATGATATTACAGAATGAATAGTATAAAAGTTTCAAACTCCTTAGTTATTTGTTGTTTTTCAAATTTTTTCGCAACTGAATTAAAAAACGTCGTTCGATACACGTGCGGAAAAAACATTGTTCACTCGTCACGTAATGACATACTTTCCGCACTTGTATCGAAATGTACTATTATCTCTAATCTATCAGAGACCCCAAAGTTATAGCACGCGGTATGGTATACGTTCCCTGATTCCCATGCACCGCTACCGCTTGTGCCATAGAACAAAACCTCGTTGTAAAAATAATTCGCTAATTAAAGTTTCAGGCTTGCTGCGGTCGAAATTTGGGCAATTAATATGACTCCCATAACGTTAAAAGACTTATACAAGGGGAAAATTACAGTACTTAGGTCTTTCTTGAAAGAACTGGTTTTGCGGTTTCTATGCCACAATTTATTGAACGGCGGAAAATTAAAATTACTGCTTCTCTGTACTGTTTTGTGGGACATTTTGTTAATGGTGCCTTACCGATGTTTAACACCGAGCGATTAGGGTTTAAAACGGCTCAGTTAATGCTAAGGAAAGCGATGCTTCATTCTCCAGAGTGTATTTGGCCTCACGTTTCATTTTCAAACTGGGATTTTGTATGTAGCCTCTTGGAATAAATATGTACGGCTGGTAGAGTCAACTTCGCAAGGGGTCTGGGAGGGGATTCCTCTACTGTTACTCTTGCACTAGCGGTCATGGCAGTCGGATTGTGGTTGTGGATAAATTGTAAAGATGTCCACTGCTGGATATAACCCCCAAAGAGTGCCACAACGACTGGTCCTGCGCCAGTCGCATCCAGCCCGGACTCCTGCGACCTTTACAAGGTCACCAGTCCACCTTGCCTACCCACGTTGCGCCTTCCGATTCGTGGTCGCCACTCGAGAACCTTTCCGTCCCAAAGGCCGTCAGTCACTGTCACTTAAGTTAAACCTCTACATGGTATATTTTGAGCGACGGTTTAGCCTAGTTGGTAAGGCCTGCGAATGTGATTGTGCTTGGTTCACATCCCGTGAATGGCTAATTTATGTTTATTTTGTCTTGAATCGGTCGCAAATCTTGGTTTACGCTCGCTTGATCAGAAGTATCAGAACGAAAGTGTAAAACACTGAAACCAAGTAGGGATGCAGAATGCACTTTTCAAATTGACCATTAAGGCCGAGCCACACCGACTGCGTGTGCAGCACGTCTGCGTGTGCAGCACGTACACCGCTGCGTTGTAATGTATGGATCCTTATACGACATGACACACCGGATGCGTCTGCGTAGACGTGCACGCACACGCAACGCGTGCGCACGCAGCGCAGCTCCAGGCAGACAAACAGGCTGCGTGCTGCGTGCATGCATACACGGAGCGGAGTGGCAACGTCGCTTCGCTGCGTGCAGTGATGACGTTGTATTGGTCGACGTTCCCTATGAGATGACACAGCTCGGTGCTGCGCGTGTGTACGCGCAGCTCTCTTGTATTTATTTACAAATTCGCTGGTGCGAGTGATGGTTTCCATCGTGAATATGGAGACCAAAGGAAAACTAATTGATGTTGTTCGACAATATGAGTGTATTTATAACATTAGGTAGACGCTAAGACTATAAAAAAGTGGCATACAAAAATTTCATATGGGAACAAATCTGTGCATCAATCGGGAGTCCAAGCTTGTTATGTTAAAGTCTTTTCGTGTTATCAAATAATTTTACTCTAGATACGAGACTACCTTGAAAAGAATCTCTTGCAATGTGGAAATACCAAAACAATCGATCTTCGTGTGATTCAAGTTCACGACATACTTAGTTTTGTTATTCACTGTGTCCTCCTCTTCTTCCTTTAATTTTATAAACCATAACCCTTTTGGATGTCGCAGGAGTATTACATAACAGTAAGAACAGTGTTTCTTCTTCGCCAGACTAACTGCTATCGAACATGATGCTAATCTTATGAGTAATAGAATGAAAATGGCGGCTGGTACGCCGTGGAGCTGCAGCGTGCGCACGCATTGCGTGTGCAGCTCTCTGCAGCAGGTACGCCGTAGACACGCGCGCGAATCCGGTGTGACAGGGGTGCTGCGCACGTCTACGCTGACGTCGACGCATACGTGCTGCACACGCAGCCGGTGTGCCTCGGCCTTTATACATTCCTATTCGTACTTATCCCTACAATTCATCTCAGAAATAGTCTTTTCTATCTTCAGTTACATAACCATTTTCAGTTATTTTAAACACTAGATCAGCATTTACCATCGAACAATTAATAGCAAGTATCTGCTCGATGCTAAGAGCTTTGAAATGAACACTGACCTATAGCGTCCTATCCACAGATTTAGAACTAATAGACACTGATTGAGAACTAAAGAAAAGCGAATTAGTGCAGCCAAGCGCTAAAGCACGTCACTTCTAATCTGGAGATAACAAAAAACCGGGTTATTCAAAAAAGTTCGAAATGTGATTTGATATTTAACAGTTACTTTTCGGTGAAGGAAAACATCGCGTGGAAACGTGTTTAATCAAGGAAGGACTATTTTTCCACTGGGTAGGTAGGATAGCAGTCGCTTTTGTTAAACTAGAGCCCACGCCAAATCTTTGGATCTGGTGCCTATGTGGACCCTGGGTTCCTTTAGGAAATAAGTGGAACAACAGGGAAAGTCGCTAGGGGGATGACTTGTTCGTTGCGAATAAATATTTTTCTTTCTTTGTTCCTTTCTTCTTATGTGCAACTAATGTAATTGTCATGGTTTTGTATCTGAGGTAAATTAAATTAAAACAAAATACGTTTAAGTTGTAAATTAAATTAAACTAGATTACGTAACATTTTACAATCGGTATGTATTTAGAACTTCCAGCGTATCGAGCATTTGTTATTTTTAATCGTTATATAATGTAACTTAATGGATGACTATTATAGGCCTTATTTTATGTAAGCATGAATATCACACACACATCATCAGCCTATATACGTCCCACTGCTGGGCACAGGCCTCCTCTCATGTATATGAGGGAAAGCATGAATATGTCTTTGTTATATTTACGGCTGTTGATATCCTGAATACCAATAAAAAAAAAATTGCAAAAATAGTTGGTTAATGTTTTCGTTCCGCAAAAAGCTGCTAGTAAGTACTGAGAAACATATCGGTAATATGTTCACATACTGACAACGGTTTATTAGGATTATGAAGGGACTTACAGGGAAAAGGACTTATTTATAGGGAAAAGGCTATCACATTAATAATAATATTACAACTAATACAAGGAAGAAGTTGTATGAACATGGGGTCTCTAACGACTATTACGCACGGGTCACACAGTAACACAGTAAACAAGTCATATTTCATGTGGTCATTAGTAAATTAAAATAAAAATAGCACAAAAAACCCCTAATGCAAAACCAATAAGTGACGCTTGATAATTTTGACAAGCAAGCGTTAGCACACTCACGTAGAAAATGTTATTATTTAAGTATAATAAAATATGATTG
Source organism: Epinotia demarniana (assembly GCA_945867215.1). Taxonomy (NCBI): domain Eukaryota; kingdom Metazoa; phylum Arthropoda; class Insecta; order Lepidoptera; family Tortricidae; genus Epinotia; species Epinotia demarniana. The sequence goes on from OX244282.1 coordinate 6,036,473, forward strand.
AAATCGAAGTTATTTAAAAACAATAAACAGTATAAAAGTACCTTCTAACTATAATAGAGACTCGTTACTGTAGGTAAGGTGTTAAAACAGTTTTGTAGGGATATTTATTCGGATAGTTATTTATAACTTTGGCTAATAATAAATAAAAATAATCTTTTTTTAAGATTTATTAGACTTCCATACCTATATGCTATATATATGCTACCTATATGCTGAGTTAACGTACGATGAGATAAAAAATACATCGTTTTTCATATATAATTTGTCATTCAGTGCTATGTCTACGATCTCAGGCAATTTCGTTAATATTTGACCTGTAGCTGTCATTGTTCTAATTAATTAAATGTATTGTGACTGACAGAGGTAATATTTAATTGATACCTACACCAATTGCCATAGGGCGGAGGCTCAGTTTATTAATTTCAGTAGCATCCATTTTGAATTTGTGATTAAAATAATGATAACAATACTGTTGTACTGTCAGCAGCAGAATTAGTAGTTACGCAAAGCAACACACATTTTTGGTAGAAATGCTCTCTCTATAACAGAAGACTTGCCCCATAATAGTAAGCCGTACCTATAGCCTACAACAGAGGAGATGTCCATGATACGTGCTGAAAACTGCGATCGCAGCTTCTGCAGAAATTGTTCCCATCTCTCCCAGGGCAACTGAGCTCGATTATCAGTGTTTCTCCTCCAATCCCTGCCCGCTGCCTTAAGCTGGGAACAAATCATCGGACGCGGCAGACGGACGCGGCTGACGGCCGCGACTGATAAATGTGCACAGTCCGGGATCCAGCGCGCCAGATTTCTGTCGGACGTCCGTACCCACAAGGTTACGTCCACGGCTTGCCACCAATAGTTGGCACAATTCAGTGTTTTCAAGTATATTCATTATCTAGATACTTATAGGTCGCGGCTGAGAGCCGCGTCAGTCAGCCGCGTCCGATAATTTGTTCCCATTATAATTCTGATACTTTCTGATTCTGATTCTAATATCTGGTAAGAGAAGCCTTTATAACATAGCCAGTCCGACCCTTTGACACCATTTCCAAATTCCACGTTATTTACTTTAATAACCCCAGTATGATACAAATGAACGTCTTACACAACATGATGACCGACTAGAGGAGAATGAACTTTAAATCTACGATTTACGGTATGTTTTGAGCGTGCCAGTTTTATTGTAGGTCATGGGCATCTCAGGAAGGGGTATAGTTATTTACATTTTATTAAGTTGTTAGGAAGAAGCCAGGGTCGTTGTTAAGTATGGGGCCTTTTAAGTAAAAGGCAACACCTCGGTTTCAAAATATTGTTAGAACCTTTAGGTTTATTTGAGTTAACGCATTGGACACACGGTTTCGAAATAGTCCCGCTCGCTTGTTTTGACATTGACACGTAATGTGAAGATACGTTTTGCCAAAAAGAGACAGAATATGCCCTCTCTTTAAATCTCAGACATATAAGCTGCGGTAGTCTAGTAGTTCAGGCATGCGGCTGCCAAACGGCGGTTATGGTTTCGAATCCCGGCTTCCAATGCGGTTTTTGGAACCTATGTACGAAATATCATTTGATATTTACCTTTAGCTTTTCGGAATGAAAAACATTGTGAGGAAACCTGCATAGATCTGTGACGAAATTAGTGTAGTAAAGTCCCCAACTCGTACTGGGCCAGCGTGGGGACTATTAGCCATTCCCTCTCATCCACGAGAGACGGTTGTGCCCAGCAGTGGGACGTATATATGCCTGTTTATTATTGTTATTTAAGCTCTTTGCGAGAACATTCGGAATCGTAGATTGTTTTACTCGGTGGAAACATTCTAGCTCGGGGCGCAGATGATACAGTATTTACATAAAACATACGTAAACAGACGCAGACTTACCGTGTTGTAGGAATGTATTATCGCGACTTTGAACGAGGTCTTGTTTCGAATGTAGCTGTGTCTGTAAATAACGATTAAGAAATAAAGAATTTTTTTGAGACAAGAAAACAAAAACACAGCATTCAAAAAAGCGTCGGCCATATCTCCTTGGCACAAAACGGTCCATTTCACCATAATGCTGGCATTACTGCCGGCTATTTGGCTTTGAATTAAGAAACAAAAAAAACGTGACCGCAGTTCCTCACAACCGTTCTCCATACCGCTCTATTTTGGGCTAATTGTATTGGACCTTGGATATTGACGCCCGTCGCATCGCTAATTGCATCAATCGATATTAAGAGTGCGCTGCCTCAACTCTTCTTTCCTCCAAAGCCAAAGATTATCAACTTCTCCAATCTGAGGGGTAATCAAGTAACGTTCCGAACGCGCGTTAGAAAAATCCAACTGTCATTTTCCTATGTATACAAATATTAATATTAATATTATAATTTATCTACCTGACGTGCGTACAATGCTTTACGTGATTGACAAGCTGGGCTGGAGAAAAGCTGAGCCCCGTGAACAAAGGATATCATCATTCCCCTGTCATCATCATCATCATCATCATCATCATCATCATATCAGCCGAAAGACGTCCACTGCTGGACATAGGCCTCCCCCAAAGAGTGCCAAAGTGACCGATCCCGCACCACCCGCATCCAGCAGACTCCCGCAACCTTAACCCCCTGTACTGTGTATATATTATCCCGAGCATTTTGTGTCACCCACTTAATTACATAATTATCTTCGGATATAGGTTACAACAAAGTAATCGTCCTCCTAGCGTTATTCCCGGTTGTGCCCCTAAAGGAGCCCGGGGTCCACTTTGACACCTAATCCCATGAATCGGCATAGGCACTAGTTTTACGAAAGCGACTACCATCTGACCTTCCAACCCAGGGAAAACTAGACCTTATTAGGATTAGACTGAGACAGGAAAATTCCTCACGATGTTTTCCTTCACCGAAAAGCTAACGGTAAACATTGCGTACATAAATGCCGAAAAACTCATTGGTACGAGTCGGATTCGAACCCACGACCGCCGCTTGAGAGCTGCATGCCTGAACCACTAGGCTACGGTAGCTCACCAATGTTAAAACAAGGTAATACTAACTGAAAATGTCTAAACTATCATTCCACAATTTGGTATTGGAGTATAAATCTCATTTATCTGCAAAAGAATCTTAGCGATGGTAGATAGAAAACTCGCACAAATAGACTACAAAAACGCTTAGAGTTCTTGAGTACGTAAGTTTTAGTAAGTTTGGAGTAACACAGAATTTATAGCATAACTACGGTAACAAATCATATGAGTTTATGTAATAGGCATTAACGTTTTTTCCCGGAAATTGATAGAGAAAACATTTTAGAGTTTCTGCCCTCAACCAGTCAACTTTGTACTATGTATACGAGTAAATTATTCCACCTCGATGGGTTTGGGTTTGGGATAGCTGTCAATTCATATTATGAAACCGTGACTAGATATCTACAGAGGAGCTATGATACCTAATAATAATGCCACGACAGAGCGAGATGATAGTATACTAAAATTAAGGTCAAAATTAACAATAGGCCGAAAAATCTTACTTGGTTAACCAAAGGTTTAAAAAAATCCTGCAAAAAGAAACGGATTCTATATTTTAACTATAAGAAGGCCAATATTAATAAGCAGCTAAATAAAATGAAGTACAAAAGATATAACTATGTTCTTAAAAAATGTCTGTTAAATGCACAAAAAGTTAAAAGTATAAAATATTTGCGCAATAGCAAAAATAAATGCAAAGCAACGTGGGATATGATATCTTCGTCGGTTAAAACTAGTTCGCTAGGAAATAATATATTAGACATCAATTTCAATAATGACATACACAGTAATCCTCTTGACATTTGCAATATTTTTAATAATTATTTTATAGATTTGGCAAGTTCTCACTCAAGCACTGCAGGAGCTTCGTACTCGTCCTATTTACCGTCTAATAATCCGCATACAATGTTTTTGAGGCCCGTCGACGAAAGAGAAATTTTCAAAATTATCATGTCATTAAATAACAGCAAGTCCTGTGGTCATGATAATATCACCACAAAAATTATAAAATTATGCGCCCCGTGGTTGTGCATTCCGCTCTCGCACATTATAAATCTATCTTTTGTTGAAGGTATCTTCCCACGGGCCTTAAAAACATGTATAGTGAAGCCGTTGTTTAAAAAGGGAGATAAGCGGAACCTAAACAATTACAGGCCGATAGCACTAATCCCAATAATATCGAAGATATTTGAAAGGTCAGTTCATACAAGACTAAACGATTTTTTAACTAAGTTTAATCTTCTGCGTCCCGAACAATTTGGTTTTAGGAAAGGCAAATCAACTGCATTGGCCTGTTTTGACTTCATTAAGTATGTCACTGAGAGTTTAAATGATAAAACTCCAATAATGGCTGTCTTCTTGGATATGACAAAAGCTTTTGATTTCGTCAATCACTCTAAACTTCTCCACAAGTTGGAAAGATATGGAGTGAGAGGAAGGGTGCTGGACTGGATCAAGAGCTATCTGGAAGATAGAAAGCAGTGCACGGAAATCAGTAAAATTTCTGAAGAAAATGGGGTTCTTCTTAAAAAAACGTACAGATCTCAGTTTAGATTAACAAAGGGTTAACAAAAGGTAGGGTAACAGGTGCTTAGGCCGTGTAAATAGGCAATTTAGACTATGCTGTGATGAGCGGAGCCGAAGGCAAGGTTACGCCGTAGGATAAAAGACAAACCAAATATGCAAATTTTGAGAAGCTGAAACTGCTTACCTTAGTTGTCCGAGTGACTTGGAGCGGGCGTAAGCAGAGAGGAGCGGCAGGAGTAACTAGCACAATCACTATAGGTACTTATTAATAGCAATTTTATTATTCGTAGTTCAGTTTGCAGCGGAGAAAATATGAAAAATTATGCGTTGACGTATGTAACTGAATGTTTTTTTTATGACAGCCAGAACTATGAAGGCGGTGCGTGTAAGCAGTCTCAACAGCTTTTTTAAGAAAGGAGGCCAAAAGGGATTTTGCTCTGACGGCGTAACCATGCTCCCGGCCTTGAAATGCAAAGAATTTCAAAAAATGAGATGAAATGATGCGGTTGAATGATAAATAAGAAAGAAAAAGAACCTCCCAATAAGAACTGGAAATAGGTTATTGATTACTGTGTAGGTAAAGGATATAGCTTCACAACAGGTCTTTTGAATAAGCCGTTATTAGTTTTAACAGTAGCTACTCGAATCACACCATCAGGTCCTGGATGTACGGTCGTGATTATACCTAACGGCCATCGAAGGGGTGGAACATCATCATCACCCATCAAGACTACCGTGCCTTGAACAATAGGATGATCTGGAGTACACCATTTATTTCGGACTTGCAATGTGTGCAAAAACTCTAAGCGCCATTTTCTCCAATATGATTGCACAATACTTTCTAGCAATTTTTTGCGATTCGTTAGATTCTTGCACTCAGTTGACAGGTCTGAAGCTGGTAAATACTGAAGCGGTGTAGACATTAAGAAATGTGCGGGGCTTATTATTTCAGGGTGCGGATCTGAAGAGAGCACACTGAGAGGGCGTGAGTTGAGTATGCATTCTATTTGAACCAAAACAGTTAGCAATTCTTCATATGTTAGAAGTTGTGACCCTATGACACGATACAAATGTGTCTTTAAACTTTTTATATTTGACTCCCAAATACCACCGAAATGGGGAGCGCGCGGTGGGATCATCTTCCATTCAATGCGGTGATTAAAGCATTCGCGGTTAAGTTTAGATTTGAAATCGCATGTGCGAAACAAAGCATACATCTCATCTAATTGAGATTTGGCTCCAACAAAATTTGTCCCATGGTCTGAATAAAGACATGAGACGGGGCCACGGCGAGATATAAACCGCTTGAAAGCTGCTATAAAGGAGTCAGATGTTAAATCTGAAACCAACTCAATGTGTATAGCCTTGGTGACAAGACATACAAACAAGCATATGTACGCCTTTTGCACATGTTGACCACGACGGCGACAAAGCGTAATACGAAGGGGACCAGCATAGTCAACACCCGATATCGCCAGTCAAGTTTGTCACATGCAAGTAAATTACACAACCATAACCACTAAGGCTGGCATCACTGAATCCAACAATATTGACTATACAATCGGATGATACGCCAATATGGCGCGGGATCTTAAACGTTGATAACAATGGAAATTCTTGAACCAATGTGGAGTAACACTTAATTATGTGTTCCGGGGGGGTAGCGTCCCAATCTATTTTACTGAGCCAAAGTTCTTTTATTAACAACTTGGCGTATAGGACGACAGGAGCTACCAAACCAAGGACGTCAAACAAGCGAGCTACGGTGGATAAAATGATTCGCTTGGTACACTTCCCTCCGGCGGGCGGGAACGTAGTTAGTGAGAATGTGTCATCGGAGGGTTCCCAAGATAAGCCTAACACTTTGGCAATATTTTGCTTGTCATCAAAATTAACACAAGCACGGTGTGAATTAGGCAGCTTATCTAGCAGTGACAGGGAGTTGCTGGACCATTTGACTAAATCAAATGCACCAGTTTTAAAAAGCGCGATTAAGTTTTGCGATAAACGCATTGCAGTTTCCTCATTTATACACGAATGAACTAAATCGTCCATGTATAATTGGGAACTAGCCACTGTTCCAGCATCGGGAAACCGATGTCCCTCATCAAGGCAAAGCTGCTTGACAGTGCGCATTGCCATATACGGGCTTGATTTCAGTCCAAACGCAACGCGCGTAAACTGAAAGGTGCGAACCTGCTCTTATTCATCAAAGCGAAATAAAATTTTCACATATTTATAATGTTTTGGCGGCAAACAGATTTGCATATACATTTGGCGGATATCCGATGTCATTGCTATGGGAAACAGGCGAAAATTCAGTAGCAGAATAAATAAATCTGCCTGCAAATTTGGACCAGTGTGCAAAATGTCATTGAGTGACAAGCCTGAGCTACTTTTAGCACTAGCGTCTAGGACTATTCTGACGCGAGATGTAGATTTATCAGGACGAACCACTGCGTGATGAGGAATGTAATATCCGTCATCAGTGACGTCAGATTCAGGAACTTCGGTAAGATAACCGTTTTGCAGATATTCTTTGATGACTTGGTTATAATCATCACGAAGTGTAGGTATTTGTTTAAACTTCTTTTCCAAAAAAAGTAGGCGGCGATGAGCAACAGCTCGAGAATTGCCTAGCTCAGACGCATCTTTGCAGAAGGGCAAGGCTGCAGAATATCTGCCATCATCATTTCGAGTCACGGAAGTAGTGTACAAATTCTCACACTCAGTCTCTTCCGGACTAAGAAAACGTTTGTATGGGATCTCTTCTAATTCCCAAAATTTATTGAGACTCGATTCAAGGTCATTGAGCACAAATGCGGTAAAAGAAGTGTCATTAGAGTTAGACTTACAAGGATAGTCACCCATTAACACGTAACCAAACGTGGTTAGCAAAGCGGGGGGTGCGCATGTGCCAGAATCTACTCTGTTCCCCAAATATATATACGGGAAGAGTTGAACACCTAGCACCACATCAATGCAGCCTGGAATATTCCAGGTTAAATCTGCAAGCGGTATATCGGCAAGATATGCCAAGTCACATTTATTAGCTTCGACGAAATGCGCGGGCAGTTGATCTGTTATACAATCTACCACTAAAGCATGTATATAGTATTTATTATTTGGGTAGATGCGCGATTCAATATTCAAATAAACATAACCAAGTATAGGCCTCGACGTTAAACCAACACCCTTTATATAGGAATTGTTAAGCGGTATCACGGGTAAGTTAAGTGATTTGCAACAATCAAGCGTTATTAGATTGTTTTGTGAACCATTATCAATTAGGCATCTTATAATCGTCTTACCATCACCATTATAAGGCTTAGCGTACACCTGAGCGGTTGACAACAATATTGTTGACTTAGGGTTCGACTCTACTTTGAGTGAGACCGAAGCGTTAGAAAGCGGCTGTGCTATGGCCCCATCAGGTGACCATTGCGTATTAATGCTATCGCGGGGCGGATGAGCAGTCAGCGGAGTATTTATTTGCGGTGTGCAGACACAGTTCGAGTTTGCATTAGGTGCATTTGGTTCACAAGAATTGAACACTGCAGGCGGAGAGCGCGATGGAGGCGCGGCTGCTGACGGTCGCGGTACATGAGCGGCGGAAGAAGTAACGTCGTTAGTGTTGGCGAACAATTGCGTTGATTTAATATTAGCGGAAGCAGCTTTATTCGACTCAAAATGTAAGAACGTGTGATGACGCTTCTGACACACGTTGCAAGTGTGACGCGAGTTACAGTTAATAAGTGTATGCGTCGTACTTAAACAATTAACACAACCATGCTTATCTTTTATAAATTCAAACCTCACTTGCGGGGAGACCATGTTTTTAAACTTCATGCAAGCATAAAGTTGCGAATGATCCTTTTTGTTGCACAATATACAAGCTGGTTCATTAATCGCGGGTTTTGAAGCGGTATCATTGCTGGCTACAAACGCCTTATACGTAGTTCGCGTAGTTTGTGCCGGTATATTGGCAACTGATTTGCCGACGGTACTACCATTGGACCGTTCTAAAATCTTAACTTGGTCTTGCACAAACGATATGAACGATTTATAAGTCGGAATCTCAACATCGCGAATTGACATTTCGTAACTTTGTAACGTCTGTTGGTCGGTCTTCCTCAATGCGCAATTTAAAAGAAGAAAATCAGCCAAATCAGGAATGTCTAACTGCTTAAGAGCGGCGATAGACGCGGAATACTTCTCAATGAAGGTATTGAGACTGCTGGCATTGTTTGAGCATGGTTTTAAGTCAAATACATTGTTCAGGTAATAAGTACCCAAGGCGCGTTTATCTTGATATTTTTTGACAAGACTGTCCCAAATTATGGAATAGGTTTCACCTGTAGGCACTAAACCAGCGGTTAATTTCAGAGCTTTATGTGTTAGCTTGCCCATGAGGTATTTGCACACGTTGCGAGTCAGTCAGTTGGTCATTATTATGTACGTTGGTTTTAAATGACTCATAGAAGATGGGCCAGTTCTCAGTACGACCATCAAAGCAAGGCAATTCTATAGGCGGGAGTTTAATATAAGAGCCGTTGTTACGACTCGCGGGTGCGGATGATGCACTTGCTTGCGGTATTGACATTTTAATAATGTTGTTTCGAGTGCGTTTTATTTTTGAGTACATATCTTCGAACGCATCCAGGGCCTCATAGTCAGGCTTGGTAAGACTCGTTGCTTCGCGATTCAAAATTTGAAATATTTTTAGAAGCGGCATGTATGCGAGTAAATCGCTGAAAGATTTTCTCTTCTTTACTTTTTAACACTGCTAACTTAATTTCCATTTCAGATTTAGACATGTTGGCTAAATTAAAATTTCAATTATATTAATGACAATGTCAAGCTAAATGTAAATGACAATGAGCGTGATATATATGAAATGAGCGTTAATGGCGGGTGAAATATATGAGTATTGCGGAAAATAAATGGGAATTTTAAAAATTTGGACGGAAGAATCCGGAACTCGATAGGACCAAAAATATGCTTAGGCCGTGTAAATAGGCAATTTAGACTATGCGGTGATGAGCGGAGCCGAAGGCAAGGTTACGCCGTAGGATAAAAGACAAACCAAATATGCAAATTTTGAGAAGCTGAAACTGCTTACCTTAGTTGTCCGAGTGACTTGGAGCGGGCGTAAGCAGAGAGGAGCGGCAGGAGTAACTAGCACAATCACTATAGGTACTTATTAATAGCAATTTTATTATTCGTAGTTCAGTTTGCAGCCGAGAAAATATGAAAAATTATGCGTTGACGTATGTAACTGAATGTTTTTTTTATGACAGCCAGAACTATGAAGGCGGTGCGTGTAAGCAGTCTCAACAGCTTTTTTAAGAAAGGAGGCCAAAAGGGATTTTGCTCTGACGGCGTAACCAACAGGGGTTCCTCAAGGAAGTATTCTAGGACCTTTACTTTTTATCATTTACATAAATGACTTGCCAAATGCCGTCTCTTGTAAAACGATTATGTTTGCTGATGACACGACACTTTTACTAAAATGTAACAATAATTTAACTTACGAACGGGACTTGAATAATGTATTAATGAATGTTATCAATTGGATGAATATTAATGATCTACAGATTAATATAAATAAAACTAAATGCATGCAATTTCTATCATATAAATCGGCTGACATAAAATTACATTTGAATTATAATAATGAAAACGTTGACAAAGTTGACGCGTTTAAGTTTTTAGGCATTATGATGAACAAGCACTTGAATTGGAAGCTTCACGTAGACCAAGTCTGTGCGAGCTTAAATCGCTTCGTTTTTGCCTTAAAACGACTACGGGATACAGTCTCGCCGGAGGCTGCGCTCACAGCATACCACGGGTATGTTTCTTCGGTGTTACTGTATGGTTTAATTCTGTGGGGTAATTCGGTGGACGTAGATAGAGTTTTTAGGATTCAGAAGAAGTGTGTCAGAGTCATTTGCAATGCGTGGTTCGATGATAGCTGTGTCCCATTGTTTAAGAAACTGCACATTCTGCCTTTGCCTAGTTTATACCTCAGAGAAGTATGCGTATTTGTAAAGAAACACCAATACTACTTTAGCAAACGTGGGGAAAACTCGCAAAGGCAGACAAGACTTAAAGGGAAAAACCTGTACCTGAAACCACAATCTCACAAGGATATTTACAAGCGGAACTCATTTAACATGTGTATTGCCATATTCAACCGTCTGCCCGAGGAATTAAAGAAGTTAGAGGGTAACCTGTTCAAATCTAAGTTGAATAGCTGGCTGCTGGATAAATGTTTTTATAGTATAAGATTATTTTTGGAGACATATAAGATTGTTTAATTATAGACCTAAAATTTAATTAACTGTGATTATATGAATTATTTTTTCCTTTTGACATGTAATATAAATGTAAATAATAATATAAGTATAGTGTAAATAATTATGTAAAATTAATTTTAGAGTGTATTGAATATTTGCACGCCTGAACCGGCTTAATACATGACACTATTCGTAATACTATGACATCCACTTGTACTGTATTTTATGCAAATAAATATTTGATTGATTTGATTGATACAAATCTCGATAAGTGTGACAAAAAGGGAAATATCATTCGTTGTCCTTCTCATAATTCCACTTTTTAATATGTCACATCTTATTTTGTATGAAGTTGCGGCACTTAAACCATTACCCGTTCAAACTGAGTAGGTTGTTTATGGCAAATCAGCCATTTTAAGACCAGTTCCTAATTTAGCTGCATAGGAGCTTTTCCATCCCTCGTTGTGGCATCACGTAAAGCCTGTCCTGAGTATTATAGGTCCATGTCTGCGTCGTATTTAGTTTGAAAATGACGAGGAATTTAAATATCCATGAAAGAGCTGCAATTATTGCAGATCATGAGGCTGGCTATAACATTAGCGAAGTATCATAAAATCTGAATATCATACGGTAGTTGATTATTGCAAATGCAAACGTCAATGCGGTATTTCTGTTTCGTTTGAAATGAAACGTTGCTGGGACTGATGATTGGCTTGGTGTAAGCAAATGTCGACTTTAAGGTGACAAACCTTTTCTTACCCCGACTGTACATACCTTGGTGGATACCACGCGCTGCTGAGGAACGCACGCGTTCGCGCTTTGCAATTCATGTGCAACTTTTAACGTAAAGTGAACCTTCTGTACATAGTACTCTTATTAATCTGTGCTATCACATTCAGGTGGACTGATGACCTGGTAAAGGTCGCTGGAGTCCGCTGGATGCGGGTGGCGCAAGACCGGTCATTGTGGGACTCTTTGGGGGAGGCCTATGTCCAGCAGTGGATGTCTTTCGGCTGATATGATGATGATGATAACATTTATTGTCCTTGTCATAGTTCCACTTTTGAGGGAATAATTATTTTCGCCATGTCCATCTGTCCGTCCGTCTTCGGCTTAGCTCAGTAACCATTACTACTAGAAAACTATGATTCAGCATGGGTATATAAATCAATCACGCCGACAAAACAGTACAATAAAATCTTGAAAACAATTTTTTAGGGCCCCTACACCTAAAGCGGGGGTGTAATTTTTTTTCTCGTTAAACCCATGTTGTGGAGTATCGTTGGATAGCTCGTTCAAAACTTTTATTTACGGAACCCTAAAAAGACGAATGCTAACGCTCACAGAGCCACTTGTTTTAGTACAAATATAAATAAACTGGGTAGCATTTGACGATGCAAGAGTATGTGTACGTAATGGCCACAGTACATTACCGTATGAAACCCCCGAACTGTGAAAAATGTATCATATTTCTTTTCAGCCAAATTGGTATTGATATTTAATTTGCCACCGAGATTGGTTCAGGGGTCGCGAAAGGATTTCGCAATGGAATGTTGATTTAGAGATAATTAATGAATTCCTGCCTAGCTCCTCCCCGGGCCCGAGTTCGCTTATAAATAAACTTCTAATTCTAAGTCAAAAGTATTTTGTTAATTTACAAGGATTTACGTAGCATTCTGTAATAATTTTGCTGAATATTTGTTCAGTCTATACAAACGCGGCACGTATTCGCTACGTACGATAGAAGCGATGTAGTAGCGATACTCGCATGACTATATCGCTACTGCATCGATTTAAAAGCGCGAATGTATTGATTTAGTATGGCTACTAATGCACGGGTGCCTGTCGTATCGCATAATGTTGATCGTCCTAAAATTTTTTGGCCGAGAATGTTTGGCATAATGTTGAGTGGCATACTACTTATTTAGCCTATTCATTTTTGCGCATACACATTTAAAAGTCCTAAAGTATGGTTATCCTAATATTGATTACTCGAACATCGAATTACCTAAAAAGTAATAGTCCTAATTTTCATTGTCATAGTAATTATTTTGCCTATTGTTAAACGTACTAAAATTAAACCACCTATACTATTTTTTTCCTAAATTTTATACTATTTGTAAACTCTGAGCAGACCCGACCTACATCTAGATAAATAAAATAGGTTCGTTAGTTGCCTTTTGTCCCTCAGAGCAGAAATAGGGGCCCCGCGAAGCGGGGCTCCGTCGACATGAGGGCTGGTCATAAGTAATTCAAGTAATAGGCAATTCTAATGTATGCGTAACAAAATGTATGCACAACATTTTTAGTACATTAAATATTAGTAACATCAAAGTTATGCACATCAATCATTCTAAAAAAAAACCTTCGACACAAAAAACATTCGGACAATAAATATTTAGGACAATCGATAGTAGGAACAACAATTTCGGCAAATAAAAAATATGCACAACAATGTTTATGCAATTCGATATTCGGCACAAAGTTGGTATGCGACAAAATATTAGGATCAACAATTTTATGCCACCCGATATAGACCCGAATGAATTCTGCATCGCGACTGTAGTGATTCTGTATCGCGGCTGTAGCGATGCCGTATCGCGACTGTAGCGATACTGTATCCCGACTGTAGCGACGCAGGATCGTGTTCAAGTGTGCCAGGGTATGATCAGCGACAGCATCGCGACTGTATAGCGGCCTTAATGCGACTGCATCAATTTAGAATCGCTGCAAAAGTCGTCGTGTGTGACCTCCCTTAGATAAACGGAAACCTTGTTTCGCGTTGGCCGCACGACATGAGCGCTCGTAGCCCTAAAGCTGTTTTTTTTTTACCGGTTATTTATATAAACGAATAAAAATAAACTGTCGACAGAAATCGGAGTTTGCGTCAAAGATTTTCCTCATTCTGCGATCAACTTACCAACCCCCGTGATCAAAAAATTATGTCACAAAATTGGATGTATCAGGTGCCGTGTTTTGGTGCATGGAGGCCGCTGGCTCGGCCTTAGATGCCCGTGAAAGAAAAGCCTAAGATTTAATTTAAAAAAATATGGCATTAGCAACATCATTGTCAAACATAGAGGAAGAATGGCCACTCCTGTTGGTTTAATGCTCTAAGGGAAGAATAGAAAAGAAGGACTCACACACACATACGCACATGAGTGCTGTCAAGGTCGTAAGCATAGACAATACAACAAGTGCGAACGAGATACGAACTCATTTTTGGCATGGGATAATGAGATTCGAGTTGTCCTAACGCGCGTTCGAAAAGTTTCGAAATTAAGTTAATGAAATTGCTACTCAAATACAAACATATGGAATCGTAAATCCGAAATACCACATCAAAATACTATTCCGAAAGTAATAAAGATAATACAATAGTCAATTTCAAATGTAGATTATGTCTTTGGACCCTTGAAGGACAAAAGGCCCTGATAAAGTCTTGGCGATAATATTTTATGTCGTGACGAACGGCTGCCTTTTCTGCTTCTACACCGTGGGCCCGAATGACCCGACAGTTAATAACCATAGATTCCCGCCCATACTAGGTATTATATTATATCATATTGTATTTATTCTATTTGTAGTATGTGATATTTATGTAATTTTAAAGTATGCTGATATAAATATAATAGGAATGTGTGATGCAAGCATTGCAAGCTACGGTAGCCTAGCGGTTCAGGCATGCGGCTGTCAAGCGGCGGTCGAGGGTTCGAATCCCTGCTCGTACCAATGAGTTTTTGTAAACTTATGTACGGAATATCATTTGACATTTACCGTTAGCTTTTCGGTGAAGGAAAAACATCGTGAGGAAACCTGCATTCATCCACGAAGAAATTCAAAGGTGTATGTGAAGTCCCTAACCCGCATCGGGCAAGCTTGGGGACTACTGCCCCTTCCCTCTCATGCATGAGAGGAGGTCTGTGCCCAGCAGTGGGACGTATATAGCCTGATTTTATTATTTTAATAAGAATGTGTACCATATTATATTTATTGGAATTATCCGTATAACATATTAGTCCTTTTTCCTCTTAGGTACCTTATTCCTGTGTTATTCTCATACCCCGCACCAGCTATGCTTAGTTTCTGTTTGGGCTAAAGTTAGAGAATGCCTTAGGGCATTAAGTTCGCCTTTTGTACTTGTATCTTGTTACTGTGCAATCAAGTTTAAATAAATAATACTACGATACCCATTTTTAAATCAGATTCTTTTTATGAAACGTCAAAAACGCTCCGATAACATGGAATTTGTACAGTCTACGAGATTTGAGACTGGTCTCATGACAGTTCCAATATGATGTAAAGAGTGATGTAGCTAGAGTAATTCGATTGTCATAATAACCGATTACGATTGATGATGGCTAATAAAGGAATCGATTGATTACTGTGTAATCATTATTTTTAGGAAATCAAATAGAGAGCCTATACACTGTCGTCTGCTAACACAAGTGTCCTGTTAGTAAAGAGAGAGACTGACAGTGCGAGAAAAATTGAGAGAGCCCGCGCGCCGTGCAGAAATCAATGCCATATTTTCAAACGCAACATTTTGCACAATCAAATATGTCGGTTTCGATCGATGTGATTTTATTTCGTATTATCGTGACAGTAATTAAATAATACATGGTTATTTTCCTATTCAGAATTATTTGATTCATAATGATTCATTTCTAAATTGACAGACTCCAATCGATTAAAGCAGTGTATCACTAAATTTAAAAACAAAAAGTCGTAGGACGTAATGGTTTGCATACCGAGTTTTCAATGCTAATTTCCATACAAATAAGTCGTAAAAAAATATTACAATCATTTTATAAGTGCTAAAAAGAGCGTGCATGGAGATTTAACTTTGTTTTGTAACTCTGAAGCTATTGAAACTCTTTTTATTATTTCGATAAGCAGTGCCAATTTACGTTATATGGGTGTCGCGATGTGTCAAAAGACCAGTTCAAATCTCGAACACTGTAGGGATTACTTGCTTGTGACGTCACAATCAAGCAACGTCGTTATTGTTAGTTTTTACGAATTTATAAAACTAAAAATAGCAAACATTATTTTAAGATTCATACTTTCCCAATATTTTCGTAATGTTTATTTGTCACCACATTTTGTTCATGTTTGTGTACCTATCCCAATCTGTCTCTGCCTACCCCTTTTGGGAATAAAGGCGTGAATATATATATCTTTATTTGTTGCTAATGATATAATAATTTATTATCACTATTGTCAAATAACCTACTAGATAAAACAACTTTACTGACTGTGGAAGAGTAACCAAAATAAATACTCTTTTTATATAAAAGATAGCGTGTTACCCCGGGGATGATTTCTAATCGATTGATACCTCATTCATCAAAATCGGTTACCTCAGTATCAAAAACATGTATACAGACGTAAGACTGCTAAAATAACGTCCCTTCCTTTCGACTGTGCCGTATTTGGGCTAAAAGTTACGAGATGACTACTCGCAAAGAGCTTAGTTTCCGAAATGCGGGTAGTTCGGAATACCCGCACAGCAAGAAGATGTTGATAGCTGCTCAAGCCAGTTGTCCCGTGACCACGGATGTTGCAACACATGAACGTCGGGAGACCTCAGTAAGGCAAATAAATAAGTTAATTATGATAGAAACACACACAATATATATTCAACTCTTTAATCATATCAGTATATGTGCAGCCTTAGACTAGTATTTACAGTTATATGGAAATGCACGAAGCAAAGGATATTTTAACCAAAATGCGATACATTATTAAAATGGCAAACTATTGACTAATTATTGATACTGAATAGATACAGCCATATGTATAGAAGGAAATCTACTTTAAGCTTTATTTGAAATCAAGTAGCCAAGTTTAGAACGTGATACAATATTTTAACTATGTTACCGTTAATCAAAAGAATAAGTTAATCACACCGGAATGATACCAATGTGACCGTCTTCGACGCTGGTGAAGGCAAAAGTGGCGGGCTGGATCTCCTTCCTCAACACCATGACTCGGTTCTGCTGCAGAGGGCGCCACCGACAACTTCAGGTTGGTGAACCGCCACCAACGTCAGGATGGTCTGCGTTTCTGCTACAACTCCAAAGATGGCGTTGTTTTCGGTTTAGCCGGCATGAAAATACCGTGGCCCAACATCTATTCGCGATTAAGTCCCGTTTGGTATAAATAATGTAATTCACACGTTGTAAAATCATGCGTCACTCGCCGTAAATTGTTCCTGTTCAGCTCGACTTTATAGGGTATTTACATGGGATATCTAAAGGTTAAAAAACATTACTTGACCCTGAATATTAGTGTAATTTTATGCATATTTCTGTTGATTTATTTTCTTGCCCCCCCACCTGAAATTTATTGAACCCCCCCGAAATTAAAACCTGGCTACGACCGTGATACCGTCAGGAATTGATTGATAAAGTTTGGGGGCACTCAGGCCCACGGGGTATTTAAGCTGAAGTATCTATCAGTATACCAGCACTGTGAAACTAACTCTCAGCTATTGAATAGTTCGATAAAGGTCTTACCTATTAAACTTCTATAGACCTACAAATTTAGTTACCTAATCGGGTATATAAATTAATCACGCCGGCAAAACAGTAGATAAAATCCTGAAAAAAAAATTGTTTTAGTTCCCCTCCCCCCCAAACGGAAAAATACGCTTAAATAGTTTGTGCAGGGCTATTTCGTAGTTTTCAGACTCGCCTTAATTCATGAAGGTAAAATCGACAGGGTTTCTGTCATAATGCTTGTTTAAAAATGTACCTATTAAACAATATCAATAAGTTAAAATAACAATTAATAAATATTAGGGGACAGCGACGATTTTATTCCTTTCATTTATAATAATTGTACCAGCCTATTACAACTGTTTATTTTATTCTATTCTATTCATTGGTCTCAGGCAACGAGGCCCATATTTACAAAAACCTTGCAGACTAACATACATATCAATATACAAAACTTATAAGTATTATATCTTATTGTTCTGCATTCGTTTGTTTTGTCGTAATTAATAATAATATTATTATTATAGGTTGCTACTGTAAATATACTCAGCACAGTTAATTATTTTTCCCAATATCAGTAAATCCTCGTTATTTCATCTATGCCCGTGTTATACATTATTTATTAAACCTAAGCAATAAATCTTCTGTAATAGGCTTACAAAAATGGATTTCTCGTATTTCTGTAAGAAATTGCTTCAATACAGTGGGCGATGTCTTGATTCAAATGCTAGTAATAAAGCCTAGGTAGCCTAGGTAGAGTGACATGATGCAGCAGGTTTATACGACACACTGCTTGGCACAGGGAAGGCTGGCCCAGTCCGGGTTGGGGACTTCACATACACCTTTGAATTTCTTCGCAGAGGTATGCAGGTTTCCGCATGAAAGTAGTCTATTCAAAAAGCAACGCTGGGTTCTAAGGTAGAAGGTTCCAATTCCATTTACAGTTTTATTAAAATTCGGGAAAATTGACAAATCTCAACTATAGTTAATTGCTGAGAAGAGTAGGAGAGTAAAGGAAACTGATAAAAACGATAGAAAACTGGAATCAAATTGAGAAAGTGTGTGTGTGTGTCTGTTTGTCCGTCTTTCACGGCAAAATGGAGCGACGAATTGACGTGATTTTTGAAGTGGAGATAGTTGAAGGGATGGATAGTGACATAGGCTACGTACTGTCTCTTTCTAACCCCCCACTTCTCTAAAATGGGTGGTGGAAGTTTGTATGGAGCTGCGACATAAACGAGTTCCACGCGGACGGAGTCGCGGGCAGAAGCTAGTAATGATATATTTCGCGACAACGTCCCAAGACATCATCACCTCACTGGACACCCCACCTCTCACCTCACCTGTCACCTCTCGCCTCTCACCTCTCACCTCTCACCTCTCGCCTCTCACCTAATGCGACAGACAAGATAATCTTACCCCGATACGTCACATTTCTTTAATTTGAGAAAATATTTGCTTTGTACTTATATTTCACACATACGGTTAGCAAAGTTAAATTGTTATTTTAATTCATAAATTTTTGTTGTTTATAAGGCGCTTAAACTACTCAAAGTGGAATACTTTTAACTTTTTTTTTTTTACTTTTACTTTCCGTCGATGTGTATATCGAGAAGTGGAACACTACTAGGGGTGAGATGATTTGACATTTGTACCTTATTCACTAAGCTTTTTTACAGTTAAATGACAGGTCAGGAGAGGAAAACGAGTAGTCACCTTATACGACAGGACGCTTTTATTAATAACATCATAGAAGGCAAGGTAATCATAATCATAATCATAATCATAATCATTTATCGTAGAAGGCAAGCGAGGAAGGGAAAGACCACGGATAAGTATGTTATATACGCTTGTATGTCACCGTTTTTGTATAAAAAAAGTCTTACTCTGTGTGATGATATTAAACAGAGGTTTGTTAAGTTGCTACTGTGATTCCTCAGGACCCGGTTACACATTGATTAGTGATTAGTGCGAGTCCATACAAAAGCTACTCGCACTCGCAGGAAATGTATGAACTCGCACTTACACTAATTAAAGTGTGAATCGGCCATAATGCGAGAACTCATGTGACATTTACCATGTACACAAAAATTATAAATAAATTGTGTCACATTTAAGCCTTGCAATTTACATTTCCAATAGCGAAACAGCTAAACGCAACCACTGGAACAATTCGGTTTGTACACCCGACGTCAAAAATATGTACATATCAATCGCCTTATTACAACGCAATAAGGTGCAAAGCTGTAAAAAAAATTACGTCGACCGTTATTGATGCCATAGAAACATGAACCTTATTACCAATATATACGGTATAATTAAGCTTTTAACGTGTTCCTGTTTGTAGTACGAGTGACCAAGCTGCTGATTACCAAAAACCACAATCAATACGAATGGTCAACGGAATTCAACTGTTTTTATCCTATCAATCACGCATTTGGAAAAACAAACTTGTCACCAAGTGATAGAGTTGAAATTGTATTAGAATAAAGGACGCAGTGGATATAGTAATTCAACGCTATTGTGCCCATATATTTATTGAAATTGAATAATTTTATCTCGCAGTTTCATGAAATTGATCCGTGGACTACTCATTTTAGACTGCTAATGTCAAATGTGTCACTATGGCGTTTTATAAGCAAAATTTCGCCGTCCTGTTAATTTAATATAGAGTAAGTAGGTACCTATATACTTGTCATGTGAATCAACAAAAAGCCTCAACTGATTTAGTTGGGCTATGAATACGTTCATCTTGAAAATCTTTCCCCAAGGAAATAAATAGGGATGAGAGTTGATGCGGTCAAACGTAGCGTAGGCGTCCATTGGTTACGACCATAGGTTTACCATCAGTTAGGCAGTATGCGTGACCGCCACCGTCATCATTCTTATTGCGGAATTTAATATATTTCATGTCCCGCAGACAGTTTCTCATTACGGAACTCTAAAAATCCGTCCCCTCAATGAAAACAAAGGAAAAAACAAATGCAGATAGTGTTAAAACTTTATTTCCATATCACTACGTGTCAAAGTTTGCCAAAGTTTTGACAGAAACACCGCAGGGCGCTACCACACTAGGGGGATTAATACAAACTACACGCATGCTATAATAGGTCTTATTTCAATGTGGTAAAGTGAAAAGTATCCAGAGTAGATATTATGCGGTGTGCCGTTTAGTTTTCTTTTGTTACGGGCACAGTGTCGGGGAAAGTGACGATCGTTTAGAATAGAAAAGTAAGATGTGACAGATGTTTTCATACAATATCTACATAGACAACCTTTCAAAAATATCTATACAGAGACTTTATTAATACCTACTGACATAAGACATCACACTGATATTTTTGGAAAGTTGTCTGCATAAATATTGGAGAACTCTACGTACCTGTGCCATCGAGGAACGTTTTATTCAATTCAAATTCAAATACTTTTATTTTCAGAGCATGTCCATAGTTAGTAAAAAACATATGAAAAACTTAATTCTAGTGTTAGTAGGTATTAAATAGAAATGGAATTCAATAAAAATGTCAACCATGCGTAGGTATACAACGTGTCCCAAAACTCAACGATAAGCCGGCACCAGAGGATGGAGCTGCTTATGATTAGTCGAGAAAAAATAAGGAAAAAAATATATCTTACTCCACTTACACTCCACTCCACTTATCCATCTTACTTCCACTAAAAAGGGTAATGAGCAGAAACGGAGGTAACTAACTAAGTGGCCCGGAGTAAAATACTTGTGCACTTCCACTAACTAAGAAAGAGTTTTAGTATTTTGCCTTCCACTGCCAAGCGGAGCGAGCGAGGTGGGAAATGAGATGAGATTGGCAGATGCGTTAGTCCCATCAAAGCTATAGGGTACGACGCCAACATCCTATTAGTAGTAAAAGTACAAATAAAATATAAAAACTGTAGAAATAAAAAGTTACGCTACGAAAAACAATTTCAAAAATAAAAGTGCTATTATAACCCAACATTTCACAAGGAACTATCTGGTATTTATGATATCTAATAGTACATATTTATATTCGGCAAACAAGATAGCAGTGTGTATCGAAAAAAACTTTACACGCTTCTCACAAACTCGGAAAGAAACCCCAATACATAAGCCATGTAAACTTTCCGCCCGCTCTTTTGTGCACGCCTCCGCTACGCGGGCTCGTGAATGACGCTTTTGGGGTTCCGCGGTGGGCGAAACTTTTACAGTTGGTACATTATAAGGCTACATCATAGAAAAAGAATAGAATAGAGGGACTCATTCACACATACACACATGTGTGACAAAGATGTCAATACCACAAGAGTGGTAATGAGGTACAATGTCACATTAGTGGGGCAGAGTGCTCGAACAAATTGTCGCAAATGTGGACACGCTGGACAAAAGCACCAATTTTTTTCAGGCACTTGTTAGGTCCATAGCTTAAAGTTTTTGATAGGAACCAACTCCTCGGCCATCTCTAATTTAACATATCACCTGAAACTGCCCTACTAAAATACATCTGTCCCTCAGCAGGTATACCTATTAGGCTATTTTTGTTTATCACCACCTGTCAAAATATTGTACTGAAAGTACTGAAACTGACATCACGGATATAATACGACTAAAGTATATAGACATGAGAGCTCGAGATGTGTTATTCTTCCGAACCTTCTCAATTTAGCCAGGTAAATTTACGTCTATCCCTTTTGGTAATTCGCCTGGACTCCATCTACTAAATCTATGTATTCTTCATTGATCTTTACCGATTCGTTGAAACAGTGTTTGTAGTAGTAGTAGGTAATTATAATGTATTTCCTTTGGGCAAACTCGTAAATAAGACTACGCCAAAGAGTTAATGAATTACCGTATTCAATCCACATATGTATTTATGCAATTAATTTAAAACTTTAATCAGTCAATGTCAAGTAAAAATTAAATAAGCTAAACTTTCGAAAATACTCGGAAAACATCACTTCAACAATTTTTCTCCAAGTATTTTAACGATCATTAATTCAAAAACTTTTTAACAAAAAAAAATAACGAAAATTAACGAAATAACTGAAAAGCAAAAAATAATAAACATTTCTTTTTTTTTTTTTTTCTTTATTTAGTTAAATAAGAAAGGTTAATTTCTTTTTCTTTACAGTTTTTTTCGGCGATTTAATTTTATTGTTAAAAAGTTTTTATTATTCAATATTCTGTGGCTTACTTTAGTTTAATACTAACTAAATTACTAGTTACTTACATGCAATATTTGTGATAACTCTCTGCATATGTGGTCATACATTTCAATCAGTAAGTGAACAATCAATCATCCCTTGTTTTCTTACCCGTAGGGTTGGAATTTTTATTTAAAATGTATGTGGGACCACCTTCGAGGTAACCCTATCTAATAAAAAAAGAATTATCAAAATCCGACCACGCTCTAAAAAGTTATGTGTGGTCATACATTAATAAAAAAAATAAAAAATATATATACGCCTTGACTTGATAACCTCCTCCGTTTTTTTCGTCGGTTAAAAAACAGGCCAAGTGCGTGTCGAGCCACACGCAGTGTAAGGTTCCAAACGAATCACCGAGTTGAAAAATGGTTTAAAGAAACCCATAATATTTTTGAACAAGCTATCCAAAGATACCCGACACTATTGGAATAACGAGAAAAAAAAATAACATCCCCACTTCAGGTGTACCCTAATAAATCAATAAAAATGTCGATTTTATTCTATCGATTGTCGGGGTCATTGATTTATATTTTGATCTGCCCATGCCGAATTACAGTTTTCTAGTTGTAAGGGTTAACTGAGCTAAGTTGGAGACGGACGGACGGACAGACAGGGCTATGGCATGGCGAAACCATAAGGGTTCCTTGTTGACTACGGAACCCTAAAACTAGGCACTCTTTGACCGTAGAAAATCGTGACCATCATTTAGTTCATGTAGTTCCTATTTCCTTCCAAACTTCATAGTAACAGAGTGTCTCTGAAGCTTAAGCAAAGTTGCTAATTCGTCTATCATTCGACATTCCTACTTATAGATACATTCCCTCATGTAAGTCAGCACCCGTCAATATGCGATATCCATGTCAATCTTGTACTTATCCTCTACTTTTAATGTCCCCATGAGGAAAGAAAATCGGAAAAGTTTTGTTCACAACACTTGCTGATCAGAGGCCGCTAAGAAACTTACGTTTCGCATTCGATGTCACACCGACGGGGTGCGAGGAAAGGAGAGATCGAGACGTGTGTTAAGAATCGAAAGAGATTAATGTAATGTCGTATCAACAGTTATATGTAGGAAGTGAACTCGCCACATTTTTTTTGAAAAACTGGATCGAAAAAAAATCTGTACACTTACACAACATTTCAAAATATGTCATTACATATGCATCATTATGCCTAAATCGAAAACCATTTCGGTAATTATCTTATCTGAACGTAATACAATGGTTTTCCCATTTTTATTTTTCCTCGTTTCCGAGAAAATCACTAAAATCTGTAAAACGCGGTATACCCCGTGCGTGACGTCATTCTTACGTCTGTTGAGTGAAAGATGTGGACAGGTGCCATAGAGAGATTTAATAATGACGTCATATTTTACTTACGACCTATTGGAATTCACTACTTATAATTGTGATATTTTTGGATGTAAAAAAACATTTAGGGAGAAATAAAAAAAACACGTATACTTTAAAATTTCATTTTCTATCGAACTAAATCATAAAATGGCCCGCTTAAAAAAATGAAATGTTGTCAATTATTGAACTAGCTCACAAATAATCGCGAGAATTGGTTGAAAAATGGACTCAAAAATGGAGGGAACAGCCGGACGTCGGACATTCGCTGCGCTCTTTCGTTTAATTAGGTTACGTTTATGACAATTTCAATGGTTTATTAACTTGTTCACTACACAACGTCTATAGACGTTGCGAAATAAGGCTTAACTGAGTCGTTGTTAAGGTTTAGATTCGCGTCTCTTTAGTCTTCTGTGGACATTGCCTAGGTAGGTAGGCCATAAATGGCGTCGCCTCTTCTATAATTTTATGCGATAAAAACATATATAAACACAAGCCTTTAACTAGACAACAGAAAAAGGACCCAACTATGACTTAATTGAGGTTCGTCACGTAAACATAAATTGAAATATCCATGACTGTGCGGCGCCACTCCTGTCAGCTGTCAAATCTGATGAAAAAAAAAAAAAATATTACGAGAACAATATTTCTTTGCTATTCCGCTAAAAAACGTGCTGGTCTATTAGTGAAGATAAGATGCAACTATTTGCGTAAAAACATGCAAAAAATTACAGCAAACCACCACCAATAATGACAAAAACCTCGACACGTGTTTCGCGTCTCTACGAGGCATCATCAGGAGATGCTGGCAGGAGATGTTGCTTGCGCCACGTCCACTGAGCCAAAACACTGAGCCTTTTGCTCAGTGGACGTGGCGCAAGCAACATCTTATCTTCACTAATAGACCAGCACGTTTTTTAGCGGAATAGCAAAGAAATATTGTTCTCGTAATATATCATGGACTTCCGCAAAGTAACGCCTGATTCAATAAATTATATATATATATATATTTGGGGACATACACAAATCGACCTAGTCCCAAAGTCCCAAACGAAGCAAACCTACTATGGGTACTAAACGACGATATACATACTTAACCAGGGACTTCTGGCTTTGCAGGCAGGGTCACTACCAACTAGGCTACACAGTTCGTCATGCCTTGATCACAAACCGAGCAAACGGGCGAGACAGTATTCGGCCTAGCAGATAGAAAGGGAGCCGAGCTACTTTCTCGCCGCTTTAACACCGAGTAGCACTGTCTCGTCACTCTACTCGGTACGTGTGATCAGGGCATATATGCAATCGAAGTTTCTTAAATCAGTTGCATAAATATAACTAGCCCACTTTATTTTCATTAGTATGGAAAAAAATGCAAATTTGGAAATAATTCATAACAGCAGCTTTTTTGCGTGTAACTGATATATTATCACTTTAGTAATTACGTAGACTCAAAATCCACCAAAATATTAGTCATCAAAAAAATCGATATTTAACCAATTCCTGAAAAAAGAGGAAAAATATTAATAGATATTTTAATTTTTGTTTTGGTTAATTTACAGGAGCTCTTCAAGAATAATAAATAAATCACACAAAACATAATGGATGTGTCATTCATTTTTATATATTTACTTCCCGATGGAAATTTTGGTGGATTCTTGGATAAGGCATCTTAGAATAACATTTGAAAATCAAACAAACAAAAAAACGCTGTTATAAATGAATGTTTGAAAAAAAACGTAATTTTCCTGGGGTAAACGTCCAAACAACTCTCATTGATCTTCTTCGGTCCTCGAGAGATCTCTCTAAATATTGCCGTATGTCCTACCTATTGTATATTTTTATAAAAGCTTCCGCCTGCGATTTTGTGTGCATAGACCCGGGGTTAAAGTATCCCATATTTTAATCGAGGCTATAAACTATCTTCGAGTTAAATTTCATCCAAATCGATTAAGCCGTATACCTAAGCGTGATTTAGTAACATACATCCAAACTTTCACATTTATAATAAATAAATAAATAAAAATAAAAATAAAAATCATTTATTTCAGGCGGGACCCATAAAAGTGTTAGTAGGTACAATAGACATAACTTGCAAAACTAATGTTAATAACAGCCAGAGATCACAAAGACAATATACGAGACACAATGCACCCAATATACCTACTTATAATTATAACCGGATGAGCATAAAGATTAAGGAATATCTCATTCAAACTATAACATTATCAATTGAATTGAATAGAATGACTATAATTAACTACAATTAAGTATGTCCAAGAATTGGTTAAAAATATAATTATTTTAATCATTGAATATGGAATAGGGAAGTACATGTCAATATGATTTAATTAAGTCAATCGTTTATTATAATATTTCACAATATAAGATTAAATGTACTTTACAATCTAGTGAACAAAAATTATCAAACAATATTACAACACTAAAATCACAAATTACCTAAAACTAACTTTAATCGCCCCCAGCCGTTCCTGGCGCAAAAGTCCCCATAATACTGGCGGCATTTCCACGCTGAATAGCCATGGAAAGCCTTTGCACCAGAAACGACTCAGAGCGGGGGTCCTCCCCTTTTTGTCTGAGGCGACGGCCTATGTCGCGAACAAACCGTTTCGCGTCCGCCCCCCAACACCCCGCTGTTTCCACCGCCAAAGGGACAAAAATATAACCCGGTCCCAAAGGAGCATATTTTTGCCGCTTCACCGCCGCTTGGGTCTCGGCAGCAGCTCCGGCTGCGCGCGTAGTGCGACTGATATGGGTGGCGGCGAATGTGCTGACACATGTAGCATCCCACACTAAACACCGCCCCCTTTCCCACGGCACTAAAGTGAGGCCGTCCGGCCGCTTCCCATCAGTGCGGCTAAGCCCCAGCGGCTCCAGCACCGACGGAACACCTGCCGATCTGAGAGCTCTCTGGACGATATCGTTGAGGGCATGGTGACGCGGATGCCTACCGGTACATCGGCGGCAACTCAATGCGTGATGGCCGTCAGCACCCACCATCGCACCGCAGATGCAGACATGTTGATGACACACATCACAGCCCAGGCGGAGAGCAACGGATACACGCAAAGAGTCACCATCGAGTAATGTGCCCAATTGAGGCGAAGGTAACGCATTCAACCACGCCCCCGATTCTGAACGCGATACCGCCACATTAAGTCAATTATAGATTCAAAATTAATAAGTAAAATAGAAATTAAAAATTAATAACATGTAACAGTTGAAATTTACAAAGCTAGAGTGAAGGCCGATCCATCTATAATATTAGTAAGATAATATGTACCCCTTTCCTGTATATATTCTAGCTTTGTACATTATATCTGCAACTGAATTGATCTAAAGTCCTACGGAAATAAGTAGCTGTTTACAAATTAACTGTTCAATGTCTATTATATCAACCCACCTTTGTTTCTTTGCCGAAGTTTGCTCAAAGGCAATATCAACAAAGATACGATAAACACGGCAAACTTATTTGTTTACCACAGAGTATAATGCTAATTATTTGTTACCTTTGTTTGACCTTTACGAATTTATGTTAACCTTTGTGCCGTTCATACATTAATATCAAAATTTCAACAGACTTCTTACCCTGCTGTTCCTAAAACTAAAGAGTCGCCAGGAAGCTCGACTCTCTGTACAAACCGAGTTTGGTTCTCATTTTAAAACATGCTAGAATAACATGAAGCTTTGTATACCTACACAATGGAATTCGCAATATCTAGGCCGGAAACAACTTTTTGTTTTAGTGTAAAAGATACATAAATGAATTAAGTTGTAAATTGAATAAAAAAATGAAATACATAAAAAGATGTGGTCATCGACAATAGGCATGATGACAGTAATTGAAAATCACTAAAATATGGTATTTTAGTGCATTTTTAATCATATAATTCGTAAATTGCTCATATTTTTTTATTAAGTAAGGGATTATTATTTATTTTGATAAAATTAAACTGAAAAATACGGACGCCCGCCATGATATGTTAAACACCAATCAGAGCGCATGACGTCACGTGGGTATAAACAAATACCCATAGCGGCCATTACCACAGATTACAGGGATAGAACCATGTTATCTGTCAGATCTTCATACGTCATTGTCCCGCTTTCTCGCTCGCACGGCCGCGCAAGACTTGTAAACTTTTTAATTTATGTTCATTCAATGAGCAATTGAGCGATCTAGGTAGCAAACGTCAAAAGTCTGCGTTCTTTTTATACATACGTGACGTCACTCGGGACGCCATGACACTGACAAGCGTTTTAGCGCTAATTTGAAATTTAAAAACTAAAATGCATTTTTTTCCTACTTAACTGTTATATTCTCTTGAAAAATATTATTCGTTGTACATAATTAATGTTTCTAAACATTATAGAACAGTTTTTCAAAATGTGTCATCATGCCTATTATTCATTTGAAATCACATGGAATCAATTTATAAAAAAAACGTAAAGGTGTTTGTAAATCTAGCCTTGCAATTAACATGTTAACCTTCTACAAACTACTTAGAACTTTAAGTAGGTAGGTACCCTGCACTCAAGTACTGCACGCAAGTATCAGTAGGTGCAATAAATCACCGAAAATAATACTAAAATAAATATAGTTAAAGCAAGGGTGGTGTCTGTCGCCATCCTTCTAATGACAACTTCGATGTCAGTGGCACCGTATGTGGTGAATAAATCAAAATACAATTTTATTCCAAGACGAACTCAAGAGAATTCTGCATGGCTATTAATAGTACAAACGCATCACAAACAACGTTATTTCGCGTCTAGGGGTAAAAGTCTCTTACAGATTCATGTTCCGTGAGTGTTTTTGACAATGATAGATTACGGAAAAAGAAACTTGCCATTCATTCACATATAACTATTGATAAAAATACTCTCACATTCGGGGGTGTTTTCATTTTCGGCGCGCGGAATATTTTTTTTAGGCCTGTGTGTGTCGGAAGTTTCATAACTCGCTTATGGCGACGGTTTGAATGATGTGATTTTTCTGACTAGTTAGTTGGCACTGCAAAAGGTTGAGGTATTTATTCCTCAATATTGTGCACTGCAAAGTTTTTCGTTTTCTTTTTAAAAGTTAAGTGGCGTTCATTTTATTGTAATTTATAGGTGTCTTTTTGTGTTTTGTATATATTGGTTATTTGTTTTTAATGAGTTTGTGTTTTTCCTTTTTTTTCAATGTTTTTGTAATTTGTAATTGTGTGTGATCGTGGCGTCATTGTTCCGTGCCTCACCAAATGGCCACAACTGAAGACCAGCGCTGGCGTTGCTAGCATTACGCTGAGTTGTGACCATTTCGTGGCAAATGTGTATGTGCGTATGTTTCCACAGTTTGTATTTTTGCCACGAATAAATGTTTTTTTCTTTCTTTCTTTCTTTCAAACGGATAGTTCATAAGATCCCAGCAAACCTAGTACAAGGTCGCATACGAGATACGACTACCCATCTCTTTCTAATAGAACAATTGTGTACTGTAAGCATTAATGTAAGTGTAAGTAGGTACTGTAAGTGTGGACTAGTAGGAATTCATTACCCTATCTATTTTTGGTACAGTATATTCAGAAAAAACCCCGTAGTGGGAATAGACAACCAACCGTAATGAACTAGATATCACTAGGATACAGAACATTGCGTCGCTGCACTTGTAAAATCCGTAACTTTTCAGGAGACACAAAAAACATTTTAATTCTTTAACCAGGGTCAAAACTATAAAATTAAGTATGTCGAAAATTTCATTTATTATTCTAACGTTGCATAATTTGTGGTTTATAATTTCACTTATTATTCTAGGACGTACAATTTTTTATGTATGTTTTTGGCACAAGACGGATTTTAAATGTGTCATTTAAATCGGCTATGTGTCATGTTGGCACTAGACGGATTATTTCTCCTGTGAAGTTCTATTGATTTTCATCATAGGAATCCGTACAAAACAGCCGTATATGTACGCACCACAATATCTAGTCTGAATTTAAAAAAAAAATGTTCGTCGAATTTAATTTAATTGCGTGTCATTTTTGAAGAATTTAATGAAATTAGTATAAATAGTTGAACCGATATTACAGGATGTATTGTGCTTTAACAATGGTTTGATTCTGAATGCGATTTATGTTTGAACTTCATTAACATGTAAGGTCTGTTCATTCATTCAACGGAGTAAAATGACGTTTCATGTGTTGTCAGTTTTCTGCATCTCTTAAATAGTGATGTGCTACAACCGATAATTACCGTTTTTTTGTTATACTACTTATGTTAAGACAAGTCATCATAAAGTAAAAATATTCTTATTCTTGTAAAGAACTCATTAGAAATAGGCACGGCTATCACAAACGAACGAACTTTTAGAAAAAGCCACCGTAGCCGAGCGGTGCACGCGACTATCAATTTGGAGGTCGTGGTTCGAACCCCGGCTCGTAATACCACTAGGTAAAAAAATTGTAGGTACGAACTATCATTTGATATATTTACAGTGGCGTTTCGGTGAAGGAAAACATCGCGAGGAAACTAGAGGGGTCTTCTCCCATGTCTAACTTCTCAACTGGGTTGGAAGGTCAGATGGTAGACTCATCGTAAAACCAGTGCCTACGCTTAATCTTGGGATTAGTGCCAAATCGGACGCCACGCTCGTTTGAGAAGTACCAGGAAGAACGCTTGATGAGAAAGAGACGGATAGTCTATGTCGCAGCGACACTGCTCGCGGGCCGGCCTTTGATAGCCGTGCTGAATTGCTGCCCACTTCCACAATGAAATTATTCGTTGCATTTTTTCCGTCGGGGATGGAATTATGTCGCGGCCAACTCGTTGAAATTTGGTTATGGAATACCGCCCGTGTGTGGTAGACCTAACATTCCCCATTATATACAACAAAAGCATCGAATACACTGAATAAAATAGTGCTTTTTATTACCGATTATTGAGAATTAAACCAGAAACCACTTTTCGTGCTTGACATTTCTACCTGTCAACTTACTCCGTTCAATAATTGAACAGATTGATATTAGTATTTATTTCCAAGTAGTGTAATTGTAATTAGACAATAATTTTATATTACTAGTACTATCTTATCTAATCCTTGCATCGTCAAAAAGTTATTGTATGATTGTTAACTTACGAGGGAAATGCAATGCTAACTTTACTAATATTACTGTTATGTGATATTTAACAGTATTATATTAGCATTGCATATTAGCATTCATTTTGTATTTAATATCGTTGTAAGTTTATATACCTACCTGTTTTGTTTTAATTATTAAGTATTGGGGAAATAAAGGCTATTTCATTTTTTCATTTATTATGGGATAATGACAGTAAATTGTAAAATTGTATAGATAATATTTATACAAACGGAACGTTTAAATATAAAGGACACTAGTTTATTGCAAATACATACAACTGCTCCCAGCAATGAATGTTGCTTGAAGAATAATAAAAAAAAGCTGCCCGCTCGGCATCACCCGCATATTGCAAGGAACGAACGCAGGATACCCACGGGATAAAATAAAGCCTATATAACCATTCAGAAAGTCCATCGTACACGCAGGTGTAGGAATTTTTGAAATCAGAATATCGGCTCCGGACATTACATTTGAACTTTAAATTGTACATATCAGAACCGACAACACTGGAAAAACCCACTCGTCATTGGTCAAAACGTCTCAATATTGTCGACTGTAAGACCTTAAAGTTATTATAGATTTTTACACAGGAGCCATACGGATGATGCGACCTTAAGGGACGTTAAGGCTATGCAGCTAAACTAAGAATTGGCTTAAAATGCTTCAACCTCATACTAACTCAGTTGCAGCAAAGAAAAAAAAGAAGAACTATGACAAGGACAACGAATGATATATCCCTTTCTGTCACACTTATTTAGATTTGTAAATTACCATATCGCTCAGTTGAGGTATTATTATAAGCATAGTTCCATAAGGTTGTAACTTAGTCATTGCGTAGAGCGGCATACCCTAGTATAGGTTTGCACATGTAATCCACCACTACATAGTGGGAGTATCTACATTTGCATAGTCTGGAGCGAGCGCCTGTATACTGAATTTTAAGATGGTGGCCTGATGGAAGACGTCGAGAAATAAATACTAGATGGCCAGTAGTAACATAGTAATAGTAAGTCAAAGCTGGGTTAAATTACCCATGCCACGAAAAAACAGGTAAAAATCGTAAAGAATATTAGTCAATATCTACGCTTCCTTGCCGGTTAATCAATAAATCACCTCGTTTCGTTTCTTATTTGCACATCCTTATCGCTTATTGACATTCGGGGCTACCGCCGCGCCGCCATCATTTTGTTTTCGTTTCGCTGCCCGCCGCCATCTTTATTTTTACTTTTTGAATTTTGAACCGACACCGGCGCACTTTAATTGACAGAGGCGTCCAGCCAGTGCAGCTTTTTGCTCATTTTTCTTGTTATTTATTCTGGATTTAATATCATACGGCAAGCGTAAAGGTTTTATTTATGACAGGATTTAAAGATAACGCGCCTCGTTAGTTGTTATCAAAATTGCGAGCGACGTATAAATCCGTTTTGTTTTAATCAAGAAATAATTGATGTAATTGAGAACCGTTTCATTTAATGGACAACTGTCATGGGAATAATCGAATGTAACCAATGCATTATAATACGCTTTAAAAACGAATTTGAATGATCGAAGTTTTTTTGTTTTAGCTACTTTTATACGTTTGCAATGTTAACAAAGAATATAGGTACGTACGTATTTAACGTAACTTCTTCTGTTTAAGGGGTGACTTGATGGGATTTTTGGCATTTTGCCTACAATATTTTTAAGTAGGTATTTAATTAAAATTTGGTTTTTGATTAAAAGTGCCCAAGTTTCCATTGCTGCTAATATTTTGACTACTCTGACTAGAAAAGTTCGAGTATCATATGCAATGTAGATATTATACTATACAATTATAGAAATGCCTCTCTAGAGTTTCATTTACATATTTGCGTACGAATCTCCGAATAAGAAGAAGGGAAAATGCAAATTTTAACTCGTCCACATGTGGGATAAGAAAGAATAGAAATACAGACGCAAATTCACTGTAAATATACTTACTATAGAGACCTATGCAAATTTTATTTCAATAAACAATCCAACAGATCGTTTGCCTCAAGTTTCACAAACTCGCATGCTTACCCTCCCGCACTTTACTTCGGACTTAGTTCATAAATGTCACCCTGACTGAATTTCAATTAGTTGGCGAAAGTTTGAATTTTGAGTCCAAATTATGCAGATCTTTCGTTTTAAGAAAACTATAGTGCCAGATGGTTTGTTTAAGTTCTAGACTCGTTTCTACTGTTTACGGTGCCTTCGGTCTAAAGAAATGAAATAAATGAATTTTATTCTGCAAGTAGGCCGTAATGGCTCAAGTCAAGTCAAAATTCTACCAGCGTTTCTGAAATAGAAGACATCTGTTAAGAAGAAACGCCGAAACAAACTCAACAGTCAGTCATTTTTTGCCAAAAAGAAGCTTATTACAATGATAGTTCTTAACCTGCTTTATATAAGTCAAACTGAATATGAACACAAAGAAAAAAAACATCTTATTGTGTTGTTCTACAAGAAGACATGTCCGAATAAGCTATATGAATAATTAAGCTATTTTGGGCTCTGGTTTGGGCCATGCATTTCTGTCACTGAAATAGTCCTCAACCCTGTTCTATTCTGTTCTATTTATGATGAATTCTGAGTGTAGGACACTTTCAAAGATCCAGCAGTGATAATATACTTATGTGTGTGGGGTGAAATTAGGTTTTTTTCACGTGTTAGTATTCCTTTCTATTTTGTTTTTTTATACTTCAAAATGGAGTTTTTTAATCAAGGTTCAAATATATTGTCAAACAATTTAAGGTTTGATTTCAGTCTGAAATATTTGTCCTTAAATTAGGCCAAATGGCTACGCGGTTTAACGGGTATTTTCTTAAAATCTATTTCGACATACAAAATCAGCTTTTAAAAGAGAAAAGTATTTGCACCGCTAAACAAACATAACAACACAATTATTTACACCCTCGGGCCGGTTCAGTACACGGTCCTTGTTAATAAAGCATTCAGAAATTTGGTATACACGTAAACAATAAAGTTTAAGAGAGAACAATGAACTCTGTTACGTTAATCTTGCCGACAACGCAGCTCGTAATTGTTTTAACGTGATACATTAGGATGCCGTAGACACTTACATCTCTCAGGATATTCGTTTATTTAAGTGAGGTAATGCACAGCGAATTGTCATCCCGCTCGAATGTGGGGCAGCCCAACTGGTGAAGTACCTCCGCCTTGCAGAAAACCACAGCCATAATAACACTGCTACTTCCTCTGTAGTAGTGTTGTGTTCCTGGAGGTGAGCAAGGTCAACGGAGCTCCCGAGAATGCGTTGTGTTGAGAGCGAGGGAACTTGTTCCTTCAGCTGTCAACACGGCGAATCCTCAAATATATCAAGGCTCGGCAACGCCCAAGTTACTCCTTAGGAGTTGCATGCGTCTATAGGCAGCGGTGTCCGCTTACCATCAGGCGGGCCGTACGCTTTGCCACCGTCGTTTAGTTTAAACATGTGGACGTAACAACTGCTAAAACTATATACGTAGCGTAGCTCCCTAACGGATGGACCGATTTGAATGCGGTTTTTTTCTCACATAGATAATTTTAATAAAACTTTGTTTGTTGATTCGTTACTATTTTTTTAATTAAATTTACTGAGTCTCATGGTCACTCTAATTGCTACGTTAAACAGTCACGTTAAGCTACGACCAAGTCTTGTCGAATAGGGTGACCATAAGGTTGGCGTTTTTGCCATTTAAAATTATTACCAATAAAGTTTAACTGCAATGAATTAGCCTTAACATACTGCTATAGAAAAAAAATATGTTTACGACTTGAGTTTCAACCTACTAAACTGACTGGCTCGCGTTTTCTACAGGTCACAGAGCCACTAACTAGTATTATTATCGATAGTTAGAAGTTTTACCTCCACATATAAATAGCCTCCCTTTATTATAAATCGATATCGCTTTTCTTTATTTATTATTTTCGCTATTCTTAAGAATCCAACTACTAACACACTCACAGTCAACAAATTCACATATGTACATTAAAATAAAGATCGAAGGAACCCTCAAGCGTCATTCCAAACAGTTTTGACCTCGGTCCTTGGGTTAGAGTGAGTACTTTTCCTGTCCTAATAAAAGGACTTAAGTCACACAATTCTCCTGCTTTCATTGGACTATTTGGGTGACTAAGAAAGTATAGCCCTTGGAAGGGCCCTTGTGCCATCGATATTAAGGGTTTCCTGTTTCTTGTCGATAGGATACCCTTACGTTGTTAAGGCGAAAATGTTTATAATGTAGCTACAATGCGGACACGTGGATGGACAGGAGGACAGTCTACCATAATTTACTTTAAAAACAGATTTTCAAAGTAAATTATGCTAGATCATTATAATGCCAAGGTATAAACTCTGGTTTACACCGACTTCATTTCAGTATTTCCAGCATTTTCACATTTCCTTTCCACTTTCATATTATTCTATTGTATTTTTAATGTACTTAATTGAAATTTATACTATTGTTGACACTTAAGTTCGGATTTTATTATGTTGTATGTAAAACCTTTCAATGGTTACGTAATAGTACATGGAGTAAAAAATGGGAGCTTATTTCTGCCAACAAACTGTTGTATACAGTTTGGCGGAAGTAGAAAAGTAAACTTAAATATGTACTGTTTTTGTGAATAAACGCTTTATTTATTTATTTTATTTATTTATTACGTAACTAGGGCGGTGAATTCGTGAATGCCCCAGATCGCAGGTGTTTGTGGCCCGATCCGAAGGTGAGGGCCATAAACATGCGCTCTGGGGCTTTACAAATTACGCATTATGACCAGGTGTGGCGTAAATAATTTTTACGTCACACCTGGCCATAATGCGAGTTTTACTGCTCGCTGCGCGTACGGGAAAACTCGCATTGTGGCCAGGTGAAGACGTAAAATTTTGTACTCAACACGGGCGATAATTCGTAAAGCCCCAGAGCGCATATTTATGGCCCTCACCTTCGGTTCGGGCCACAAACACCTGCGATCTGGGGCATTCACGAATTCACCGCCCTAGTTACGTAATGTACTATTAAGATTCTCATTATGTTACATACCAAATTCAAATTTTCGTACGCAACACGGCACACTATAACTGAACTGAATACTACGTATAACTGTCACCTATTTTACCTGTTTGGCTAAATAAATGATTCGTATTTGTACTTTACTACACACTACACTAGTGGCATTTATTGGAGCTCTATTGTCTATACTTACTGGTGAAAGAATTGATATAATTAGATGAATAGCTTCGGATATTACCCCTTAACTACAAACTTTCCCCCACTAGTTAAATCAAATGAAATGACCCGTAGTTTCAGTGTCCGAGAGACAACCGGATGGCTCGCGGTATTTGAGCTCCCGCAGCTTTGTGGAACCTTCCTATGCCACCCGAACTGAGCCAACATGGACTCGGGCCACTGTTTTAATTTAAACACAACACTATAGAAATATTCTTTGTTGCTCACCGGACATAGTAGATAGAAAAGTAAAAATAGAAATAACAACAATTAATTTCTATATACAAGATGATAACTATAACATTAACTAAATTAAATTAAAGCTAAGTTAAATCTAAAAAAGGCCCTCGAGGCATGGTACCGAGGATGCTGGCGGCATTTCCTCGCTGAATTGCAATGCTGATGCGTTGCGCGAGAAAGCCGCCAGCTCTTCGGTCACCAGTTACGTCAACCAAACGTTTCGCGATTTCCGCGATAGACAGGTATAATAGAAAAAATAGAGGTAAATTTAACACAAACAATGGTAGAAAGCAGGCGGTCTTATCGCTAAAAAGTGATCTCTGCCAGACAATACGTCAGTCTGAAGAAGACAGACTCGTAAAAAGGACGGACTGGTTTCATAAAACCTCGTGTCACAAGCGCGATAATGTTTTTTTAAACTATGTAAAACGGCAAATGACATAATGCATAATGGTCACCAAAACCGTATGCAAAGAAGGCGCATGATTGAGTTATAAAAATTTGGATGCACAAAAAGGCATACGAAAATTACACATATTTTGGTAATAAGGCACGATTTATGGGAGGTATTCGGTAGTTACGGTTTTAGTTTATTTTTCATAACTTCTTCTCACGAGGGGTTTATGCAACAGTTTATTTTGTTTGGATTCCGATAATTCATTTGCGTGAAATAATTGTTCCTGAATCTTGCATGTTTTTATAATGTTCAAGTATATCGTTACCATATTAGCCATTGTTATCGCTATACAAAAAAAACACTTCTTAACGATTTTTTTGCCCATAGTGTCGTGTCGTGCATCTGCTTTTCAGGAGTCCGAGCTTCCACGATAAATGTATGCTTTGCTTCGAATGGATAATCGTTTTAGTTATTTAAATTTTAATCTTTTTCGTTGTACACTGTACAATCAAATTCATTGGAAGACTCATTAGCTCATTACACTGCTTACCAATATTAGAATCTAATATTAATTATTTGCAAATTCTAGGTGCATTTTCGTGGGTTTATCTTTGTATCAGCAAACCATACGACTTAGAAACCTGTTAAACATACACTTATTTAAAATAATTAACCTTACCTCAGTAATGCTTTGAAGTCCTCATATGAATATCATGTAACTTTGAACAACGCTTTGTTCAAAAGGTTTACGCATGGTATTAAGAAGATGTCTTAATCGTACACAAACAAGTATTAGTAGAGCTAGGGTGAGCTACTTCTACGAAATTTTTGTGCTAATTGCAAGTAGCTTAAAGCGTGAATATTAGAGATATTATGGTTTACACTTAGTTTTTAACATGAACACAACAGTTACGTAACCATTTTTAAAAAGAACATAACAGAACATTTCGCTTTAAGTAGAGGTATCGCTAAGAAGTATTGTACCAATACGATTTTAACCCACGCGATACCAATGTCTAAAATATAAGATACTGATAAGTGATATCTATGAAATGCAAATATTTATATTCAGAAATTCTTTCACCAGTCCCGATAACGTAAATTATTGAACTCACTTTTTGAACAAGCTTTAGGAAAACTCAACTGTTAATTTACCATACAAATAAGATATACTTAAGGGTCACCTGGACGCTCGATAAATAATGAACTTGTAAAGGTTGTTGCACACGTAACCGCTCGGCACCGGAGCGGTGCCGTCTCGACTCGAGCCATCCAGTATTCTTTGTTAGGTATTCCATACCGTAACGCACACATATCGGCATCCGAACAGCATCGCCTCCGACGCCGATATGTACGCTTACCATGAGTTTGACAATGACGGCTTACGCTATCGAGTATCGAGTTTTCTATCTGTGCATCCCGCTCGTACTGACAAAGTGCAATAGAGATGCACAGATAGAAAACTCGATACTCGTTAGCGTAAGCCGTCATTGTCAAACTCATGGTAAGCGTACTGGTGTGCCTTACAGTATGGAATTTCTTACGGCTCGAGGTGGAGCGGTTACGTGTGCGACAACCTTTAGTCTCGTCTTAATAACAATAACTACTGTTAAAAATCTCAGATTGAGGGTTCGCCCGGCCCCTCGTCTGTCCATTCAAACGTAGTTCAGTTCTCATGTTAAAGCGACATGCTATAACAACATGAAATTTTGTATACATAATCGGATCTGTCATATTTATTTTTGTTGCTAGTAATTAATATAAGTAGAAAACGATTTTTTTTTGTAATTTTCATATACAATCTCTTATCGATTCATATTTTTCTATTATTATTATTCTTATATGAATCATACCATCAGAAACTAGTTTACGTATATTTATTATATGGTATTCCAGTAACTATGTCGTTTTAAATGAGTGAGAGACTACGTTTGTATGGAGAATTGACTTGAGTCAAGCGTGCTGAGGACTCTTAACGTACGCACGAAATGTAATGAACTCTACTAGCTGATCACATCCTTGCATAGAATGGATAATCCAGTCATTGTACTGACAACTAAAAAAAATACTTTGAATATCATTTTAAATTGCTGATTTCCTCTGTGTAACGACTATACAACGTGTAAATAAAATAACGCAAAACCTGAAAACAGTTTGTTCTGAATCGAACAGACACCTATTTTTTTCACATTCTACTGTCGATTCTGAACAAACTGTTTAGAGGTTTTGCGTTATTTTAATTAACACGTGTATAATCAATTAAATAATTACCTACCTAGGGACAAAATAAAAAAACACATAAAAAGTTATTACTTAATTAGCTCCTGAAATGTCGAATAAATAGTAATAACTATTTTAATCTTTATTTTGGTTACTTACATTTGCTCTACAATACTCAAGATAAATCTACAAACAAAGCCAAGGAATGCTTAATTTAAATCTATAGCGTTGAATGGAAAATTTAATGAATTCTTAAATAAAGGTTATTGAAATAACGATTAAAAATTAAATAAACATACAATGCTATTAAAATGGTTTTTTTACGTCTGGATTGGACATCGTTTGCGTCGAGGCTTAAAAAGAAAAGAATTTCAGTTTGACGCGCAAATCGACCCTCGCATTTAACAAAGCCCAAATTACGGAGCCTTTGAATTACATTTTGCATAAACTGATCCTTGTTTTAATAAGAAAATGATAACCTGTCGAATAAATGCTTTATCTTTAAGATGTAGCGGCTATATTTTACAAGTCCGTGTACAGCCCGCCGATTTGCATATTCACCTTTTGTGCGTTAGGGATCCGTGGAAGTTTTAAATTAATTAAAGATACTGAATTAATTTAATAAAAATTAAACGTAGCAAAGAGTAAATTGAATATACCTAATACAAATAATAAAAGGGAAAAACTAAAAATTGCTTATTTAGCAAATTAAAAGGCCTATTTAAATTAAAATTTTTAAAATCAAAACCTATTGGAGCCGTGAAAAGTTATGTTTATTTATATTTCCACCGCTAAGCATACCTGGGGCCGTAGACAAGGTTACCATCGACAAGCGCTAACGCCAATAGAAAAGAATAAAATCTATGGGAATGACAGATGCCGATGAAACACTTTTCGTTGACATCTGTCATTCCCATACATTTTACTAGTTTTCTATTGGCGTTAGCGCTTGGCGACTGTAACCTTGTCTACGGCCCCTGCTTATATACTTTTCCTGTTAATAATAAGGTAAAAACTGGCAAACTTTTCCTGTTAATAACAAAGTAATGATTGCCCAATTCTCAGAGGTCCAGAACCCTCGACCCTCACAATAATCCAACGCGCTTATTTGCATTTTAAATTGGCGCTAATTCGCTGATGCCTTACGCACCGAATTAGGGTCTGTTTGCGAAGCTCTGAATAACTAAATACGGAATGTTCAATTAGCACGATGGCTAGAGGAATTTAATCAGCACCTGGCGATTAATTTGGTGGGGCCTTCTCACGGTTGAAATTTCTATTGGTTTTTATATAGAAAACTCCCGTGAGTATCAGGTATTAAAATATAATTCAAAAGTCACTCTAAGGACCAAAATCACATGCGCACGCATCCAAGCCGAGCACACGAGCGCTCATACTTAACCGATTAGCGCTTTTCAGTATGTGTTAGCTCTGTTGCAGGTGATTTTAGACCCTAAAACGAAAAATCTTTTTCAATTATTTATCTAGAAAATAGGCAACAAGGGCACTTTTACATTAAATACGTGAGTGACCCCTTATATTTGGAAACTATAGGCATTTAACTAAGATGGTACCTATGTCGTCACAGGGGCGCAGGGGGAGATGACAAAGGGTAACGGGCGGGTAGCGGGCGGCAGGTTCGTGCCCCCTCCCGCGCTTCAGTTAAGCAGTCGAGTTATAGCTGTGCCCGCTTCGCCTGGGTATCACTAAAAATCCACCTGGAATTGCGGAATAAAACATATTCTATGTGCATCCGGAAAGTATTTTTTTTTTGATCGGATAAGCGGTTCTGGAGGTTATCTCCTGCATTCCAACTTACAGAGCTGCAATCTGATAGACTTCCTTAATATAATAAATGTATACAGGAGGTATAGATATACCAACATTAACAGACCGCAGCTTTGTCCACGAATCGCCAAAAGCCCGGCTGAAGCCGCAAGATGAGAAATAGCATATGTCAGTCTTGGAGGTCCAAGCTAAATTGTTTCGGAGATAGATCCCTACATACACAATTAAAAATTTAAAAATCAACACTGACCTTCCAAAGCGTACCAATGCCGACGGGAGCCTAAAATAAAGGTGCATCTGTTTGCCTGCCTATCTGTGTCTGTCACAGAGACAGTGTGTAGTGTGTGTGTGTGTGTGTGTGTAGTGTGTGTGTGTCTGTCTGCTCATCACACAAATATTTGCCCTTTACGAAATTCAGATTCAGGACTTCCAGCTCCGTAGACAGGGTCGGTACATACCGGTCGTCAAAAAACACTGAAAAAGAGGTTATGAGTTTATTTTCGAGTTTATGGTACGGAATACACGTACGAGCTTAGAAAATCGCTCAGGTAACGCATTGTACGCACCTTAGGTAGATATAAATGTCAAAATTTTATATGGAAAATTGACAGTTGAACTGTCCTAGCGCGTGTACTTACATACGTTACGTTACGTGACTACCTCTCAGCTCGCGCTTCATCGATTTCTGCAAGATCGAGGCAAATCACGTAGTGGTAATATTGAAAAATTAAAAAAAAAACTTAATGCAATTATTTTCAAAATTGCTTTTTTTAAGGTTAGATATGAGGATATGACGTATCATTTGTGGTATACTGAATTTTAAAAAAATCAGCCATATCGTGTCTGGAGGAGCCCAAACTTGGTTGTTTCGAAAATTATTTTTGTTTTAATTAAAAAAATATGGCTAAAATGTAATGATGTGGCATATTTTTAGAATCGCCTCAAAAAGCCCTTTCATATGATACTGTTTAGGCCGATGAAAGCATTTTTCATTACTTATTGAATACTGAACACTCTCGCTGAAACTGATGCAAGTCGGTTTTCAAACGCACGAGGGGCATCACTATGCCTCTGTTTACGGCTAGCGCAACACTAGCTGTCAAAATCAGTGGGAACAATATGGCCATACCGCGTGCATCTAATTTTTCTACTCCCGCGCCGCTTTCCTTCTAAAACTTTCTCTTGGTGATAAGGGTGACTGCTGTGCCGTGTATTGTGCATGTTTTCCTGGATTTCCCGAGGCGCTGAAGTTCGGTGAGTTGCTTTTGGTTTTCTTTGAGTGTGAAACGTGCTTTCAAGGTAATACCTACCGCCGACGCTCGCAAGTCTTGCAACAAGATTTAGGGAAAGGACAATCGAACGTGTTTTGAAACCTATGAAAGTCCACTTAAAATCGAAGCCCCAACATATTTTGATCCGTCGAACCGCATGTTCGGTAGAAATTTCCCTTAAAATCATATTTTATCGTCACGTTGTGCACCAACGCTCCGCCATCTTAACGTAATTTATCGCATTATCTCCTAAATTCATCACAATTTCATACCTATAAGCCATTGTAGCTTGGGTTTTACCGCATTCATATTCGTTTCTAATAAGATTTCAATTAGAACCCCGCATTTTTCAATAACTTTCCATATAAAGTTAACCTATACGCCGTTCATTTGAATTCGGTGTACGGTAGAACACTACGCGACCATTTTACGTTGCACTTGGTTCGCTAATACCTATACTTCGTCTCGCTCGCACTTATGGTCATGGTCAATGTTTTGTTCCGTTCAAAGTCGTTCCAATATTAAATTGTCGAACTTTCGTATTTTCTGTGGTTATTGTGTTCCATTTTTGAATAATCGCAATAAAAATGGAGGATGAAAATAAATTAACTTTATTAGAATCTAAACTTGATTCTAACTTCGCGCGCATTCAAAGTATTTACGATTCTATTCCGAAAACACGACGAGACAAAACGAGTTTGTTTTTAATGCAAGCCGAAAATCTAGTGAGTTTACGCGATGAATTTATTACACTGCTCGATGAAATAAATTCAACTGCTTTGAAGTTGAATGAGGACTTTAAACCAATCTTCGAAACGTTATGGGCATTCGATGATATGTACTATGCGATTAACACCGCATATAAAAAGTTGAGCGATTCGACTAATGTTCAAGAACCCGCGAAGCCGGTCTTCAAACTTCCAGACATACAAATTCCCGATTTTCACGGAGACATACAGGCATTCCCATTGTTTATAGAATCGTTTCGAACGACAGTTCATCATAACACTGCGTTATGTGACGCTCAACGCATTCAATATCTGATATCAAAGCTAAAAGGCAAAGCTCAGAGCATTTGTGTAGGTATTACTCCTAACTCGGACAATTACAAAATTCTGTATGACGCTTTAGTGCAAAAATATGAGGATAGTCGCGCGATCGCTATTTCATATTTAGAAAACATCATTAATTTGAAGGCTTTAACAGGTAAACCCAATGCAACTAGCCTAGACAGTTTGATCGATCAATTTTCGACGTCGGTGTCCGCACTACGTCAGCTAAACATCAAAGATTTAGCCGATTTTATATTTGTA
Source organism: Epinotia demarniana (assembly GCA_945867215.1). Taxonomy (NCBI): domain Eukaryota; kingdom Metazoa; phylum Arthropoda; class Insecta; order Lepidoptera; family Tortricidae; genus Epinotia; species Epinotia demarniana. Next base: position 6,079,952 of record OX244282.1, read on the forward strand.
CATTTAGCATTGCGCAAAATGGATACAGAGACCGCGAAAGCATTCGAAATGTCTCTCAGTAGTAAAACTGTATTTCCGAATTACGACGAATTCGTTAATTTCGTTCGCAATCATGCGAAAATTTTGCAGCGTACTATGACGTCATCGTCAGCTGTTGTCTCGCAGCATACTTCGTACGGGCGCGACTCGCGCTCTGAGTCGGGCGCAAATAAGCGCACGCAAAATAATATGCAAACTTTTCTGGTTAGCAACAGCCAGTCTTCGGGACAAGTTTGTTGTTATTGCAATAGTAATAAACACATTCAATTGTACCAATGCGAACGATTTTTAAAGTTGTCGCCCATTGAAAAATACAACGTAGTTAAAAAATGTAACGGTTGCGTTAACTGTTTAAGCGTTCGTCATACGTTTTCCTTGTGCAAGTCTACTTCGACTTGTAAGTTCTGTAACAAGGCTCATCATAGCCAGTTATGCCGCAATCAACATCAACCCGATGCTCAGACGCATTCTCAGCCGTGACCAACCGCTTTCGTGCCGCGCGAAAACACGCCGCCGTCCGCGCCCGCTGCTGCGGCCTCCGCGCTCGCAGACTCGCCCGCTGCAGCCGCGCACGAACAGCGCAATAATAATAATATGCCGGCAGGCTTTGCTGGCGCTGCTACTGCTAAACGAGATTCTCGCAAAACGGTTTTACTAGGTACCGCGATGGCACAGGTGCTAGACGCGTACGGTAATCGCCGCGATATTCGAATCTTAGTTGATTTAGGTTCGCAAAATCATTTCTTAAGCTCACGCTGCTTACGTAATTTAGGGTTTGACGTCACGCCTGACGACAAGAATACCTTGGTTCATGGAATAGGAGAAAGCTCTCAGCCGATAAAGGGTACAACAAATTTAACTTTGTTTTCGCAGTTCGATCCGACTTTCAAGTTTGACTTGCAAGCGTTAATTATTGATAAAATCGCCGGAAATCTGCCTGAAGGTCAAATAGATACCCAAGCTCTCGAATATTTGAAAAATATTTCGTTTAGCGACAAACATTGGTACCTGCCGGGAAAAATTGATTTGCTTCTAGGCGCCGAAGATTTTATTAAATGCATATTAAAAACTGACCGCATTATAGGGCCGTCCGGTTGCCCTGATGCTATAGAAACGGTGTTCGGGTATATAATTTCAGGTTCCGCATCTATCGTAGGACCTAGGGCAACTAAACTTAACACGTTTTTTACGACTACTACAAACGTAGACGCTCTGCTTTCCAAATTTTGGGAAGTCGAAGAGGTACCGATCCGCAAACATCTTTCCGCAGGCGATAAGGCGTGTGAAGACATTTATACACAACAAACGACAAGAGACTCTCTTGGTCGCTATGTCGTGCCTTTGCCGTTTTGCCGCGACCCGCGAGAACTAGGCGATTCACTTCCGACCGCGACGCGTAGGTATAATGCCCTAGAGAGAAGATTTAAACAAAATAATATCCTTCATAAACAATATGATGAGATTATTCGCGATTACTTAAAACAAGAATATATTTCCTTGGTGAAGGACTTGGATAATAATTCCACTTCTTACATTATACCTAGTCACCCTGTAGTTCGTGACGATAAACTAACTACCAAGGTCCGTCTATGTCTGGACGCTAGCGCCGCGACTACGTCTAACTTGTCTCTCAATGACTGTTTATACGCTGGACCTAATTTGCAATCAGATTTGCTCGCAATAATATTTCATTTTCGGTTATTTCCAATCGCAATGACTTCGGATATCCGCCAAATGTTTTTGAGAATTTTAGTTTCTCCGGAATGCCACCGCTTTCTTCGCATCATCTACCGCTTTTCTCATGAGGATGAACCGCAACTTTACGAATTTAACCGCGTTTGTTTCGGTCTTAAGTGCAGTCCTTATTTGGCAATACGCACGATCAAGCAACTTATACAGGACGAAGGAAAATATTTTCCCGCCGCAGCCGCAGCAGTGTCCCGCGATTTATATATGGACGACTTAGCTACTTCCGTTATGGATGAGACCGCTGCTATTAATCTCTCCCGCGATTTAATTAACCTTTTTCGGAAGGCTGATCTAGACCTGGTTAAATTTTCAAGTAATTCACGCGCGTTGCTAGAACACGTACCAGAACAAAACCGATTGTCTGCTACGGTCGACATCTCCGATAAGGACGATTTAAAGATTTTAGGTCTACGTTGGTGTCCTATTGAAGACCAGTTCGCTATAACTGTAAATTTGGACCCACATAACGTTGTTACGAAACGTACAATTCTATCTACAATTGCCAAGCTGTGGGATATAGTAGGTATCGCTGCGCCGATTATTTTGTACGCAAAGTTACTTATTAAAACCCTCTGGTTACTAAAACTAGATTGGGACGAAAGCCCGCCCGCGGAGATTTGCACTCAATGGTTAAAGTTCAAGGCTGAACTTCCGCTTTTACAGAATCTTAAATTTCCGCGCCACCTCGGCATCAATTCGGAGGACTGCGAATTGACGTTGGTAGGTTTTTCTGACGCAAGTATGGTTGCGTATGGAGGCGTGGTGTATCTTTGCGTGTCGCATCCTGGGCTGCCTCATAATATAGTGAATATTGTGTGTGCCAAGTCAAAGGTAGCACCCGTGAAAGTTCTAACTCTCGCGCGGTTAGAATTATGTGCAAGTTTGCTCCTTGCTAAACTTATGCGCTATGTCTCTGATAATATATCAGATCGATGCAGGATTTCAAATATCTTTGCATTTACAGACTCAAGTGTCACTTTACAGTGGATACATTCCTCTCCGCATCGCTTTAATGTTTTTGTCAGTAATCGTATCGCGCAAATTAATGATTACTTACCCGCGTCTAAGTTTTTCCATGTCTCGGGCAAAGAGAACCCCTGCGACTGCTTGTCACGTGGTCTCACCCCCAGCCAGCTAATCGAGCATCCGCTTTGGCTCCACGGTCCCTCTTGGACCAAGCTACCGATCTCGCAGTGGCCTCTTGACCACTTTGTCTTTGACGGGCACGACGACCCACCAGAAGTAAAGGCTAATGCCCAAGCATTCTTAACGACCGAAGTTAATAAACCGTTCTTGTATGAACTCGCTACTCGTTTCTCTTCGTGGAGTAAATTGCTTCGTGTAATAGTATACGTGCTACGCTTTGCTAAAAAGCTACCTCGGTCAGGTCGCATTATGCCCCCTGATTTACAAGTCGCTGAAGAGGCAGTTCTTGCTTCAGTTCAGTCGGTGCATTTCGCTGAAGACAAGGATAATATTTTAAAGAATAAATCCCCATCTAAACGCATGAGACAGCTTTGTCCAATTTTCAAAAATAACTTACTTCTGGTCGGCGGTCGGCTCGATAAGTCTGAGTTAGACTATTTCGCTAAACACCCAATTTTACTTCCAAACAACGACCACGTCGTGAACTTAATAATTGACGCTTATCACAAAAGGTTTTTACATGCCGGGCCCAATTTACTTATGTCCTTGTTACGCCAAAGATATTGGATACTCTCTGGTAGAAATATTGTTCGTAAACGGTTTCAGTTGTGCAATCGCTGTTATACCACTTCTCCTAAAGTAGATTCTCCGTTCATGGCTGATTTGCCCATCTGCCGCGTCATCGAAGCGAAGCCTTTTTTGAATACTGGCGTAGACTTCGCGGGCCCTATTCCTGTCCTATTAAGTCGTTATAGAGGCGCACGTCAGCAGAAAGCTTATATTTGTTTGTTTATCTGTCTCGCGACTCGCTGTACTCATATTGAGTTAGCTGTAGATTTGAGTACACCCGCCTTTATTAACGCGTTTAAACGGTTTGTGTCGCGCAGAGGCACTTGCTTATATTCCGATAACGGAACCAATTTTATCGGAGCAAAAGCTCATTTCGATGAATTGACCCAATTTCTAAATTCAAACGAGTATAAAACCGCGCTTTCCACTGAGACCCTTGAACAAGGCATCAGCTGGAAATTTAACCCACCAAGTGCTCCACATTTCGGTGGATCGTGGGAGTCTAATATACGTAGTATAAAACTACATTTAAAACGCGTAATCGGTGACCAACTATTAACGTACGAAGAAATGTTGACTGTTTTAACGCAAATAGAAGCAGTTTTGAACTCGCGTCCGTTGACTGTATTAAATGCTGATCCATCAGAGCCGACTGCTCTTACTCCCTCGCATTTTTTAACCCTCGCGCCTTTAAACTCTTTGCGTAATGCCGACGTTTCAACCCTACCTATCAGTTTAGTTAAACGTAAATATCTGATAGACAAAATTATTCAATCTTTTTGGAAGCGATGGAAAACGGAATATTTGCATACGCTTCAAATGCGACAAAAATGGAATACTCCGACCAAACCTGTAACCAAGGGGACTGTAGTTTTGCTAAATGTTGACAACGTTCCTCCTTTGAAATGGCCACTAGGTGTGATCGAAGATGTTTTCCCGGGTAAAGATGGTATCATCCGCGTGGTTGCCGTACGCACGAATTCAGGCATTTATAAAAGACCTGTGGTAAAGGTTTCTCCCTTACCACTTCAGTAATCTTTGCTTACTTAATAATGCATAATGTCACCTTATTCAAGGCTGACACATGAACCATAATGTGGTTTTCCCTTTATTGTATTTTTTTTTCTTTTCGCATTTATCTAATTGTTATCCCGCTTTCTTTGTTCTGTAGAAGACCAAAGAGACTTTGCCCTTCTAGGCGGGGGGTATGTTTAGGCCGATGAAAGCATTTTTCATTACTTATTGAATACTGAACACTCTCGCTGAAACTGATGCAAGTCGGTTTTCAAACGCACGAGGGGCATCACTATGCCTCTGTTTACGGCTAGCGCAACACTAGCTGTCAAAATCAGTGGGAACAATATGGCCATACCGCGTGCATCTAATTTTTCTACTCCCGCGCCGCTTTCCTTCTAAAACTTTCTCTTGGTGATAAGGGTGACTGCTGTGCCGTGTATTGTGCATGTTTTCCTGGATTTCCCGAGGCGCTGAAGTTCGGTGAGTTGCTTTTGGTTTTCTTTGAGTGTGAAACGTGCTTTCAAGGTAATACCTACCGCCGACGCTCGCAAGTCTTGCAACAAGATTTAGGGAAAGGACAATCGAACGTGTTTTGAAACCTATGAAAGTCCACTTAAAATCGAAGCCCCAACAGATACTACACACGATAGGTTTCTGAAAAAAAAAAAACCATACAAAAATAAAAATGTTTCGGCACTCCCCCCCTAAGGGAAATTTTTTTAGGAACTGCGGGTCAAAAAAATTGTTTTAACCTCTAGTATGCGTGTGCCAAACGGCTAAACTGTACATCGATTTGCGGTTTTCTTATGAAATTGGGCTTGTGGGGCTTCCACTAACGTATTTTGAAGTAGCAGTAAAGGTAAATTTACATGAACCATACTATATTTGAACTAATTCAGTACTAACATTCTGCTTCCATATCGTTACTTGCTCTCACAAACATTCAACAATACCCCGGAGCTGCCTCTTACTGCGAAGTTGCATTAGAATTAACATACTGAGAGCATTCGTTACAAAGCGACTTAGATCCAGCATCTAGCGTTTAAAGTTGTGCTATAAATAAAATAGTGTGTACTAATGGAATAATGAACTAATGAAATGTGGATGAAACCCATTTCTTAAGAAAGAGCAGAAGGGATAAGACCGGTTTCCTAAATTGTTTTCCTTGACGGAAAAGCTAATGTAGTATATTATATTTCGCATGTGAATAACATATTCAATTGTTAGTTCTGTTTTGCCTGAAACACGGGGTCTCCTAGCTCAGGCACGTGTTATTTGGCTATATTAGTAAGCTCCTAGTCTATAGTAAAAACTGATTATGCTTTGTCAATATTTTTTTTATTTTTATTATTAATAAATAATATTTGCATCTCTCATACTACTCATGACGCGTGTTGCCCCTAGGGCTGAAATGTAATGAAATGTAAAAAAAAACAATTGCAGAACCCTATACAACATTTCAACATTTTATTGATTTTAAACTTGTTGATAATAATGATAATCATCATGCGTTTTTTATTGATAACTATTATTGGTGATTGAAGACTTTTGAATATTTTTTTAAACGTTCGTAGTTCAATGTAACCGCTCCAGAACCGCATCCTAGAGTCATAAATAGTAGATTGTTAACCAAGGGCTGAAAGGCACCCATTTCGTGTGGGCGCCAATGGTTCGAGTCAGAAATGGGTGACTTTCGCACTCTTCTTTTCATATCGATTACGAGGAAAGTAAATAAAACAGACGGAAAATTAAACAATATGTTTATTCAAAGTACACAATTCAAAAACGACAGCCGCCATTATCGTAATGTCATCCGAGCCGAAAGAATAGTTCCAGCTCACCTGTCCTAAAGAAAGAGGCAAATATCTGTTTCGCTCGCACTTATAGTAATATGGCGTAATTCGTGCACGTGACATGTAGATAATAAAAACACGATTTTAATTTTGAAATTAAAAATATTGCTCATGTTTTTATAACCAAATTGTATTATAGGTATTCGTATTTCCTAAACTTCCTAAAGTCAAAACTATATGAATAACATTTTTTTGACACAAACTTATTTATGGAATAGAATTTACAAGTGAAGGCTGATTTATGTATTTAAACCCTTTGGTTTGTGCAATAGCTCCATTGCACAAACCAAAATAATTTTCACATGGCAAGATTAATGCCAAATAACATTTTGTACCTGTTTGAAATAAATATATAAATATACGCGGACAATCTTACACAAATCGACCTAGTCCCAAACCAAGCAAAGTACAGAGCTGCTGAGAGCACAGCTGAGAGCGGAGCTAAGAGCGGAGCTGAGAGCGAAGCTGAGAGCAGAGCTAAGAGCGGAGCTGAGAGCGAAGCTGAGAGTGGAGCTGAAAGTGGAGCTGAGAGCGGAGCTGCTGAGAGCGGAGCGGAGAGCGGAGCTGAGAGCGGAGCTGAGAGCGGAGCTGAGAGCGGAGCTGAGAGCGGAGCTGAGAGCGGAGCTGAGAGTGCAGCTGAGAGCGGAGCTAAGAGCGGAGCTGCTGAGAGCACAGCTGAGAGCGGAGCTGAGATTGGAGCTGAGAGTGGAGCTGAGAGCGGAGCTGCTGAAAGCTGAGTTGAGAGCCGAGCTGAGAGCACAGCGAAGAGCAGAGCTGAGAGTGGAGCTGCTGAGAGGAGCTGCTAAGAGCACAGCTGAGAGTGGAGCTGCTGTGAACGGAGCTGAGAGCGGGGCTGAGAGCGAAGCTGAGAGCATAGCTGAGAGCGGAGCTGAGAGCGGAGCTGCTGTGAATGGAGTTGAGAGTGGGGCTGAGAGAGGAGCTGAGAGCGGAGCTGAGAGCAGAGCTGTGAGCGGACTTTAAGTTAAAAAAGCTTTGTGGGTGTATTCCATTTGTCACCACCTCATAAGACCCTAGTGAATGTTTTAGCTGAAATAAAAGTAATGAATTTACAACATTAACTTATTTTATATTTAATAAAACAAATTCCATGAACTAGTACGAATAAAATGATTTCCCTTTGTCAGTGGCGGGGTAAGTATTGATATTTATTAGAGTTAGTTCCCGCATAATGCTTATAAGGCGAGGACTAATTGGAATACACTACTTTTCTGCACTAGAGCAGAAACGTGTCACATTTTGCAGACTTTTTAGAACAACAACGACCCACTTTCAGAGCATGAGATATGAAAAATATGCATTAATAAACAGCTACCATAATAATGTGTTCATTTTTGAAGCTTGTTAATGGTCAATTTATAGTGTTATTTTTCATACACATATAATTAAAATTAGTAATGGTCCACGCATTAACATTATTATAGATAGTCTGTCAATAGTTCCGGCCGAAATGGTCCACACAGAAACGCTTTTAAGAGTTCTGTGGGATCTGACTGATTTAGAAAATATTTAAGGTTTTGGCTTTCATTTAATTTGGTTGCTTTCTGTACAGTCGCCCGAAATATCTGCCTCAACAAAGCGCACACAATAAGTAGAACGTTTTTCATACAAAGGTCTAATCGCTTCATTTTTTCAGCAACAGAAACTATTTTCCAACCTAGATATGGCGGATCAAATTGTGTATAAAAAATTTCATGTTATTCCAGTGTGCCGTTTTAAAATGAGTACCAAACTACGTTTGTATGAGCTGTACATGAATCGACCTTGCTGGCGACTCTTAAGGCGTAAGTATTATTATATATATTAACTGTGTCCCCGCTATGTCACTGTTTAGCATCCTCTCCGTATTCACATAACGTCTTCCAATTTTAATATAAAGATCGTTTTCGCGATACGGACGGCATCTCATTTCCTAAGTTCCTATATCAGAGTGACGATTTAATAAGGTTAAACGGCGTAATTGAGCTGAGACGCCATCTTGTTAAGGATTTAAGGGTACAGCAACAATGTTGAACGAGAGTGGGTCTTTTAAGTGGGAAGTTTATGTACGTTGTACACCCTCGCACGAAGTCGGTTTTCTATGTTACAGTTGCAAATTGGCATGCGGCTTTTTAGTAAGGGGCTAGCACGCTTCTCGGCGATGGTGGTTTGTAAGATATTTACAAACTAGCGTGTCCCAATAGATTTTGCACCAATACGTGCAGTTCGATTCGAGCTACGGTAGCCTAGTGGTTCAGGTATGCGGCTGTCATGGGTTCTAATCCCGGTTAGTACCAATGAATTTTTCGGATTTTATGTACGGAATATTTACTGTCAGCTTTTCGGTGAAGGAAAATATCGTGAGGAAACCGGTCTAATCCCAATAAGGTCTAGTTTTCCATGTGGGTTGGAAGGTCAGATTGCAGTCGCTTTCGTAGAACTAGTGCCTATGCCAAATTTTGGGATTAGGTGTACAAGCGGAACCCGGGCTCCTATAGGGGCGTTACCGGGAATAACGCTATAGTAGAAGGAGTGCAAAGTACGTTAACTTCATACTAACGCACCGCGCGCGGCTTGTGTGTGTGCGCCATTAGTATCTACGCGTCGCCGCACGCACACTCAAACAAAATCTCTACTGACGCACTGAGAAACGGGTCGAGATTTTATTTGAGTGTGCGTGCGCGATGCATAGATACTAATGGCGTACACATACAAGCCGCGCGCGGTGCGTTTGTAGAAGATAACCTACTTTACACTCTCTCTACTATGATAACGCTAGGGGTCGATGATGGCGTGTAAATCGATTCACAATTTTTTCGTTTATAAATGTGTATTTTACCACTTGCACTTGCTTTTTGTGTACCTTTGCAGATGCAGATGAGGTCCAAGGCTGTATAAGAACGGGGCCCTTCCCTTTGGTACTTACGCCATAATTATTTAAGTCAAAAAAATCTTCATATTCTTGCTATAATCTTCCGATTCACTGCATTCCTTTGTGACAAGAAGGACGTCGAATTTGTTCTATCTTGACCGCAAAGATTACAATTCAAATTGTTTGACCACAAAATCCGCATCCGAGATTGTCTAAAACGTCGCATAAAAGAAGTGTGTCCTATACACCTGTCGCTAGACCTGCATGATTTAGCTTATGGAATAAATATAAAAAAATACTTGATTCATCACGAAAAAACTTGATTATAATAGCTACTAACATATATTGCTAGTAGTAGTTTAGCGTAGTCTAAATATATAAACGTAAAAGTCCTGACTGACTCACTCACTTAAATCAACGCCCAGCCCAAACCGTTTTTATATAATGAAAGTACCCACTAAAACGGATTTTTTAAAAGTACACCCTAAAGAGGGTAAAAAGGGAGTTGAAAGTTTGTACGGGGATGGAGTAAAATTTTAAGTGAGAGACTTGAAACTGCGTATAGACTCCTTATTACAATACAAGAAAAGTGATTTAAGGGTTTTGAAAAATACCACCCCTAAGCGGGTTAACAAGGGGTGCAATGTTTGTATAGGGGAAACATTATTTTTTAAACTGGAGACTTGAAACTTTGTAAAAAGATTACTTATTAAGATACAAAAAAAGTGATTTCAGCGTTTTCAAAAATTCTAGCCCTAAGGAGGTTAAATAGGGGTGCAATGTTTGTATGGGTGAAACATTATTTTTTGAACTAGAGACTTAAAACTTTCTAGAAAGATTACTTATTATATATTACATATTATACCTGAAAAAAACTGACAGCGTTTTAGAATATTCCACCCCTAAGGGGTTTAAATAGGGTTGCAAAGTTTGTATGAGGGAAACTTTTCGTTTTCAACTAGAGACTTGAAACTTTGTAGACAGATTGCTAATTTGGAAACATCCTAGGTACCCTAAAGTTGTATCCTTAACATGTCTGCTAAAAGACTGCAAATCAAATTTCAGCGTTTTTTTATTTATATCCTAAGAGGGTTGAAAGAAGATTTGAAGTCTGTATGATGAGCAAGACATTTTTAAAGTAAGAGATTTGTAACTTTGATTTTAGGCTGTTTCTTTGAATACTAGAAAAAAATATTGGGTATTAAATGAGATTCACCCCTAAAGAGGTTAATAGGAGCTGGAAATTTATACGTGGGACAAGACAATTTTAAAATAAGGGAACTGTAACTTCAGTCAAGGACTAGAAAACAAATTACTGCGTTTTTTATATCCTTCCTCCAAGGTTGGAGGTTAAAAGAGGTTGAAAGTATGGGGAACAAGTACATTTTGAAGTAAGGGAATTCTTCGGTCAGATCTTAAATACTATTTGGTAAGCCATTAATTCAGAATACATAATACTAATACTGCTCGCAGAAAATTAGGTTAGGTTAAGTTAGAACTGCGGCTCTTACAGAACCGAACAGCGACGAGAAAAGTAGGTTAGGTTAGAACTGCGATGCTAACAAACCGAAAAAAAGGTAATTTTACATTAAAACTGCTGATCATTTTGTTAGTTTAAATGGGGACTGGGGGTGGAGATAAAAAGCTCTACGTCTTTTGACGTAGGATAATTGTACTTTCAAAACTATACAGGCACCCCGGACTAACGTAATTAAAACTAATAAACGGATTTATATACATACATACATACATACATACGCCTTTATTCCCTAAAGGGGTAGGCAGAGCACATGAAACGTATGTTCCAGCGCCACTCTTAGCATAAAAGTTTAGTATAAAAGATCGACAAAATGTGATATTGCAGTGATAGGTTGCTAGCCCATCGCCTACAACACACTTCCACCCTGGTCCCTTAGTAGACTTTTACGACACCCACGGGAAGAAAGAGGGCGGTGATTAACCCGACACCACACGGGTTTAGGCAAAAAAAAACAGTAGGTATTGTAGCTTAGTAGACATAAAAAATCCTTTAAAACATTATGAAAAACAAACAGTTTAAGTTGTACAAACGTGTGTATATTAAAAAAGAAACTGACATTTCAGTTTAGCATTAGCAATTTAAGCCTTTTACGCCTAAACCCAAAACGGAATTACATGAACATAGGCGTTAAGATAATTTTAGACTCTTGGAAGGATTTAGGAAAGTTATATCTCGAAAATCATCCCTTAAAATGGTAGAAGTTTGTTGGGACAGGGATAATTAAGGTAACGCCTAAAATCATTTAATAGAAATATATTTCTCAAATTCTACGCGGACGTAGTCGCGGGCAATCATCATCATCATCATCAGCCTATATACGTCCCACTGCTGGGCACAGGCCTCCTCTCATGTATGAGAGGGAAAGCTAGTAGTAACATATATATTGATGTGGTCCCATTAAACTTATCCAACACAATTAGTCTTAATTAAATGTAAAAATAACACTTACGAACAACTTTTCTTAGAATGCATAATATTGCCAGTACATAAAAAAGTAATGTTGTTGTTGGCTATGGAACAATTTTGTAACGACGAGTTCAAAAAACCTATTGTTATTCAAAGGCTTGTTAGAAATAGAGATTTAGATAAACTGTTTGTGCCTAGGTTTACTAATTATTATGGCCAAAGGCAAAGGAAGTACTTAATTCCGAAAATATATAACGATTTACCGGCCGAGATAAAAAGTGCAAGTGTCACGAAACAATTGTTTAAAAGGAAAGTAAACGATGCCCTATTTAAAAAATTAAAAAATGAAATTCAGCTATCCTAAGGTAACGTAACTAATTATCTGTTCTAGCATAAGGAAATACCGTGCCTACATGTATACTAATATTTATACAGCTTTTAGCTAACACTTATAAAATCAATTAGGAGCACTGTCTGCCAACAAACCGCATTGTGGTTTGGCGGATTTGTATTTGTATTTAGCTTTAAGTATGCAAGAAAAAGAGAATAAACATTTTATTCATTCATTTTTTTATTCATTATATTCAGACAAATCACGCATAGTTGAATGACCAAGAGGCAACCGGATGGCTCGCGGTATTTGAGCTCCCAAAGTGTTGTGGAACCGCTCTGTGCAACCCGAATTGAGCCAACTTGGACTGGGGCGGAAATAAGAAAAAGTATGAAAAATATTTTTTTTGTTGCGAGGCAGCCGTTTCAAACAGCGGTTGCCTGAAACATACTTAGCAGCTCCCATTAGGAAAGACTGCATGGAGGAGGATGCATTTGCATTGTATGATTTTTCCTTCATCTCCATAACACCTTCGCCACTGACTCCTGTTGAATAAGCCCTAGCTATCATTCTCAAGCACCAAATGAAACAGTAATAAAGCAATAATACTCCATTTTACATTCCCAACGACGTCCTACCACGTTAATTTATTTTTAATTGACTACGCGATCTTTCTTACTGAAAAGGGCCTATTTTACAACACATTAGATGTGGGTTACGACTTAAAGGAAGGGGAGGGTGGGAAAACCGTTCCGAGTTTGAAATGGAATTGTTTTTTATTGCGCCTCGGGAAAAGTCTTAAATTAATTTCTTTGTTTAGTTAAGTATAAACTTTTCCTCATTTCGTTGTTTTGGAACTTTTACGATTCTTGAGATAATGTAGGTATCAAAGCCTGCGATGTATATTTATTTATTATATGTAAGTACTTGGGTATTTTCCCTTCCCACTTGACAAAGCCAACCCAATAACGGTTGAAAGCTCCAAAAGTTCACTTTGCCTAAGGACTCCGAAGCTCGAAGCTCTTACCACCAAAGCGGTCACCTGTTTAGAAACTGACCGTGACCGACGTTGCCTACTACTACTTGCGAAGCCTACTAGTTCTGTTTATTTCAAAGATTAAGTGCTTTTCAAACATACAATTGATTTTGCGTTTCATAATGGTTTTCCTTGCACGTGGATTTACGCAAGATTTTCCTAATAGAACACCTATTTTCATTTAAAAAAACGAATTCGATTGACTCAGTTAACAATTAAGTATATGTTTGTGCGACAGGGGCGGAACACATTTTAAATAACAGAGGTTGATAAGTTTTATGAACAAAAGAATAGTTCTTGGGAAAAAATGCAAATTCTTGAAAGATTCGATAGTCAAAAGCCAAGTCTATCAGTCCACCTTTTACATCATCGAGCTTCGAGACGAATTTCCATATTATTATTGGATGAAACAAAGCTTTTGGCCGCTCGCCAAAGAGCGTGTACAGGATTAATTAAAAAAAAAAAGTTTGTAGTTCGTGACACTGGCCGTAAATTTTTGCTTTTTTTATTTTTTTTTATCAAGTCATTTGGCTGTGGAATATTGCATCCTTTCAGTATTGGAATTATAAATTGAGTTACATACTTTGTGCGGTTCAATTTACGCGGTTTTTATTAATTTATTTTTCAATGGCTTTTACGTGAAATATGGTCTAGGTTAAGATTGTTATTGTTATATTTAATGACCAGTCATTCAGGTACAATCGAAGTCGAAAAGATGTAAACATTTATCGCCTTATTTTAAGGGAATAAGGGGCATAATTATTGTAGACATATCAAGTCTTTCAAATAGGATTATTATAATAGGCGACGTAACTGAATCTTGGATATTATATTTAAAAATACTTTTGTACTGTCGGCTACTATTACTGGACCGACAAAAACTTTCAAGCAAGATTCCTTATGAATTATGAAATTGTAAAAACTTGGCGCTCCATATATTTAATTATATTTATAAAAATACTAGCTTTTGCCCGCGACTACGTCCGCGTAGAATTTGAGAAAAATATTTCTATTAAATTATTTTAGGCGTTACCTTAATTATCCCTGTCCCAAACAAACTTCTACCATTTTAAGGGATGATTTTCGAGATATAACTTTCCTAAATCCTTCTAATAGTCTAAAATTGTCTTAACGCCTATGTTCATTTAATTCCGTTTTGGGTTTAGGCGTAAAAGGCTTAAATTGCTAATGCTAAATTGAAATGTCAGTTTTTTTTAAATTTACACACGGTTTTAACTACTTAAACTGTTTGTTAGTCATAATGTTTTAAAGGATTTTTTTATGTCTACTAAGCTACAATACCTACTGTTTTTTGCCTAAACCCGTGTGGTGTCGGGTTAAAATTTCACCACCCCCTTTCTTCCCGTGGGTGTCGTAAAATTCTACTAAGGGACCAGGGTGGAAGTGTGTTGTAGGCGATGGGCTAGCAACCTATCACTGCAATATCACATTTTGTCGATCTTTTATATTAAAAGTGGCGTTGGAACATACGTTTCATGTGCTCTGCCTACCCCTTTAGGGAATAAAGGCGTGAATGTATGTATGTATGTGTATAAATCCGTTTATTAGTTTTAATTACGTTAGTCCGGGGTGCCTGTATAAAGTACAATTATCCTATGTAGAGCTTTCCATCTCCACCCCCAGTCCCCATTTAACGGTGATATAGAATTATACTATTTGGATTAGCCAAAATTTACTTCTTAAACTAACAAAATGATTAGCAGTTTTAATCTAAAATTACCTTTTTTTCGGTTTGTTAGCATCGCAGTTCTAACCTAACCTACTTTTCTGGTAGCTGTTCGGTTCTGTAAGGGCCACAGTTCTAACTTTACCTAACCTAATTTTCTGCGAGCAGTATTAGTATTATGTATTCTGAATTAATGGCTTACCAAATAGTATTTAAGATCTGACCGAAGAATTCCCTTACTTCAAAATGTACTTGTTCCCCATACTTTCAACCTCTTTTAACCTCCAACCTTGGAGGAAGGATATAAAAAACGCAGTAATTTGTTTTCTAGTCCTTGACTGAAGTTACAGTTCCCTTATTTTAAAATTGTCTTGTCCCCCGTATAAATTACCAACTCCTATTAGCCTCTTTAGGGGTGAATCTCGTTTAACACCCAATATTTTTTTCTAGTATTCAAAGAAACAGTCTAAAATCGAAGTTACAAATCTCTTACTTTAAAAATGTCTTGCTCATCATACAGACTTCAAATCTTCTTTTAACCCTCTTAGGAGATAAATAAAAAAAACTTTGAAACTTGATTTGCAGTCTTTTAGCAGACATGCTAAGGATTCAACTTTAGGGTACCTAGGATGTTTCCAAATTAGTAATCTGTCTACATAGTTTCAAGTCTCTAGCTGAAAACGAAAAGTTTCCCTCATACAAACTTTGCACCTCTATTTAAACCCCTTAGGGGTAGAATATTCTAAAACGCCGACAGATTTTACGAAGCATTCGTGGCCATTTATTTACTAATCTGTATTAACAATTCACCTGCAGGTACTTGTCTCTATAATACTAACTTAATATTACAATATTGTTTAACTACTGGACCGTTTATATACCTACCTGTCAAAGTTTAGAATGGTGGCAAGTTGTAAAGCTTGCATACCAAAAAAAAAAAGTTTCCAATCGACCTACTATCCCCGAAACATGTCTTAATCCGAACCCAAAACCCAATTAACCCAACAACTACCGCGCAATAAACCAAAATAAATCTCTGTATAAACTGTGTCATAAATACGGAAACAGTTTTGGACCTTATCTCATTGAGATAGGGTGAAAAAACGTATACTTATAGTGACTTGGAAGTTCAAGCTTGGTCGTCATATGTCTTTTTTTTAAACTAAATATACAACTTCCAACGTTTTTACTCAACCTTAATTATATCCAAAGTGCTCCATAAATTATATCCAAAATTATCACCGATTAATAATTATTTAATAACTATTTAACGACTCCGTTGATGCCAGAGCAGTTAAAACTATATCAATTGCCATTTAACTGCTTCACTCGAGGGTCGTTATCGTAAATTTGTTCGCCATTTTGAAATCGGTACCCCGTCGTGTTATGGAGGATGAATATTGAAATTAATAAATTACCGCAGTGCACAGGCTCATAAAAAAGGAAGTTCATTTATTTGATGTCACAACGTTGAATGTCTAAATTATATGTATTGACGTAAGAAATGACAGTAAACATAATTTCTTACTTGGTGGTAAGGTAAGGTTGGTAGCTAAGTCACTTCCTCACTCGGCGGTGCGGAGGCAGTACGGTATCAGTAAGCTGATGAGCGCGAGATTCGTAAGAAAATAAATAAATAAAAAAAGATGTGCAATAAAATATGTTAAAAATACAAGATATCAAAATAAAGGAATGAAATCTTGATACTAAATAAAATTTGATATAAATATAATTTGAAGTTTCCACCTTTTAGCCAGCAGCAAAAGGTCCAAGCGTGGGCCCTTTTATTTAATTTTGCGCCATCTTTTGTTTTATCTTTTCATAATTTTCACTCCGTAACCATGTCACATAAGATATAATATACAATTAACTTACTTGAATATAGTTTCAGTAGGTATGAACCTACTGACTGACAGTAAAAGAGTGGCCAAATAGTAAAAAATCGGGCCAACATCTACATATATGTATAGTAAGCTCTCGGGTGAAGTAGAAAATGTCGCATGGTTCCGAGTTCCGCCCCGCCAAGGGAGCGGCCTTACTTCAAGTTACAGTTTCAATTAATATAGTTATTGAGTGTATTTGAATAGTTAATCCTACGAATCCTACTAATATTATAAGGCTATAAACTATCTTCGCGCAAAATTTCATCTAAATCAGTGGACCTGTTTAAAAGCATGATCGAGTATCAAACATCCAAACATCTAAACTTTCGTATTTATTTAGTACTTTTAAGGAAATCAAATGTTTTTAAAAGCAGAGACACTAAACCTTTTTTCGTTGCTCTAAAGTCAACGAGTATATTTTACCTATATTTATCTGCGGTCTCCGATTGAAATGAAAAACCATTTCCCCCTCGGAACGAAATCATTGGATCAACAAAGACGTCTAGGTAAAAAACGTGTAAACACCGCCTTTTATTTATTACACTGATACTGTCTGCACCGGGATATATGGTACGGGATAGTAATATATTTTTTGTATGTGCAAAAGGTTTACTACCAGTGATTTATCTAGTTTGGCTTTGAGGGTTCCGTGGTCAAATAGTTTTAAGAGTCCCCAGCACTGACTCAAGTCCACTTTTGACGCAGTTTGGTTCTAATTTTAAAACGGCATAATAACGAAATAACATGTTTATAATATCCGATAATGTTGAATTCTCTCGAAAAAGGATAAATATATTGACAAACGGAAACAAAGTAAAGCGGGGCAACAATTAAATGAAGCGCTCATAGCCTAGCGGCTCCTGCGAGTCGGAAACGATAACGCAGGTTAAGCAACGAACGATGGCAGCGGTCACTTTTTGTATGGGTGACCGCCTGATGTCTGAGAGGTTAATATAAATGAGCGCTTCCGTGCTTTGGAAGGCACGCTAAGAAGTTGATCCCGGCTGCTGTCTACGAGTATGACAGTAGTCGTTAAGCCGAGTTAGAGGCCTTCGGGCGGCTTAAGAACTTCTAACAGTCGAGCTGCCCACTCACTTGACAAAGGGGGGACAACTGTCACTCGCGGCCGCAGGAGCTACCTACCACAACCCTGCACGTGTCCCCTTGGTGTCCCCTGGGTGGTACTAAAGAGTGACACACTTTAAAAAGGACATAATAATGTATGCCATACGATTAAATAAATAAATGAAATAATTACAAATTCTTTAAACTTTCTTGAGTCCTTTTGAACTAATGCCGATAATTATTACGGTTCAACTCACGTATATTAAATGAGTTATTGTCACTACGGGAGACAGTCGCGAAAACAATTCATCCTGAAGAAGAACTCCCGAAGAGTTCGAAACATGTCGCCCGTATACATTGAATCCGTGAGTTGAACTGTGTAATTATTAGCATTTATTACAAAGTATTAAGATGGTATATATTGTGTCCCTTTTCTGCAAAACGCACCGCCATGTGAAACGATTGTCATTTTACTATGACGTTTTCTCTCTCTCGAACAAGCAATATTATAACGTTTGCAGTTTCGTAATTTTTTTATACATCTAATTAAATAGGATTTTCGTCACAAGGCAATGTTTACGTCACAATACATTTTGAGTCTATCAAACTGTCCAACAATGTTTTGATCAAAATCACTCGTTCATTTATAACTTACTTTCTAGCCTCTACAACAATGTATTATTATTATTTACTGTTAGCAATCAACGGTTTAACGTTTATTCCTTAAAGTATTTTCCCCTTTTCCGTACGGAACCTGACAAAAGGTATGCAAATACCTTTACACACCTGAAACCTTGCACAGACCAATGCCACGGGTTTAATGATAAGGAAAACATTTTCTGATAACAGGATTCGCGGAAACGATCTGTGAAGTGTGCGAGAACATGAATCGGTATGCTTTCGGAATGATTTAGCTATTACATAAACAGGTATAATGCAAGTCACATTCGCGGACGAGGGTTCATTACCGTAGGTACTCGCTTGATTTGAAGCTAATGAAACTTTATATTAGAGCTCCCTTCACGAAGTGCGTTCGCAGTTCCTTTCGCTGGTTACTTTCAATCAGTATTTTTATACGATATAAATACTTACCTAGTTACAAATTCTCAATTTTATGAATACCTATAACCGCACACTCGATTTCGGATTTTAAATAAAAAAGGAAGCATAAATTGCTTTCAATTTTTCTTTATCATTGAGGCCTATACTTTGCTTGACTACAGGTGACACTATTAGTGTACGGGTGTCCAAAATTGGCACCTGTGGTTGCCACTAGCAAGTGAGTGGTTAAGTGTAATGAGCACCTTGCTTCCGACTTTTCATGATTCAACGGGAACTACTTCAAAGATTTTCCATCCATACCTCATTTCCCTAGTTCAAGCCCTAGCCCTACTTCAAGTCTGTTTTCAAACACGTTATGAAACCGAAAACAAACCATCAACCCGATTCAAAACGGCTTAAACGCTGGCTAGTTTCCATAGATTCACGTCCTTTTAATTCCGTATGAGTCTGGATGGTAAAATGTTACTATAAGCCGCGCGACTGGTCATACATCTTACCTAATTGACGTTATCTCGGTCGGTGGCGGTTTTTTCTTTTGTCGGGCAAGTGTGACATGGGTGGTGGAATGCAGTAGGGGATTGGAGTTTATGGGGGATTAATTGTGCTTGTGCGTTTTTACAGTTGTAATTTTTTGTGAAAACGATTTGGAAAAATATCTATCACCAGGAAAGTGGTGATCTTGCTCGAGTGACACGAAATGGATGAAACTATTTTCCATTAAAAATGATTTTCATTCCATCAATGGTGGTTTTAGTGGGTAGCCCCATTTTAGCTTCCCTGGCTGGGTGCGTGAGTGCATTTGCACTCTGTCAGAAAAAAATGTTCCTCTTTGTAAGGGAAAATGACAGTTGTATTGTTGTTAGTGTCAATTTTACTATTGACCGCCAACGCAGGCCACGCCCCACCAATTTGTGAGAGGCGCATTAATTGTACCTTACGTATAGTGCAACAAGGTCTTTATTGAAATGGTCATACGTTCGATTTCATTTGGTACTTGTCAGTACTCGTCGGCATGGACGAAGATTGTCGATGTAACTTATATTTGGGTACTACTGTACCTAAGTATGACTCAGGATTAACGTAGTAAACGATGTTCAAGTTGCCATACTGTCTCCGTACAAACTAGTGTCCTATTTTGTAAGTCATACCACCAGAACCGCTGCGCAGTTCCTTTCGCAAATCCACAAAAACCTGCCAGACACATGCACAGCTGCAGTTGGTAATAAATTTCACCACAAACACATCGGAATGAATTGCCTACCAGATTTACATTTAGCAAAATACATTGTAAAAATAAAAGGATTGCTTCCTCGTTGATACAGATCATTTTTCAACCTCGCCATTTTTGTTGTAGGTAGGTACCTACTCACGCTTTTCGCAAATATTAGAAAAAGTATACTAGGATTTCAGTCGCAGAAATACATCTTAATATTTGTTATTGGCTACTTTGTTACCGCGATAGGGGATATGTTACAGCGATAGAAACACGCGGAAACGTCTTGTTTGCGGATACGAGTGATTTAAAACGAATCTTTGTAAGTTTGCCATATTTTTCTGATAGTTCGAAGAAAATGTGAGATGGTTTACGATGGCGAAAAACATATTTTCTATTTTTATGTGCGTCTGTATCGATTCAAATTATATATTAGTTTAGGGAAGTGGCATGATAGGTAGTTAAAACTAAGCATAATGTACTTACGTCTCAGATCTCTCACGGATCAATGCGGGTTGGGGACTCCACATACACCTTTGAATATCGTTACAGTATTTTATTTTCTTATAAGTACCAAAAAGGGCAAATTGTAAAATAACGTTTATTTTTACCGCCTGAATAGGGAACATTTTAGTCTAAATTTAAAATAAAACACTTTTTACTTCAACGAAAGGAATAAGTGAAAAAATTTAAAGTATATACCACCAACAGCTAAACATTATGGGCACTTACTCCCTTACACCACAAAGGTAATATATTTATAGAATCCAGAAAATGAGACAAATTCGTCACCCTCAACAAACACGCACTCTCGTGATGGGCGTACATATTGGTCGTATACACCCTTAGGAGGGCCGTGAGGGCTCTTTACGTAAGTTTGGAGATCGGTCACTCTCGGCCCTTACTAGGGGAGGGTTTCTGAGACGCGTATAAATAATATTGCCATTATTTTTGTAGATAATATGACCAGCTATCAAAGTGAGCAAATTATGGACTTATATCTAAGTACAGTTTCATTTCAGTATAGGAAAAAACAAGATTGCGTAGAAATAATGACTGTGAAGCATTACGCATGTGATCAAACTAAGTTGTGTGGAATTCATATTGTGCAGAATCGCGAATAGGCAAAAACAATAATGTCATTAACCTCGTGTACTCAAAATTCCACTTTTTTTTCGGTCAATTGAATAAAATTGTAACCCTAATTTACATACATTGGGTAAAGAAAACCACAGAGTCCACTTGATAATATAATATATTTAATTCTTCACTCTTCTCAGTATTCACAAACCTAACCCAAAGTTTGCTAGCTCGCTAATCTCTTGCTGGAGAGCAGTAGATTCAACAAATAGGCATAGATTACAGACAAACGGCCAGCATTAGCTGTCAGTATCTAGGCAAAGATATCAGTTCTATCCTAAAACATTATGTCGAACCAGGACAAGCATACCTGACATGCAAAACTGCAAAACTGCAAAACTTAATCTCTAGAATAAGCCACCAACAACTATGTTGATATTTTAAAATTATTTAAATGTATGAAGTTTCTTAGGCAAAAGTTTAACTAGCAAACACACCTACCAAATTCGATATTCCATTACATGGATGTTATATTATAATAGATTTGAAGTTAACGCACCTACTGTGCTTTTCTGTTTAGGAAGTTACCGTCTCATGGCTATCAAACAGGCCCCTTAGGATCAGCACCTAACTGGCCACGCCGACATTAACTAATTACAACCACCGCCTCCTCCCTGAAGAATAGAGCGGCCAACATAAGATCTGCAGCGCCCAGCGCCTGCTTAAGTCAAGCTTTATCCTCGCCTCTAGGCATCCTGGACCCTATCTGAAAATTAGGACCACTCCCGTTAGAGAAAGTTATTCTTTTTTGAAATAATTGTGACACCACATGTGGGTAGCTTTTACTGACCGACGAACTTTCCTTCCGCCTGCATCATCTTCTGCAGCCCAGGGCCCTCTTCCACCCGCTGCTACTCTCAACGAGAGTTCCTCTTGTCTGTATATCTGTAAAGAGCTGATTTCTGTAGTTTAAGCTCGAGACATGAAGCCGCTTTTTCTGCCGACTTCCACCAAGATTATTTTATAATATTTACCTGTTACAGCGGTCGAAACGGTGAGTGTATTTGTTCCTTCCTTGAACAATAAAAGCTTCTCACGAGAAGTACAAAATTATTTAGTTCATTTTTTTCAAAATGCAGCTTTCTAAGCTAACTGCCACGTATCGTCTCTATCAGTGTCACCCCTGTCTTCATCGAGATCTTCTCCCAAAAAAATGTTCATTTTAATGTTTGTGTTTTCTTAACTAATAATTTGTACCTTTTTAGTATAATTATTTTATCGCTACATTTTTGCATATGAGAAATTAAAGACACATTTCGAATTTACTAAAGGACTATTTTTTTAAATGAACGTAATATTTCCCTTGCAACACTCCGAAACAGAAATGACGTATTTCCACGTAGCCTCGCCAGATGGCGCTACGTGACAAAATTAAAGACGATTGTACAAAATCATCCGCTTTTATTTTTAACCAATCGGTAACCATTGGTAATCCGTACTGAAACCCGAAACGCTCAAGGATGTGTTCGGCGAAGCCACATGTCCGAATATTCGGGACTAAGGGTACTTGTATACCCAATTTTGTTTCGAAGAGTTGGGACATGTAACGTTACCGTCTGTTTTAAAAGAATTTCAAAATGTTTTGAGTGGATTAAAAGCCTGCGCTCAAAATACATTTTGTCTAATTAATTATGTTACTAGCTTCTGCCCGCAACTCCGTCCGCGTGGAATTCGTTTATATGACAGCTCCATACAAACTTTTACCCCGCTATTTCACCGCCTTAGGAGATGATTTCGGGGATAAAGACTATCCTATGTCACACTCCATCCCTTCAACTAATTCCACTTAAAAAGTCACGTAAATTCGCGCCTCCGTTTTGCCGTGAAAGACGGGCAAACAAACACACATACACTTCCCCATTTATAATATTAGTATGGATAAAATACCGCTATCAGTAATTTTATTGTTGCCATCAGAGGCTTACACACTAACAGTAGGTACCTATTTAATTCAAACGTACCTATACTTACCTATACTTTACTTACGGAAAGGTGTACGTGACAATACCCCCCTTCCAACAAGAAGGTTCACTAATATAAAGTACCACTTTATATTCGTGAACCTGTCTGTCCTCAGACTTTATAAGGTTATTCCTAAATATCTTATCTTACTTAAGTATCAAGTGGTTTTTTTTTTTTTATAAGTATGTCTTATTTTTAATTTGGACTATTATTCTATCTTAAATGTTTTCTAAATGAACATCGTTTATTGTTTAACATGCTACAATAATGATCCGCCTT
The DNA here is from genome assembly GCA_945867215.1 of Epinotia demarniana. Taxonomy (NCBI): domain Eukaryota; kingdom Metazoa; phylum Arthropoda; class Insecta; order Lepidoptera; family Tortricidae; genus Epinotia; species Epinotia demarniana. The sequence continues at coordinate 6,103,299 of OX244282.1, forward strand.
GTTATTATTACAACCGGTAGGTCCTTATGGTACCGTACCAAATGCGATCCCTCTGGTCCATTTAACCTTTACTTAACTACTATTTGGGGATTTGGGAAAGGATGAGTGGTAATAGTTGATGGGATTAATGGACTAAGGATACTGGTTCTTTGGTGGGACAAGGACATGGAAACAAATTACCAGCAGCTGGAGCAGCTCGGGGACGCGTACCCGTATCTCCTTAATCTAGTAACCAACGGTTACAGATAGAAAGACCTCTGAGCGATCTCCTCTTACTCACCGTGTAAGAGGATTTTCATAGCATAAGTATAATTATATCCGTATTGTAAGTTTTACTAATTATAAAACTTAAATACAATTTATATTTTTCATATTCATTTTAAGCACCTTTTATATCACCTTTAACTTATAAAGGGGACCTTAACTTGGCATTTCTTATATATCTATATATATATTAACTAATGATATCCTCAGGGCTTGACTGTCACAAACAACCTTGTTACAAATTCTGCTAATACAAACATCCTTTCATCCTTCACTTCATTCTTCGTCAAACACATATTTAAATAGTGATATTTATTTGTAAATATAACTAATTTTTCTTGTACTTTTGTGTTTAATATTCCTAGTATTTAAACGCAAAGAGAGAATTTACTTGTTTGTTGACTCAAGCCTTGAAATCTTTGATATGCCATGATCCCAGTTGATGACCGTCCAATGTCTCTAACTCATATACCAATGGTGATAAAACTTTGGTAACCCGACATTTTATAAACTTTGGCGCTAGTTTTTTCATTTTAAACTTTTCCGCGTCACTTTGTGTGTAATTTGCTTTCCAGACAATATCACCCACTTTAAAACTGGCATGTCTTCTTCTTAAATTATAATGCGTGGCATTTGCTGCGTGCGCATTTAATAAATGTTTCCTGACCTCCTCAAATATCTTTCTCAAACACCCAAATTCTCCCGCATACTCCTCGCGTGGTATGTCAAGAGAATACTCTTCTTGTGTATCCTTGTAGAAGTTCCCGTTTATCACCGGCTCTCTGGCGTAAACTAAAAAGAAAGGTGAGAACCCTGTTGATTCGTTCACGGCACTGTTTATTGCGAACTGAATTTCATATAAGTGCCTATCCCACGAACGATGGTTGTCCTGCACATAAGACGCTACTGCTGTCATTATCGTCTTATTGTAACGTTCTACAAGGTTAATCTGTGGTGTGTATCGAGGAGTGTAATGATGTTTTGGTACATTATATCGTTCTAGCAGTTTCCGGAACTCCGATCCCGTAAATTGTGTGCCATTATCCACAATTACGGTTTCAGGTACTCCGTGTGCTAGTATAACGTGATTTTCGAAGTTCTTAGCGACATTTGCACTCGTAGCACGTCTTAAAGGAAACAATAGAGTATATTTTGCAAAACAACATGTCACGACCAATATAAATGTATAACCTGACTGAGATCTTGGTAGCGGACCTACCAAATCCACCGAAACCACCTGGAAGGGTCTATGACAAACTTTTGGTTTTCCCATCAACCCCAAAGTTCGTTTTGTAGAGTGTTTGTAGGCAGAGCAAATATCACAGTCTTTGATGTGTTTGCGGATATCTTCAAACATACCAGGCCAATAATACCGTAAACATATTTTTCTATGGGTTTTGAATATGCCTAAATGGCCTGCCGTTGGCTGCGAATGATACTCGTTGATTATGTTTTGTCTGTGCTCCTTCCTCACCACCTCTTTCCAATCGAACTCTGATGTTAGACTATATTTACTTTTACTGTAACGATAAAGTTTCTGATCCCTTATCTGAAAATTTGGTACATTATTTGGATGGTCCAGACATGTTTTAAATACTCTATCGTACCATATGTCTTCCACTGTCTCCCGTGACGTTGTGTTTATTACGTCCACTGGCAAGAGTCTTGACAACGCATCAGGGACTACATTGTCAGTACCCCTCCGATGTTCGATTTCAAAGTTGTATTGCGACAGCCTACACCCCCAACGTGCTAGTCTACCTGTTGGGTTTTCTAACTTAAAAAACCATTTCAATGATGCGTGGTCCGTCACCACCTTAAATTTCCTCGTGCCTAGGTATGCTTGGAACTTTTCGACGGCGAAAAGCACTGCCAAAGCCTCCCTTTCTGTGGCGCTGTAATTCTTCTCCGCTTTGTTCAGTGCCCTGCTTGCATATGCAATCGGATGATCTTGGCCCTCTATCTCTTGAGAAACCATTCCTCCCAGGCCGTATGCCGAAGCATCACAATGCACTGTGAAAGGTTCTTCGAAATTTGGCACAGCTAATATTGGTGCCGATACCAGTGCCTCCTTCAACTTATTGAATGATTGTTCTGCTTCATCCGACCAACTAAACATGGGCTCATGTTTTCCCCTTTTAACTGTTAATTTATTTAAGGGAGCGGCAATTGTCGAAAAATTTCGTATAAATCGTCTATACCACGAACAAGTGCCGAGAAAAACCTTTACATCATGAGCCGATGTCGGTGTTCGGAAATTCAATATAGACGCTACCTTATCAGGATCCGTTCGTAACCCAAGTTCGTCCACTACGTAACCTAGATACTTCAATGATTTCCGGAAGAATTTGCTTTTTTCACTATTTATAGTTAGATTTGCCGTTTGTAATTTTTCTAAGACTCTATTTAAAAGCAACAAGTGGGTATTGAAGTCTGAAGAACAAATGACTATGTCGTCGATGTAACAAAATACTCTGCCATTTTCTATATCTGAACAGAAATTTTGATGAAATAACATGTCCATAAGTCTTTGTTGTCTTGCTGGCGATCCACAAAGACCAAACGGCATTACTTTAAATTTCTACGCCCCCCTCCCCATTACATTGAACGTTGTCTTATTTTGCGAGTCCATTTTTTCACTGAGAGGAATTTGCCAAAAACTCGCTGACAGATCTAGTGATGATAAAAATCTTGCCTCCTTTAGACTATCTAATATTTGTGGTATATGTGGAATTGCATACGAGTCGGCTTTAGTCACTGCATTCAGTTTCCGACTGTCTAAGCAGAATCTCCATTCGTTGTTTGGTTTCTTCACTAAAATAACTGGATTGTTCCACGGGCTTTCACTAGGTGTTACGACATCAAGCTCAAGCATTCTATCTAGTTCCTTATTTAAAGCGATTTTCTTTTCAGGTGACAAAGGATACTGCTTGACCTTGATGGGCAACGCGTCGCCTGTGTCAATAACGTGTTCAATTAAAGTTGTCCTACCTAAACCTTTTTCCTCTGTGGATATTTCTCGGAACCTGTTAATTACCGACGACGCTAATTCCCGTTGTTCAGGCATTAAATTATCGAACGCTGTTAATGTATGAATTTGATTTTTATTTATTTGAAAACTATGTAATGTTCCTGGTGCTTTCCTGTAATCAATGTTATGAAAAATTTCTGGCGCTAATCTGAACCTATTCCAAAAATCGCAACCGAAAATGACTTCCGTTACTATCGACGGTACTACATGAAATTTAATTACGTGAGTTTCTTTATTGAAGGTGACTGGTAAAAACATTACTCCCAACATCTGCAATTCAAATCCGTTAGCCATTCTGCAAGAAATCTGATTTTCTTTGACCAAAGTGTATCCGAGTTTCTCGAAGTAGGTGTGAGAAGAATTTCCCAATAAGCACAGAGACGCCCCGGAATCCAAAAGTCCCGTGATCCGGAATTCTCCCACCTCCACCTGAAGGTAAGGCCTAATGTCATCTTCCTTAGTTGCAAATAAGACTGTAGCAATCGAGCCATAGCTGTAAAATTTATTTATCGAATACAAAATCTCCCTGCGATTTGTATCGTCACCACAGTCTGCAACTAGTTTTTTTGATCTTTATTATTTATTTCTGGACATTCCCTTTTGAAATGACCTGCTTTTCCACACTTAAAACAGTTGGTACCAATGCATTTCTTAAAATTATGACTTGTTTTACCGCATTTGTAGCAAACTTTCCTGGTATTCGAACGTTCCTCGCCTTTGCTTGACGTATTTGCTTGTGTCACCTGTGGTATGTCATTATGTGACACTGACAGCCGCTTTTGTGTGTAATTAGAATTATATTTGCTATTATTGCCATTTCCATTTGATGATGATGAATTATATGATGAAATCGCGGATATCCCAGGATTTCCGGGTACCGTTGTTCTCTTTTGTGGTCTGTATTGAAATTCCGGCGACAATACGGAATAGTTTTGTTTATTTGGTTCTGTGAAGTTCATGCAGCGTTGCCTAGTTACTTCAATAATCCTACATTTCTGTTCCAAATCCTCGATGGATTTAACTTCTACTAATGCCAGTTGTTGTGTGTAAAACGGACGAATATTCCTTTGTAAAATTTGTAACTTTTCTGTTTCAGACAAGGGTGTACTTAATCTACCAAACATGCCGGCCATGATTGCAAAATATATGTGCAAAGGCTCCTCGACTCCCTGAGTGCGAAGGCGAATTTCACCTAGCAGCTTATAATCATAATCTGGATCTTGGAAATCGCTTATCAGCAAAGACATCAACTGCTGCCATGATGATACCTTGTTCCTGATGGCTCGGAACCATATGAGAGCCTGATCCGAAAACAACCTCGTCGCGGAGTTCAAAAGCTTGGTATCCGAAACCCCATCTGCCCGTTGCAAGTCATCTACCCGTTCTAAGAAAGTCTTAGGATCGGAGTGCCCATCAAATCTGAGATTCCATTTCAATACGCTTTTATCTGCATGGTCTGGCTCCAACACGACCTGCTCATCAACACCACGCCTGTTGGAGGAGCTCTCCCCGCCTGACAATGAAGAAGTATCACCTATGCGTTCAATCTTTGCCAATACAGTGTCAAATCTTTGTCTAATTGCCTTTAATTCTGACTGTGTTGTGACATCCTCTGGCCTAACTCTGGAAAATCTGTGAAATAAGTGGTATGCTAAAGCCTTGGACTTAATAAAGCTGTAATTTTCTTTTGTTTGTTCATATTTATTCCATAATTTCTCTAATTCTAATATTTTCCCACAAATTGTTTTTGTTTCAATGGCTGGATCTAATTCTGTTTCTACAATTGTATGTGATGGACATTCCTTAAGTAAACTCTTCAGTTGCTTCCTAAGTAAGTCAACTGTTGCCTTTGGATTTTCCGATCTAATTTCCACCTCATAAATGAGTTCCTCTTTTGCCAAAGGATTTACTAATATTTCTCTTTTGTTCATGATAAATGTTTAGCTAGACCTGTTTTAAATGAGTTTATGATACTGTTTTCAAGTGAAATGCAGTTAAAATTGCCTAAATTTTACTTCACTGACCTTCTATTTAACAAAGATTTTAGTGCTTGGTGTAGAGGTTATGTTATGACTTTCTTTAGTGGTGGCTTAAACTTTACACTTATTCTTGTTTGGACTACTTACACTTATGCCAGATATTATGAAACATACATTATTTATTTCTTTTACCTATTTCTTTAACCAGATATTATAGCAAGACCTTAAAGTTGTCTATAAATGATATTTTTATGTAGGTAGTATTTGTACCTGTTCTTGTAATAATATGACTAACTAGTAGTTACTTATTATAATAGCACAACACAGTCTTAGTTATTTCAGCTGAATATGTTTTGGTAAAATAGTTCCTCTTATCTTATCCAGTAATGCAGATAAGTAATAATTACACAACAATTGTTGTTTACTTGACAATTTTCTTTGACATACACATAAACAACACAAAGTTTTACCAGTGCTGATCCTATCTTAGTCTGTTTGCTAGTACAATGCCTAAATTGGTGACTTATTTCCTAGATAATTTGTCTGCAAAACCTACAAATTCCCTTTAGGCGCCATTTATGTAACCCTAATTTACACATTGGGTAAAGAAAACCACAGAGTCCACTTGATAATATAATATATTTAATTCTTCACTCTTCTCAGTATTCACTAACCTAACCCAAAGTTTGCTAGCTCGCTAATCTCTTGCTGGAGAGCAGTAGATTCAACAAATAGGCATAGATTACAGACAAACGGCCAGCATTAGCTGTCAGTATCTAGGCAAAGATATCAGTTCTATCCTAAAACATTATGTCGAACCAGGACAAGCATACCTGACATGCAAAACTTAACCTCTAGAATAAGCCACCAACAACTATGTTGATATTTTAAAATTATTTAAATGTATGAAGTTTCTTAGGCAAAAGTTTAACTAGCAAACACACCTACCAAATTCGATATTCCATTACATGGATGTTATATTATAATAGATTTGAAGTTAACGCACCTACTGTGCTTTTCTGTTTAGGAAGTTACCGTCTCATGGCTATCAAACAGGCCCCTTAGGATCAGCACCTACCTGGCCACGCCGACATTAACTAATTACAACCACCGCCTCCTCCCTGAAGAATAGAGCGGCCAACATAAGATCTGCAGCGCCCAGCGCCTGCTTAAGTCAAGCTTTATCCTCGCCTCTAGGCATCCTGGACCCTATCTGAAAATTATTAGGACCACTCCCGTTAGAGAAAGTTATTCTTTTTTGAAATAATTGTGACACCACATATGGGTAGCTTTTACTGACCGACGAACTTTCCTTCCGCCTGCATCATCTTCTGCAGCCCAGGGCCCTCTTCCACCCGCTGCTACTCTCAACGAGAGTTCCTCTTGTCTGTATATCTGTAAAGAGCTGATTTCTGTAGTTTAAGCTCGAGACATGAAGCCGCTTTTTCTGCCGACTTCCACCAAGATTATTTTATAATATTTACCTGTTACAGCGGTCGAAACGGTGAGTGTATTTGTTCCTTCCTTGAACAATAAAAGCTTCTCACGAGAAGTACAAAATTATTTAGTTCATTTTTTTCAAAATGCAGCTTTCTAAGCTAACTGCCACGTATCGTCTCTATCAGTGTCACCCCTGTCTTCATCGAGATCTTCTCCCAAAAAAATGTTCATTTTAATGTTTGTGTTTTCTTAACTAATAATTTGTACCTTTTTAGTATAATTATTTTATCGCTACATTTTTGCATATGAGAAATTAAAGACACATTTCGAATTTACTAAAGGACTATTTTTTTAAATGAACGTAATATTTCCCTTGCAACACTCCGAAACAGAAATGACGTATTTCCACGTAGCCTCGCCAGATGGCGCTACGTGACAAAATTAAAGACGATTGTACAAAATCATCCGCTTTTATTTTTAACCAATCGGTAACCATTGGTAATCCGTACTGAAACCCGAAACGCTCAAGGATGTGTTCGGCGAAGCCACATGTCCGAATATTCGGGACTAAGGGTACTTGTATACCCAATTTTGTTTCGAAGAGTTGGGACATGTAACGTTACCGTCTGTTTTAAAAGAATTTCAAAATGTTTTGAGTGGATTAAAAGCCTGCGCTCAAAATACATTTTGTCTAATTAATTATGTTACTAGCTTCTGCCCGCAACTCCGTCCGCGTGGAATTCGTTTATATGACAGCTCCATACAAACTTTTACCCCGCTATTTCACCGCCTTAGGAGATGATTTCGGGGATAAAGACTATCCTATGTCACACTCCATCCCTTCAACTAATTCCACTTAAAAAGTCACGTAAATTCGCGCCTCCGTTTTGCCGTGAAAGACGGGCAAACAAACACACATACACTTCCCCATTTATAATATTAGTATGGATAAAATACCGCTATCAGTAATTTTATTGTTGCCATCAGAGGCTTACACACTAACAGTAGGTACCTATTTAATTCAAACGTACCTATACTTACCTATACTTTACTTACGGAAAGGTTCTCGAGTGGCGACCACGCACCGGCAGGCGCAGCGTGGGTAGACCCCCCACAAGGTGGACTGTTGACTTGGTGAAGGTTGCGGGAGTCCGCTGGATGCGGGTGGCGCAGGAACCGTGATTGTGGCACTCTTTGCGGGAGGTCTATGTCCAGTTGTGGACATCTCTCGGCTGATATGATGATGATATCACAATAATCATCATATCAGCCGGAAGACTTACTTCTTCACTAATTATCTAAGCGTACACTTAACATTAACACTTTCGCAACCAAGAACCTGCCTAAGTGGGCGCCTACCACGTAGTCGCTTTCCGCTACATACGAGGAAAACTACGAGCGTAGCGCGTAACGATTCTTGCTAGCGAAAGTGTTAAAACATTAGACATTCGATACAAACGGTGTAAGGTAAACATCCGAGTGCTCGACGCTGTACTATATGGCATGGGCACTCTATGTCAAAGCAATATGAGTTAAATTCGAACTAAGAGAATTTTTCTTCATTCGAATTTAAGCACTTTGACATAGCCCCATAGAATAGTACAGCGTCGAGTACTCGGACGTTTGTACCTTACATTATTATAGAGGAGGGTACCATACTAGGTGACCCAAAATGAAAGTCCTCAGTCATCGCTTTCATTCGAAATCTGACATTGTCGGTTCACTGGAGAGTTCCTATCTAATACCGAACTCCTGCCCCCGTATTCAGTGACTTGTATTAAGCTCACCTCAACGCTCACCCACAAATATATCATGACACCGCGATGCGTAGTAAACCAGCGTAAGTAGAGGTCTTGTTTCGTGACGGATGACCGGTGAGACGCTTTAACGCGTAGCGAATAACAGCCCTGGTTGGGAGGCACAATGGGTTTATCGGATTTGACGGGACTCTTACATGGGCTTGAAGTCGAAAAATGCCTGCGGGCGATCAATTTCGTGATGCATTACTTTGTGTAAAAAAAAGTCTTTTTTTAAACTATCTATTTGGCCCTATGGTTGACTGGTTAGGAATGCCCTGAAGCATCAAGTCCGCCTTTTGTATTTATTTGTTTTGAGCAATTAACGATTCTGAAGTTCGTTTCTGAGGAGAGTCCTTTTTAAAATACCGCATTTGCCGCTCGTAGGATGTTCTTCTCCTAGGCACTAACATAACGCGCTGCTTAAAGGCCAAATGACGTATAAAGCGGCGTTGTTTTGTAGTTCAGTCGTCAATAATGGAATCAGCGTCAGAAGCTCCGCTTAAGAAGCGAGGCATCCACCGCCGACCGCATCCCCAACGAAAGACTTAAACAAATTCACAAACAATTTATTCGGATTTTAGCCATGTCGCTTTGACGTGAAGTACCCTGGGTCATAGTCTAAGTGCCATGTCGAGGACTAGGACGTTTACCTCAGTTTTGTATGATATTCGCTATGGCTTTTGTAGGGCTAACTCTGTGATTCCAAAACAAATATTTAAGGCTACATTCCAACAACTGAAACGTCTTTGAAAGCTAACATACATAGCGTGGGATCAGTCTTACACGTGCGTCTCGCATATCTAAACTATGCTTAATCCACAAGCAGGCTGTTGTCCTCGTTAATTCCCTAGCCTGATCCCCCAGGGGAAAATAGCGGTTAGGTTGTTATGTGAACTACGACCCCACAGCGCGCGAGCCGAGCGAGCGAAGCGAGTGTGACGCGGCAGCGTCCCGCGAAGTGCCATAACCGAACATTATAATTTTTTCTTAGTTGAATATAAAATAATTGCCGCTAATTCCCCTGGGTGATCGGGGTCAGGTGATTAACGTGGATAACGTGACAAGCAGAGGCCACTGGTAGCCGAGCGGTATGGCACGGGATTTTCTATCAATCTAGAAGTCGCGGGTTCGCATCTCATCTTGTGCCACTGGGTTCTTCAAAAAACATATATACGAAATATCATTAGATTTTTACTACTTAGCTTTTCCGCGAAGGAAAACGTCGTGAAGAAACCGGTCTAATTTCAACAATTAAGGTCTACTTTTTCCTCTAGGTTGGAAGGACAAATTGCAGTGCTTTTGGTAAAACTAGTGCCTATCTTGCGATTTTGTGCCAAAGCGGATCCCTGGCTACAACTGGCAAAGCCCCATAGGATGCAAGGCTGGTGTCGAAAAGAGCGTGCGAAACTCATGAAACTATTATGGAATGCGAAAGGAAAGTATCAAATTGAGCCTTTTAGTATTGGAACGCCGGATGCGATCTAAAAATAAACCAGGAGGGAATGGCGTTTCAGGAAATCTTAACATTGTCAAAGACATGTCCGACATGACAGGGTTGTCTCTCCTCTGTTTTTTAACACGTTGATTTGTTTCTTTGTATTTTGATCCGTAGAGGTAGGTATATTGGTGACTGACTTTTTTTTTGAAGTGAAACCTTGTTTAGCGGCGCTGAGCACTTTGTGGGATGGGCAAAAATTGTTAAACTCGCGACCGATTTTGTGTGAGAGATTCGGGACGAGGCATGGGGGCGGGGGGGAAAACGGGGGTTTGACTAGGGGCACATAGTTCTAATTTGTACATTATTGTTAACAGTATAAGGTTGTAACACATTTTCCGTAAACGCAAATTCCATTTTGTTTTATCAAACTTTTATATTTTGCTGTTAGCCGATTCGACTTCATTCAAAACTGAACACTATTCGTAAGAGAATAAAGCCGTTAAACACTTTTTGCAATTGTATATTCTGCAAATTAATTTGTAATTTTGTGCACGCGTCCTTTACGGTTTTGCTATTGAGCAAATTCGAATAGTTCGAATGTGGACGTTATTGCTTAAGAGATAGGGCTTTGAAAAATATTCGGCAATGGTAAAAACAGATTGGTATTTTAGTTCATCTTCTTCATCAATTTAGCTGAGTTAAGTTGAATTATAGCGTACGACTAATAATAAGGTTGTTATTATATATATTGGCACGCAGGGGGAGGGTAGGGGTTTGCAAAATTAAAATTATTCATGTTTTCACTTCTGACGGCACTCCCAGAGTGCAACCCGGTCTTTTTTTCCTGACTAGTATCGTTTGGGCTATTTAGCGATACCACGACGAGAACTATGAACGAAAGCTATTTTCTGCGAATTAAAGGGTTAATAAAAATATGGTGGAATGTACGAGCCATACAAAACCACCCTATGTATAGGTACGATGTTAAAATGTTCTACATTACAATTGTTACTAAACGTACGATAATATTATTTACCTTATTTGTGCACAAATTAAGGTAATTCGTTTGTAATAATTATCTTTGCCTGAGACACAGGATCATCCTAGCTCAGACGCTTGTATTTAATACTAATGTGTACAGTCAAGTGCAAAAATATGTATCGACTAGCTTTTGCCCGCGACTTCGTCCGCGAAGAACTTGAGAAAAAATATTTCTATTTTTTTTTAGGCGTGATCTTAATTACTTATCGCTGTCCCACTACTACCATTACACAAACTACTAGCATTTTCAGGGATGATTTTCGAGAAAAAAAAATATCCTTAATCCTTCCAAGGGTCTCAAATTATCTCTATGCCTATGTTCATGTAATTCCGTTCTGGGTTTAGGCGTAAAAGGTTTAAATTGCTAAAATGCTTAATTTAAATGTCAGTTTTTTTTAATATACACTCTTTTGTAACTACCTAAATTGTTTGTTTTTCATAATGTATTGAAGGTTTTTTCTTATGTCTACTAAGCTACATTACCTACTGATTTTTTTTGCCAAAATCCGTTTAGTAGTTTCAATTACGTTTGTCCGGGGTGCCTGTAAAGTTTTGAAAGTAAAATTATCATACGGCAAAAGACGTAGAGCTTTCCATCTCTATCCCCAGTCCCCATTTAACGGTGATATAGAAAATATATTAATTTGATTAGCCAAAATAAACTTCTCAAAATAAATAAAATGATCCGCAGTTTTAATCTAACATTACCCTTTTTTTCGGTTTGTGAGCAAAACCTAACCTAACCTAACCTAACCTACTTTTCTGCTAGCAGTAGGATTATGTATTCTGAATTAATGGCTTACCAATACCAATTAATATATATGTCTGACCGAAGTACTCCCTCACTTCAAAAAATACTTGTTCCCCATACTTTCAACCCTCCTTGTAAATCTCCCTTGAACCTCCAACCTTAAAGGAAGAGTATAAAAACGCAACTTAATTTGTTTTCTAGTCCTTGACCGAACTGACAATACCCTTATTTTAAAATTGTCTTGCTCCCCGTATAAATTTCCAACCCTTTTTCTGCCCCTTTAGGGGGTGAATCTCTTTTAACTCTCTTTAAGACAAGAAAATATTGGTATTTTCTTGTCTTCAAGGAAACAGTCTAAAACCGAAGTAACAAATCTCTTACTTTAAAAATGTCTTGCTCATCATAAAGACTTATAACCCCTTAAGGAATTTATTTAAAAAAACACTGAAATCAGTTTTCCAGTTTTCAAACAAACAGTCTATAAACGATGTGGCAAATCTCTTACTTTAAAAATGTCTTGGTCTCTATACAAACTATGAACCCCCTTTTAACTCTCTTAGGAGATAAATAAATAAATACCGGGCAAGTGCGAGTCCGACTCGCGCACTAAGGGTTCCGTACTAGCACCATCTATAAAAACAGCACAAAAAAAACATTTTTTGTATGGGAGACCCCTTAAATATTTATTTTATTTTATTTTTAGTATTTGTTGTTATAGCGGCAACAGAAATAGGTACATAATTTGTTAAATTTCAACTGTCTAGCTATCACGGTTCTTGAGATACAACCTAGAAAAAAACAAAAACGTTTGTTGTATGGGAGCCCGCCTTAAGTATTTATTTTATTTTGTTTTTAGCGTGTTATTTGTCATAGCGACAACAGAAATACATAAATTGTGAAAATATCAACTGTCTAGCTATCGCGATTCTTGAGATACAGCCTGAAAAAAAGGTTTGTTGTATGGGAGCCTCCCTTCAATATTTATTTTATTTTATGGGTGGTGGCGTCTGGTGACAGACAGACGGACAGACAGCGAAGTCTTAGTAATAGAGTCCCGTTTTTACTCTTTGGGTACGGAACCCTAGAAAATGCTGAAATTGGTTTTGCAGTCTTTTAACATACAGGCTACAAATCTCTTGCTTATAAATTTTCTTGCTCTCAATACAAACTTTTCACCCTTTGGGGTGAATTTTTCCAACACGCTTAAAGCTCTTTTTTGTATTCAAATAAGTAATCTGTCCACAAAGTTTCAAGCTTCAAGCTCAAAAGGAAAAGTTTCCCTCATACAAACTTTGCACCCCTATTTAACCCCCTTAAGAGTAGAATTTTCTAAAACGCTGACAGTCCTTTTTTGTATTCTAATGAGTAATCTTCTTACAAAGTTTCAAGTCTCTAGTTCGAAAAATAACGTTTCCCCCATACAAACATTGCACCCCTACTTAACCTCCTGAGGGGTAGAATTTTCTAAAACGCTTAAAGTGCTTTTTTGTAATTTAATAAGTAATCTTTCTACAAAGTTTCAAGTCTCTAGTTCAAAAAATAATGTTTCCCCCATACAAACATTGCACCCCTGGTTATCCCGCTTAGGGGTGGGTTTTTTCAATATCCTGAAATTACTTCTCTCGTATTGTTATAAGCAGTCCATACACAGAGTTTCAAGACTCTCACTTAAAATAGGTAATAACAGGTTTGTACGGAACCCTCGGTGCGCGAGTCCGTCTCGCACTTTGACGGTTTTTTTGTATTCAAATAAGTAATCTGTCTATACAGTTTCAAGTCTCTAGCTCAAAAGGAAAAGTTTCCCTTATACAATCTTTGCACCCCTATTTAAACCCCTTTGGGGTGAAATTTTCTAAAACGCTGACAGGTTTTTTTAGGTAATCTAATAAGTAATCTTTCTACAAAGTTTCAAGTTCATAGCTCAAAAAAGAAAGTTCCCTTCATACTAACTTTGCACCCCTATTTAACCCCTCTAGGGGTAGAATTTTCGCAAACGCTGAAAGCGCTTTTTTTGTATCTTAATGAGTAACCTTTCTACAAAGTTTCAAGTCTCTAGTTCCCAAAATAATATTTTCCCCATACAAACATTGCACCCCTAGTTAACCCGCTTAGGGGTGGGTTTTTTCAAAACCCTTAAATTACTTTTCTTGTATTGTAATAAGGAGTCTAAACACAAAGTTTCAAGTTTAACTCCATCCTCATACAAACTTTCAACCCCCTTTTGACCCCCTTAAGGGTGTAATTTTCAAAAATCCCTTCTTAGTGGGTATTTTCGTTACATAACCTACCTGTTGAGAAAAAATCAGTTTTCTAGGTTCAACGGTTTGGGCTGGGCGTTGATTTAAGTGAGTGAGTGAGTCAGTCAGGACTTTCACGTTTATATATTTAGATAACATCCTCTCATAAACAAGTATCAAAACCTTAATACGCTGACATAAGAGTTATGTGACATATGCAGTGACAGTAAGTTGTATGCACCCATATTTTTACACTTGACTGTACTGTGTATTCATACGCAAGCCCATTGTTATAATTATAACATTAGCAATTTTAGGTTTTCCAATATTTATTTTATAGGATAGAAATCTAATGGCTTTTATGACGTTGCGAGGTACAGTCAGCAGCATTAGTAGCTAAGCGGCTCAAGTACTCAAAATGACCCACTTTCGACTCGAATGTCAAGAGAATAAGGACTGTCTTGTTAATTTTGAGCGTGTTATTTTGCGTAGCCACTTCTGCTGGTGACTGTACACTTTTATGCTTGTTTGCTTCGTCACCTTGAGAGGATGGAGGAAGATCGCAAGGTGAAGAACACATACTGCGGCAGTCCGAGAAGTCCAAGGTATCGCAGGAGCTACAGACAGACAGATTGGCAAGAATGCTGCGATACAGTGTCATACTATTTATTTATTTATTTGAATCACAGGAAATGTAACATTACAGCAAATGCCAAAGCAAAAATTCGACACGAAACTAATAACTTAATATCTACATGGAACTAAGTTCAGTTTACAGGATACCGGTCTTATTTCTTCTCAGGGGGGGGGGGGGGGTCCATCTGCTTGAGTACTCGTCAGGTACCGAAAGTTTCACATTTTTTTCCAGAAGTCCAATGCTTTCCACCTCACTACTTACTATCTTACTATGTATGTAAGATAGTAAGTAGTGAGTGTAGTACTTTGTAAAGTCATCAATAAAACAGTCTTAATGCAGCCCTCGTTTTTGACTCACGTTCCCTGTGACCCTACATATAAAATAAAACTTGGCGCAGTCGGTAGGACACCAACCTAGATCAGTGGCGCACTCTAGTCTGACGTTTAAGATTTACTATGGGTCACTGATTTGAACTAGGTACCAGTGTAAGTGAGTTAGTAAGTATTATATTAACACTACTACGACACGCGGCAGCAGCAGCCCGCAATTCCGTTCGCGTGGAACTAATTTATACCGTAGCTCCATATGAACTTTCCCTGCCTCAAAAAACTATCCTATATATCCTTCCCCGGGACTCAAACTATTTCTAAACAAAATTTCATCTACATCTGTTCATCTGTTTAACCGTGAAGTGGTAACAGGCAGACATAAAGACAAACAGACACACTTTCGCATTTATAATATTAAGTACAAGCGACCCGCCCTGGCTTCGCACGGGTACTATATTATATTCCTCTTGAACTACACTATGTATGCAAAAAACCGCCTCAAAATCCGTTGCGTAGTTTTAAAGATCTAAGCATACATAGGAAGGAACAGACAGCGGGAAGCGACTTTGTGTTATACTATGTAGTGATAGTGTATGGATTCCTTTCGCTTTGGGGAGTTGTCAGAAACTAGTCGACAACCATGATTGTCCGGAAGTCGCTAGGGTTGCCGCGTGCGCCGGACATGCTCCCACACGTGACTAAAAGCCGGAAACGGCTTGTCGCCGGAATGTACGGCTTATGATGGATTTGCTGGAGTTTTTGAGCGCTGCAGTTGGAAAGACCTGCAGCCTACCTGTCATTCAAACGAAGTGGGTCAGTAAAAGGTTCCCAACACACAAGATGCATAGATAATGCGTTGAAGCAAAGATTACTAAAGTCTACTTAAATTGCAGATCCTTCCTTATTACATTTTCTCAAGCATGCTTGGTAGATTTTCCACTCAGGTCCAGTTTTTTTTTCTTTATCTGACCTTTCACCACTTTTGGGAAACTAGACTGCGAAACACAGCCTTTAGGAATTTACAGGTAGGATGTAATGGCACTTGTATATGATTTCGTCAAAGATTCTGAAAACGTAGAAGTTTTAAAAAAAATCTAGAATTTTACTTGTTTTTTTAACGTTCCGTACCAAAATTGGTCCAAAGGCGATGCTTAATGCGATCACTCTGAGTTTGTCTATCTGTCACAGCCTTTTTTTTCATTATATTTCTTTGAGAAAATCAGTAAGTATAAATACTTACCGCGGCCTTGTTAAGGATTGGTGGTCTTTTATATTAATATAATACACTCAATAGGTAGGCCTTTTTTCCGGCCTTTGTAGTAATATACTATGTTTCCCAACCAACCAAAATGTTAATAGATTGGTGGCCACTTAAAAGGCAGAAGGAGCGTCGGCCCCGAGCACGCATCAAAGAGAGGAGATGGATTATAATGTTATGATGATAAATTAAACAAATTCGTATATTTTAATCAAGGATTTATAGAATACTAGCTTCTGCCCACGACTCCGACCGCGTGGAACTCGTTGATATCATAACTATCATAGCTACAATACAAACGTTTACTCCCCCTCAACCCATTTAACGCGCTAAGCTATGTTTTCCGGGATAAAAACTATCCTATGTCCTTCCCCTGGATTCAAACTCTTTATACAATAATCTTTACGAAACATTTAATAATTAAGAAGTAACAGATAGACAGACAGAGACACTATCGCATTTATAATATAAGTATGGATAAGGATACATTTTAGCTACATTTACGTATATAATATTACATTTTAATTGCTCAATATAACTCGTATCAGTCTTGAAGACGTCAGTGCAATTGAAAGGCCATATATAGTTCAAATGGTGTGAAGGGTTAAGGTGTGTTCTAGACATGAAATTATATCCCTTTGTTCATCCGAAGCGCCCTGATTCAAAACAATCGCAGACTTAGAGCTAATAGATGCGGCACTCCGACGAACAATATTGCAACATATTGCTGTTGTGTTCGCAGCATGCATGCATACTTACATTACAGCAACATATTAGAGCATTGACTGACAAAGTTTAGTCTCCGGATCCATTACATTACAGTTATTTCAACAATTATCTTGGAGATGTAAAGAGTCTCCGGTGTCAACAAAACGAAAAAAGTACATTAAAAAAGAGAAAATAGACTAGACTGATTTAAAGAGATGTGAACGGTCTCCATAGTAAAAATACAAAAAAAAAACTATACAAAAAGTAACACATAATTATGACTTATCTATCAGACTCGAAACTAGGCTGAGCCTGTGTCTTGGACGTCTGCTAGAGCGATTGACAGCATAATTAACTAATACCTGAAAACTGAATCACATGGCAATGTATAGAAACTCATAACTAGCCCGGACATTTCAAGAAAATATAAAAGGAAATTCTGTTTTGGAAATGGGAATGGTCTCCAAACGTCTAAACGAAAGTAATCATTTGTATCCCGAAAAAAAGTCCCAAGGATAGGTTTGTCCATACCGTGCTGAGCCCCATCGCTTCCCTTTGTCAAAGGTTATACAGCCTGCGTGACAGTTAGCAGACACTTTAACATATAGACTATTGCTACTCCAGAAAAGGCATGAGCGCGTTGCCGACTCGTTATTGATTTTTGGATTAGTTGTGACAGCTAGAGAAAATCTGTATTTTCTGCACTGCATTAACAGAAGAGCGCATCCTCGGATGCTTTAGGTTGTTTATCTTTACGCGCTCATTCGCCTCACCCCACCCGTCACGCATAACAAAACTAGACCTCTACATACACCTAGTTGCTACGAATCACAGCGTCAAGATATATTTGTGGGTGATGGGGCTCACTGAGGTGAGCTTAAAGCACGTTCCAAAATAGACGCCCACTACCGCTAAACGGTGCGCTGGATGTCACGGAGATTTCCCGCCAGATGCCCATAAAAACACTATCTCCTGCAAAACTGCAAATTGTCACAAGGTATTTCATAATACATGTATTAATGCATCCAATTTAGCTGCCGACCAGATAAAGAGGTGGTCCTGTCCAGACTGTAAAGCCTTAATGAAAAAGGGTGGTGATAACACCCAGACGCCGGTGCGCTCCAATACGGGGTCAGGCCCCGCACCGCTGCAAACATCATCGGACAATGTCACCCTGCGCAACAAAAAAACACAACAATCAAGTTCCGGACAGTCAAACAAAAACAACTCAGAAATCGCTGCCTTAACTGACGAAATAAAGCATCTGCGTGTCGACATGTCTGCGATCCAGTCGCAAATGGCTGAGGTGCTGAAGAGCCTCGCGAATGTCACTGATCACCTGGATGCGGTGTCCCGCAGAATCGAGGCAACCGAGTCTAGACTGAAAACCCTCGAAAACCAGCAAGATAGTAATATCATGCTGCAGGATACAGTCTACAGATTGCAAGACCAGCTTAACAGACAGGAACAAGCGGCCTTAAGAAATGAGGTGGAGATTGTTGGCTGCCCGGAAACCCCTAACGAAAATCCGGTCCACCTTGCACTGACCGCAGCGGCTAAACTTGGACTTAACTTAAACGAAGCCGACATAGACGGCGCCTGGAGAGCTGGTCCACGTGTGCTATCAATTGGAAACTCGGTCGCCGGCGCCCCAAAACGTCGTGTTCTCCCACGCCCTATTGCAGTACGTTTCACTCGACGCGCGACACGTGACGGATTTCTGAAGGCAGCAAAATCCAGGCGTAACATTACTTCATCCGATCTGGTTGTCGGACACGGTCCTGAAAAGATATTTGTAAATGAACGCCTGACCCGTGATAACAGACTGCTTTTTCGAGCCGCTAGGCAACGAGCCTGGGCAGCCAAATTCAGGCGCTGCTGGACGTCCCTCGGCTCGGTGTTTATCAGAAGGCAAGATGATTCCCCTGCTATACCCATCCGAACCTTATCTGACCTGGACCGCATTCTTGGTGCACCCAGCGTTACCGCTGGGCCTGAGATCTCCGGTCAAAATGGCGCGAACTGTACAGAGGATGGCGGTGAGCTGCCTCGCAGCCATTAGCATTATACCTTATACCTGTGTTCGGTGTTCTTCCCCCGTGACGGGCTTAGCGCCCAGACCAAGGACACAAAAGAAGAAAACCACTGTCTTAGTTTTAACTTGCATGGTTACTTTACTGGACTTTCATATCTCTCTTTCTTACATATATTTTATTCACACTTTTGATGAATACTCACTTACACTCACTCACACGTCAAGGAACTCATCCACCTACCACACCGGCACTGTACGAAACCCTACGCGACAATGTGACACAAAGCTACATTTGTATTACCCTAAATCGTTCCTCCAATGGCTGGGTTAGACTTGGGTTCTGAATTTGACAAATCTTTCATGGTAAATTGCCATTACTTGGACTCTGCAGAACTTTGTCGTCACATAATAAAGCCTATACACTCCATCAAGATACTGACGTTTAATATCAGAAGCCTTCAACGAAACTTCGATCAGTTTCTAGTAGCGTTTAACCGAATGCAAATCGATTTCCAGGTTGTTATCTTGACGGAGTGCTGGCTAAGGGAAGGCTCGGTAATTGGGCATCTTAACGGATACTGCTCGCATCGTAACATAAGATCACACAATCAAGCGAGTGGTATCGTCGCGTACGTAAAGAGTAGTTTAAATGCTGTTGTGACCGAGCCCTCAATCGAAGAAACAGATAGTCTTTTTATTTGCGTTCCACAGTTGTTTTCAGTGCTAGGCCTATATCGTTCCCCCTCATTTACAAATACCAACCCTTTTATAAACTCACTTGAATCTTTCGTCAGAAATGATGTTAAAAACAGCAGTCCCTTTATAGTAGCCGGTGACATAAACATTGATATTATTAGCTCCACTAAATCTGATCTCCACTCGGCGGAGTATCTATGTGTGTTGGCAAGCCTTGGTCTCAGATCTGTTATTGATAAACCCACTAGGAAGGGAGCCTGTCTGGACCACATACATGTGCGTGCAGCCACTAAAATAGCCTCTGTGGTGTGTAGCTCTGATATTACCGACCTGATCGGCATCGTCACCCAGAATAGTATAAAGAAGACAAATCCCTCAAGAACCTTAATTAAGCATGACTTTCAGGGCATAAAATCCGATTTGAGTAAAGTTGACTGGCGTTGTGTAACCAGTAAATCTTCGGCAACTGAGGCTGCTCACACTTTTTCCTCTGTTTTTTCCTCCGTCTTCGCTAATAACACTTCACAAAATAAAATCAGATTCAGATTCAGATTCAGATTTATTTATCATCATAATTTTACAATTTAAATCATTTGTACAGTACATATACAAGATAAAAATTTATAAAAATTATGACTTGTCGGTTACAATTGACGTGTACAGATGTGTACAGAATTGTTATTATTTTGTAAATAATGGTAATGAATAATTTAATGTCAGATTAATAATATACAATATAATATATACAACGAAGTGAAAGCAAACATAAAATAAATATGTA
This sequence comes from Epinotia demarniana, assembly GCA_945867215.1. Taxonomy (NCBI): domain Eukaryota; kingdom Metazoa; phylum Arthropoda; class Insecta; order Lepidoptera; family Tortricidae; genus Epinotia; species Epinotia demarniana. The sequence continues at coordinate 6,123,723 of OX244282.1, forward strand.
TAAAAGCGTCAAGCTTTTAAGTAATTTTCTTGTTTTCATAGTCATTTGAAAGAAACTCTTGTAAACTATACAGTGTTTTTTCAAGCAATAGTTGCTTTACATGGTAGCGAAATGAGTTGTCGTTCGTTATGGTTTTAAGATTTAAGGGTAGCCGATTAAAAAGTCTTTGTCCTATTAACTTCGGAAGTTTTGTGCCTATTTTAAGTCTGGACGAGGTGGTTTTTAAGTCATTAACATTTCTCATAGGCCTGGAACTATTTTCTCCTCTCCTTTTAAATTCATTTGGATTACGTTTAACAAACATCAAAACTTCCAGTATATAAGTCGAAACTGATGTTAAAATACTAAGTTTTTTAAAATGTTCCCGACACGAGTCTCTGTACTTGGCATACGCTAGTACTCTAATTGCACGGTTCTGCATCTTTAGGATACGCTCATAGTCTGTACACTTGCCCCAGAGTATAATCCCGTACGAAAGTTGAGAGTGTATGTACGCGTAATACATCTCTTTTAAGCAACTTTCTGACACAAGTAGTCTTAATTGTCTTAGAGCATAGATGCCTCTTGCTAACTTACTGCATAATGTATCTATGTGATCTTTCCATGACATTATTGGATCAATATGAAAGCCAAGCAGTTTGACGCTTCGTTCGTTTTGTATTTTGACACCATTTGACAATTTTATATCAGTTTCCTCAATGAGGCTGCGTTTCGTTTCAAATATCATTATATTTGTTTTCTCAGCATTTATTTTCAGGCCATTTATTGCGAACCAGTTACTTAATATTCAGTTGCTCAAAGTTAATTCTTAAACCATGGATGACACCTGGCCTGCTAAAGTGCTCTAGAGTGAGAGATAAATTACATGAAAACTTTAGGAAAAATCCAAAAAACGAAATTACTCGTATCACTTACACTAGGTACAGAAATTTCTATATTGAGCTGATCCGCAGTGTCAAAAATGCTTATGACCGAGAGGAACTTTCTATTATTAGGAAAAACCCAAAAAAGCTCTGGCAGTCAATAAAAAATATTACACATCTACGAAAGGATAAGCATTCTTCACATGAACTTGCGTCTATAAAACCTGAAGCTCAAGACTCCCTAGATTGCGTAAACGAATACTTCTCGTCGGTAGGCTGTAACTTGGCTGAGCAATTACTTTCACGTAACAACACCACGGAAGAATTACTATCCTCCAAAGCCTCCGTAACTAAGTCCCCTCCATCATCCTTCTTTCTCCACCCCACTAACGAAGCTAAAGTTGAAAAGCACCTACTTAAGTTAAAACGAGACAGTGCCGCAGGTTTAGATGAACTTAATAATCGCCTTCTTATAGAAATAAAGGATTATATAGTAAAGCCACTGGTGTTCATTTACAATTTAAGTCTTGAAACAGGTTCCTTTCCGGAGTCTTGGAAAGTAGCTGCTGTAGTCCCAATCCATAAAGGAGGCGCCAAAGACTCCCCCGGAAACTATCGTCCCATATCCCTACTCTCAGGCATTTCAAAGATTATGGAAAGAATAGTAAATGACCAATTAGTTAAGTTTCTCGAAGGCCAGAACCTGTTATCCCCGAGTCAATTTGGTTTTCGCAAAAACAAATCCACTGAACAGGCTGCTGCACTGCTGGTAAAATCAATTTCGACATCCTTTGATAAAGGAGAAAAGTGTTTAGGTGTGTTTCTGGACCTGGCCAAGGCATTTGATTCTGTTTCCATTCCGATTTTACTAAAAAAGCTCGCTTGTTACGGTATCAGAGGTATTGCTTGGAATTGGTTTGAAAGTTATCTCAAAAATAGAAATCAATGCGTTAAACTGGGAAACCTGCTCAGCTCCCCATATCCGGTCTCTTATGGCGTCCCTCAAGGCAGCATCCTAGGGCCGACGCTGTTTTTGCTCTACCTGAATGATATGCTTTCCATTCCCATTAAACAGGCCGAAATTATATGCTATGCCGATGACACGGCCATGATATTCCGCGAATCATCGTGGGAGAAATGCTACGCAGTTGCGGAACTTGGCTTGTCAGCCATAGCAAAGTGGCTTGCTGATAATCTGCTTACTTTTAATACCTTAAAAACGAAATACATTAGCTTTCACAAAACAGCGTCGTCTGCTCCTATCTCACGTCCGGATCTAGTTCTCGAGCATAATGACACTATTGGCAACACCTGCACCATTAAGTACTTGGGTTTAACACTCGACGAAAACCTAAACTTTAAAAAGCACATCGACGTGGTCTCTCGTAGAGTTACAAATATTGTGTATCTAATGAAAAAACTCAGAAACTGCGCCGAGAAAGATCTGCTTAAGCTAGTTTATACCTCTCTATGCGAGCCAATCCTTTCATACTGTCTTAGCATCTGGGGAGGGTGTTCCACGTCTACTCTCATATTGCTAGAAAGAGCACAACGCTTCGTCCTCAAAGTCATGCTTAGAAAACCCCGGCTTTTTCCGACAACTACGCTTTACAGAGAAGCAGATGTACTTACGGTACGGCAACTCTGGATTTTACAAGCCTCGATGGTATCACACAAGAAAACAATTTGCTCTCGACAGTACTTGGACTTACTAAGGAAACGTGTATTCAAAATCCCCGTGCCATTTGTAAAAACCGCCTTCGCACGACGCTTCCCGCATGTATTACAGCCATATATATACAACAAAGTGGTAAAAGAATGTAATATTTCTAAAGCTAATCCTCATGAAGCAAAACAAAAAATCGTTAGTTGGTTAAAAAGCCTTAACTATACAGAAACGGAGCAACTGTTAAAAGCTATAGTCTAAACTAGACACTCACACACACACACACACACACATACACACACACACATACAGAGAGAGACAAACAGTCACGTTTAGGTTAAGTTCTCTATAAAATACCTTAAGGAAATCATGAAACTATAATATATGTATACTCACTGTACTGTACCCGAATCAGGCCGCCACGTTACAGGCATAGCCTAGTGTGGGGCCGCCGGCAAATTTTGTAAACTTAGTATAATTTCTTTGAAATAAACTATTTTGATTTTTGATTTTTTTTGAGACGGGCTGATGATCTTACTCACCACTCCTGGTGGCACACTTCACGTTTAGTCCCCATTACCCCAAGAAAATTAAGTTTTTTTCAAACATTAATTTATAACAGCGTTTTTTTTTGTTTGTTTAATTTTCAAATGTAAAATAAATGACACATCCATTATGTTTTTTGTGTGATTTACTTATTATTCTTGAAACTCCTCCTCTCCTCTAAAATAACCAAAACTCCTGTTTAATAACCGAAACAAAAATTTAAATATCTATTATTATTTTTCCCCTTTTTCAGGAATTGGTTAAATATCGATTTTTTTGATGACTAAATATTTTGGTGGATTTTGAGTCTACGTAATTACTAAAATGATAATTTATCAGTTAAACACAAAAAAGCTGCTGTTATGAATTATTTCCAAATTTCCATTTTCTTCCATACTAATGAAAATGAAGTGCTTGGGCTATATAGCTCTCTGTTACATCCATTCAACATAAATCCGGCAACCCCGCATTAACCACGAAACATACTAATAACCTATTTATAACATCATACCTAAATCTGTCAATCTAATCGTCAAGCTAACCAACCAATTACAAAAGAACCCCGCGTTTCCCAACCGAAACAAGAGTATGTAAAGATTTTATTGAATATCAAAGATCCGCTTACATTTGACAGACTTATCAGTTCTTGGTTTAATTTATATCCGTTGTAAAACGTCTATAAACTTAGATATTGAGTAGCGGAGGTCTTGTACGCATATCGGTTATTTCGGTTTTACGATAAGTCACAGATAAAGGAAACTCCATAGGTGTTTTTTTCAGACTGCATGTAAGATGTTTGGTATTGTTGGCATCTTTGTTAGTCTGTGATCGTTTGTAAGATTTAGGTATTAGTTGCCATAAATTCGAAGTTCAAGATAGAATAATTTGGCAATAAGATTGTGATAACTTTGTAAGGCTGTGGCGTTGGATGAGAGTGCGTTTGTATTTTTATTAACGCGGATTAACTATTTACAATAGAAGCTGGAGATTGCTCCTTAGGTAAGTGATTTTATATTAAATCTAAGCTTTAATTTTTCCGATCTCTTTTTAAGAACAATCAGTTCATTAATTTGTGTAGTCAAGTAGGTAGGCAGTTACCTGCCTATCTAGGTATATAAGTTTCCGATTTTAGTGTCAGAAAGTTGATTAAGAATTAGTCAATTTTTCCCATTTTCATTTGACGGTTTTGAATTGTTACAATTATTGCATCGGGGTTGTATATTAATTTAGTTAGTAAATACGATAACAGTGTAAACTATGAACAAAATGAACTAAAAACCAACATTAATAACAAATAAGTCCGTTCTGTCTTACTGTAGGTATTCACCATTATGTGACATTTTTACTTCAAAAATACTGGAGAATAATTAGCACATTCACGGCATACAAATTTGCAGTGCTACTACGTTCGTACTTAGCCGATAACATGCGTAAAACCGTTTGTAGACGAAAGTGTCTACAAGCAGCCCACCCAGCGAGTTGGCACTAAAAGATTAAAGATAATAAATTAATAGTTTAAAAAACACTAGAAAAACACACGCTTTTATAAATGCACGTAAAAACCAAAAATAAATTATAGATCGTTCCAGTTGTCTCTATTTCTGGGCTGAAGTGTAAACTATGTGCTTTTAATTATAATATTTGATTGTAAAAGCGTGGGGCGCTGGAACAGGAAAGACTTTTTGTCTTAACTTGATTTCTCAGCTATGTTCGACAGTGCCATATTATTTATTGTATTGTCATCAGAACTACATACAGCTGCCAATTTTCATGACGGTACGATCCTTGGAAGATGGTTACATTAGTTACCTTAGATTCCATTACATAGTTGCATACAGGTCGACCTAATAAAAGCGTGTTAAAAAGTACCTGGTTCTTGCCTCCATACTCACAGAGGCGTCTCTAGCTCATGTAGCGCCCGTGTGCAAACATTACTCTAGCGCCCCCTAGTAAGCGCGCGGTCAAAATGGAATGGTAGCGGGCGGCGCTCGGCGCCCCCTAGGACCGCTGCGCCCGTGTGCAGCGCACACCCTGCACCATAGGTAAAGACGCCTCTGCTTATTCGGTCGAAAGGACTGTGGCGTACGATTCATGCGTATAACGTTTAACTGCTAAAGACCGTTTTTTTAAAGGAACTGGAGGATTAACTTGTAATGGATTCTAGATAATGTTAAATTACAGCTAAAGGCTCAGAAAATGAACAGGATAGTTTTAGCGAGCATTCTTTCAAGCATTCTAGCATAACGACAGTACAGGGGTTAGGGTAATTTTTTTTTTTTTTTAGATAAGCGGCCATTCGTAAAAATGGTAGATTTATGATATACTTAATCCCGAAACACCACAGCCTTATTACCGTACCCATCGATTTTCAGTATACTGCTTTCGATACAAGATAAGAGAAGCTCGTAATCGGATTTGTTTGATCGATGTCACGACCCCGCAAGAAAGCCCGAATCCTTAAATTTGTATGAAAAAGGGTCCCCAAGTGGAGTCTTCTGGATTAAAACGTGGCGAACAATTTCCATACGAAAACGGAATCTTTTTATAGTCTTGAAGGATTTGCGGTTTACGGAAATTGGAGGTAAATAATAGTTTCTGGGCATGAATAATAAAGAGGCAATTTTCTTATTGTAATTGGCTTTGCTTTGTATTGCGTCAATCAGACAAAAGTGGTGTACTTCAAATATATATAATTGGCTTTTATATAATGAAAATTGAGAATATCTGATGGTAAATTCAATAAGACCTGATTAGCTTATAAAAATAGCTAATACGAGTAGAGCCATCCAAAAACTCCCTTTTATACACAGGTGTTTTTTTTTATCCGATAAGTGGTTTGGGATAAGGTGTTAATGGACCCCGTTTTAAGTCATTAATTAATTTAATATTAAGTTTTCAAATAGTAACATAAAATATACTTATGAATCTTATCTGAACCGTGGGTACCGTACCTACCTGAAACGTATTAAATTAGGTAATTATCCAACCAAATATAAGTAGGTAGGGGCTTATTCGATATTTAGTCAAGTTATTATATTTGAGGAACTGTGTCATACTTTAATGTGACAACGTTCTCGTGGCTACGCCTAATGAATTTTAATACGACGCGCGGCGTTCAGAGCTTTTACTTAGTATAGACCAAGAGCCATGAGTGGATTTTGATTTACGTAACACGTCACTTCAACTCTTACTCCTCTTCTTCACTTCTTCACTTCAAGATGGAGTGATGACCTGGTAAATGTCGCGGGAATCCGCTAGGTGGCTCAGGACCGGTCATTGTGGCACTAGGGGAGGCCTAAGGGACGTCTTTTGGCTAATTTAATATGATTTACTTGATACTGCGTTTTTAATTAAATGTTTCATGTCATATTTTGGTTGGTTTTATTTTTTAATACTCCGTTCATAATAAACTATAACAGATTGGACTAAGATATGTAAGGTTCAAACTCTTCCTAATACTCTCGTACACGTCTATCACAACTGTTCGTATCACAAACAAACATCTTGTATTAGTTTGTGATACGAACCGTCTCGTTCAGATACTGACTCAAGTTATCCGAATCAGATAACTCGAGTCGAATTTAGGGCTTGACTTTATTATGGAATATACTATATTCATACAAAAACGATGAGTCGAGTAACTCCACTCATCCATTGCTTACTAACAGGACAAAACTCGACCCTACCTCTTAGCCTGTAACAGTGTACTGAAGCCAATGAGCGTTTTTGTATGAATATATTCCAGAATAAAATCGAGCCATGAATTATTCAGTATCCAGAAACGAAAATAGCTGAAGCCCTCTTGGATATCATTGACAGTTAATTTTATGATCTCCCCCGGTGTTCGCGACATTATATGTATTTCGGTGACAATTCCATTATTACTAAGGGTTATCTCCACCTTGGATGAGACCGGAATAGTTATTTATGATACAAGTCGGAAAGTAGGTAATTCCCAACGCGTGAATGATTGTTTCGGCATGAGTTGGGAATTACCTATCCGCACTCATACAAGATTTTCCAATGCTTCATGCGAGGAAATAAAAACATATGCCTGCATAAAAGGTAAACTTTGAATTGAAATCCCATTCCCGCACGTGTGTGGGAATATTGTCAGGAAATCAATTCCCGCACTAAACGTAATGTGGGTCCACGAGGATGCGTACGGCTGAGTGAGGGACTTGAATTTGTCTCTAGCTATCAACACAACGAATCCTTCAATGTATAAAGGGTCTCATTGTCGTATAGTTCAAGCAATGACGCGTAGTTTTAGTGTCCGGGAGGCAACCGGATGTGTCGTGGTATATGAGCTCCCGAGCAACACTTCCGCGAGCCATCCGGTTGCCTTTCGAACTACGCGTCATTGCTCTGAATAGTAGTATTCAAATAAAAGTTCTTTTTCGTACATCGCTTCCGATGGTAATCAATCAGATTTCAATGAGTTTCACACGCGCGTTCTGCTAATGCTGTAATCTGAAGGAAACAAACCTCTTTGAAGATCTGGAAAGAAATCAACTAATTTCCATCTTTTCTACATGCCTTCAAACCCTTCATTATATAAAAATGAGCACTTTCTATTTCTATATCGACACTTTATTATATATATTCACGTTTAAATCATCTATAAACTGAGTAAAAGCTAATAAAGGGTGTATTACTTTGCTTTACGCAAAAAACCGTCCTTTTACCGATTTTATGGGCGCTTTACATGTTTTATGAAGCACCCTGTATTTTACGAGTCACATTTCCTACACCATACTGTTTAGATTTATAATACAGATAAAATATATGGACAAGTCGTGTACAAGAGAAACTATTCAGTAACGAAAATATTTTCAGAAAAAAATATTTTCAGAAAAAAATATTTTCTTTTGTGGCTTAGCGTGATGTTTTATGTGGTGCTATTTTTCTTGATGTATTGGATTGGAATGGGTTTTCTATTTTATGCGCTCATGACAAATGAGTTGTGTGAGTGTGTGGTACCACGTTTTTGGTAGTCGGTAAGGCGCGATAAATCCATGAGAGAGCGCCTCATTTCCGTGTGCCGCCCAGTGCAATAGTAGATTGTATGACAAGGGTCTAATAAGCCATATTCACCACGAGATGGTTATTTTCCCGAGCGAAGTGAGGGAAAATTGTTCAAGTGGTAATCTGGTTTTTAGACCAGAGTAACACACTCTACTTTTCATTTCATTGCCTTGAGTAGAACCGCCCGTGTAGCTTCTTGCTCCTCCTTCAGAATTTCACAGATATTTATTTACTTCCAGGAAAATCCACAGATACAAATCGTATGTTCAACATAAATGCAGCATGCATGGTTTTGCAGGTGTCCATGGGCGGCGGTAATCGCTTACCATCAGGTGATCCGTCTGCTGGTTTGCCTCCTATCACATAAAAAAAATATACGAATTACGGTAGAATACGAATTACACTACAATGTAAACATTCAGCGATATTAACTGATACAGCGGTACCAATTTACTGAGAATCATACAAATACTAAGCTGAATAAGATTCCATAACTGTTATTTAATTATTAATACCGAATACAGAATTATTTGCTACATTTTCTATAATTACCGATTTAGGTCAGGTTACTTTACTGATTTACAATTCATACTTTGGCTAAATCTATACTGATGTATAAAAAAGGTAAATACTTCAAGTAGAAATCTCAGTATTATGATACCTACTCGTACCTTTTGTAAATATAAGATCGGTCTTACGCATGCACGGTTAAAATCCATTTTCACCTTAATATTTCCAACCAACCTATTTGGCAGTCTTAATCATACAGCCTCTCAGTTACAAAAGAACACACGACCACTAGAATTTCAATATAAAATGACGTTTTTAGTTGAAGCTGCTGTACAATAGAACCTATTAAATAATCCTTAAATGCCTTAATCACCGCACGTGTAACCTAAATTATAATTAATTCGCAAATTTCACAAATAATTAAATTATCCACCTGGAAATTCAACACTGTTCCGTTGGCATTAAGTTGGTTTTTTAACGTACAAAAGGGAGTTACACACAGTCAGTTCGTATAACAAGGAGACAATTATAATAGGCGTATTAGGGATATAATAGATTTCTATTGTGACTTGACTAACAAGTAAACTTGTGCGTAGAACAATCGGGTTGAGTAATATTTAGCTTCCGGCATGCGAGCCAAGAACACCAAATGGTGCTGTGAGATGATGACAACTACAGCCTGCTGTCCTATGTGACATGAGTCCACGGCACCTAGGTTAGGCTAGGACAGCTATAGGTGTTATGGAGTGCGCTGGCAGTCACTTTAATGCTTTCTACTAAGATTCATGTTCATGGGAAAAAAGTTGGCCTGTCAGTGTTACTTTGTGAAGAACGGCGGGGTAGGCTAAGTGGCATTGCTATAAAAAAGTAAACTCACTTTTTCATCGGCTAGGGACGATTCTGGAATGAAAAGTATACACTGCTGTAACTAAATCATCATTTTTCTAAGTTCGTAACTGAACGAGGGAGCGAAACTCTACTTAAGCTTATGCCAAAATTCTTTCGTTTGTCAGTTTGGCCAGCTATTCTCATCTAAAGGTTAAATTTTTTAACCGATTCTCGTGAAATTTTGTTAACAGTTCCAATTAGGTAAGTACATAAATAAAATTTTAAAAGAGACAGTCTCCTCTACAGTCAGTAGTAATAATGATAAAATAATAATAAAACTTTATTTAATTCCATACACAATAATATACGCAGAGTAAACAAAAAGAGAAAAACCAAATATAATTCAAAGAAAAGTTAAATTAATAGGTAAAATAAATGTATTTTTTATAGGTACTCGTCGACCTTAATGTTTGAATTAAGACTTACACAGAGCTTAAATCACATACTTTTTAATATGGAGCTCCCAACTCAACATTTCATTACTGTTGAAACAACTAAAATGAAATTGACCAATCACGTGGCGCCTTTACTGAACTATAATGTATTTGACCAATAGGACGCCGTCATGAGAAAGTCAAAAGGTAAATAGACACAAAAAAGAAAAAGCCGTTGGTTGCACTTTTTTTTCAATAGATACCAAGTTTGTTGTTGACTCGTAGAAAAAGTATTGTATACAATAGTTATATAATTAGCTTTTTAAGTCTCGTACCTTAATTAGGGCACTCAGCAAGCTTCGTAGCCTAAACATGGTACTCGACTGAAAAAGCATACTTTATATAACGATTGCATAAAATACTATTTCGACGAACTCGAGGGGGCCGTTGTTTACCATAATTGGTGTAGTGTGGTGGTTAGTCATCAGTTTCGTTTTATCGAGTTCATCTCCAGGCCAAATTTAATACTGGCTAGATGCAAATCGTTTATCGTATTCGTTTTTAGCGAAAAGTATAATGTCATCAGCAAACCTTAGATGACTTAAAAATTGACCTTCGATATCTATGCCTTGCTAAACCCAGGGCAAGTTTTCCATAACGTGCTGTAAGACGACTATAAATATTGTAGGTGAGATCGGGTCGCCCTGTCCCTCACCTCTTTTATTATATCGAATTTTGTTCCTGATCTATCTAATTTCAACTGTTTGCATTTTAAATGTTTATTAAAATGTTAATGTATTTTTCATTTAAGTTTTTTTATTCAGAGCCTTCCAAATGCTGGTATAGATGCGATATTGAGGCGAAAGCCAGTAGTAATAGCAGGTATTAATTCAGTGTCGTGTACTTTCAAGTGTAAGCAACTAATGAGCCGAGGAACTCCTAAAAGGCTAAAAAGGTGGTGAAATTTTCACTGCATTAATTGCTAAACATACAGAAGGCAATGGGTTGGTATCCATTGTCTCAATACGGTACGATATTTGACTGATAGTCAAATTAGCAACTTTTTTTGAAACGCTCTGTTTGTATCACCAGGACGATCGAAACGTCGTTTGGTCCCCATTTTAAAACGACATAATAGTGCAATCTTAAGTTGAAGCTTGACGTCTTATGAGTACCTACCTATTCTATTTTCATTTATTAGTAATTTCCCGAAGTTTTCGAAAATTTCGAAACCTAACAAACAAAGATGGTAACTAATGTAATGCAGATATGTCTACTTTATTGCAATAAACAGCTAATTTACTTTTAATTACAATAACTCACTTAAGTAATTATACTGATCTATACTAAAACTAAAACTACCTACTTAAAAGATGTCCCCCAGGTCAGGCCCCGGCGGCAAGGTCCCCATTATGCTGGCTGCGTTCCCCCTCTGGATCGCTATGCTGATCCGTTGAGTGAGGAACGAGCCAGCTCTGTGGTCCCCAGTGGTCTGTACCAGCTTTTGGCACAGCGTCCTGACCAATTGGTGGGCATCTGGACTCCACGGCCCCCGAGTCTCGACTGCAAAGGCCGCAAACATATGCTGGTCTGTGAGAGCCATGTATTTTCGGCGCTTTGCTGCCTCAGCCACTGCAGCCGCCCCGCCTGCTCTCAGTGAGGATGCGGCAAGATGTGACGGCGCAAGGGTATCCACGCATGTTGCGTCCCAGATTAGTGGCCGTCCGAATCGCCAAGGCACAAGGGTCATGCCGTCGGGCCTCTTACCATCGTCGCGCGCGAGACCGGGGGGCTCCAACAAGGCCGGCACGTTAACGCTGACAAGGGCCCGGCTTAAATTTTAATTTTAAATTCGCCCGTAGTGACAATTAATAGACATGTGTGGTTTTAACCTATATTATTTTATTTATATCCTCTGCATTCTGGTTAATTATTATAAAATGGAAAGTTTACACGTCAATAAAAATACAATTAGTCAAATAACCCGCCCCGTGTCATTCCGGGCGCAAATGTGCCCATCAAACTCGCCGCATTGCCGCGTTGAATTGCGATCGACAACCTTTGCACCAGGAATGACCCGGAACGGCTCGCTCGATCGCAAACGGCGCGCCACTTCCGCCAAGAATGTTCTGGCCTCAGAGCACCAGCATCCCATCGTCTCCACCGCAAGAGGGATAAAGGAATAATTCACCAATGTGGAGTTTTTGTCCACTTTCTGAGCGCAGCCGCCTCGGCAGCAGCTCCTGCTGCTCCCATGGTGCGACCAAGGTGCGAGGCAGCGAAAGTGCTCACACAAGTGGCGTCCCAAAGCAAGCATCTACCCTTCTTCCACGGTACAAGGGTCAAACCATCAGACCTATATTATTAGTATAATTTAATAGTATGTTACGCTGACTTCCCTAAATTTCGTGTCGTGGTAAAGTGGGAACGCGCACAGAAAACTAATTGGTCCAGTACTCTGCACGGCAACACTCTATTGTCCGTGCCGGTTTTAATTTCCTGGGCCGACGAAACGCTCGCTATTTTTGGTCCTAGATAAGAAAATGAACGATATAAATAGACCGTTTACCAACGGTTCTTCATTGAGACAAAAGGTTCGATTAAAAAAAGATACGGTAAACGTAAACAGAGAGCACTAGTGTATCCCGGTTTGAAATGATTATGAGGCGTTTTAACATGGAACTCCTCAATTATATTAGGCACGCGTGTAGTGATTTTGGTATTTTCTATTATAACTTTTGTATTAACACCCGGAAATCATAAATTTGGTGGAGTGGAATTGATAATGATCACAGATGTCCCCTTCGGCCGCCCACGAAACCATGCTACGTAACCGGTTACGAGTGAAGGATTGTTTTTCTTGCTACGAAACTAGTTACGTATAAAGAAGGTTTTTTTTCCTACGAAAGTAGTTAAGACATTTTTTTCGTATTTGGTCAGTTCCGATGAGTCCTCGCTCCGCGGCAGTAGGTTCGTTAGGCATCTGAAGCTACCTAACGAACCTAACCTACCCAGTGTTTTACGATCGTAACAGTTTTCCAACAAGGAAGAAGAATTCTTTGTACGCAACTACAAACGTAGTAAGATAAATAATTCTTCACACGTAACTGGTTACGTGGCGTTGGTTTCGTAGGCGGCCGAAGCTTAAAATCCCTCAATTATGTACTTAAAAGTACAAAAGTACGTCACGGATTCTGATAAGATTCCGCTGAAATAGCAACTAATGGAGTTCCAAAGGTGATCCTTTTAGAATCGACGGAAGTCCTCAAATATTGTCGGCCCACAGCGATTGGGTTTTTTTCTCTCAACAATCAACGCATTTGCTCTCGGAAATCAGTTAATGTGGTAAATTGGAAAAGAAATTTGGAAATGTTCTCGTGGCTTGGCGGAGTACTAAATTGAAGTCGGTTGAAAATTTGTTGTTGTTGGCAAATCACGATTTTTAGGTTATAAACGGGCACGGGCATTTTATGACAAAGTAAGTACATGGACAAGTAGCGGAAGGCGCAGCGTGGGTAGGCCCCGACAAGGTGGACTGATGACCTGGTGAAGGTTGCGGGAGTTCGCTGGATGCGGGTGGCGCGGGATCGGTCACTTGGGCACTCTTTGGCCTGCCTTTTGGCAGCCTATGTCCAGCTGTGGACGGCTTTCGGCTGATGATGATGATGATGAAGTACACGGCTTAAGTTCGAATGAAAAAAAATCCTCTTAGTTCGAATTTAACCCATATCTATACTTAATATAATAAATGCGAAAGTGTGTCTGTCTGTCTGTCTGTTACCTCTTCACGCTTAAACCGCTGGACCGATTTGGATTAAATTTGGCATAAAGATAGTTTGATTCCTGGGGAAGGACATAGGATAGCTTTTATCCCGGAAATCATTCCCTAAGGGGGTGAAATGGGGGGTGAAAGTTTGTATGGAGCTACGATATAACTGAGTTCCACGCGGACGGAGTCACGGGCAGAAGCTAGTTGTTTATATATAAAGTGCCTATGTCATACACCAGTGCAAAGCCGAGGACGTTTACTTTCCTAAGGTTAAAAATAAACGTGATATTTTGTCAATATATTTGATTTAGCATGTCTTTGTCGATTTGAAGGCCCAAATTTATCTTCAGATATTTTTGTATTTAATTTTCATATTTTTTAAAAATAATAAAATTGCTTAAACTTAGCAATAAAAACTATACCCTACAAAACTGTTGTTTGTAACACGGGATTGTCTCTTTGTAAGCATGGTACGTTAAATAGTATAAAGCCATACTAATTATAACTATAAATGCAAAAGTATGTCTGTCTGTCTGTTACCACTTCACGCTTAAACCGCTATTTTTTTATTTTTTTATTATTGTTGTATTGTGGGCCTTTGTATGTCGCTTCGACCAGCAGGTGATCTATTGTGATAGCCCTTTGTTTAGATTACACCATCAAGTCCCGTTGCCTCTAGGAAATTCCAGATTCTTTGGGCGGTGATAAGTTGTACCTCTTCCGGGTGCACGATGTGCCGCCCTAGGTAGATACTTCTTTTGTGCATGAGTGTTCCGCAGGAGCATAGGATATGCATTGCTGTTTTCTCTGTCTCCTGGCAGAACCTGCAAGTTGCGTCCTGTTTCATGCCCATTTGAAACCGGTGCTTGTTCACTTTGCCATGTCCTGTCAGAATTCTCGTCACTGCGCAGGTTTTGTGCCTTCTCAGTTGTAATAGCTCTTTGGACAGATTATTATTTGTATCCTTTGATTAAGGCTTTAGCATGTTTTTGTCCTTTGGCGAACTTCCACAGTTTTATTGCCTCTGATTTTATTGTGTTGTTTAGTAGGGAATATGCTTTCCGTTTTGTGATACCACAGAACGGTTCTGGGCCGACCAGGGTTGTGTCTGCGCCCTTCCTTGCGAGTTCATCTGCTTTTTCATTTCCTACTATGTCGGAATGTCCTGGTACCCATCTAAGTATAACTTTGTTGCTCTTAGCCAGGGCGTTTAAATTGTTTTTACAGTTCTGGACTAGTTTGGAGTAGGACTCTAGGGATTCTAGTGCCAGCAGAGCAGCTTAGCTGTCTGAGTTGATGTAGATGTGTTGGTTTCTTAGGTTTCTTTCGAGATTGATCTCCACGCATTTGTTTATTGCGAAGAGTTCAGCCTGATAGATTGAGGCCTCTTTCCCCATGCTGACGCTAGCTTTGAGCTTTGGCCTCTCACCATAGATACCGCATCCAACATCGTCACCTTTTTTAGATCCGTCTGTATACCAAACGTGGCTTCCCTCCTTGAAGTCCATTTGGTCATTTAACCATTTGTCTCTAGGAGCAATTTCCACTGTATACAGTTTTGTGAATTCGCATTCCACGTAAGTATCGTCGGTGGGCATGCTTAGTTTTTTGTTATCGACGAAAACAAGGGCCTCCATTTTGGCCTTGTTAGTGTGCATATCCTGTAGATGCACTGCTTCGCCTCTTTTTGGACGTGCAGGTGGAGTGGCGTTAGATCGAGCAGTGCATTCAAGGCTGTCCCCGGTGTTGAGCATAAGCTCCTGTTGCTGTTGTGTTCTGCCTTTAAACGGTTTTGCGTTATTCATCGAAAAAATCACGGCAAAAAAACTTTGGTTTATTTGTATCAGAACACGATACCTTTAAACGGTTTTGCGTTATTTTCGCGGGTTCAGTCGCCCGTATTCTTCCCTTGGACTGTTTTCTGGCAAGTAAAGTAGACTTATCATTTCATATACTATAAGCTGTGTCTTTATAATCCTAATAGCTAGAAATAAACTGAAAAAGTACATTATGCCTCAATGAAGCAAATAACATCTTTCGACCTATATTGACTCTTCAGTGAAGCGAAAGATTCAACAGTCTTCTTATTCAACTTCAACAAAATAAAGTAGAATCTTGAGCGTAACGAGGGTCTCAAGTGTGTACGAACAAGAAGTAAGTAAATAATATTGCTATACCGAGTGGCACGTGCTGCTTTTTACACTTACTTACCATGAGGAAAATTTATATCAAACTGGAAATATCAGCGAAGGAATACCACTTTGATCCCTTGAGTGTGAAAAATAAATTGTATGTATTCTTTATTCTACCTACCCCTTTTGGGAAAAGTAGCGTGACTTTATTGGTGTAAGTAATGCACTAATAAATACTTTACTTTGAATCCTCAGTGAAGCCTCACAAAAGATTTTTTTTAATTTTATGTCTAAGTAAGAATCTCTTATTATGTCAACAAAAACCACTGTGATTTCTTAAAATTAAATCGTTGCAATGAAGCCAGAGCATAGTAATTTTAAATAAATATCAGATTGTAATGTTAGCCTTTTCATATAATTAATGAAAAATATCCAATTAGGACTAAGCACTAAAGCCACAAACTGCACAAGGCGATTCACGAGGAAATGTGGTGTCCGAACCTTATACATTGACCTTGTGACGTATATATAGGTTCTTGAGTGAAACAACCGGCTCTGGTAGATGCTCGTTTATTACTGCCTTTGCTATCTACATGCGAACAATGGCTGCTGTGTGCGTTGACACGCACACACACATGCAAATACACCTAACTTCTCCACCGTTAATTGTAAGACCTGTCATAAAGAGAGAACACTTATTAATTAAATTATATGTCTAGCATAACAACATTAGGTCCTATAATTAATTTTCTTATCTCTAGGCCTTAGGGTAGGTCTAGTGGCAATTGAGAGTGGCGGTGGTGAGCGCGCACCGCTAGCCACGGCAGGCGCGGGCGCGGCTTCAGCTGTAGGCTCGGCCGTGTCCTCCGTGACCTCCGCAGTCGGCACGAGCGGCTCCTCACTCTCCTCGTCCTCCCCGGACAACCCTGTATCATACTCATCGCTCAGGACCTCGTGCGGCTGTATATCTACTGGACTGCCTGTCCGGGGGGAGGGGGGGGATGAAAGCGCGTGCGCCGCCGGGGATGAGGCAGGTGACGGTGCTGGCGGCAGCTCGGCCTGTGGCGGAGACCACGCGTCTTCGTCAGCGTCAGCACCGTCAGCTGTGCTTACATTAATACCATCAATATGACCTCCTGTATATTTTAAAATTTGGTCAATGTGGCGTCTACATACAGATTTGCCAGCATGAACAAATACCAAATACATTCTTTTGCCAATTTTATTCCGAATTGTACCTAAGGTCCACATCTCTTTTTTTGCAGTAAACCATTTTACCCAAATTATATCTCCGACATTAAAATCCCTACACGTGCTTTTCTCATCGTTAACAATACCAGTTTTGCAATTATCTCCAGGCAACACGAGGTCTAAGCGTGATCTTAAATTACGCCCTATCATTAGACTAGCAGGAGTACGACCTGTCGAACAATGTGGAGTATTTCGGTATTGGAATAACAACCCTAATAGCTTATCTTCTACTTGTGACTGGTTTGTGTTGTTTATACACTTAATCATTTTTTTACAAGTCTTTACCGAATTCTCGGCTTGGCCGTTACTGGCCGGGTGATAAACCGGAGATGTGACGTAACGAATGCCATTCATAGCGCAAAATGAATTGAATTCGGTTGAATTTATTTTAACGTCATTGTCGGATACGATTACATTAGGTAAGCCATATCTTGAAAATACCTCTTTTAATTTACAAATCAGAGCTCGAGTGGTGGTCCCGTTATTCATCAACAAACATTCCAACCATTTACTGTACGCGTCCACGATAATTAAGTACGACCTGTTGTGAATAGACATGTAATCGATATGTACCCGGTACCAGGCGCCTGGAGGGCGCGGCCACGGCGCGGGCGCAGCGCGGGGCGGGGCGGGCCGCACGGCCGTGCAGGCGGCGCAGGACCCGATCCAGCGCTCGATATCAGCGTCAATGTTAGGCCACCACATCTTACCTCGCGCGATACTTTTCGTCTTAACTATGCCTAAATGTCCGACGTGCAATTCGCGTAACAGCTGAGTTCGAAATACGGAAGGAATAACTATGCGGTGACCACGAAACAAACAACCGTTATCTATTTGCAGGTCCGCTTTGCATCTGAAATAGGGTAAAATAGATGCACAACTTATTTTACGAGGCCAACCGCAATTCAAATATTTAAAAACTTTTTTAAAAGTCGAGTCATTTTCGGAAGCCTCTTTTATATTATCAGCTGTTACGGGCGCGACACTTTCGTCGAGAAATCTTAAATAGGTCACATCATCGTCATTGGGTACTTCACTATCCATAACGGGCAACGGCGCGCGCGAAAAATAATCGGCAACTATGTTATTGCCACTACTTATGTATTGTACGTTATAATTATACGCTGATAATATGATCGCGTATCGCTGTAAGCGTGACGCAGTCATAACAGATATGCCGTTCTTTTTGCCGAAAATGGACAACAAAGGTCTATGATCCGTTTTTAAGATAAAAGGGTCTTGTCTCCCGTACAGGTACTGGTGGGACCTCTTCACACCGAATATTATGGCAGTTGCCTCTTTCTGTATCTGACTGTAGTTCCGTTCACTGGCGTTGAGCGAACGAGAGGCGAACGCCAGCGGACGCTCAACGCCGGTGCATGGGTCGCGCTGAGCCAGTATAGCACCCAGGCCCCCGGGTCCCGCGTCTACGCTGAGAACCAGCTGAGCCTCCGGGTCGAAATGCGCCAGCACACGCTCGGAGCATAATTCCCGCTTGACGGCCTCAAACGCCTCTTCCTGTCGGCGCCCCCAGTCCCATTTGGCTTCTGCGCGCAGCAACTCGTGCAACGGACTCAACAGGTCGGACGCGTTCGGTATGAAACTACGGTAGTAATTTACCACTCCCAGGAACCTTTTTACCTCCGTCACATTAGTGGGCCTTGGTGCGTTATATACAGCTTCCACTTTTTTTGGACAAGTTTGTAACCCGTGTTTATTTATTACATAACCTAAATAAGTTACATTGCTACTAAAGAAAACACACTTCTCCTTTTGTAACTTTAAACCTGCATCGCTAAGCCTAGATAAGACTTCACGCAATCGCGCCAAATGCACGTCATCCGTAGGTCCCGTTATACAGACGTCATCGAGCCAACAGGTGACTCCATCAATACCTACCAGCAATGACTCCATAGCACGCTGGAAGATGGCGGGTGCGTTGGCCAACCCATATAAAAGTCTCGTATACATGTACAAACCTTTCGTCGTGTTAATAGTCGTAAGCGCCTGAGAGCTGTCTGATAAAACGAACTGATTGTACGCGTTGCTAAGGTCTAACTTGCTGTAACTCTGACCTCCGCCTAAGTTAGCGAAAACCTCCTCTATGCGCGGCATCGGATACTTATTAATGATCATGTCCTTATTCAATGTCACGGAATAATCACCGGCAATTTTTATCTTACCGTTTTGCTTTAAAACGGGCACAATAGGTGTCGCATATTCGGAGAAGTTAACAGGCACGAGAATACCTAAATCAACAAGGCGGTCGATTTCTTCTTCTACCCGTTTTTTAAGCGCAAAAGGAACTGACCGCGGTTTAAAATACTTAGGCTTAACGTTATCTTTCAATTGCAAATGGACTTTGAACTTGTTGAATTTACCTAAACGATCCTCAAATAAGCTACTGAATCGATTCAACAAGTTGGTTACTTCACTCGAGCTCTGTTCCATGTTGACAAATTTGTTATCTACCGTGAATGACATATTAAATTTTGTCATAAAATCACGACCTAGTAACGGCGGACCGCCATTTTCTATAACATAAATTCTTAACGTATGTGTTTTTTCCATATACGTTACATTAGCAACGAAATAACCTATTGGCGTGATCTTATGACCGTTATACAGGCACATGCTTAGGTCGCTTTTAGATAAGGGAAAGCTAGAAAACAATTTATCATACAATTTGTTACATACGATGGTCGTCCCGGAACCCGAGTCGAGCTCCATGTTCAATTGCATATTATTAACAGACACATGAAGTAATATCGGCTTATAGTTAACGTACCTTAGACTTAGAAGTTGACACTCTTTGCAATTGTCGCACTCACTTTTCTCTTCTCGTTCTTCGACGTTATGTACACGACACTTGGACAGTTTCTTGGAACTACATATTTTCTTAAGATGTCCCTTTTCACCGCACAGCTGGCACCGATAGTTTTTGTAACGGCACTGACTGGCATCGTGGCTCTTCATACCGCACACGGAGCAGGTCCTTGCGGGGTCCCGGCCGGACGCGGACGGCTGCAGCTGCGCGCGCGCCCGGTACACCGGCTCCTGCTTCACGGTCACGGCCACCGCGGCCGCGCACGCCTGCTGCGCGCACTCCGCCTGCTGGGCCAGCTCCACCGCCTTCGCGAGCGTGAGCGTGGTGGCGTCCTGCTCGAAGAGACGTTCGCGCTCCTTGCCGGCGCGTAGCCCCAGCACGAACTTGTCCCGCAGCAGCATGTCCAGCGAATTCCCAAACTCGCAGTGCACGGCTAGTCCCCGGACCCGAGCCGCCCACTGTTCGACACTCTCCCCCACCTCTCGCGTCGCCTCATAAAACTTGCTTTTATCGGCAAATGTACATCTCCTCGGAGTAAAATGACCGTCGAGCACCTTCAATAACTCGTCGAATCCAACCTCTTCTACGGTTTTTGGATGTACCAAGTTCTTCAGTAGCCGGTATGTCTCATCGTGCAGATGTGTCAGTAGTACAGCGCGTCTCATATCTTCTTCAATCACATTTAAAATGAGGAACTGTTTCAAACGACTACTGAAAATCGCCCAATCTTGGGTATTGTGGTCATAAAGACAAAGGTTTCCAATAAAACCAGACATTATAAAATCACTTTCTTGCTATATTTTTTTTTTAATTTCACACGCGGGTAAGACACAGATCGTCGCCAGTGACGTATATATAGGTTCTTGAGTGAAACAACCGGCTCTGGTAGATGCTCGTTTATTACTGCCTTTGCTATCTACATGCGAACAATGGCTGCTGTGTGCGTTGACACGCACACACACATGCAAATACACCTCACCTTGTATACGCTTTCACCTTTTTTTAATTATCTGTTTGTAAAAACCTTCATTAAGGGCCGCTAGAAAGCTCGACTCTCCATACAAACGTAATGTGGTTCTCGTTTTAAAACGTCATTCTAGACAGTCTTTATTGTTACTGACATAAGATGCATGTTAAAAGATATTTTTGAAAGGTTGTCTGTATAGATATTGGCGAACTCGATTGTAGGTACCATGATTTGTAATTTAATAAAATTAAAAAAGGTACTAATTAATTTCTAGATTACTAATGTATAGTAAAAGTTATATAAAATGTAACTAGCCTAAATAGTTTAAATGTCATGTACAATGACTTAACTTATAATTTTATCAATAAAATATCTCCATCTCTATCTCCCCGTGACTCAGAATAAGAATCAGTTATGGGTACTGGACGACGAAATATTTAATAAATTATCGGGTGATAACCAGAACTCACTAATTACACGAGATAGGTAAGAGAAAACTCAACCCCTATTGCCACTTCAAATTATTTTTCTGCATTATAGAGTTGAGTTCGTCAGCCGACGAAATGCTAAGAAAACGCAATCCTATTTAAGTATTCAGAGCAAAGACGCGTAGTTGTAACTGAATGATGAACTAAAATAATATGTACTAAAATAATACAAATAAATATAACTGAACAGAATCTGAATCTCAGTTTAATGTTATTATTACAGTTTAATGGTAAATTTTTGTATTGTATTTACAATTTTTATCCAAAACTCTCCAAATTTTTCACTTGGGATATTGAGTAATAATTTTCGCAAATTCGATGGCGAAGCAACGCAAACAATACAATCAGCATTGCAATTTCCTGAAAAAACAGACATCTATTGACAATATATTTATCAATTCCAAGAAGTTTTAGTTTAATATCATAGATTACACTTAACAGTGTCTAGGTTACCTAGACACTGCTAAGTGTAATTTGATATAATGATATTAATGATAAATAAACATATTCCTCCATATATATGTACGAGTATAAGTAGCATAACTGACGATTCGAAAGTGCTTGTTGTTAAGCCTACTCAATAAATAATTTTTGACTTCGACTTGACTTGACTAAGTAACAACCCTAGTACTTCAATAGATTTCGCTCGCAGTTTACGATGCCTGATTACTACTCCGCAATTTTCATAAGCAATTTTTTGGTTGTCGGTCGACGAAAAACAAAAACATCAATACATAGAAAACAATCAGACCCCGACAAAAATAGTCAATTGCCCTTACCGGGATTTGAACCCAGGACCGTCAACTCACCATACACTAAGCTTAATTGGATAGTCCGGGCGTAAATGGATGAGGACCAAATTCTTGGCCAGTAGTTAGCCTAATTAATTGATACTAGTTAAAAAGTTCCGTTGTGACACGAAAATTAGCCATACATTTTCTATGGTTAATTTTCGTGTCACAACGGAACTTTTTAACTACTACCAATTAACGACGCTTACTACTGGCCAAGAATTTGGTCCTCACCCAAATACGACGATACAAAGGAGGTAAAAATACACCAGACAATCTAACAGACGTGTATAGAACGGTTTATGAATAGGACTCGGGCCAATTTGGTTGTAAAAGCGGTGTTAATTTACAGGAAAACAGGTCAAAATTAACTTATACGCTGGCAAGAGGGCGATTACGCAATGGAGTAATGCGTGAGTTTTGGATGAAAATATTCTCGAGCGGGACGAA
The DNA here is from genome assembly GCA_945867215.1 of Epinotia demarniana. Classification (NCBI taxonomy): domain Eukaryota; kingdom Metazoa; phylum Arthropoda; class Insecta; order Lepidoptera; family Tortricidae; genus Epinotia; species Epinotia demarniana. The sequence continues at coordinate 6,146,273 of OX244282.1, forward strand.
CTCCTGCGGCCAAGGATGTTGTGACACACTCAAAACGTCGGGAAGCCCCAAGGAAGTAAATCATACGCGATTGAATCCTGTTTAGTTAATAGCTCCGTGAGTTGTAGAACGCGTTAGCCTGAATAAAAAAAATATTCTTTAAGTGACTTGACAAAAAAACCTATACAATAAATAAACGAACCTGCTCACGTAATTTCACGAGACTCGTTTGAGAAGTGCGACCTGTATGTAGATGAGAACAGCTGGGCAGCGGGGGAGAGGGAAAAACACCGGACATAGAACTTCGTTCGCTTCGCTCGCTCGTTCGATAATATGTGAGTATCATGAAAGTTTCAATCAAATATATTATAGTTCTAGTTCTGCCAGTGTCACACAAAATTCTAACTTAACGAAACACCACGTGCTATGTGGCAGAGCGGGACGGCATGATCTGGGGTGTCTAGCTGCCAAGCTTCTGAACGTACAAGTCCCATTGGACCATGAGCTAAAACTCAGGATCGGCCGAAGCAAAAGCATTATATAGTCAAGGTTAACGAGCAAGCCGAAATACGTAAATAAAATGAACTCGACGAAAATAATGCGGGTTGACCACCTACGGACATCTAATATGATGCTTTTGTTTTGCATTGTCACAGGGCCCTAATAGAACCTAAATGGTCGCAAATAGGTACGATTTCAGAGGAATACCATCCCCTTGAACGCTTCGGTTGTGGAATGAGCTGTGTGCCAAGTTTTTCCCAAGGGAAGAAAATAAAGGGTTCTTTAAGAAAGGAGTGTGTACATTACGTATTTTAAACGTCCAAGGGCAAGGAATAACCATCAGGCGAGATGTATGCTTGTTTGCCACCGACATGATATGAAAGCTATAAGACTGTGTTCTAATTCACTGCGAAGGATAGGTTAGTCTAAGATGGCATACTTCTATTACAAATAAAATAAAATAAATCGACGACCGCTTCAGCCAAGTTGGTTCTGGGTTCGTATCCCGGCAAGGGCATTCATTTGTATGATGAGCACGAGAGAACGTTCCAGAGTCATGGGAATTGTGTAGTATTTAGGTACCTACATATATTATCTATATAAGCATGTTTACTTATCGTCGTCTATTACCCATAGTTTTGCTTAATTTGGGACTAAATCGATTTGTATAGTAGGTATTTATACCTACTTCAATTCAAACCTGTATTTTAAAGAACACTATTCGTACCTTTGTTTCACCAACATCCACTTCGAGGAATGTTTAATAAAGCCGAGTTTTTATTCCCGTTGCTAAAAAACAAATAACATTGTTATAAAACAAACCTACCGTAAACTTTTGATACAAGTATTTTCTGGTTTCATAGAAAAAACAGATTTCAACGAAATGAAAATTTAACGAAACAAAACATTCGGCAAAATGTTTTTCAACACAATAGAGGGATTTGGTTGACGCAAACGGGTACAATTTTTTTCCGAATAAACTGATAAAGATTCTATCTATTGACCGTAGTACGCGAAAACAAAATAGATAGAAAATAATACACAACGGTTAAAATCACATATGAAATTTCATTACAGGCGACATGTTTCGAATTTCCAACATTCTCTTCAGCACAAGCAGCCAGGGCTTCAAGCGACTCTGCCCCGAAAACACCCATCCTGAAGAACTCCCGAAGAGTTCGAGACATGTCGTCCGCAGTGACATTATTTACTTTTTATTTTATTTGTTTATTTATATTTGGAGAACCAAAAGCTACAGACACACATTGATTACATACAATAACACATACAATTGATACAAAAAGCCAATTACAGGTTTCCACCGATAGCATCAAAGTAAGTAACATTTGTGTGAGATCAGTATTATTACACTGCATTAGTGAGATTTCCTAACTGGGTACCAAATTCTTGGCCAGTTTAACTCACTCTCAATTAAATTTTCTATGAAAGTATTCCGCTGTGACACGAAAATTAACCATACAATTATAAGTAGGTATGGTTAATTTTTGTGTCACAACGAAACTTTGTCCACATCTTCGGTTAGAATGGCTAACCAACGACTAACCAGGCTAATTACTGGCCAAGAATTTGGTCCTCACCCAACCAGGGGTTACAAAATGTGGAAACTTATGTATTCATTTAACTTAACCATCAATACCTACCATCATCATAAGTATAGGAACACAGTGTTATTAACTTAAAGCTACGCTCATTCAAAGAAACTCCTTGTCAAATATACCTACGCCTCGGAGCAGGAATATAGAAAAAGGAAATAGAAATAGAAAACATTTATTCGTGACTTTTTAGTTATCGTATGGCATAAAGTTTATTTTCTCTACTTAAATGTCGAGTCTTGAAATCAGCCGAATTCCCGCTAAATTTGGTGATGGGACACTCAAAGATGGTATGGTGTACCGTCTGATCTGGGCAACCACACCGCTGACTTGCACCATCCCCATCTGCACCAAAGAGATGCGCAATTTCCGACCCCTGTCCTGATCCCTGTAGGGATTCCTCGAAACCCACAGGCCGGGCCCCAGCATCAAGCTCAAACAGGTCCCCAGAAACTGACTTGGCTTCCCATTCTTTGATCCACGAAGAGAGTGAGTTTTCAGTTGGCACTGGGTCGTGAAACTTTAGTGCGGGGGATTTCGCGACTTCAGTCTGAGGGTCTTTATAGTGTGTCGAGGTCCTGGTGTATAGGCAAGCACATGTTTGCGCGGACCTTTGCGATTTCTCGGTTTAGGCACTTTTTGGAGGTTTGGCGGTAGGATGTGGTTGAGCGCCGGTAGCCAAAATGTAGGTGTTGGTTTGAGGCACCCGGTGATAAGGCGCACAACACAACAGAAATAAAAAACAGTAAAAGTAGACATGAAAAAAAGGGTGCTGCACGAAATGGTCCCATTTCATTTCATATTTGGTCATATACTGTTGAATAAGTCAATATCAAAGTCTTTTGTCAGCATTTTTTTTACAGCCACGTATTAGAAAACTGTTCTGCCTATACTTACGCGGGACAAAGGGAATAGAGAGAGAGAGAAGGGTATAGTGTATTTTGGATCTAGACGGAATATTGAATGAAAGTTTAGGTAATACATCAGAGCAGTCTACATTACCATTTATAACGTTTAAATAAAATATAAGTAATATCCGCTATGTCCTGACGCATGGAAAAGATTACGTGAGTGTAGACGTGTGTTTGATGGTATTACTTAAAACATGTCTCACGAAAGTTCGAATTCGACAATAGGTAGATTTTAAAGAAAACCAGCCGGGTCATAAAGATAGATTCACGTCAAAAGTCTAAAAAGTCGTTGGACTCTTAATCCGCATAAAAGGCGTGTGTCCTCTTATATGCTCATGCAATCGAAACATTTTTATGTGCACGGAGGTCCTTAACTATATAGCACAGGAAATATTACTTTTGTTTCACTCAGTGTTTATGACCCAACCCCTCTACAGATAGTAATGATAATAATAATCCCGCGGGGGCAGCTTGTGGCGAGCTGACGGTGAGTGGCGACACAGCAGACCCCTAACCTCCAGAGGGCCTGCGTGATCTGGCCCTCGCCTCAGTGCTTGTCTTAACCGGCCGGCCAGAGTGGAGTCGCAAGAGCGGAACCTATGCTCCAGGTTGGAAGTGTAAAATGTCATAACGCCGGCGGCCCTTGAATGGATTACCGGGATCTGGCGCACCGCAGACTCACCTCTCGACAACCTCACAGCCGCTCAGACGTGTTGCTTCATTGTCGCACTGTGCGTGCGACTTTTTGTGGGGCCCACTTAACGAGTTGGCTAGTCACCGCCTGCCTTTTCACAATTTTGAGACTTATTGTCACGGCAGGTGTCCACTAGTCTCCTCCCATAACCCATTTTCCAGACCACCCACCATTCAACCCAATAATCCATGACCTTAATTTCCATCGCAGCATATAGTGTTGCACTGCAATAGTCTTTGCACCTGGCGGGGACCATCATCTGGTGTATCATGTTGTGCGCTCGGAGATAGTATCTGTCATGTGTATCCCTTTCCGCTTTAGATATTTTTTGTTTTAAAGGGCCTCTGCGCTGTTGGCTTCGGCCCCACGCATGCCTTCCAAAAGTCCGGGACCCCATGGTCCCGAGATATGGAAAAAACATACAATAATAATAATACAACTTTTTATTTCGGACGGAATCCATAGGTGTTAGTTACAGACTTATATTCTAGTGTTATTTGTTACTTAAAAATTAAAAAGTAAGACACATAAATAAATCAATTAAAACAATTTATTCATCTATGGAGCTTAGTCCATCTCTGTAGAAGGGGGGAATCCCATCTATCTGCTAACGCTACCAGGATGCCGTTGGCGCTGCCTCGCCAGCGGTTTAGTAGTGACGCACACAGATGAGCTTGTATATAACACTTCAGTACCGAGTGTACAAACATATTTATTGACCTAGCTTTCTATTATTTAGGCAATGGACTGACAACCAATCAACACTGAAATATCAAATTATCACCACCTTACATTCATTGGCAACTAATTCGTAGCGCAGTTTTCCCGCTTAGTAGAGGCAAGCGCTTACGAACAGAGGCCCGGCGGGTTCTTAGCAGTGAAGCGTTTAACCTACTTTTGCATGAAGAGACACTGGAAAATAAATGCCATACCTAATGATCTGCCTACTATACGGCGTTTGGGACAAGAGACGTTATTTTATGGTAAACTTTTATTTGAATACAACTTCGGTGGCAAACAATCGTACGGGCCCGCCTGATGGTAAGCAAATGCCCGTCTTTGGTTTTATGCTCAATAAACGACATGAGATGTTTTCCTCGCTGATTGCATCTTATGAATACATTATACTGTTCATACACAGTGTGTATACCGTGTCTCCCGCGTAAGAAAATATTATATTAAGACGTAGAAATCATATTTCATTTTCCCTTTCAATCAATGCTGCAGACATGTAAGTCATATTGAACACGAGTTTTGGAGACCCTTTGGGAGATAATTTGCAATCGCAATTGGCTAGTTTTCTGAATGGATCAAAATGTTTGTATATGACTAATTACAATTAGAGCACGAAGAATGACAAAAAGGATTACAGGCGAACCCTTGTGCTGGCGGTAGCCTAAACGCCCCATACATATTGACTTAGTATTATGACGTTACAGCATTATCTACGTACACTAACCGTTGTTCATAAAATAACGTAAATTGCTGTTTTGGTCGTGAAATACTGCATTTATTTATATAAAAGTCGGTCATTTTTATTGGTATCTCTAAATTTACAAATAGCGGATAAAACTAAATCAATTGGGTAATACTACGTTTCGTGTATGACTTCGTTTTCGTAGTACTAGTTAATCATTCCTATATAAACTTCTACTTCTCACAATCGCTTAAGTAGGATAATCTTAATGGCTCAAATCATCAATGATAAGAGTAATAATATCCATTCATACTCGTATATTTTGATACCTCGAATGGTTGAAATCATAAAGACAGCTTCGCTTTATCCTAAGACTAGCGTGTTGTAGTTGTTAGAACAAGCTATCAAGGTTGAATCTAATATGTTGTGGATCAGCGTCGTTCTAGTCGATTCTACCGCAATTAAAAATGAAGCAGGTGCATTCATAAGTGTGAAAGGCATTCAAGTAAACTCGTAATGTCCACACGGCGTACATTGCCGGATGCAAGTCTATTCAGTAATACTCATGATAAGGACGTGGTATTTTTTCCGGAAAACATTTGTAAGTAAATAAGAGAGTATTATTTTGAGAGACCGTAGTCGATATACAACACCAACAAAACTCAATACATGAAAGTCATTTGCCATGTTTGTATAAAGCGGGGAAAGCCGGGGTGGGTCATCACCATCATCATATCAGCCGAAAAACATCCACTGCTGGACATAGGCCTCCCCCAAAGAGTGCCACAATAATAGGTCCTGCGCCACTCATACCAAACGGACTTCCGTGACTTTTACCAGGTCATCAGTCCACCTTGGTCTACTCACGCTGCACCTGCGGGTACGTGGTCACCAACATACCGACTACCGACGGACAGAGCGGGTCGTTAACTTTAAGTACACAAAAACGCATTAAATAGCTCTGGCTAAGTGAATATCCTATTTCTAATACATACATGTATTATCCTTGTCTAGATTTTACCATTATATTTTGAAACTACAGATCACTTTGCACAAAGAAACTACTTTGAGACATGTCTTGCTCAACACCAACTTGTCTCGTGACAAGAGATACTGTTACAAACGAAAGTAGACAAAGTATTATTTGCACTATAAATACGGGGAACCCTTCACAAACGGATCCTCGGCTTAATATCCCGTCTTCGCTATCAATACATTTATCTAAGCTTTGACACGTATTAACGCCATACATCTTCAGTGAAATAATGAGTTCTGCGTTTGTTTTGTTTGAGCCAATGTTTGTACCAACGGTTTGGTCGGTGGTTGGGCTAATGTTGGTGGATCATATCGTGTACAAACTTTATGTTTTAGATCATAATCGTATATAATGTTAAATGTTACATGGCCTATTTTTCAAACACTTTGATGTATGAATAAGAAAAACAAAGTCCTTTGTACCGTACTAGTAAGTAATTAAAAATTAGAATTTTTTGAGACTCTTATTTACGATGGAATAACGTCATCATCATCATCATCATCATATCCGCCGAAAGACGTCCACCGCTGGATAAAGGCGTCCCCCAAAGAGTGCCAAAGTGACCGGTTCTGCGCCACCCGCATCCAGCGGACTCCCGCGACCTTTACCAGGTCATCAGTGCACCTTAGATGGAGTAATGTGCAAAAGTGTAATGTAAACATAATCTTTGACGTCGACTGTACACCTAGAAAAAGTATCCTATGTGCTTCTACTTCATCCGTGTTGGATCAAATGTTGGCTGAAATAATTCTGTTTTTATTTACGTTTTGCCGCGATCATACCGGTAATTCATTGTAGGTTCGTTTTGTTTCCTGTCTCGTCATCAATTTCTTCACAAATGTATAATTCAAGGATGATATCATGATATACAAACATTTGAGCCAACAGGATTAATGGATGACATGTCAATGACTCAACGTAATTATGACAAGAGCGAAGCGCTGATCAATATTCAGGACTCGGGGGAGGATCAAAGTGTCTCAGTATTGGAGAAAAATGGATCAAATAATTATGGATGGCTTCAAGGTCACGGATTAAGTTATATAAAGTATTATAACTTTTGGTTTTCAGAGCTGTCCGGACTCGCTGGTAAAGTATCGATATTAACTGTACTTTGTTTTGTGTCTTACAAATATGAATAAAAAAGCGGCCAAGCGCGTGTCGGGCCACGCGCAGTGTAGGGTTCTTTAGTTGCCGTGCGGCCCGTGCGGGTGCGGTTGCGTCGACCGAATTTGTAAGAAAATGGGCCTTTCCAAGAACAAATTAAGTTGGTCGACTAATACTCGGTAACTACTTATGCCTACTTGTTCGTGATAGTTTCCCTTTTAAATTCATTATATGTACTACTACCATGAATTTTTTCGCATCCCCAGTAGTAGCCATTTAGCCGGCAGGGGGGGACGGGGACACACATGACTCGAACAAAAATTAGGGCTTTAAATCCCATTATCTCGCAAACGCAGAACTGAGTTGAAAAATAGTTTTTAAAATTTTTGAACAAGCTATCCAACGATACCCCACACTATAGATTTAACGAGAAAAAAAAATCACCAATTTACATGTAAAAAAACCCTTTTTCAGGATTTTATTCTACTGTTTTGTCGGCGTGATTGGTTTATAAACCGACGCCAAATTGCAGTTTTCTAGTTGTAAGGGTTACTGAGCTAAGCCGAAGACGGACAGACAGACGGACGGACATGGCGAAACTATAAGGGTTCCTTATTGACTGCGGAACCCTAAAAAGACAAACTTTTATTTTTCAAATCTAAAACAACGAACCAAGGAAAAATAAGATCCCTTCTTTCATAAAACTTTCACGATGCCACTACGTGATCGGGCATGTAGTGGAATTCTACATGTTAGGTCATGTCATGGTCAATGTAAGAAAAATGGGGATACCTTTAATTTAAAACAGAATATTGTCAAAAAGCATAAAACGTTGAAAAACCGTAGGTACACCGAATATTCCGACGACGGAAAACTAGCAAAGCTGTGTTTTCATACTAAAGGAAGCCAAAGTTACCAGGAACATTATTTAGAATCGATATTGATAGCTTCATTCATCAAAAATCAGTTCAGTATCTTAACATATACGTATGGCATATGACATAGCGTTATTCTTACGCTACGGTGGACCATACGTATATACAATCATATATTTTTTATTAGCCTATATTCTGTCCCACTGCTGGGCAAAACCTCTCCTTTTTTCCGCTCGTCTCGGTCCGGTGCTAGTGTTCGCCAATCAACAAAACGTATCAAGGACGTCCCGCCATCTCATTTTCGGTCGGCCTTTGCTCGCAAGCCATCTTGTGGAAGCCATTAAATGGCTAATTTGGCCCATCGCGTGCATCCGGCAGACATGTCCAGCCCAGTCCCACTTTAGCTTCGCGGTATAATATTATACAAACATTGACTACTAAAATCATATCCCTTCCTTTCGGCTGTTCCGGAGTCAGGCAAAAAAATTAAGGTGTGAAATCTACAGACACATTGTATAAATTTAAGGCAAAAAAGGCTCACAGATTTCATGAAAATGCGACACGAAATCCCTGTTGAAATTTGGCGCGACTAAAACTTTACTAAAACAATAGACAACAGCGATAAGCAGACTGACGAACTAAACGGCACGCCCAATGCCACATAAGCCGGATATCCGGATAAGCCCCACTATCTATATAAGGTTTTTGACACCTGTCAGTTGACTGGCAACACCCTTTGTTCCAAACTAGCGGATACCCATTTGACACTGTCAAATGCACGCGGGCGCGGTCCCGTAAGGCAGTGTCGTTTGGTGATTAGTAATAGTTTAAACCATACGAGGCCAAGCGAAAGTTTGGATGTTTAGATGTGTGGATGTTTGTTCCTGAATTACGCTTAAACGGCTCAACCGATTTTAATTAATATTTGCACGAAGATAGTTTGTAGGCTGGATTACAATAAAGAATAGTTTTTATTATTGGTGGATTCAAGAAAAAGAATAGGTAAAATATTTCGTTTGCAGTTTCCTTTGTTTGCTAGCTTCCACCTGCGACTTCGTTTGATTGGAACCCGGATAAAAACTATCCTATCCAGCCTACATCTTTAATATCAACCCCACAAAATCAAAAATCAAATCAAATTGAATAATTTATTTCGGAATTGTTTCCTTAATTCGTTAGTAATAAAGGCCTTAAAAACTATGTTAGTAGGTATTATATTACTATTCGCAAGTCGTCAGTTGGATGCCCTATGCAACCCATCCCAGTGAAATAGGAAACCGCGTGTCGAAATGGCAAGCTAGCGAAGTGGAATTATTTCTAGAAAAATAGGCAAGCAGTTCAAAACTATTGAAATCGCTGAAATGGAGAAACATTTTGTTTCTGTCGCATTTCATTTCCAGGATTTGAAGCATGCAGAATCGGTTTACATGCTGCAAAAAATTGTATACCCATGCAATACAGAATGTATTATTCAAACGGGGCAGTGAGAGATAATCCGAAATTAAAAGAGATACGGAAAGCTCTGAGGAGTCACTAGACCGATAACAGAAAAAATAAATACTGAATTCAAAGATTTTCAAAAAACGATCACACACGACTGGAAATCGAACCCGGACAAATCTGTTTAAAAATCGGAGTTCATTTTTTTTTGTAAATTAATAGTGTTGGATCCTTAGCTATAGGTTTACTTAGTAACACAGGGTGTATGGAAATGGATGTATCTCATCTTTTATCTTATACATAAAGTTCTTATCTTGTTCTTATTGTGAAGGTAAAGGAAAACATCGTGAGGAAACCGGTCTAATCCCAATAAGGTCTAATTTTCCCTCTGGGTTGGAAGGTCAGATGGCAGTCGATTTCGTTAAACTACTGCCTATGCCAAATCTTGGGATTAGGTGTCAAAGCGGACCCCGGGCTCCTTTAGGGGCGCTACCGGGAATAACGCTAGGGCGATGATTAAGTCCTTATTGTAAAATATAAAGAAATACTAACATGTAAAAAAAACTGTACGTGTGTATTCACGAGAATCGGGTAAGAAAATCCACTTGTACAGAAGAACAACCGGACACACAAAAGCATTTTTTCCCAAGCTGAAACGGAGAACTTCGCGCGCTTTGTTCGCTTGTTCAATGAATGCTATAACTACATTATTCTGGCCCAGCAACAACTGTGTAACTTTTCAAACGAGGTAATCCTATCATGTCAACTGTCATTTAGCCTTCAATAAATGACAGTTGATATGTCCAAAGGCGTACTAAAATTGCCCAATCACCATACAGTTTTTTTCAAGACTTCGGTTTAATGCAAAGGCTTTAAATTCTAGATCCTGAATATTATATTTGGTATGATGAGGCCGCTGTAACCCTCCAAATGATGTCTCGCTCTATTACGAGAATATACACGTACAACTGTTTTGCTTATCATTATATTATTCAAAATTGTCTAACGTTGGTAAAGCATCGAAAAACGCCTGCAAGTCGTTAGTCGTTTAATAAAATGATAAAAACCAATTTCGTGGACCGGCTACCGGCTACACTAAAAAAGTAAATATTTATAGATAATTCAGAACTTGGTTAAAAATCAGTAAATAGGTAACAAGGCGTTTTTCCTGCTGACAGTATAATAGTTAAAGGTTTAGGTACCTACATTTAAATGATTTAAATGTGGTCCCAAGGGTTGATCATGTAACTTTTCGAACGTACGTTAAGAAAACTCAACTGCAATTTTTCTATACAAAAAGTGACATTAAAGATCTGCCTGACTCGCGTACAATGCGTTATTACGTGATCGATCAGCCGATCATAAAAATCCTACATCGTAAAGAACCTTTACGTCACACCTGGCCATAATGCGAGTTTTACTGCACGCTGCGCGTATTAGAAAACTCGCATTGTGGCCAGGTGAAGACGTAAAATTTTGTACTCAACACGGGCGGTAATTCGTAAAGCCCCAGAGCGCATATTTATGGCCCTCACCTTCGGTTCGGGACACTAACACCTGCGATCTGGGGCATTTACGAATTCACCGCCCTAGTTACGTAATGTACTATTACATATGGGTCCAACGACAAAACATGGGGTTTAATAGTACATTACGCAACTAGGGCGGTGAATTCGTGAATGCCCCAGATCGCAGGTGTTTGTGGCCCGAACCGAAGGTGAGGGCCATAAATATGCGCTCTGGGGCTTTACGAATGACCGCCCGTGTTGAGTACAAACTTTTACGTCTTCACCTGGCCACAATGCGAGTTTTCCCGTACGCGCAGCGTGCAGTAAAACTCGCATTATGGCCAGGTGTGACGTAAAAGACCTTATACATATTAAAACTTTAAAAGAATTTGAATTCATAAAAGGCCAGTTCGTGTAACGTCCAGCTAACCACAGTTTTGATGCCTGAATTCTGACTCGCATTCCGAGCACTGGCGCGAAATATTTTTCGACTCACTTACTTTTCCTCTTCACCTTAAATATACAGAACACCCTTAATGACGCATACGGGTTGTTCCAAAAAACGCCATTTCGGTTCATAGCGCGCCAATATCGCGCTCCAATGTACAGGATGATGATAAACGACGGCGCTGCGAATGACTGCGCAGAGTGACGGGTGCTTTACTACCTACTTGTATCTGGGATAGCGTTAATGCATATATAAGGTGTTTTCATGCAACCACCTTTTACACGCATTGACAACCGATTTTGTCTAGATGGTTGGTAGCGAACTAGTGACCCTACGATTCTGCAGGGTTCGAATCCCGGTAATGGCATTTATTTGTGTCATGAGCACGAATATTTGTTTCGGAGTCATGAATGTTATCTGTATAATATAAGTATTTATTTCCATTAACTTTTGAACTATGAACTTGAAACTTTGTAGAAAAATTACTCATTAGAATACAAAAAAAATATTTCTGCGTTTAGAAAATTCCACCCCTAAGGGGGTTTAAGAGGGGGGCAAAGTTTGTATGGAAGGAACTTAATTTTTTGAGCTAGAAACTTGAAACTTTGTAGATTACTTATTAAGATACAAAAAAAATTGATTTCAGCGTTTTAGAAAATTTCTTTTCTAAGGGGGTTAAATAGGGGTGCAATGTTTGTATGGGAGAAACATTATTTTTTGAAAGAGACATTTGAAACTTTGTAGAAAGATTACTTATTAGAACACAAAAAAGTAATTTCTGCGTTTAAGAAAATTTTACCCTTAAGAGGGTTAAATAGGGGTGCAATGTTTGTATGGAGGGAACTTTATTTTTTGGGCTAGAAATTCGAAACTTTGTAGAAAGATTACTTATTAGATATAAAAAAAGTAATATCAGCGTTTTAGAAAATTCTACCCCTAAGGGGGTTAAATGGGGGTGCAATGTTTGTATGGGGGAATGGGAGCCTTACGATATTTAACTCTCACTCATAATAACTAAGATCCTCATTTTCTAACTCCAAATCCATGCGTCGCTCTATATCTTGCAGTCATTTTTGCCAAAGATTAAAAGCGTCACGTAACTGACGGAATAAGTATTAAAGCATTCTGGAAACAATTCCCGTAATCTGATTGGAAAAATCTTCAAAAATTCTTTAACAATTGCATATCAGTCTGCCGCAATGTAATATGTCTAGACCATATTAACTAAGAATAAATTCACTTACCTATTTTATATCTTTGTCATCATCAAAAATCTACGCGGACGAAGTCGCGGGCGGCCGCTAGTATATATATAAATGTAATAATATTGCTCGTTTAATAGTATAGGATAGGATATCGTCGTCTCATAGTAAAAGCTTTACTTAGTTTGGGATTAGGTCGATTTGTGTAAGATCGTCACCAAATATTTATATTATATATTTATTTATTTACATCAGAGCCACGTCACTTTGTATCGACTACATCAGACAGTTTTTTTTCGAGTATTAAGTTTTTGTCTGTAGAAAGTATAATTTTTGGTAAAGCAAATATGATCTCAGGTAGCTGGCATTAAAATTTAAAGCATTTGTAACGACCTGCACGCATTTTGTAACGATTGGCCAGAGAGGTCGAGAGGGCCGGAGGCCTTTGCCCAGCAGTGGGAAACTATATAGGCTTCAATCATTGATTTAGTATATAGAACTAGATACACAATCAGCTAAAAAAATGGTCTTCCAAAAGAGCCGACCGATGCGATCTTTTGTGTTTAGTCTGGTTGTCAGTTATGTCTAAATATTCAGCCAACAAAAAACAAGAAAAAAATGTGGGATTTATTTCTTTAAGTAATTTCTTTTCATAATGTAACGAAATTTGTATAAACTCACTGTAATTTAATAGTTTTAAACATGTTTTATATAATTAATTTTGTTAGTTCAAAATGACAAAGTCGCTGAACATAAATCTAAGGTGTATTAGATTCTTTTTTTATGATGTCACTACCTACATAATTAGGCTATAATACGCTATAATTAGGCTCTCCGCTGGCGTTCCTCAGGGCGGGGTGCTTTCTCCATTATTGTTCTCTGTTTTTATAAATAGTATCACCGAATCCCTAACTACATCATATCACCTTTACGCAGATGACCTACAGATTTATGCAGCGGCTACTGTGGATGATATCTCCTCATTAATTTCGGAAGTCAATCGAAACCTAGAATCTATACGCTGCTGGGCGTGTAAGTATGGTTTACAAATTAATGCGAAGAAATCGCAAGCGATTGTTATTGGTAGTCCTTACTATGTAGATAAGCTCTCAGAGGTGGTGGTGCCTGACTTTATTTTTGATGGAATTTCTATTCCTCTTTCCTCTACTGTCAAGAATTTGGGTATCACCATGGACCAGACGCTTTCTTGGTCACCCCATATAGCTGAGGTGAGTCAGAGGATCTTTAGATCCCTTCACTCCCTAAGACGTCTTCAGAATTTCCTTCCTCTTCGTACCATGTTGACCCTTACTCAATCTCTTTTGCTTCCTCTTCTGGACTATGGCGATATTGCGTTTCTGGACCTCAACGAGGAGCTACTTGATAAGCTGGAGCGTCTACAAAATGTATGTATCAGTTATGTATTTGGTCTACGCAAGTATGATCATATCTCTGAATTCCGCTCTAAGCTTCGATGGTTACCGATTCGCCGGCGCAGGGATGTGCATATCCTGTCATTACTTTTCAATACACTGTTCAGCCCTACTTCCCCTCCTTACCTTTCTGAGCGGTTTAGTTATATGGCAGACGGCAGTGGCCACCGCTTGCGGTCGAGTACTAACTTTACTCTTGCTGTACCGTCTAGAAAGACGCGAACATACTCCAGATCTTTTACTGCGCGCGCTGTTAAATTGTGGAATGAGTTGCCTTTGTCGCTGAGACAGTCGCAGTCTGTTGCGTCACTTAAGATGAATTTGAAGTAGTTGTGGCTTTCCAATGACTTGTGAATTGGTTGAATATAGTATTTATTTATTTATTGTATATTTGCGATATATATGTTACATATGTTAGTGTGTATTATATTTTATATTGTATATTTATATATGTATTGGCATGTTTTTATTTGTCTAGAATTAATACTAATTAGGATTTGCTTTCATTTTCTCTGTTTTTGTATACGGTATAAGTTTGCCTATCTCGTTCTACCTACCTTCCTCTCAATTGCTCAAAGGTTAGCTGGAAGAGATCTCTTATAGGGATAAGTTCGCCTTTGTACTTTGATCTATTGTGTGACATGTGTTAACCTGTTATTGTGTACAATAAAGTGCTTACATACATACATTCATTAGCGTTTTCATTTAAAATTGGTGTGCTTAGAATCCTTGGAGTATTGGAATCTATTTCAAGGACTGTGTCAGCTGCACTGTATGTTCTGGAAATCTCACCCAACAATAAAATTGTTGTGTAAATAATATTTTTACATATTATATTTGAAACTGTTTATTCCCCACTTGTAAAATAAAAAAAACCTGATTTATTCTGTTATTGGTTTTTCTGATTAAATAAATTCATTCGCTAAACGCTAACTAAAGTTTTGAGTTAACTAAAGTTGTCTCAATAAACTAAAAAGTATTTAACCTTCTGATGTTAGTTTGCTAATACGGTGCTGGAGTCTAAAACACTGAGTTCTTTTTTTATGAAACATATGTTTTGATGCAGGTTATAAGTTAACGCTACTAGCAACTACTGAAATGTAGCTAGAGTTGTCATTCTGGGGCACATTTCTTGGAATATTTGTTTGACATTGTGCATCTAGTTCTATATGTATACTAAATCAATGGCTTCAATATCTAGTACGCTAGTGTCAATATATGGGTGCATACAACTTACTAATAAATATTTCCCAATGTTCTTGTCAACGGATTAAACCTTAATACATATTTTTGTGAGAGGATTTAATCGATACTCGTAAATATTTTACGTAGAACCGATGGCCGTTGGGGCGGAAAGGTTCTCGAGTGGCGACCGCGTACCGCGGAAGGCGCGGCGTAGGTAGGCCCCCCACAAGGTGGATTGATGACCTGGTAAAGGTTGCGGGAGTCCACTGGATGCGGGTGGCGCAGGACAGGTCACTTTGGCACTCTTTGAGGAGGCCTATGTCCAGCAGTGGACGTCTTTCAGCTGATATGATGATGATGATGATGAAATATATTTGAAATTGACTGTACTTAGCGAGCTGTGCTTGCCAAAATGAATATAGGTAGTGTCAACACATACATATCAACGCATACCTATTATGCAACAAAAAACTCGAAAAGGTTCTCGAAACTTTCTCGCGCTCAACGATCAACTGAATGAACATGAAAATCACGCGATCTAAAAAAATACAATATAGGTATCAACTAGGAAAGGAACTCTACACAGGCATATAAAGCCCTTTTACTTATCAAGAGTTACCCCAAAGCCGGATATTGACCCTAAATTTGTTTCCCGAAAGACGATATCAAAGAAAATATTCCAGAAAACTTGGCAATGGCCTCTAATCCAATTCGCCGCATCACAAACTTTTTGCTTGTTAAAATACTCGCGGTGAATGGACGTGGTCCGAATGAGTGAATGAATGGAACGAATGGAGTGAACTAAAGTACGGGACATCGGCGCAATTAAGTTTTTGCTGAGTGAATGATGGGGTAGGATGATTGTTTGGTGCATTAGTCTTAATTGATGTTTTTGTTTTTGTGATTTTTCGTGTTATTGTATTGTGTAATTGTAGGATATTTAGGTACTTTGTATGACTATGTAATAAGAAAGGTATAATTATAATACTTAAGGCGCCGTAGGTTCAGAGAAGTTAAGCGAACAGAGTCTTTGAAACAATGTAATGCGTCTGTTTATAACAATATGGTTTAAAAAAACGAATAGTAATCTTGAGGCTTTTCTGCAGGGAGATCAGTGTTTAGAAATATGACTGAGCAATTTTTGCTCGATAGAAAATAATCACGAAAATAGGTCTAAAAGGGTCTAAAATACACTTAAAATATTCGTCATTTTTAATATTTGTCATAGTTTTAGTCTTAATACTTAAATAAAATTTATTATCTTTTATAAGTTACATATTAAATTGTTAAATATTCGTTACAAATTATGCACAAAAGCTAAAAATATTATAACTATCTTTCATATTCTCGTAGCCTCCAAGCGTGAGTCCCAGAAATAGCAGTTTTATTCTATGGAATTTTAATCGACTATTATAGGAAATAAAGTTGAAAATGTTTTATTTTCAAATCGAAATATACACTTGTTTTAAGTACTTCTATCAATTTGGCATATCGCCAAAAGGATAGCTATTTAAATCATTAAATTGCACGCCTGTAACGCAATATACAGGGCCCGCTGGGGTCGCGGACCGGGAAGCAGTGCCGTGCGCCGGCGCCGCCGCCGCCGTTTACTGAAATTTATTTCTGACAGAGATAAATAAATATCGCGTTACATCCTTGTAAAATAATAATTTGAGTTTAAAGTGTCATGAGCGAACGAAAAAACCATATAATGCGCGCTTCTTACAAATTTCTACCCAGATACGTGCTTAAAATCCGGTAGCGCATGTTTGAACGGCTGCCTGGCATCGTTTTGATACTCCGCCCCCAACCCGCATAATGGCAATGGCACCCATTCTGTGCGGCCAATTTACTACTTCCACTTCTATGGTTTTTTCGTTCGCTGGCTGTAAGAGCTTTCAATTAGATTTATACGTCCTCACAAACAGGTATCAAGGCCCAAAATAAACCAAATTACCTATAAACCTGATTTGAGCAGGTGTTCCTTTTACCGACACCAATTGATCGACAGGACTGAGCGGGTTCCATTTTGGTGTTCGAGACCATAGTATAGCGTCTTACTCACAATCGGAATGTTAACGAAATCAACAAAAAAGTTTTGGAAACGTTTCGTTTTAATGGCCACTTTTTGAAGCGGTTAGCTTTCGGTAATGTAATAAGAGGCAATGTCAACAGTGGAGTTGGAGGTTTATTATTTTGTCGTTTCGCATCTGTTTTTTTATGTTTCATGAAACTGTAGCCAAGCGGTAAGGCACGCCGGCATTGAATCTCAAGGACGTGGGCTCCCACCCTGGCTTTAAAAAAACGTACCACTGGATTAAAAAAATATATACGTACGAAATATCATTTGATATTTAACAGTGACTTTTCGGTGAAGGAAAACATCGTCTATTTTTCTTTCTAGATTTGAAGATCAGATGGCAGTCGCTTTCGTAAAACTAGTGCCTATGCCAAATCTTGGGATAAGGGGCCAAAGCAGACCCCGGGCTCCGACCGGCATGTCTTTGTGCTCTCGTTTTGACAGCAAGAGCCAGTCTGTCGGGTCGATGTATTTGCAGATGGCCCGCCTGCTCTCAAAGATGTAGTGCTACGCATGTGGCGTTTTGTTTTCTATTATGTGTTAATTACTTCTTATTGTAAAATATTGTATGGTACCAGAAAGTAAGTACTTCACTTTCCACATTGTCAGCTTTGGATATCCTTAAGAAAGTAACTACGCAGTAATGCCTTCCTTACACTGCGTCAAGCGAAGTCGAAGGTCGACGTCACGGTTAACGCTTTATGAACGTCAATCAACATTTACAAAGCCGTAGCGCATCGGTCTACATAAAGGTAAAACAATTGCACACCCCAGCCAATAGGCGTGGCATCACCGTAGAACGAGTAGCCAATGGAACCAAAAATATCTTATTCCAAATATAGCCGTTGAAAAAATATCGCGGCGCAAGCGAGTTATCGCTGCGTAGCGAGTGCGACACTGTGCGAGTTACTGGCATTCTTTGTGTGAGAACATCTGTATTAATTGGTTGTGGAACCGAACATCGATTTGCTTTGTTTTTACGCGCTGGGGCTCATAGTCCCCGTGCATTCACTTGGTTTAAAATTGCGTTTCATATCTACGTGAGGTTTTAAAACCATATGTATACAGTCAATGCTGCAAGGGGATTGGCAACGTTACTTTGACTAGGTAAATATATACTTAAACTAAGCACAATTTCTGTTACAAAATAACATTTGAATATCTGTGTAAGAAACCGGATAAGTGCGAGTCGGACTAGCCCATCCAGGGTTCCGTAACAAATTACAAATGTATAGTTTTCCCATGTAAGTACTTGTAGTATAAGACGATATTACTTGCCAAGTGATAAGTTCTAGGTCAATGATAAGTAGCCTATAAATTTTGATTCCCTTGATAGTGTCTAAATAAACGTTTTTTGCAGCATAAACGGCCGTATTTATTTTTAACGTTAATTTAGAAGTTTGTTTATTTCACAGCTAACTGTAGATCTGAGTATATATATATTTATCTCACAAAATCTTATACGCTTGTTTAACAAATAAAGTTCCGTCAAACTGAGAACAGTTTGTTGGCGGATAATACGCTCGCTACTATAACGGTTTTTTTAATATGAACTAGGTACCTATACCTATATGGTTTTAAGTTCAACTCGATAGGCCTCCACACCTTCCCTACATAAAGGGTCTTGACAGACAGACAGAAAAAGGGACGAATTAATTCTTTAAGAGTTCCCGTTTTCCTTTTGAGGTACGGAACCCTAAAAATGGAAGCATGTCACTAATACTGCTCATTCAAGTGATCTTGGATCGGAATAAAACGTTTTGCTAATAAGTTACCGTTTTGTTTGTAAGTACCTATTTTAAGCTTTAGCTTTATTAGGTATATGTATTTTAGGCCTGTATAGATTAGTTCATGATGGGCCGTGGGTTTGGTATAACTTCGTCAGGAGATCTGACAGAATTCTTGTCATAACGAACAAGCCTATCACATCGATCATAACCAGATGTGTCATATCATATGACTGTCACGTCGTGACAGGGTTGTATCATCACCTTAATAATATCACCCTAAAGACGTCCACTGCTAGACATAGGCCTCCCCCAAAGAGTGCCACAGGGTTATACGTATGCCAATAAAGCACATTCCCAACTCCTAATAAATTGTGCAAGTCATGACACTATTTTCTTAAAGTAACCAAGGTTTTTTCATTTAGACCCTATCTATCTTTGTTCTAAATGAAATTATAAAGCCTGTAATTTACGTAGCAAGACTAACCAGATTAACTAATTCCTCTGTGCCAAGTTCGTAGCTAGATCAAGCTGTCAGATATAAAGGCAAGTTTGCCAATATTCTTAGGCTACAAAGCGGTAACTTGGCAATTACATAGCACGAAGATAATTCTAGGATTTTATGAACCTTCTATTTGTTCGGAATGAAAAACAGTAATATTCAACATAAGAAACAAATTAGTCTGCGCTGAGAAATTAATGGTAAGTAGATGACACAATTTGTAGACTACGTTGTTTATTGCGCTGCGCGATATAATTCTGCATGGTTTGGACACAGCGTTTATAAACAAAACGCGCAACGCACATCAAAACTGCAGGTCGATCACGTAACACATTGTATGTACGTTAGGTAGATCTAAATGACAATTTTTAAATGGAAAACTGACAGTTGGACTGTGCTTACGCGCGTTCGAAAAGTTACGTGATTAACAACAATTCAAAATGTCTAACGATGCATCATCATCCTCCTAGCGTTATTCCCGATAATGCCCCTAAAGGAGCCCGGGGTCCGCTTTGACACCTTATCCCAAGATTTGGCAAAGGCACTAGTTTTACGAAAGCGACTGCCATCTGACCTTCCAACCCAGAGGGAAAACTAAACCTTCTTGGGATAAGACCGGTTTCCTCACGATGCTTTCCTTCACCGAAAAGCTATTATATATAAGCTAACGATAGTACATAAATTCCGAAAAACTCATTGGTACGAACCAATATGCACCAAATCTTGGGCACCTAATCCCAAGATTTGGTGTAGGCTCTAGTTTTTAGAAAGTGACTGCATCTAAAGTAGGCTACATAATTTTAAAAATTCCACTGATCCTTGCACTGACGAGCTGTTAGAAGCAAAAACAAATGATAGTTAAACTGTGGTCTGACCTTGTAATATTTCTATTACACAAAAATATATTTACTAACAAAAACTAAAGCACAATAATACGGCTTGAAGTGTGAAATAGGTTTAAACGTCTAGAGGCTTCAGCGCTGAAATACGAGGCACATGTCGATACCATGTACTCGTAAATTCTCAGCGCAGGCTATTTTGAGAAGCATTCCGCTTAGGTTTTAAATCTTTAGGAATCCGACAGATATCGCCTACCCAGCAGTGTATAGCCAGGAGAGAAATATCACTTAATGAAACGCTTTTTCTCATTGTATTAGTATTAGGAAGAACCTACTTAACCGAAACTTTATACCACAAAGTAACTTAAAATTTTAATTAAATAGATATCTGCGGTGTGACTCATACATGTAAAGCTATCATCAATAACCTTCACGTCTATAATTTATTGAATCAGGCGTTACTTTGCGGAAGTCCATGATATATTAGGAGAACAATATTTCTTTGCTATTCCGCTAAAAAACGTGCTGGTCTATTAGTGAAGATAAGATGCAACTATTTGCGTAAAAACATGCAAAAAATTACAGCAAACCACCACCAATAATGACAAAAACCTCGACACGTGTTTCGCCTCTCTACGAGGCATCATCAGGAGATGCTGGCAGGAGATGTTGCTTGCGCCACGTCCACTGAACAAATGACCCGCCCGGAGCCATCCGCCATATTTATATTCTGTCCCCCCATACTACCGTTCATGCGTGAAAGAGATGGAAGAACACGTAACAACGGTGATGACGCAACATTCAATTGTTCGTTGATAATAACGCCTCTATTGCTGTACCTAATTATTTCTAATTGTTCTAGAACACTTAGACGCAATCCTTTTTCGCAAACATGCAAGATGTTGAAAGAATGATTGTCAGATAACGCATGGTTATTCTCCAATAAATGTTTTGCGAAATTAGACTTGTCCGGGTGATTATGCCGATACGACGCAACATGTTCCTTATACCTTGTGCTAAAACTACGGCCTGTTTGTCCCACATAAACTTTATTGCAATTATCACAGGCAAGTTTGTAGACTCCCGACTTTTTGGCACTTTCCACTTTCTCCTTGCCATTGCACAGTCTAAAGCGCAAGGTGTTATTCGTTTTGAAAGCCACGTTTATGTCGTTAGACTTTAAAATATTGTAGATCTTATCAGACAACTTGCCAACATAAGTTATGCTTGCTTTGTACTTTTTAGGTGGGTCCGAAGATCGTGCAGCGTACAGAAGATAGTTTGTCATTCTAGCCCGTTTTTTCCTAATAATACCATCCACATGAGACTTGCTGTAACCGTTTGAAATTGCTAAATGGTATATATTATTTAATTCCATTTTATAATGAATATCAGAAAGAGGCACTGTCAATAACCTATGTGCATAACAATGAAAAGCAGCTAACTTATGTTGCCATGGATGAGCGGAAGAAGCCGGGATAACAGTATCTGTATGCGTAGGCTTACGGTAAATTTGGAATTGATGTTTGTTATCCACCTTAGTAATCGTTAAATCCAAGAAATTTAGTGAGTTATTCTGTTCTAATTCCTTCTTAAACTTGATTTTAGGATGCTTGTTGTTGATTTCATTCACAAAAATATCCAGTTGACTCATACTACCCGTCCAACAAATAATCAAATCATCAACATACCGGAAATAATATAATATATTATTATTATCCACAATGTGTTGGTTCTCAAAATGATCCATGAAAATATCTGCCATCAAAGGACTAAGTGGGGAACCCGTTGCCAAACCATCACCTTGCAGATAATATTGCCCCCCAAATCTAAAATAATTCTGTCGCATACAGACTGTCGCCAATTCTATTAATTCATCTACCTCCCCTGGATGCAGCCTCTGTTTTTCAAAAAGTGCCCTGAGAATGTCTAAAGTATTCAAATATGGTACATTTGTAAACAAACTATCCACATCCAGCGACAAAAGAATAGCATTTTGTGGCATGTTGATGTCTTTGATCCTTTCGATTAAATCCAAACTATTCTTTAAACAGTATTTTGGTTCAAAATTAGACTTCTGTCTTATGATACCATTCAACCTCTTAGCCAATTTATAAGTCGGTGCACTCAAATACGAGACAACTGGACGAATCGGGATATTGTCTTTATGAATTTTTGGAAGACCATACAGAATTAGTGCTTGAGGATTCATGGATATGACCGTGTTTTTCTGATGCTCGGTTTCAAAGACAAACATAGAGTTCTTGACAACATTTAATTAACCCACCCTCGTGTAAAAAACCTAACCGGCATTGAGTTTTTGGAAGATGAGGTCAAACTGTTAGATAAGGGATTAAAGTATAACTTAAGGCCTAAGATGTCTCAAAAAGTTTTGGAAAATGTAGCTGTGGACGCAGAGGTTGCGATAGTTCTTAACAATAATGATATGGATGCAAAGCTCACCGTAGCGAATGCATTAAAAAAGACATGTCCATTGAGGAGGAGTGCGCCTGACTCTGACTGGTTATTGCTGAGGTCTATTCAACAGAAAGTCGATGACAACGATTTAGTGGTGTCAAAAGCAGACAAAGGGAATTGCATTGTCATCATGGGTAGGGAACAATATAACCAGAAAGTAATGGATCTTATACAGGATGATGGTTTTTCGGTTTTACGGAAGGACCCAACGCCTGGTTTCCAGAAAGATCTAAGAAATGTTGTCAAGAACTCTATGTTTGTCTTTGAAACCGAGCATCAGAAAAACACGGTCATATCCATGAATCCTCAAGCACCAATTCTGTATGGTCTTCCAAAAATTCATAAAGACAATATCCCGATTCGTCCAGTTGTCTCGTATTTGAGTGCACCGACTTATAAATTGGCTAAGAGGTTGAATGGTATCATAAGACAGAAGTCTAATTTTGAACCAAAATACTGTTTAAAGAATAGTTTGGATTTAATCGAAAGGATCAAAGACATCAACATGCCACAAAATGCTATTCTTTTGTCGCTGGATGTGGATAGTTTGTTTACAAATGTACCATATTTGAATACTTTAGACATTCTCAGGGCACTTTTTGAAAAACAGAGGCTGCATCCAGGGGAGGTAGATGAATTAATAGAATTGGCGACAGTCTGTATGCGACAGAATTATTTTAGATTTGGGGGGCAATATTATCTGCAAGGTGATGGTTTGGCAACGGGTTCCCCACTTAGTCCTTTGATGGCAGATATTTTCATGGATCATTTTGAGAACCAACACATTGTGGATAATAATAATATATTATATTATTTCCGGTATGTTGATGATTTGATTATTTGTTGGACGGGTAGTATGAGTCAACTGGATATTTTTGTGAATGAAATCAACAACAAGCATCCTAAAATCAAGTTTAAGAAGGAATTAGAACAGAATAACTCACTAAATTTCTTGGATTTAACGATTACTAAGGTGGATAACAAACATCAATTCCAAATTTACCGTAAGCCTACGCATACAGATACTGTTATCCCGGCTTCTTCCGCTCATCCATGGCAACATAAGTTAGCTGCTTTTCATTGTTATGCACATAGGTTATTGACAGTGCCTCTTTCTGATATTCATTATAAAATGGAATTAAATAATATATACCATTTAGCAATTTCAAACGGTTACAGCAAGTCTCATGTGGATGGTATTATTAGGAAAAAACGGGCTAGAATGACAAACTATCTTCTGTACGCTGCACGATCTTCGGACCCACCTAAAAAGTACAAAGCAAGCATAACTTATGTTGGCAAGTTGTCTGATAAGATCTACAATATTTTAAAGTCTAACGACATAAACGTGGCTTTCAAAACGAATAACACCTTGCGCTTTAGACTGTGCAATGGCAAGGAGAAAGTGGAAAGTGCCAAAAAGTCGGGAGTCTACAAACTTGCCTGTGATAATTGCAATAAAGTTTATGTGGGACAAACAGGCCGTAGTTTTAGCACAAGGTATAAGGAACATGTTGCGTCGTATCGGCATAATCACCCGGACAAGTCTAATTTCGCAAAACATTTATTGGAGAATAACCATGCGTTATCTGACAATCATTCTTTCAACATCTTGCATGTTTGCGAAAAAGGATTGCGTCTAAGTGTTCTAGAACAATTAGAAATAATTAGGTACAGCAATAGAGGCGTTATTATCAACGAACAATTGAATGTTGCGTCATCACCGTTGTTACGTGTTCTTCCATCTCTTTCACGCATGAACGGTAGTATGGGGGGACAGAATATAAATATGGCGGATGGCTCCGGGCGGGTCATTTGCTCAGTGGACGTGGCGCAAGCAACATCTCCTGCCAGCATCTCCTGATGATGCCTCGTAGAGAGGCGAAACACGTGTCGAGGTTTTTGTCATTATTGGTGGTGGTTTGCTGTAATTTTTTTGCATGTTTTTACGCAAATAGTTGCATCTTATCTTCACTAATAGACCAGCACGTTTTTTAGCGGAATAGCAAAGAAATATTGTTCTCCTTCACGTCTATTACAGACTATACAAGCAGTGTCAAGAAGAGAGACAAAGTCTCATGACTGTTTAAACCAACGCGGGAGCGGCATACACGACCGCAAGCCTGGCAGATGTAATTTGCCCGCGGTGAATAGGTGACACGTTGATGTCGCTTAGATCTCTTATCTGCAAGTTTCTTAAACCACGCTACATCGTGGATTTTCCACCCGTCAAACACTAGTTTGCGCCATTTATCCCTGTCCATAGCAAGGTCCTCCTATTTGTGAACTGAGATGTTGAAGGCGAGCATATGCTATCTTGATATCTCGACTGGCCCAGTCTTCATGCCGTAGCATCGTTCGATCGACGTTTCGACGGATGCATTCGATGCACAACATCATAGGAGAAATCAAATCTGCTAGACTCCGCTGGCTTGGACACCTTGAGAGAATGCCAGTAGACAGGGCGGTGAAGAGAGCCTACGTAGGACGGCCGAGCGGTCGAAGAACGGTTGGTCGCCCTAGATATCGTTGGAGGGACGAGGTTGAGAAAGACCTTCGCGCCCTGCACGCAGAAAACTGGGAGGAGATCGCAGAGAACAGCGCGCGCTGGCGCCAACTCGTATCGGAGGCCAAGATCCACTTCGGGTCGCTGAGCCAGCGGAGTAAGTAAGTAAGTATTCGATACACATGCCCCAGCCAGCTTTGCTGCACAAAGAGACTGGGCAGGTGTGCCATCTCAAGCACTCTCTCTTTCGTGACCATGTTCTTCAAGTGTACGCCCAAGATGTTTCAGATGCAGCGCATGTGAAAGGCGTTAAGTCGACGCTCGTGTTTGGCATACGATGTCCGGGTCTCAGCGCCGTACAAAAGTATACTGAGAACACAAGTTTGATAGACAACTATCTTGGTTTTCCTGGTTAGATGTTTATTTTGCCATACTCTTGTACTCAACTTTCCAAACATCGTCGCCGCTATTCCGATCCGAACGTCAATCTCTGCATCCGATGTAAGATTGCTAGGCACAGTGGAACCGAAGCAGCAGAACTGGTCGACTGACTCCAGCAGGATGCCGTCCTACATAATTTTCGGTATTCCGTACACCCTTGAGCCAGCATCACAGTTTTCCGGACGTTAATGGACATGGAGAACAGGGCGCAGGCACGTGAAAACTTGTCCATAACGATTTGGAGCTTGCACTGTGATGTAGCAACGAAGGCTGCGTCATCAGCAAACAGCAAACTGTCAACGAATAAATCATCACGTTTTTGCTTTGACTTCAGGAGAGTAGTGTTGTAAAGTTTTCCGTCAGCCCTTCTCTGAAGATAAATACCCTGCTGGTCGTCACCGGAAGCAGCAACGAGAAAAACATACCAAACAGATAAAGAGATATACGCAGCCTAGCCGAGCACCTCTGCGCATAAAGGACGGGTTAGACATGGTACCATCGAACACCACTGCACCCTTCATACCCTCGCGAAAGGGCGCAAGAAATTTGGTGGTTTGTACTACCAGGAATATTCGTTGGGCCAACATTAGTAAATAAGTCTGCAAAATATCAGTACTACCGGATTTGACGAAAAGTAAAGGGTACTTTCAGGCGACAAGGTTACTGGATTATAAAGTTATGTCCTATTATTAGCAAATATACCAAGGGTTGTCACTGACTGATTAGGCTACTCCAATCTTAATTAAAAAACAATGTGGGTATCAATTATCAGAGGTTTTGCAACTGAAAATGTGTCATAAAGAAAGTATAAATAACGAAAATTAAATTACGATAATAAATCAACTGAATAAATGAATATTAGGGGACAATCAAACGCCTGAGCAACATAATAATTGCAATGAGGCTTGTGTTATGGGAACCTACTAGACAGCGGTATGTATATTTAATAAACTTAACTACCTAAATAGATAAGCATTCCCCTGGTACAGAGCAGCAGCTGCATCAGCATTGGCAGAAAGCCGAGGAAGTGGGTTCCGGCATTATACTGTGGTTCCGGTAGGACTTTTGACCAAATAGAAGTGGGTGAATATATATTCGGGAAAAACGCTAGGAGGATGATGACGACCGAGATTTGAACCCAAGATCGTCAGATACGCAGGCAGGATCACTACCCACGACGCTAAACCAATTAACTGCCGCCTTAAGAATGAAAACCAAAAGTGTAATTTTTTGTCTAATTGAGTTTCAGTCTCGGACTATTGAAAAAAAAAAAAATATTTCTATCTCGCACGGGTTTGGTTATATCAAATAAACCAGGAAATAGACAAGCAACAGTTGATGTCATTTAGTTAAGTTTAACTCTTGGTCGAAGTGGAAAGTCAAAACTTTTTCTTAGGCAAAAAGTACTAAAAGTAAACACCTTTGTTTTTTAATCGTTGCCTTGGATGTGTGCTTATAGCTTTAATCATAAGAAGAAAAACTATATTTTAATTTTGTATCAAATTACTAAGTTAAAAATACTTAAAATGAAACATTTATGTTGTTACTTCGTGATTTTTATCAACATTAAAACTTTTACCAATTAAATAAACCACAAGTACCCATTTGCGCTTTTTTAAGTACCTAGACCAATTAGTAATAAAAGGCATTTGTGAGTACTTGTGTTGTTTTTTTCTTAGATGCTATAGTGCAAAGTTAACACAAGAAACATAATTGCGCACTTGTGTTCTTGTTTCTTTGAAACGATTTTTCTAATGGTTCTTTAAGAAGCAGAATCTTTTTTTCTTCTAATTCAATTAAAAAGATTATCAACAAAATTAAGAATCTTTTTTCCTTCTACTTCAATATTATGAACAGAATTAAGTTGCATTAAATTTCTACTATTTATCTTTAATTATAACCACAGGTTTAAGCAATGTACTTTGAAATAAAACCAATTAACGGAGGTGTAAAGTGTTTTGGATTTATATACAAAATTACTTTTTGTCACTTATCCTTTTTCTCCTTGAGGGGGCAGGGGCACTGTTGTAAGCGCAATTTATACATGCAAAATAGTGCATTCAAGTTTCATTACATTGCGGTTTACCGAGGTACTTATACTGAGTTTTATCTTTAAAACCCCGCAATGTAGTTAAACTTGCATAATTTCTTACATGCGTAATTTGCGCTGTAAAATAAATACCTATTATCTACGAGGTTGCCTATTATCTACGAGGTTGCCAAACCATACTTAATATTATAAATGCGAAAGTGGGTCTATCTCTGTCTAATATCTGTGACCCTTTCACGCTTAAACCGCTGAACCGATTTTGATGGATTTTGATAGAGATAGTTTGGAAATCATTCCTTAAAGGGGTGGAATGGGGGGGGGGTGAAAGTCTGTATGGAGCTACGATATAAACGAGTTCCATGCGGAAGGAGTCACGGGCAAAAGCTAGTTGACGATAAAATAACATTTAAACATTTATCAAAGAAACCGCATACATACAGTGGGACATGCATTGCAAAACCTGTTTGTAAAAATAATTAGCACACAGCAAAGTGATTGCATCCTAAGGCAATCACCTATTTATTCTTGACCACTCATAAATATTTCACCTGCATGGAAAAGTCAACTTAATTGATTCCTAGTTAAGCTTGCTTTTGCATTGAAGAGAGTAAACCAGATTCAATATTAAAGAAGCAACCACTCAATTAGCAATGGACATAAATAATTTTGATTACTCACGGTGGCAGAGTAATATGGTTTACATCTTAGGGCGAGTTAATCTTTGAGCAGTTACAGCAATCGCAACGCTGGTTAGGTGTGAATACATTCTCTTAAAAACACATAGGTATGTTTAAAAAAATACCTTGTGCTTCATTAATTTCTGCAGTCAGGACAAAGTACTAATAAAAAAAATGCCTATGTACGTTCCAGACACATTTTATGGTTTTAAAACCATGAGTTTTGATTTTCCTTATAATGTTTTTTTTTATAATATTCAGTAACGCACAACTTCTCAGCTTTAGGACAGAACCGGAACAAAACGCCAAAAAAATCGCCATATACTGTACAGCAAATCGCACGTTGGCGTACACATGTTGCGAACATTTCCCAGGTTCAAGTAGATGTCAATCCTAAAATTGCGTGCAACATTACGTTTGTTGCTGGCAACGTTGACGGCTGTTGATGGAAACTTTCCTATGTTCTCGGCAATGTGCAACAACAGCCAGACTGAGTGCGAAACACATTTAAATTAAGTTGAGATTGTCAAAGAGCTTAACCATATTTTAGCCCCAGGAATCCAATTATTTGCTTCTTGAGAAAGAAGGAAGCAAAACGAATTCAGTATAATAAAATGGCCTCAAACCAAATGAGCTCTTACCGACGCAAGGTTAAGCCATTTTCAACCTTATTCTTGTACAAATACAACAGTAAGAGCCATAAGTACAGAACCTTTTTGATTAATATAACTACATTATATAAACCGGTGTAAGACACGTTTCTTATAAACCTTATACAACATAAAAAAACAAGTGAAATATAAATATGGCGTCGTGTTTTTTATGATGACAACTGAACTAATTATTCACATGTCAAGGAATAAATTCAATTGTGTGATCCCGTAATTCAATTTCCGTTTATAATTATTAAAGAGAGCGAGAGCATCGTATACTGACTTGCAGCCGTTTCTTATTCAACTCAAGGCCTTTTTCGCATTTGTCTTTACAGAGTGAGTGGAAAACCGTTTTCTAGAACTCAAAAGGATCAAGATAGCCCTTATCCATCGTATTATTAGTTGTGTGTAGGTCATTTTGAATACTTGACCCGCGTAGCTACTGTTGCGGCTGACTGTAGGTACCTACTACATTCATAAATACAAATTGTGTGCTGTATTTTTTACAAGCTTCAGAGCTGAATAATATTGGGCCTGCTAGCGCCATCTAGTTATGCATTGATGAACTAATCTTATAAACTAAGTAAATTTGGTCGCGCTTCAAAATAATTTATTGTTCGAAAGTGAGCGATTATAATAGGTCTCAGTATGTTTATTGTTCGTCACAATCAGCCAGATTATGGCACACAATATTTGATGAATTTATTCATTGCATGATTTGCATGTCATTTAATTGAATTACTGTATTTTAGTATAGGTAGGTATGTCAATAATACACTCGCGGACAATGAATACGGGTCGGTAAAATACCGTCACATTTCCTAAAAAGACCTTTTAATTAATATGAATCAATGAATATGATAATTTTTATTTAATTTTACATCTTAACTACAAAAAAAGTACTTTCTATAAACAACGTTACCAGGTTTAAATCGGACTCTCAGAAACCCATGTAAAAAACAACGTAAACGGAGAGATATACAGCAAAAATCTTAATTTTTGGATATTTATATTTTTATGATAGAATCCCGGATATTGCTAATACAGTTGGGTATTATAAATAATAGTATATTATGTAAATAAAACTAGTGTTAAATATAAAAAAAACCTGTTACGGATATTTAATTAAGCGTGACCCGTATTCATTGACCGCGAGTGTAATAATAAAAGTAAAACGAAAAAAAAATAGTCATAATTATAAGAAAAATAAAAATAAAAATGTCATGCTTATAATAAATTTTACTTACACATCACTATGCGATGTCAATTATCAGTTATGCAATACTTACAGAATAAAAATAAGAAATTACCAGTCTCAGAAAATGGTACAATCATTTGGTCACATACTAATCAGGACTTGTTAATTTCACAATGTTCATTAATTCTATAATAGATTTTATTTAGGCACCAGTTCTTATTTTTGAATTCCGGTAAATTCAGAGTTTTTGGGTCATTTGGAAAATGGTTCAAGATTTTGACCGACATATACAACATACTTTTCTCAAAGTGAGCTGAGTTATGGCTTCGCGTATTCTATTAAAATACTTGTCATCCATTAGACAGATGGGTGATGGTCGTGCCTCTATTCGAGTAGCTCCGACTATAATAAATTGTTGTCTATTATACAGTCTCCTGAGCCATTGGTCACGATGACAGCAAAGTTACAAACGATTCACTTCCGCAAACACCCGCTTATTCTATTATAGAAAATAATACAAGTCGAGAAAGTCCTTTTTCTTTTTTACTTCTATCGGCTCGGCGACACGGGTTTAGAATTACAATTCATAGAATATTTGAAGGTCATCTTCTGTCCTACTTTGTGTGTGGACTTTTTAAAATATTAGGTGCCTACTCACACATTCCGCCAAAAATCGCTACGCGCTGCGCTCGTAGCCGATCCTGTGGTTTTCCTCGTTTGTAGCGGAAAGCGACTACGGCGTAGGCGCCCGCTCGGCGGGTTCCTGGCAGTGAAAGAGTTAAGCTTTTGCCCGAAAATTCATCCGCGTGACTTTTATATCGCTCCATACAAACTTCCGTCCCTATTTCACCCCCTAGCGGAATTATTTTCTAAAGGATAAAGCTATCCTGCGAACATGTCCTTCCATGTCTCAAACTATCGCCATTCTTTGTTTTATTCGGTTGAACGGTTATAGAGTGAAAAGGTAACAGAGAGACAGACAGAAAGACAGACAGAGGAACTTTCTTCTCGAGGAAGAGGTTTTCTTTCCGAAGCAGTGGTAGTTTAGCAACATTCATTGGTGCATGTAGTATAATAATAATACATACATACATACATACATTCACGCCCCTATTCCCAAAAGGGGTAGGCAGAGCACATGAAACGTATGTTCCAGCGCCACTTTTAGCATAAATGTGGGTATAAAAGATCGACTAAATGTGATATTGCAGTGATAGGTTGCTAGTCCATCGCCCACAACACACTTCAACCCTGGTCCCTTAGTCGACTTTTACGACACCCACGGGAAGAAAGGGGATGGTGAAATTCTAACCCGACACCAATAATAATAATACATAATACGCTTTGACTTGGATTTATTATACGTATGGATTTAACTCATACATCAGAGCAAGTGAACAGCCGGATTAATTTCACTATAATGAAGTCCTTGTTTCCATGGTACCAATCTCTATGGTTACTTTACTGTTTTGCCATTGACTCTCATTCATAATACCTTAATTGGCTGTAGGTACAATATAAATGCGCGGTTTTCGTAAACGACAAATTTTATAAATGCCCCATCCGTATTTTATCTGAATAACTTAATTTATTGTTTTAGTACATCAGCCACTTAACTTATTTTGGTTAAACTCACCTTAATTGCTAACAATGACGTCAGTTATTTTAACAAAGGCTTGAAACATACGAAGTTACAGCGGAAATACAACCTTTTGACTATCCGAGACGCAATGCCTGGCTGGTTTTCATTAATTTTACCGATGACTCATACAGACCAGTATAAACATGAGCTCTGATGCCGCATTTGGATTAGGAATATCTGAGTCAAGATATACCAGGCAAGAGAGGTTTCGAGAATCGTACTTGCGATTCTACAGAGATACACGCCGAAATATATACAGAAGCCGCCTCACATTTATCTTACAGAGCTTGTTAAGACCACCACCCATAACTTAAGCAGAAAACGTCATAATTATTCCAAAAAACGCACGCGAATACCGTCCCTAAAGACACGAGGCGATGTAAAAAATATGGCGAAAATTGAATGATTATGTTAAACGCGTTCGGAAATTCTTGACATGCTCCTTCGGAGCGGCGTTGCAGCTGCAACCTTCGCACGGTCCTATGCAACAAAAATTGTACAAACGAAATCGAATCTAATGATATTGCAAAGTAAGGTTGTATTTAGATTGAACGATCTGTTCTCATTGATTATTTTTTATCAAAATACCACCCATTTTCTCAATGAACAGGCGCCAGCAACCAGTTTTTAATACAGTGGCGTCTCCCGTTTTGTTTTTGTTTCCTTTGTTTTTGATACAACTTTAAAGGCCGACGAGTACGTTATATAAACATTCATCAAAGACCTTAAACCGTTTGGATAGTGGTCATTTTAGGTTGTCAGAGACTGGTGAAGTTGGTAAACTTTAATGATAAAAGAGTGGATAATCGTAAAGGTTCGAATATTAATTTTGTACTAACGAGAACGTTTAATTTAGAAGTTCGTTTGTGTGGGTTGATATAACCGTTCAATTGATACTTTTCTTATGCAAATAAGCATTTTATTAAATACAGTCATTATTCTTGTCAATTAACTGTGGTTTTATTTACCTTAACACATGTTTAATTTTGATAAGGTGACGTTTTGATATATACTACTATATTTTAGCGGGCCTGTACCACCGGTTTTCGTTGTACCCTCAGAAGTGGTTACCTTGAAAATACTGGTTGATTCTCGGGGTCATGTTCCGGAACAATGACGTTATTTAAAAAACCGGCCAAGTGCAAATCGGACTCGCGCACGGCGGGTTCTGCACCATTATCTATAAAAACGGGGGAGAAACACGTTTGTTGTATGGGAGCCCCCCTTAAATACTTATTTTATGTTGTTATTCGTAATTTTTGTTATAGCGGCAATGGAAATACATCATCTGTGAAAGTTTTAACTGTCTAGCTATCGCGGTTCTTAAGATACGGCCTGGTGACAGACAGACGGACGGATAGACAGCGAAATCTTAGTATTAGGCTCCCGTTTTTACCCTTTGGGTACAGAACCCTAAAAAGACGTAGATAGGTTAAAAGGCCTTCAAAACTGGCAAACTGAGTAAAATGCACTGGTCTCAGTTTCGCGTCGCCATTGGAAACCTATAAACGTGTCTCAGCTGTCAGATTTGGTGGTCCAGTTTAAACACGGAAATTCGTATAAGCAACGTATCTAACATTTATCAACGTATTTACCATGAGGAAAACTGCAAGACTATTTACCACTGTGGTAGTCGTAGTAGCTAATCTAAGTTTCAACTTTTTTGTTTCGATAAAATGAAGCGACAAAAAAATCTATATATTTATTGAAGTTGGTCACAAATTCCACGAAATCGGTTGAGAAATGCGATTTGTATCAGCCGGACAGACGCCGAATACGAAAGCTTTTTTTCTCAATCTGAAACGGCAAACTAGGTTCGCTACGCTCGCTCATTACATTAAAAAAATCGCACGACTAACGCACCCCACGGCGCGACACCGTCTACAACCGTTTAAAAGTAAGCAAAAAAGCGACAGGTTTGCAGAAGGAAGCAAATAAAAGAATGAGGTAGCACGAGGCCATTACCATTGTATGGGTCGGATAAGGATCAAAACTTCGTCATTATCCGAACAAGATGTCGCGATGTACGAGTAGGTAGACTTTGTTTTTGTCCAAATATTGTAGGTAGTTAACCGATATTCCGGCAATTTTCACGACTGATTTTCGGGTCATGCAGAGACTTAGATGGCGGCTTTCCTGTGGACATGATAAAAAAAAACAGCCAAGAGCATGTCGTGCCACGCGTGGTGTAGGGTTCGGTAGTTGCCTGTCTGTTTTTGTTACATCGACAACGCGCCAAGTAAATGGTGCGATTGCGCCGGCTGAATTTGTACGAAAGTAGGCCTATTAAGTTGGTCGGCGGGGGCCACATGACTAAAAAAAAATGGGCTTTAAAGCTCAATATCTCGCAAACGAATTAGTGAGTTGAAAAATCGTTTAAAGAAACCCATAATATTTTTGAACAAGCTATCCAACGAAAAATTTAATTACATCCCTACTTTGGTTTACCCTACAACAATTTTTGTTTAAAATTTTATTCTAATGTGTTCATGTTTTGTGAGCGTGATTGATATATATACCTATGCCGATACAGTTTTCTGGTAGTAAGGGTTACTGAGCTAAGCCGAAGACGGAAAGACAGACAGACAGACGTAGAAACGGACAGAAGGACGTACATGGCGCAATTATAACAGTTCCTTGTTGACTACGGAACCCTAAAAAGGGCAACAGTGTAACTATTGGTTGAACTCATAATCGGCGTAAACGGTGTCTCCTTCTACTGTTATATGTTTATGCAATAAAACATTATTCATATGCACGTAAGCTCTCAACTGTTGACCACAGACAAGACGACTTTTGTTTTAAAAACTGTGCAACGTATTTTGAATGGAGAGTATTTTTTTTTTCATTTATTGGATAAAGCAGCTTTGTGTTGCAAGTTGTATTTTTAAATTCAGTGCTACTATTATTTGATGTTTTGATGCAATAGATTCTCATCAGCAATCATTTCTCTGGAGGCACGGCAATACCCCCGCCAAGTCGAGCAAAACAGCCCCCCCTCCTGTAATTTCGTTGTGGATAAAACTAGTGGCCTGAATTTTCAGGCATTGTATAACACGGTGTATTTCCAAAATTAATTCAATTTGAACCAGTTTTTTTTAAAATTATAACTCAAGTAAGCAAACAAAGATTAATAAGAATGCCTGAGACTTGGCTCTACGAAATATCTCACAACTTTTGACGGTGGAAGAGTTTCGAGACTTGGCCTCTTTTTAACCCCCGATGCAAAGAGATCTGTGTATCTGTCTGTGGTATTGGTATCGTAGCTCCTAAACGGATGGACTGATTTGAATGCGGTTTTTTTGTGTCATAGATAATTTTATCCCGAGTGTGAATAAACCTGTTTCATGAAAATCTGTTCAGCCCTTTTTGAGAGTTAGGAGAGTTTTTAGTTATTACATGGAATGTTTTTATAGGATAAGACTTTTTTAGTGTATCTCTCAGAATTAAAATCAATGTCCAATAGGTTATTTGAGATGTGTTTTATACATTTGACAGTCATATAGACTGTCAAATGTATAAAACACATCTCAAAATTTTTAATTCGTGCCATTATGAATTACTAAAATATTTTAGAACGACCGAGCGAAGTGAACGAAGTATTTTGCTCCAGCTTGACCCAAAACTCTGTCATATGTCCGGGTGTCCACCTGCCCTCCAGTACCAGTCGCATCTACCAACCGATCCTCGTGGAATGTTGTGAGTTAATTCAATAATTAGGTATACGGTGTTTTAATCAATTCTCTTTTTATAAATCTACGTCACAGAGTTACACACCGCTAGTTTATAAATAAAACGGTTCGGGCTGGGTGGCGTGGCCCGCAACAAAAATCCAGCGCCAGCTTGACGCCCTACCGGACTGGCTGGCCAAATGGAGGCTCACTGTAAACGTGGGCAAAACACAGGCCCTACTGACGGGCTCAAAACCGCCGCCACAGCCACTGAAGCTTCTCGGCCAGGAGATCAAGTGGCAGCACACGGCCAAGTACCTGGGGGTCACCATTGACAGGGGACTCACAATGCGGCAACACACCGGCGAAGTGGTGTGTCGGGCAAAATGCGCCCGATCGAAACTTCGTCCAGTGCTCGCTAGCAACCTCCCGTTCCGCACGAAGATGGGGATCTACAAGGCATACGTCAGATCCCGCCTGACCTACGCGGCTCCTGCGTGGTACGCCCTGACAGCAGAATCCAGTCGGAAGAAGCTGAGGGCACAGGAGTCGCTGAGCCTACGGACTATCGTCCAAGCCCCCCGTTACGTGCGGAACAGACACATCGCTCGAGACCTGAAGCACCAGAGCCTGGACGAATTTATCGTCCAACTGACGCGCAGAATGCTGGACCGCGCGGACGCATCACACCACGAGGTGCTGCAGGGACTGGCGCCGCTCCACGCGCGCCCGCCCGACGCACGACGGTGGCGAGCCCAACCACGCGAGCTCTTGCCAACGCCCTCCGAGTCCCCAGTCCTGGCCCCAGGACCCCACCACGCCGCAGACAGGCCAACGAGACCCACCGCAATGCCGCAGACAGGCCAACCTGGCACAAGCCAAGAAGGCACTGTCCAAAGCCAGAGGAAACAATAAGCCAAGATGGCAAAGATGACCGGCTCATCCATTGATGAGCCGCGACAAAAAGCCGCCAAAATGGACCATGGTCCAGAAATGGCCACCTCCACACTCCAGAAGGAGAGTGTGTG
Organism: Epinotia demarniana; assembly: GCA_945867215.1. Classification (NCBI taxonomy): domain Eukaryota; kingdom Metazoa; phylum Arthropoda; class Insecta; order Lepidoptera; family Tortricidae; genus Epinotia; species Epinotia demarniana. Next base: position 6,183,114 of record OX244282.1, read on the forward strand.
AGAAGACACGACGACGGGTGGCGTGGCGCCGCATCGCAGTGGGTGCGCGAGCAGCCGGCGGTAGCCGACGGCGTTTTAATAGAGTGCAAGGCAAAAAGCGGCCGGAGCCGGTCAGACGCGAAGACAGCCGAGTGCAGCCGTCCACGTGCGTGAGGAGCCCACTGGCCGCGAATCCATTGAAATATAGAATGTAACGGCTGTATTAATGCATCAAATTCCTTTGGTACCTATCTTGTAAAATGCGCTCAGGCGCGATCTGCCCCGGCCCGTTCGATGAGAATCGTACATTACATTAATATAATGCTACGGTAGCCTAGTGGTTCAGGCATGCGGCTGTCAAGCGGCGGTCGAATACCGGCTCGTAAAAAATGAGTTTTTCTGAAATTATGTACGGAATATTTACCGTTAGCTTTTCGGTGAAGGAAAACATCGTGAGGAAACCGGCCCAATCCCAATTAGAGTTTTCCCTCTGGGTTGGAATGTCAGATGGCAGTTGCTTTCGTACAACTAGTGCCTATACCAAATCTTGGGATTAGGTATCAAAGCGGACCCCGGGCTCATTTAGGGGCATTACCGGGAATAACGCTAGGAGGATGATGAACCGTCAATATAATATTGCTCTGGAATGTTCTTTACAATTGAAATTTATTAGTGAAAGTACGGGAATTCGTATAGTAATCCAATATCCCGTTCCATCGAATCTTTCCGCAAAAACTACACCAACCATTATTTCACACACAATTTAACTCCGGCGCCATAAACACCAGAAACCCATTAAAATTCCTTCACCACGAATGGCGGATACATTTCTAAAACAGCAACGTCGAAAAACGAACGTGATTCTAACGCCGAACTGCCGGAGATGCATTTCCACATCAAAAACCTGCCAGTCAGTGACTAAAATACCTATTCTGGGGCTCCCATTTTACGGTGGATGATTCTATTTGTATAGTTCATATCCGTTCATTTAATACAATACAAAAAATAAATAAAGCTACGGTAGCCCAGTGGTTTACGCTCGCGGCTGTCAAGCAGCGGTCGTGGGTTCGAATCCCGGCTCGTACCAATGAGTTTATGGGAACTTATGTACGGAATATTTACCGTTAGCTTTCCGTAGAAGGAAAACTTCAAATATGAGGAAAAAAATAAAATGCTAAGGACAGTTAAACGGCTCAACCGATTGGGATGAAATTTTGAGCGAATATTAAAAAATTTAATCAGTTTTTATCCCGGTTCCACGCAAACGAAGTCGGTATATTTAATAGTAAACATCCAAATCTAAGAAACAAATATTCATGCTCATCACACAAACATTTGCCTTTGCCAGGATTCTATCCCAAGACCATGAGTTTCCTAGGCAGGGTCACTACCCACTATACTCGGAAACCTAATTCAAGACCAAAAAAACTACGACAGATATGTCAAAGTCACTTATGTCATTGTCAATCGAACATGTCAGATGTAGCCAACCTTTTTGCATTGATCATCAATTCATAGTAAATACACGAATATTTACTATGAATTGATGATCAATGCAAAAAGGTTGGCTACATCTGACATGGACCATATGCACGAGCATATGGCCAACATTTTCAATATCAAAAAAAGTTACATTCAACAATACGCATTATTAAAAAGTAATTGTTCTTTCTACCTGATATCGTTCAAAACCAATTACAATATCCCAAAACAAAAATTACCTACCTGATAAACATTTCATAAATCTATTTAGATATAAAATGAGAGATTGACAATTACTAATATATGGGGTCATGACTGGTGAGGTCTACAGATTATATGATTTCACCACATTTTGTCAGTACAACATGTCGAAGTCATAATTGTGTGTGTCGTATAGATGTAAGAATCCAACCACATGTGCATCGAATAGCTAAACGCATGGCATAATATTTAAATTACATCTAACGTTGTTCACGACCATTGTTTATAAATCGTACCAAATGTTATGAATACCTGAAGTATTACAAGTGCAATAACAGTTTTTCTACCAAAAATCTTCTATGGTTAAATATTTAACAGGGCATCTTGTATTTTTGTAAATAAGTTGAATTAACTGTTTATTTAAATCGTAGGTTAAAAACTACCAATAAATAAATTTTCTTGATGCGGCCTTTTAAAAAGTCAAAATATACCACTGCAAACATATTTTATTTTAGTGGCAACCCACGTTGGTCTTGAATTAGGTTTTCGAGTGTAGGTTAAATCAAAGACGATCGGAATTTCAGCCGAAAGTTGTCCACTGCTGGATAAAGAGCCTCGGCCAAAGGGCTCCGCAAAAAAACATTTCACAATAAAAACTATACAAAGACCTTACGCTATACAACGGTAGACAAGACGCGGTCTTATTGCTAATATGCGATCTCTTCCCGACCACCCTCAGTGGAAATGGTGTATATCAAAAATGAAATACGGCTTACAAGTGTCACAAAGGGAAAAAACTCATAAGAACGGTCAAAGTTACCCAAAGGGCTTGGAGAGGGCTATGTTGGGAGTTTCTCTACGTTATTGCATCAGAAATGAGGCTATCCGCAGCATAACCAAGGTAACCGATACAGCCCTACGAATCGCTAAACTTAAGTGGCAGAGTGGGCGGGGCACATAGCTCGTAGAACGGATGGTTCTCGAGTGGCGACCAAGAGCCGGAAGGCGCGGCGTTGGTAGGCCCCCTACAAGGAGGACTGATGACCTGGTAAAGGTTGCTGGAGTCCTCTGGATGCGGGTGGCACAGGACCGGTCACTTTGGCACTCCTTGGGGAGGCCTATGACTAGCTGTGGACGTCTTTCGGCTGATATTATGATTATGATGATATTTTAGGGAAAAAAAACTTCCTGAACAGGTCCCTTAGTCTGACTGAACACAGCGCATATTCGGGAGCTCTGGCGACCTAAATCCAGGAATACTGAACACGTCTTATTCAATTCATTTCCTTTATAAAGTGTAACACCACAGTGTTGCCAGCCTCGTAGCCAGCCAAAGCCACGTCATCCCCCCACCGCCATCAGCCCCGCCATGCTGCCAAGCCGAGCCTCGGGGTGGGGCGATGACCAGCCAGCCAGCCTATATATATGGGTGCCGTCACCGCAGCGCTCACTTTTTGTCTGTTCAACGAATTGTACGACGAAACTCTGTTCAAACTAACTCAAATAAATAGATTGATTATTGTGCACTAAGTTTACTATAATTCATCTGCCCACTCGTAGGTCCTAGATTACACTCAGAAGTGGGCATACTTACATCACGCATAATGATGACGCGATCGACTAAAAAGAAGAGACCACGACCACCTGATTGGGATAATACAAGTAATGACCACATGGCGGCTTCCGATGGCGCCGATTTTGATGAACCCTCCAGGGACACCGACGATGATCAAGGTAGAAGAGAAGGTACGTCTACGCCTCCTGCGAGGAAGATCCTTAAAAGTCTTTTGACGCATGAGGTACAAAAAGCCTTTCAAGCCATGGAAGACGACATACCCGTTCTCACGCGGGCAAAACATCACCGAGCTGCATCCCTGATCCCCGAATTTGACCCTGACAGCGAGGATAGCACCGTTCAAACTTGGCTGAAGAAAATTGATCAATTAGGAGATATTCACGGTTGGGATGATAAGACCAAATCATTTCATCTACAAGACAAGTTACGAGGCCAAGCTCGCAAGTGGTACAATCGACTAGAAGAATACGATCATTCATGGGAGGAATGGAAAAAAATGATCCTTCGTGCTTTTCCGAAACACCGTGATTACTCAAATATATTAGAAGAAATGCTAAATAGGAAGAAAATACCGAACGAAAGCATGACCAAATACTATCAAGAAAAAATTGCTATGTGTCATCGTTGCAAGTTATCCAACTCCGCTACAGTATCTTGCATCATCCGTGGCCTGCCAACATCTTTGCAGTCCAATGCGCGAGCATTCCAGTGCGTCCAGCCCGAGGAGCTATATGAACGCTTTCTGTGGCTTTGGATGACTACCGGGCGCCGTATCACGCCGGAGAATTCGCTCGAACCAGTAACAAGGAAAGTACTCGTCAGCCTATGGAAAAGAAAGCGCCTGTGAACGTGGATACAGATCCGTGCCCCCGTTGTAAACAAACGGGGCATCTGGTACGAAATTGCCCTGTACCTGACCAACGCGTCTGTTTCAAGTGTGGTGCAAAAGGTCACATCGCACCACGTTGCCCAACTAACCTAAAACCTGAAGATAAGGCTACTATTATCGTCAAGGAGGTAAAATTGATTCAAAACTATAATGACGTCTACAAAAAGACTGCTCAAATCAACGGCATCTACGTGAAAGCTTATTTGGACACTGGTAGTCAAGTAAACATACTTAATTCTGAAATCGCCGATCTTCTCAATCTGGAGGTTAAGCCATCACACATCGCACTCAAAGGGTTCTATGGCGACAGTGTTCAGAGCAAAGGTGAAGTAGAATTCGAACTTCAACTCGACGGCCTAAGTCTAAACTGTAAAGCTCAACTAACTGACGTGAAGATGAACGAGATCAACTTATTAGTTGGCCAACCCATTATAAACGGTGACGGCGTGTCTTTGATAGTCCACAGCGGTACGGCCACACTCAAAACCGTCAACGTGCCTGATTTTACTGCAAACATTAATGTGACAAGCGAAAACCAACGCTTCAAGGTAGTTACCGCGGTTAAGGAATGCTTGCCGCCAGGAACCTCTATCATAAATATATACTTGGCAACCGACCAGAAAATGACGTCCTGACTCCTGCGCGCCATTTTGACTTATATGGCGTAACCTACTCGCTACCAGCTACTCTACTTCGTGGCAACGCAGGCTACCTGAAGGTTATCAACACGGGCAGCAAGGACGTCGAGTGGGGCGAGGGCACCATACTACTTCGTGCTGAAAGCTGCGAGGAAGCCCAGGTTAGTCAAAATGATAATTCACCGTCATCTGCCATAGCCCAAAGCCTTTTATGTATTAACTCAGCCGAGCCGAACAACACGGAACACATAGGGGGCGTAAAAATAGTGGATTTAAACATAGGTCCCTTAAATGAAACACAACATACGGATCTAATTTCTTTATTGACAGAGTATAAAGACTGCTTTGCCAGTGACACCAAGGATTTAGGATGTTCTAATTTAGTCCAGATGCAAATTAAATTGAATAGTGATACTCCTATTTACTACCGTCCCTATAGACTTTCTCTCAGTGAGCAAGCAGTCCTTAAGTCTAAGATAGCGGATTTGTTAGGCGCAGGCATTATCAAAGAGTCAGAATCTAGTTACGCTTTCCCAGTCATTCTAGTCAAAAAGAAAAACGGTGATCACCGGTTATGTGTCGATTATCGCGCACTCAATGCTATTACCATACGTGATCGATATCCTATGCCCAACATAGATGATCAGCTGTCACGGTTGGCAGACAAGAAGTACTTCACTAGTTTAGATCTCGCTCAAGGGTACCATCAAGTTCCTATCAGTCCTGAGGATACGCATAAGACCGGGTTTATAACAAGTGAGGGCCATTTTGAGTATAATCGTGTCCCATATGGATTGGCCAATAGTCCGTCCATATTTATGCGGTTGATAAATAAGCTAGTACAAACCTTGGGTGACCACGAAATATTAGCCTTTCTTGATGACATATTGTTACCATCTGTTGACATTAAATCTGGCATTGAGTTATTAAAAAAAGTACTCTCTAAACTGAAAGCCGACAACCTGAAATTAAACATGAGCAAATGTTCATTCCTGCAAAAGAAAATCACATATTTGGGGCACCAGATTTTTCTCAATAGCATACAACCGGGTGAACTTAAGTTAGCTGCGGTGTCTCAGTTCCCAGTCCCACGTAATGTTCACGAAATAAGACAATTCATTGGCCTGTGTAGTTATTTTCGCAAATTTATTTTTAATTTTGCAACCATCGCCCGCCCCCTCACAATTTTAACAAAAAAAAATACAGCGTGGACTTGGGGTGAGGAACAAGCACAAAGTTTTGATGAACTTAAACGGAAACTATGCGAGAAACCAGTACTAGCAATTTTTGACCCCTCACTGCCTACTGAGATACACACGGACGCGAGCAAACTAGGTATAGCTAGTATTTTGATGCAAAAACAAGCAGACGGTACGTTGCGCCCTGTAATGTATTTTAGCCGCGTCACTAGTAGGGAAGAAAGCGTTTATCATAGTTATGAATTAGAAACATTGGCGGTTGTTGAATCATTGCGTAGGTTTCGCTGTTATGTATTCGGAAAGAAAGTGAAGGTAGTCACAGATTGCACTGCTGTCACCGCCACATTAACGAAACGCGATCTTATACCGCGAATTGCCCGTTGGTGGCTTTTGATCCAAGATTTTGACATTGACATTGACTATCGACCCGGTGAACGAATGAAACACGTAGACGCACTTAGCCGCAATCCCGTGGATTTAAATTCGTTTGTAAGGCAAGCTACTTTGGAACGTGCATCCGAACGTTCGGCGCCGGCCATAGACAGTGTCAATGTCAATCGTCTCGAAGTGTCAGATTGGTTCCTAACGGTTCAAAGGCAAGACGGAAAGCTCGACAAAGTGATTGAATTGATAAGTAGTGGTTGTACGGACTTAGACATAGTTAACAATTACGCGTTAATTGATGACCGATTGTACCGCAAGACGCTTAACGGTAACCGCCTCATAGTGCCTAGTTTCGCGCGTTGGAGAATTCTTCAAATGCACCACGACGATATCGGTCATATAGGGTTGAAACGATGCGATGAACTCATTAAATCAGTATATTGGTTCCCAAAAATGACGCGTTTCATTAGAAAGTACGTCTCATCCTGTCTGCACTGTGCATATGGGAAAGACGACTACGGAAAGAAACCAGGTAAATTGCACCCTATTCCTAAACCGTCAGAACCTATGAAAGTAATACATATAGACCATCTCGGACCTTTTTGTAAAACGAAAAAAGGTTATCAGTATATGTTGGTAGTCACAGACTCATTTTCAAAGTTTGTCATTGCAGAACCTACTCGTACAGTTAACTCGGTTGAGACAATTCGCGTCTTAAGAAAGATTTTCAGTTTGTTTGGTGTACCTGAACGCGTCGTATCAGATCACGGAAAGGCCTTTACCAGTCGGTACTTTAAGAGTTTTGCATCCGAAAAACAATTTCGGCACACCTTATGTACTATTGCTTGTCCACGTGCTAATGGCCAGGTAGAGAGAACGAACCGCACGATTCTGGATGCTTTACGAGCGACCGAGCCCAGTAATGCTAGTAACAACTGGGACAATAGTTTGCCTAATGTGGTATGGGGCATTAATAACACATCTAATGCCTCCACCGGGTTCAAACCATTTGACCTGATGTTCGCCCGTACTAGTAGGTCTGTATGTGACGTTGTTATCCCAGGACAGGTAACCGAACCCGTACAAGCTAGGCGTGCGAGGGCAGTATCTCGGAACAAAGCCGCTGGCGCTAGGATGAAACTGCAGTATGATAAAAAGCGTAAAAATTGTATCGTTTACAAAAAAGGTGACCTTGTACTCTGGAATCAGGCCCCAGTTAGTAGTGCTAGTAAAGTCAATTCCAAGCTAGATGATATATACTCGGGACCTTACATAGTTATCAGAGTTTTAGGTAAAGATAGGTACAAAATCCGGAGCATAAAAGGTATGAGAGGGTATAAAAAAATCACTGGGCTTGTATCTGTAGATGCTATTCGACCCTATAAGAGTGTAGCACCCTTAACTGATAGCGAGAGTAGTACAGATGACCAACTAGAAACGGAAGACCTTATTGATCTCTTAGAAAGTTAGAATATTTGCTGTGTCATACTGTTATATATTTTTCACTGATACTTGTCAACTCCCCATTGCGGGAGCAATTGTTGCAGGACGGCCGAATGTAACACCACAGTGTTGCCAGCCTCGTAGCCAGCCAAAGCCACGTCATCCCCCCACCGCCATCAGCCCCGCCATGCTGCCAAGCCGAGCCTCGGGGTGGGGCGATGACCAGCCAGCCAGCCTATATATATGGGTGCCGTCACCGCAGCGCTCACTTTTTGTCTGTTCAACGAATTGTACGACGAAACTCTGTTCAAACTAACTCAAATAAATAGATTGATTATTGTGCACTAAGTTTACTATAATTCATCTGCCCACTCGTAGGTCCTAGATTACAAAAGTTAACCTTTGATTAAATAACGTTGATCAATTATTTACTTTACCTACACGTGTATCCAGCGTTAAGGGGGTGAATTAGAAATTATCGCTTGCTTTGAAACGCCGTTCTGACTAGATTAAGAAACAATAAGGTCCGATTTTAAGATATATGATTCTTGACTATATACCTACGATTGTTTATCTGATTTAATCAATACATGACTGCCTCAAATTTCCTCGATAGACAAAATACCAAAGTCGGGTCTTTATTTTGCTTTTTATACTCAGCCTGCTCAAACAATACATTATTTTACGACAGTATCAAGTTAGTACTACAGTATTTTATCTCATCTACAATCTCAGTTAATTACAACTTCACTATGTTAGGTATTTATCGAAATTTATCCAAAGAAGCCATTCCCGAAGGGTGTTGCATGTTTTTTCTCGTGCGTGGAAGGCATAGGCGTGTCTCCGTCAAGGAGGCGAGTCAAATCAAGGCATCCCCTTAAGAGTCCCCAGCCCGGGCGACTCAAGTCGGCTGTCCATACAAACGTGTTTTTTTAGCATGTCGTTTTAAAATGATAACCAAACATCCTTTCATCATTTAAAATGACAAAAAAACAAACGTCCTTTGACTGAACAATGCTGATTAATTGTAAATTTACCTACACGTTATCCTCAGCGTTAATTAATATCTGCCACAACGCGCATAAATATCTGACACGCCTCCATTCATTATGGGGTCCTGCTGTAACGAATGGAGTCGTGTCAGATATTGGATTAGATAAGGACCTGTGAGATATTTTTTCACGCTTTGTTATGGAAGATATTGTGTTGATGACAAAACGAAGAACCTGTTGCCGCCGCTGGGACAGATCCCTAACGGTCTGTAATAATGGGCTGGTTAAGGTAAAACATAATAATATCCATAATCCGAACCACAAGTATGTTCGAGGGACTCGGCACAGATTCAAATCTTTAAATATTTTTTTTGGATTCAACGACGGTGCAGCTATACCACCTATCTAAGATCGCCTCCTAACCCCCCCTCTACAACTGTCCGTTTTTTTATACTTGTTGCGAATATTTATCTTTTGGAAAATAAAGTATATCTACCTAAAGGTTGTCTGGAAGAGATCACTCTTTAGTGATAAGACCGCCTGTTGTAAACATTTATTTTTTATGATTTGTTATGTCTATTTGATTCATGTTTTAAGGTGTGCAATAAAGAGTATTTTTATTGTATTGTATGTCAGATTAATAAAAATGGCGATAATAAAAATAAAAATACCAAGACAATTCATATTCAATCGCTTCGATTCAATCGTGTAAGGATAGAACCCTTGGGAGAATGTACAGCATTCGAACACATATATACAGCATGTAAAATACACGTGAAACAAGACTGCAAGTTCCGACGAAGTTTTGCATAAGAATTTCACGGCATCAGGTGATGGGTTTTACGCTTGTTTTACGGGTAGAAATGTAGGCAACCTATACTAATATTATTAAGAAGAAATGTCTGTGAAATTGTTGCTTCGTAAAATGTCAGTTTGTATGTAATCGGTAATCTCTGGAACCTAATCCGAATTAAAATTCTTAATTCTTTCACTTGCGTGCAGAATGCAGAATGAAGTTTCTGTATGGTTATAGGTCATATTTTACCCCGCGGGTTTGCCTGCGTTTTTTGGAATACGTGGGCGAAGCCACGCGGGCTGCTGTCTGCCTGTCTGTTCTCACACTTAAACCCATGCCTCCTTTAGGATACTACAAGGGAAAAACACTAGAAGGGTTTAGAATTTTGGGAGACAATCTTAACAAATCAACCTATTCCCAAACTAAGGAAAGCTTGTACTGTGGAGATAATATATCTAAATACTTATCCCATTCAGGGCCAAGAATCGCTACGCGCTACGCTCGTAGCCGAGCCCGTAGTTATCCTCGTATGTAGCGGAAAGCGACTACGGCGGTCTGACGCATTTTGTCGTCATTGGCCCTGAATGGGTGTACAATATGCAAGCATCAGGATATTCGTGCTCATCACCCAAACAAACGCCCATACCGCGAGTTTATTTTGCACCTGCACCCACATTTTAAACTACTTAAGCGTAAAGTAAACACTTCACCGGGCTAACGGCCTTTTTACTATGAAAAATGCATTATGCACTGCACATTGCATAGTAAGAGTGTTGGAGCCTAAGTGCACTAAACGATAAATGTAGCAACTCATGGAGAAGCGTTGCCATTTTATCACTAATTGAAGTGGATAAAACATCCGTCTCATTCTGACAAGTGCTAGGGTGTCAGGTGTATCTACTTACTCACTTGCTTGTGGCAACCACAGTTTCCAACTTTGCGCACTCTATAACTGATTGTGGCAACTGTGGACTTGCCAAGCGAAATATGCCTCTTCGATAAATAAATAATTAAAAGCAATATATTTACTTTTTTGAGGTGGATACTTCTTTCTTCTTTGCTCGCGTCCTTGTATCGGGGTACAGTCCAAAATGTATCACGTGACTTCCGGAATAACTTTTTTTAGAAAAGCCTAATCTGATTTCAATTAATTTTTAATGCTTCTTAATTTGCCATTAGTTGTTAATCACAAAATGTTATTTAGTTTACGTGGCGGACAAGAAAATAATGCTGAAATGACCGCCATTTTCAATGAATCGCGAGTCATATGAGCTACGTCAGTAAATGTTGCCATATATATCGATTTATCTGTACTTATACAGATTTTAGTGAATTAATTCAGATATATATTTTACGGGTACACCATAATAGCAGATTCCTCAATATAATCAAAACACTTTGAATGCAACAATTCATTGAAAATGCTTATCTAAAAGAAGTATCCTCTTAAACTTAATTAACGGTTGTATCTCCGACACAACCCGGTTCTTTTTAATCCGAAACTAAGTGAGTGGATAGGTACTCCATGAAAATGTTATTTAGAGTCACTAAACTAATTATTTTGTGCCTAAATAAGTATTTGTGATATTTATAAGCCTTTTATTGCCGAATGAACATTTTCGCAGTTGTCAAGTCAACAGCTTATTTAGACGAGTCTAAGTTTAAGGCCTGAGTGGACGCCCCGCTCAGAGCGAGGCGTGCAGCGTCTATATAAAACACATGCAATGTATATGGACGCTCCAGGCCCCACTCTGAGCGGGGCGTCCACTCAGGCCTTACACTTCGTCGCTTTAACATTACGGGTTTATCCAGTGAAATTTGGATATGGGCATAGCCACCTTCCGTTTTCATCATCAGACCAGTGCTGCAATTCCATTCGTCTTAATGCACAGATATGTCAACTCGGGAATTCTTGACTTTTTAGAGATTTCAAGTCGAGAATTCTCGAGTACCGGACATTTTTTTCTCGTTTTGAATTAAGGGTGAGTTGCACCAAACCGTCTGTAATCGTAAGCGGTGTTCGTTAAAATCTGAATGTATGGAACGTTTGACAAGTTTCTATGCACTGACAGCTGTCAGCGCCATATTTAACGTTGATCGGTCTGTAATCGTAAGTTGATGCGACCCGCCCAAGCCACATTTATGTCGATTTCTCTCGTTTGAAGGCTCGATCAGAAACCCAAGGTGATCCTTAAGCCCACATACCGTTTGCATCATCAGACCAGCTTTTCTATCGCAAAGCTATCATGGTGGTAATTTAGTATTAAACTAGTTAGTTATTTAACTCCGCTGAAAGTGTTCAGCGGAGTTAAATAACTAACTAGGTAGGAAAGATCTCAACACGAATAAGATACCACAACTTCTTTATTATAACACTACTACTTGGTCTGTAGCAGTGTTTTGTTCCTGGAGGTGAGCAAGCTCGCCAGAGCTCCCGAGGATGCGTTGTGTTGAGAGCGAGGGAACTTGTTGCTTCAGCTGTCAACACAGCGTATCCTCAAACATATCAAGGGTCGGCAACGCCCATGTTACTCCTTCGGAGTTGCATGCGTGTATAGGCTGCGGTGTCCGCTTACCATCAGGCGGGCCGTACGCTTGTTTGCCTCCGTCGTAGTATAATGAAATAATGGTTTTAACGAATATTTAAATAACTGTGTTAATCATCATCCTCATCATCCTCCTAGCGTTATTCCGGGTTATGCCCTTACAGGAGCCCGGGGTCCGCTTTGACACCTAATCCCAAGATTTGGCATAGGCACTATAGTTTTACGAAAGCGACTGCCATCTGCATCTGACCTTCCAACCCAGAGGGTAAACTAGACCTTATTGGGATTAGACCGGTTTCCACGATGTTTTCCTTCACCGAAAATCTAACGGTAAATATTCCGTACACAAGTTCCGAAAAACTCATTGGTACGAGCCGGGATTCGAACCCGCGACCGCCGCTTAGCAGCCGCATGCCTGGACTACTAGGCTACCGTAACTCGTAAATAACTGTGTTAATGCTAAATGTTAAATTATCTTTAATGTGCACTTTCGTGATTTAATAATGGTGTGTCACAGGACAGGCTTATCTTAGTGTGACCCACTGTTTTTTGTAAGATCGTAATACATATGTGATTGTATCTACTCTGAAATAAATATATACTTTTTACTTTTTTTTACTTTAAAACGACGTTGCAAGCGACGAGCTCAGCATACTTTAACTACATGCAAGAGCAAACAGTAAACGGGTACACTTTGTATGTCTTCAACGCCTCATTAAGGTGGTTCGATCGCCATACAAAACGTCTTTTGACATTCGCAGGCTAACGGCGTGATATTTTATTTTACTTTATTTTATTTATTTGGAGATCGAACAGCTAAGACATAAACAATAACAAATTTTACTAGGCAACAGAAAGCCAATTAAAGGAACTCACAGGAAGTTTTAAGAAACTTATGTACTCGTAACAATCTTTCATAAATTGGCTTCCCGATTTGCGCGAAATTCGCCCTTTCCTAGAATAAACTAGAATAATTTGAGAAATTAGTTTGTCACGTGAATACTTTACGAAAACGATTATTCTCAAATTATTCTGGTTTATACAAGTTTATTCTAACAAATGGGGAATTCCGCGAAAATGGGAAGCCAATTTATGAAAGTTTGTTACATACGTTTCTTAAAATATCATGGCGTTAGCCTGCGTACCTATATCAAAAGACGTTTTGTATGGCGATCGAACCACCTTAACGGACACTCAATAGCGGAAAATATCTTCACTAGTATACCATCTTTACACTGTATTCAGCAAATAAACGATTTGTATTGAAACGCGATACAGTTGCTTGCTCAAGATATACTTAATACACCAGTATAAATTAAAATCATATACTCAGGTCTGCAGTCCCGTGGAGCTGTGGAATGTAAAACTTCTAAGTTAACGCAATTAAAAGATCGAGTTGATCAGATATACCTAACTGCGACACAAAAGTTACAAATTCATAGTTTTCGGAATTATTCCTACACTATTTCGTTTTTGCCAAATTCATGATGATTCTTAGTCAACGGAACTTCTTTTCTAAGAATTGTGAATTTGTAACGAAATTGTATACAATTTTAATGTAACCAGCGTAAAGGACCGCCCACTAGTACTGAGGTCTCCCGAAGTTTTGGATTTGTCGCAACATCAACATTATTTGGTATTTATTAACCACTTGTTCACTAGGGTTGTCACCCGGCCGACACACACTAATAATGTCCGTTGATTTAACAGACGATGTTTTTTGACGCTGGCATTTATGATCGGATTCCACGAAGATGAAATCTTAAAACCGTCATCCCGGTTGAAATTGCGATGTTGTCTGATTTCAACGGCTTCACCCGCATGATAAAAATAATGTATTAGTCATTGTCAGATATTTTTGTAGCTTTGTACTTAGTGTTGTACACTAGACATGGTTCAAAGTTAAGTTTAATTAGCACGGTACGGAGAGTACGACTCGCAAATGTTGGTCGGTTATTTTTCCTCCCGACTGTATTCCTTTGCCTTTTAAAACTTTTCCCAGGAAACTCAAAAAAGCTTCTCAATTACCACGAATCAGGGGTAGCAATGTTAGCAGTAGACTTCGCACAGCTTCGTCAGGTGTGCCAATCATAGAGCTTTCCAATCCCGCGAAAGCTCACCAACAATGGAAATTCTCTTTCTAATTGGAATAGTTTCTTGATTGGTTGCAATATTGTTGGTGAATATTGTTTCTGTTCTTCTGGTTATATTGTGTACGTTTTTATTGCAACTGAACCCTTTTCCCAAGTTTGATAATACGTTGTAAATAAATTTTGTAGGTTCTCCCCTAGCTAGAGATTCCATAGCTTATGATTGAATCCGCCTACACCCGCCCTAACTTGTAGCATTACATTTTTTTTCTTAATCAAACGTTTCAGGCAAATCAGCTCTGTTATTCAGAACGCACTAATACGTCTCGAGCCGAACGAAACAAGACCTCTGCCTTACACTTAGTTATTACGAACCGCGGGGTCAACATATATTTGTAGGTGAATGGTGATACGAGCTTAACTATTTACGGAATAGCGGGGCAGGATACACTCACAGTTCACACTGACAGCTGGCAGCTTACAGACACCGTACCGAACCCGCACCGACAACGAAGTGGTACTAAATAGTGACAAAATTTAAAGGCATCAAATATAATGACCACCAAAAAATGCTTTGATACCCTAAGATCTTTTACCAAAAAAATATACTGAACACCAAAAAATAATAATTCTACCATTACAATAGTACTACCTGTTTTAATAAAAAGTGCACATTAAAATTTATTCGAACACCAAATTGACTAAATGATCACCAAATCTTTGCGACCAAATTAATACAATACTTCTACCTAAATAACCCACTATGATTGCCATAAAATATATGAGTATTACCAAATAAAGTATAATGATGCCAAAAAAAGTAATACCAAAACCGGAATCAGCACACGCTACTTCCACGTGGACTTGTCTGTCCTACCCCTGGAGTGTATATGTCGTCGGCCGATCGTAAAATCCGCCAGATCACGAAATTCCTAGGCATATCGTAAAACGCTGCCATTTCATGATATGCCTAAAAGTTGGCCAGGCTTATCACGATGTGCCTGATAAACAATACGGCAGATCGATTAGAGCAACGCATTTGTCGATATTCCTAGCTCTATACCGGGCACATTGTAAAATAGTTTCTTTCCTGGCCACTGGTGGCGCTGCGTATGCGATGGCGGCCGTGTTTATTGGGAGCCAATAATCAGGGCGGACAAAAATGGCTTGTCATAAGCGAACTTTGTCTTAGGTCGGTTAGGTTAGGTTAGTTGTGCCCCTCGAACCAGAAATAGACACCCCGCGCAGCGGGGTGGCGTCTACTCGCTGGAGATTATCAGTCCGCACTCCTTATTTTTTCATTATCTACTTCAATTTTGGACACCCTACTTACGTATAACGGTGAGTATTGAACGATATGGCGGCGTTTCATGATATGCATAGGAATTTCATGATCAGCCTAAACGTCACTGGCTTAGCCAAATCATGAAATGCCGGCGTTTCATGATATGCCTAGGAAGTTCATGATCGGCCTAAACGTCTATAGGCAAATCGTTAAATGGTGAATTTTGAACGATATGGCGTATGTCACTCAGCCAAATCATGAAAGGGCGGCGTTTCACGATATGCCTAGGAATTTCATGATCTGGCGGATTTTACGATCGGCTGCCGACATATATAAAAGTTCGCGGAGCCAGAAGCTGGAGTTTCTGGCGCGAGCCCGGGCGGACGGCGGGAGACTGAGTCCTAGAAACGAAAGCGGGGATGCGTCGAATTTAGGAAATTATTTTACTATTTCTAATTTAGCAACGATTTATTACGATATCATTTTCTTTAATAGGATAGTAAGATGTTATAATTTGGGTTATGTTTTCATATTAATAGGAGATACAATTTTGGTGATCACTTACTATTTTTGGGTTAGCAATGATTTTTTAGGATAGCGTTTTTTTAAATAGGATAGTAAGATGTTATTATTTGGATTATTATTTCACATTAATAGGAGATAAAAATTTGGTGATCACTTAACTATTTTTGGATTAGCAATGATTTATTTGGATAGCATTTTCTTTAATAGGGTAGTAAGACGTTATAATTTGGGTTACATATCACATTAAAATGGAGATAAAATTTTGGTGATCATTTAGTCTTTTTGGCAGTAAAAAGTATTTTTTGGCGTTATATTTTACTATATCTGGTGGTCCGTTAAACATATGCCAAATTTAAAACGGCCAAGTAATGTACAGGTCGATTCACGAGAGCTGACACGAATGAATTGACTGAAAGTAATATCTCTTGTCACTGTGAGTGGCAGTGTGAGTGCCGTTCTTATACAGGGGCCTCCTGATATTTTGTAAACATAAAACGTATATATATATATTTCCGACTTATTTTTAGTGTCAAGAATCGAAAGGTGATGGCTCGTTCGATTTGTAATAAATCTAAAAAGAACACAGCATTCTCTAAAACACAATTATCATAATGACTTTTTGCATCAATCTGTATTTTATAATTATGTGATGCACACATAGACATTATCATTCACTCGTTCAATTCTAACGTGCCAGCTTTCGTGAATCGACCTTTTTGCCATATGATTAAACAATCAACTGACAACGACGGAGGTAATCTTAGTTACAAGTGAAGCTAATAACGTTGTGATCAAATATTGCCGCAATTCGAGGTCTTCTGTAGTGGTATATAATCCTGTTGACATATTTCTTTAGCACAGATTTCTAAAAGCCGGAATTTCTGTAAAGGCTAGTTCACACTTGTATCACATTGGCGAAATAGTATTTCGCGTAAATATGCGACGCGCGCTTTGGTGGGTCGGCCTATGTTACGGTTAAAGGACAGCGCAAATCGTGACATGATGGTCCTTCAAGATCGACCCCATGAACTGGGAAAAGGAATCTCAGACCCCGTATCATGGTCGGCCTTATCACGCGATAAGTGACAAGATAGGAGCGTCGTCTCGTTCTATCGAACGGTGTAAGCCAGTGACGGACGCTCTATCTTGTCACTTATCGTGTGATAAGGCCGACCATGATACGGGGTCAGGACCGATACCTTTGGAGGAAGACACTTTATGAATGCGTGACATTACACGATATCGCCTGGTTTCATCTCTCCCAAACGTGCGTTGAGTTGAGATTTTATTGATTATATTATATTTTCATAATAAAAGCCATAAGCGTAGACGCGTCTACGTAGTCTACGCTGGTTTTAGCGGCATGGCCGTACCCAGAAACTGTTACAAACGCGACTCAGACGTCCATAACATTACAGATTATGAAACTTGAGGCAAATGGCCCATTACGCCGCATCGCGGCCGATAAAATCTAAATTCTGTCAGGAAATAGGATTCCGCGCCGATATCGCTTTAGTTTGCGGTTTAGCAAATAGGGGGATAGTTTTAGTATCTATTTGCGCGTAGCAAGCCATACATCCATAGTTACATTATAAACTAGCTTCTGCCCGCGACTCCGTCCGCGTGGAACTCGGTTATATCGCAGCTCCCTGCAAACTTTTACCCCCCCCCCTCCTTTTCACCCCCTTAGGGGAGGATTTCGGGGATAAAAACTAGCCTTTGTTACTCTCCATCTCTTCAACTACCTCCACTTAAAAAAAAATCCGTTTTGCCGTGAAAGACGGACAAACAAACAAATACACTTTCCCATTTATAATACTAGTATAGTACTACTAGTATAGTACTAGTATAGTACCAGTATAGTACTAGTATGGATAGGCATTTTGAATAATTCGTGTATTAGCGGGAGCTGTTAAACAAAAATTAACTCAGTGTCAGTTTTATGACGAAAATTAAGTGAATGCATTATTAGAATACATTGTCTGGTTTCACATCTAAATAACGTGTAGGTATATATTATGCATATAATTTAGAAATAGATTAAAGAAAGTATTATTTTACATAAATAAAATAATTTAATCGTAACAAAATTGACACTGAGTAAATTTTTTCTTAACAACTTTCATTGGGTAGGTGCATGGTTTTTTTTAAATGCCCGTAACTTTGTTTTACTGACTGATATTTTTCACGCTTAAACCGGTGAACCGATTTAGATTATTTTTGGTAAGGTGACTGTTTTAGATCCTGTGAAGAATATAGGATAGTTTCCATTCCGGCAGTTATCCCTTAAAACAGTGAAAACTGAGTGGAAGTTTCTATGATAGTGCTATACATATATATATATTATTTTATCACATATATTAAGGAGCTTAGTCTTTTAACGATTATGTCGCTGCACACATGTGCATGTTGTATTACGTATTAATGAATAGGTATACGCGAACAAAGTCAGCAGGCTCTGGCTAATCAAATTAATCCACATGCAAGCATGCTTTTTAAAACGTTTAAAAGAGTTGTCTGCAAAATGGCTTAGCCAAAAGCTCTTAAACACTGTCCATCGGCAGTAATTTAGAGGAAAATTGCGGAGGGATTCTCTAGGGGACAACTGTCCCACGGCCTCTGTCGCCAGTGACGTCAGACGAAATTGCACGACTTCTCTTGACCTGTCGCGCGACACGAAATTACATAGTTTCACGTGTCGTGAAGAGTCCTGCGTCATTGCTACCTAAGTTGACGTCGCAGAGACATTGTCAATTTATTCCCAGGGAATGCACAAATGAACAATACTTTAAACGTGAGATATTAATGTTGGTACCTACTTTATAGATGATTGCAACAACTTTCTAGTCTAGTAAGTATCTAGAAGTAAGTGTCTAGGAAATCAATCAATGATCATAAGTACGATTTCCGCTTACTTTTAGGCGTTATTAGGCGAGCGGCTATGTTTCCTGTACAAAACGTTTTAAAACTCAAAATTGTAAACCTTGAAAAACATACAAACTTAAAATATCATATTTTGTACAACCACCGGTTTAACTAACATGCAACGCATTTGTTCTTCCAGAATTCAATATCGCTCCGCCAAGAAAAAAGTATAACTAGAAAATCTTGTGTATTCTTAAGGGAAACAACTGTTCGCGCGATTTGCTCTGACCGTAACAGTGACATCTGCCGAGTAATAAGGTAATAGTGAAGCTCTGGCATTTACAGTACTTATATAGTACACAGTACCTTTCAGTCTATTACAGACTATAAAAACATTGTTAAGGGGACTGACAACGTCTCTTATGGTTGTAAAAGCCGATACGGGAACGGCACGCAACTTGCGAGCCGTTCCCACTTGCATGACTTGCGTGACGCAGGTCATGCAAGTGAAACTTGCTCGCGGGGAACAGCGGCGCTACCACAAAAATCGAAACTCGAAGTTCGTATACATGCATCCCTGTCACTCGATTAATACAAGAGCGAGATAGATGGAGATACCCGAAGATCATGGTTATAGCTCAGGTGCTATGTTGATGCCTCTTGGCTCGCTTATTCACGAAAATTCTAAACCAGGCTTTGTCATGAGTTGTACCAGCTTCCAACGTCAATTTACGCCATTTTTCCATGTCACCGGAACGTTATAGTTATGCAGCGAATTATACAAACTGCTCAAACTAAAAACCGAGCCACGACTGTTTACATTCTTATCTAACCCTCTCATATTCAGCCGTCATGTTTAATAACGTGTAACTTTTCTATTTTTCAATACATTGACCCTCCTGACCCCTTTTAAGGCAGCGCGTTGATAACAAATAAGATATACACCATTCAACTCCCATCTCGAGCTTCATCATTTGCAAAAACGAACCTAACCAAGTCCGTTTAGAGTTTAAATTTGGATTTCAAAGATGATCTTTAAAGAGTTTGCGAAAGTTATTGGTGGAAATATCGAGTATCTTCTGCTAAGTGAAGCTTAACAATAGAAAGTACGGATCGGGTTGCGTTCTGAAGGAGAAATGGATACTTAACTTAAATACTAGCTTTTATTTGTATTGAAAGCGGGATTAGGGGTTTCTTTAAGACCGATACACAGGCATCAATAATCCCATTCAGATATCTTAAAGAATTACGAAGCTACAACCGTTTTAATATTGTTTGTTAGAGAGAGAAAACGCTGGCAGTTAGCGACGATACAAAATGACCATCGTTTCATATGAAGTTGCGTTTTGCGGAAAAGGGACAAAGCAACCCCTTCTTCAAACTTTGGACACGTAACTTTGTGATTATTTAACCTCTTGCGGTGTTTTTTTTCCACTTGACTACAGTTTTAATGGTTTTTCGAGAAAATACGACATTTCTCATTATTTTATTTAATGTCTGTATCCCTATTTAGGTTCGTCGTTTAGCGATGTTAAGAATAGAATTTTTTCAAATTCAGATAACTCGAGTTGATTCACCTGTTAACTCGAATCGAAACTCGAGTGGACTCGTCTCGTATCAACCAGATGAGATCCGCTTCGCGGCAGCAGCCGAATCTGCGAGTCGGAGAGACGAATCGAGTTCAGCGTATTCGTATTCTTGATTCGACTAACATGCACTGGCACTCGTTTTCCGCTTATCCATCATCATCAACATCATCATATCAACCAAAGTACGTCCACTGCTGGACATAGGCCTCCCCCAAAGAGTACCAAAGTTACCAGTCCTGCTTGCGCTTATCCGAACCGTATCAATTATAGGTATGCGAGTCAGTGGCGACGGCGAGTTGATTCGAGTGGCGAAGGAACTTATTCGAATTAACTAGTTTAGACTCTGATTTAAGTAATACTGTAATCAGACAACTCGAATCGGCCATCGCTATCGTCGTTTCAAAGTAAAATGTTGTTTCAAAGTAATTTGCAGGGTTACCTATCTGAATCACTAAATTTTTTTGTCCTATTTTCATTTCGGCATTTACTATTCGACAAACTTCGTTTGCCTTTTTTTTCGTTTGTCCAACACTTAGTTCGCGCCGTTTACGGCTGGTCATTTTATGGTTTAGCTTTTGTAATTGTTTGACAAATCCATGATTCCCAATTATTGGTATACCCGCAATATCGTTATACCGACGTAACGATTCGGTTGATAATCTGTTCGTATTTTATCAAATCGACTTTATTATATTTGACATAATATTATTGTTTATACGGAGCACACACATGTTACTAATTCATATGTTTGTTTATGAAACTGGTTGTTACCTTATGCATTTTCAATATTAAAAACATTAGCAAAAAGTTTAAAATTAAACTAATGTTACCCTCCTAAAGCTGTATTTATGGTAAATAATGTATATGTCGGCGGGCGATTGTAAAATTCGCCAGATCACGAAATTCCGAGGCATATCGCATACGTAAAAAAAGGAGTGCGGCCTGACAATCTCCGGCGAGTCGACGCCACCCAGATAGACCTTGACCGTACTATCGAGCTGATCTGATGATGGAGACAGAAGGTGGCCATGGGAAGTCAGGACTTAGAGACGTAACCCCGTTGAGTTTGGGCTCGTTAGAAACGTCTCAACGCATAGTTGATGATGACGGTACTTATACAGAAAAATACTGTAAGCAATAAAAGTTTGAACCAAAAATGACCTTTTGGACAGACATGGATTCCATCCATGCAACACATTGACTGCCAAGAATCGATACGCACTGTGCTCGTAGCCGTTCCCTTGGTTTTCCCCACATTATATGTATGCAAGAAACCGACTACGTAGGTGCCCGCTAGGCGGGTTCCTGATAGTGAAAGTGTTAACTGCGTAGTGCTACGCCGTAGTTCGTAGGGGCTTAAAGTTCATATGAAAAAAAGATCCCGAAGCTTTCAGAGTCTGACGCATATTTGTTAATACCAACCACGGCTATTGTAAAACAAGCTTACAGCCTGCCTTAAGGCTACGATGTCTGTTTACCAGCAGGTAAGCAGACACCATTACCTATGGACGCTTTCGAGTCCTCTCGAGTTTTCAGCATTTTCTGTATGAAAAGTTTTCAATAATTTTTGAACATTTCCTTACAAAAATCCCCCGATTAATGATAATATTATATATATTGAAATCTGTGTGATTTACTTTATTACTGACTTAAAAAACAATCGAAGGTAGAAAACAGAGTGCAGAATACTTTGATTTTATAAATTATATAAACCACATTCTACATTTTCAACAATATTTTGTAGTTTTTGTAAACCCCTTAAAAAGTGCTTACCTATGCGATGCAGTCCGTCCCATTAACAATCAATTTAGGACTTCATCGATATCCAAACAATCCTACTATTATTTTGTTTCCTCGCACTACTTTCCTCACACTAGGAGTTATTTAATTTTCACTGGGTGGTTTACGGAAAAACATTATCATTTAAATAATAACCTAGAAATAAAATACAAAAAACACAGACATCAACAATTTAATAACTTAATTTTGTTCTGAAAAATTGGACAAAACGTTTTAATTTTTATTTTGGGTTATAACCCAAAAGTAAGTATACTCGTAAGTATATATACTTATACACTATACTTCTACTATCTATTATATATTACTTATATATACTTACGAGTATACTTGCTCTATAGTACTGATAATAAATAATACAAAAACACTGACTGCTTCATTTAAATCTAATTATATCATTACTTCCGGGCTGAACTGGGGCTGTAAGTTTGTATAGGGTTCTCAAATGAAGCATCTTAGAATAATTTAACGTTGTACGACAAACAAAACATGCCATATTAACTTGATGTTTTAAGAAACCGTATTTTCCTTAAGTAATACAAAACTTTGCAAGACACACGCGCGGAAACATAACACCCAACTCGTGTCGGTAAAATTCACCAAGACGTCGGAAATTACTGACTTTCCGGTGTAACGTAAATAACTATTGTAGAACGTGTATGAATCCAAACTTATATTATAAATGGTAAAGAAGATTGTTCTTCTTCTTCGCGTGGGTGTCTTATTAAGTCGACTATGGGAGCTGTGAACGATGAGCGACCAACCTATATCATATTTTGTACCCAAATGTACATATAACTAAAAGTGGCACTGTAAAATAGGCTTTTGGAAATGAAGCCGTGAAATTATGTATGTATGTTCGAATTGAAGGTAAAAATTAAAAATGTAATGCTGCGAGTTGGATAGCTACCACCAAGACGCCCGAGGCGTAAGAGGGTACCGATTGTTTTTTTTGTGGTTGAGACAGATTGTTCAGATAGCTCGGTTGGTCAGTAGCGACAAGCTACATTTGCCTGTGGTCACTGAGTCGAATTCAGCTGCAACCATACATTTTTTTTTCTATAATTTAAAATGTGCCTGGTCTTATCTGTTACTTATTTTCTATAATTTGAAATGTGCCTGGTCTTATCTGTTACCTTTTTTTTCTATAATTTAAAATATGCCTGGTCTTATATGTTACCTTTTTCTATAATTTATAATGTGCCTGGTCTTATCTGCTACCTTTTTTCTATAATTTAAAATGTGCCTGGTCTTATCTGTTACCTTTTTTTCTATAATTTAAAATATGCCTGGTCTTATATGTTACCTTTTTTCTATAATTTATAATGTGCCTGGTCTTATCTGCTACCTTTTTTCTATAATTTAAAATGTGCCTGGTCTTATCTGTTACCTTTTTTCTATAATTTAAAATGTGCCTGGTCTTATCTGTTACCTTTTTTCTATAATTTAAAATGTGCCTGGTCTTATCCGTTACCTTTTTTTTAATAATTTAAAATGTGCCTGGTCTTATCTGTTACCTTTTTTTTCTATAATTTAAAATGTGCCTGGTCTTATGTGTTACCTTTTTTTCTCTAATTTAAAATGTGCCTGGTCTTATCTGTTACCTTTTTTTCTATAATTTAAAATGTGCCTGGTCTTTACTGTTACCTTTTTTCGCTTAAACCGCAGCACCGATTGAGCTGAAATTCGGTATTGAGATAGTTTTAATCCAGGGAAGACAAAGGATTCTTTTTATCCCAAAAGTCAGCCCTAATGGGGTGAAATGGGGGTTGAAGTTTGTATGGAGGTACGATATAAGCGAGATCAAAACGAACGGGCAAAAGTTAGTAAGAATATCTCTAGACACGTATTCTCAACCTTCTAACACAGGCTTCGATAGCCGCTTAATATAATTCCAGCCAATATTTACCTTCTCTACCTAAATAAAAGCTATATTTAGATAAGGATGACATGGGGCCTAAGTGGTTAAAGCCTCACTCAACTGAAAAGCTTTCTTGAAAGTTTGGCGCCCCAGGGACTTTATAATATTGTAGGCCAAGTACGATTGTCATTTGAAAATGGGTAAGTCGCTTGTTGGTTTAGGTGATCTAAAATCGATACACGCAACCAGACAAGTAGTCAAACTCGGTGACTGATATTATTTTATAACAATGTTCGTCATTATCATCATCATATCAGCAAAAGGACGTCCACTGCTGGACATAGGCCTCCCCCAAGGAGTGCCAAAGTGACCGGTTCTACGCCAACCGCATCCAGCGTACTCCCGCGACCTTAAACAGGTCATCAGTTTACCTTGTGGAGAGCCTACCCACGCCGCGCCCTCTGGAAGGAATGACATACCTCGTCACGGTACAGTCCAAGTCCTACAGGAAGCTTGTATTATCTTGGTTCCCATGTACCTAACCTATTAAAAGTCAATAATGAAAACTACCTAGAAAACTTGAGAAACCCCCGAAATTTTCATTTCAAAGTCCAATATCTCAAAAATGGCTAAACAGATTTTCATACAGTATGGCAAAGGAAACTAAACAAATATCGGTTCATCCGTTTGGGAGCTACGATACCACAGACAGATACACAGACAGACACGTTAAACTCATAACATCCCTCTTTTTGCGTCGGCGGTTTAAAATAACGGCCTACGACGTAGCGCACGTAGCACGTCTTGGCCTCGATTTGGTTAACACATTTGGTGGTAGCGGCAATGGTTTGCTGAGAGTGTTGGCAGAGCAGGAGCTCCTCGATTGTCCGCTTGTAAATTATTGGGCAGATAGCCTTCCAATACGTCCACATACTTGTTATTGGAACAAAGTTCTTTATCTGTGTTTCAGTTAAGAATCTCTAACTAACGTAGTATGTAAGTACCTTTATAACAATTATAACTAACATAATATGGGTGATGCTGAAAAAAACACCGTGTATTTAAAATATGAGTAAAATTATGCAAATGCTACTCGAGTGGCGGCCAAGGCGAACTCTAACCGGCTGAATGAACTTCACACCGCGCGCCATACAATATTTTTCAAACTTAATTTCTTTTTATTACTAAACTTAATTTAAAACTTAACCAAAATATATTTTTGTTTCACTAATGATTAGTACGTTTTGGATACTTAAGTGGGCTTCGGCTCTAAGACGGTTAAAATACACGTTGTATAAATGTTTGAACGTTTGGATGTTGTGTTTGTCACTAACTAAATCATGCAATCAAAGACCGACTACTTTGACTTCACCCATCTGAATCTGTTAATTTAATTTACGTGATTGATAATTGAACATACAAACTTTCACTATCAACTTCAAAATTGGGCATGGAGATAGTTTGTTATCATCATAATCATATCAGGCGCATAAAGTCCACTGATGGACATAGGTCTCCCCCTAAGAGTGCCACAATGACCGCTCTACGCCCACCTGCATCCAGCGTACTCCCGCGGCCATTACCAGGTCATTCGTGCACCTTGTGGACCTTCCGATACGTGGTTGCCATTTTAATCCTTCCGCCCCAACGTCGGAGGTAGTTTAGAATCTGGTTTAGTTTAGGATACTTTATACCAAAATATACACCATACTACTAATAAAAAAAAATATATAAGCCGAAGTAATTCCTGTTTTGCTCCTATTCAGATACATACCACTTAATCTATAAATATAGGTTAAGTGGACTGTATTCAGACTACTCCATCCCGCTAATAACTCCACTGTTACTAACGAACAAAGTTAAACGCTGACCCGAATCATCCTGGACCAAATAACTAACAAATGGACACTGAACTGACCCCAACTTAACCCTAAACCGTTGCTGACCCCTGAAGGCGCCGCAAAGCCTTATAAATTACCGTCCTCGGCAAACCAGCGGTTAATTGCTATGCCAAACTTCTGATACTAGTTACAAATAGGTTTCGGATACGGTAAGTTTGTAAGCCTAGCATTAATCTGGATTCTAGATTTATGGAATTTCTGATTGTACTTACTTGCCCAATTTTGGGTTGATTCGTACCAGTATGCATTGTTATGAATAAAGTGCGGGCTTGGGATGATTATAAAGACATTCACTGCCAACAATTTCGTAGCATTTCAATGGGGTATATTTACATATTTTTTGAGTTTTTGACTCATACGTAAATCTTAGTAAAACGAGTATAAATCCAAAGAGAATATAACCACTACGTTTAAATCCTCTATCAATATTTATTCGCGGTAGCCATGGTTATAATAATTATACAAAACTAATACCAACCAAACAAACCGTACGTTTATACAAACTCCTATATAAACAGTTAATACGCTATGGGTCACCTTTCATTGGACAGATAGAGATAGTGCTCATATGAATAGGAACCAAAGTATGAATAAATCATGCTCACCGAACTCCTTGGTGAACGCTGGCAAATACTTTTTTCTTAGTAACTGTTCTCTTCTGTCACATGTGAAAATACATCAATTGTTGTGTAAATATGTTATTTTATCAATATACCCGTGTAATTTATTGTACGATCTGCAAGCGAGATAGAAGTACAATGTGAGTAATATTTTTATATCTATATTGTTTCTTATTTCTTAAAGCGAAGTGAAATCCTAATTTCGATCATAGTGGAAAATTGAAAAAATAACAACTAATAAATAATAATATAATTGTAATAACTTCGCGGTAGATGTCGCTACGAGCCTCCCTAAGGTGTAAATACAATAGTGGAAGGGATTGAAGGATTCGTCGCCATTAGCGGACCCACGGTAGCTCAATTGGGAGAGCGATGGACGGATTCCAGAGGTTGTGGGTTCAAATCCCGCTCGTGGCGAATAATTTTTCAATTTTCCACTATGATCGAAATTTGGAATTTCGTTAGCGGACGATTCTGCTTCATAAACATTTAAAGTGAAATCCTTATTATTATCCAGGTTTAAGTTGATTTCATCGTAACATAAGGTGTAAGTCAATGGACTTTGCTAACTATGTAAACAAAGGACGTAACTTTGTTTTGTCGCTGTTTCTCCTTTAATTTTCACATCAGCTCATCAAACTCCACTGACACTATACACTACTGAACCGGTCGTTACCGTAAAATACAAAACCATGACATATATATCTGAATCTTAGATATTTCATTAAAATTTTGAAATAGTTTCATAAGTCAGGTTAGGATGACATGATGGAATGACATTTTTGTTTCTTTTAAATTCTACAAAAATTGTCTATGATGGGTAGTGTTGTGACTAAAGTTGGTGATATTGTAAAGCCGCTACACACTACCCAACTCACGCTATGTACCTGCCATCGCGGTTGTGTACACAACGCGGTAGTTTTATGAGTGGGTAAAGAATCCTAGTGTTTTATCCGTGGGTAAAGTGGTTAAAATAACTAAAAATACTTACTTTTTTACGTTACGATACGACCTTTTTAATAGGCACAAAACCCTTGTTGTGCGTGGTCCGACACGCACATGGCCGCTTTTTGTGTTCTAAATAAAATAAACAAATAAGATCGTTTTAGCGACCATTCTAGCCATTGTTCTAGCGATAATTCTAGCGAAACGCCGGTAAAGCTTCATGCTTTCTACCGATCCGGAGCAATTTTATTGTGGTTCCGCTTACTTTCTCTCTTTGCCCAGCGTTTTCTTTGCTAGAATGATCGTAAAAATCTTCGTAGTGATGTGTGGTTCTGTGCTTGGGCTCTGTTCGAGTTTAGTTCGACAATTTTAAAAACGGCGAATGATTGTTCAGGTATGAGAGTGGATGGTCAAGTCTATCAGGACCTTTACAGGGTGACTCCAAAATGCAGAGAGCACGCACGCTTGTTGTAAAAAAAGACCAGCCAAGTGCGAGTCGAACTCGCGCACGAAGGGTTCCGTACCATTATCTATAAAACGTAAAATTTAATATTTATTTTATTCTTTATTCTGTTTTTTAGTACTTATTTTTTGTTATAGCGACAACAATAATACATCATCTTTGAAAATTTCAAATGTCTAACTATCACGGCTCATGAGATACTGCCTGGTGACAGACGGACAGACAGACAGACAGACAGATGGACAGCGGAGTCTTAGTAATAGGGTCCCGTTTTTACTCTTTGAGTTGTTAAGAAGGAAGCCTGAAACTGTTTATTTCAGACCAGCATCATCCATATTATATGTTAGTTATAATTGTTATAAAGGTACTTACATACTACGTTAGTTAGAGATTCTTAACTGAAACACAGATAAAGAACTTTGTTCCAATAATAAGTATCTGCCCAATAATTCACAAGCGGACAATCGAGGAGCTCCTGCTCTACCAACACTCTCAGCAAACCATTGCCGCTACCACCAAATGTGTTAACCAAATCGAGGCCAAGACGTGCTACGTGCGCTACGTCGTAGGCCGTAGCGGCAATTTCCGGTTTGTGGGGAAATCGCTAATTTTTAACCGCGGACGCAAAAAGAGGGATGTTATGAGTTTAACGTGTCTGCTGTGTATCTGTCTGTGGTATCGTAGCTCCCAAATGGATGAACCGATTTTTGTTTAGTTTGTTTTGTGTCATAGATAATTTTATCCCGAGTATTCTTAGCCATACTGTATGAAAATCTGTTTAGCCGTTTTTGAGATATTGGACTTTGAAATGAAAATTTCGGGGGTTTCTCAAGTTTTCTAGGTAGTTTTTATTATTGACTTTTAATAGGTTACATGGGAACCAAGATAATACAAGCTTCCTGTTGGACTTGGACTGTACCGTGACGACCAGTAAAAATGAGACCTCACTGAAATATTGTGTAGACATTTCCATAGTAGAAAAAAACGAGGTATGTCATTCCTTACGATATTTTGCCTACGTCACACAAACGTTGCCGTTGTGCAAAGCTGGCACACAAACGTTACCATTGACTCACATTTTACATACAAACAAGGAGTTTTGTTAAATGCATGAACAATAATTTTAAAAATGTTACCAAGTTTATTGATTAATTTGGGGTGAAAAGGCAACAATTATGACATGTAAATAGATATTTACCAATAAAGAAACTGAAACTGAAACATTTGGAAGTATAATGTGAATATTGATTGAAAGCACCTGAGTGAAGTAATGCAATTGACTCGGATATTTTACTTCCACACAGTGGTAAGGTAAACACACTTATAGTCCGCCAATTTACAATCTTTTATTTAACTTGCCCTGTTAGTATGGGACAAATCTTGCGAGTTAAATTTGACTTATTTCCCGGTGACCGATTGACCTGAAATTTTGGGTATAAGTATAGTTTCGATGACAATCCAAAGCTATGGTACCATCGAGCTGATCTGATGATGGATACAGAAGATGGCCTTGGGAATTCAGTACTTCACCGACGTAACCCCGTTGAGTTTGGGTTCGTTAGAATCGTCTCAATGAGTAGTTAGTATTTGATGATGGTGTACAGAAAAGGACAGTGGGCTAAAAAAGCTTGTACCAAAAATGTTTTTTTTTTTCAGGAACTTTTTCCTGATGACGTTTGATAGGTACGATGACATCACGTGCACTCATAGGAATGACTTGATCTTGTTTTTTCTACTATGTATATTTCGTGTGAGTCAACCCACCCTTAGGCTGACAGTAAAAGTGGTCCAAATATTTTTATACAATTTAGAAAAGATCCGACCAATAACTCACATTTATAGACCGCCCCGAACTTCGACCAACTTCAGCCATAGGAACTAAATACCGACCATCAGACGTCAGAAAGTTGCGCGAAAGCTATATATTTGAGACAAGTTTGTATGTGAGTCACATACTATGCGCTGGTGTTTTGCCAAATTCGTGTTATGTTAATACCGTCATAGTAAGCATGATGTGGTTTAAGTGATAAGTGAGTAGTGTAGATCGAGTGTTAAATCCAATATACCAGAGCGGGCATATGCGTTTTTTTTTACATCCGCGGACGCGGAAGTAGATGCGGATATTTGGGAGCGGACATCTGTGTATGCGGATGCGGATGCAAATGCGGATGCAGATATTGGCGTCATTCACTAAAAACAAAAAAACTACGTCCATTTTATGATATCACGCAATCATCAAACACTTTGAGACTAAATGATAATAATAGCGAACAAATAAAAGGCGCATCTGGGGGCCTAGACAAGCTTACAATCGACAAGCGCTAACGCCAATAGAAAAAGAATAAAATGTATGGGAATGACAGATGTCAATGAAAAGTGTTTCGTCGGCATCTGTCATTCCCGTACATTTTATTGATTCCTGGTCGTGGTCACGGAAACTAAATGAAGTTTGTCTTTCAATTGGCGATAATATCAGAAATTTATGCGCAACTTCCGCGTTTGTGGGTGCAAATGCGAATGTCTGCAACAACCCTGCTACATACTCCTATCGAGAAGGTATACTTATGACAGCTAATCTGCTCAGGGGACGTGGCGTAAGCAACATCTGCTGCCAGCATTTGGTGAGATAGGGCACAACGGAATGTCAAGCGAAATGTTGTGGAGCAGACCAACTGGGGAAGTACCTCCGCCTTGCAGAAGACCATAGCCATAAGAACACTACTACTTGCTATGTAGTAGTGTTGTGTTCCTGGAGGTGAGCAAGGTCGCCAGAGCTCCCGAGGATGCGTTGTGTTGAGAGCTAGGGATTTTTTTTCCTTCAGCTGTCAACGCGGTGAATCCTCAAACACAACAAGGGTCGGTAACGCCCATGTTACTCCTTTGGAGTTGTATGCGTCTACAGGCTGCGGTGTCCGCTTACCATCAGGCGGGCCGTACGCTTGTTTGCCACCGTCGTTGTATAAAAAGGCATTTCGTGATGATGCCTCGTAGAGAGGTGAAACACGTGTCGAGGTTCTGTCATTATTGGTGGTTGTTTGCTGTAATTATGTGCATGTTTCGTCTCGCGGAGGGAGGGTACCGGAAGGCGCGGCGTTGGTAGGCCCCCCACAAGGTGGACTGATGACCTGGTAAAGGTTGCTGGAGTCCGCTGGATGCGGGAGGCGCAGGACCGGTCACTTTGGCACTCTTTGGGGGAGGCCTGTGTCCAGCAGTGGACGTCATTCGGCTGATATGATGATGATGATGATGAGGGAGCAAGGAGCGCTGGGTGCAAAGACAGCATCATGCTGAGTTGGGCCCATTTTGTGACACGGCACACTTTTTATTATGTCTTTAGCGTGTTTTGTTTTGTTGTGTTACGTATAAATGTTTCATTCTGATTTCTGATTATTTTGTCACGTGATAATTGGGAAAACGATTATTCTCAAATTATTCTTGTTTATATAAGTTTTATTCTAGGAAATGGGGAATTCTGCTAATTTATGAAATAGTGTTACATTAGTTTCTTCAAATATCACACCGTTAGGCTGCAAAAGTCAAAAGACGCTTTGTATGGTCGACGAACCTTAAAATATTATTTTACCGAAACTTATAATAAGTTAACGTTAGAACTGTTTGCTTGTAATCCGCTCCAAGCCAGTGTCTTAGACTATTACAAAATTCTATATCAAGGAAGCGTTTCTCTCTAAATCCAGATTAATGCATAGGGTATCATCTCTGGATTCTACATGGTAAGCTAGTTACCTTATTAAGTCTAAACTATACGTACGACCTAGTTGTTGGTGTGCGAATAGGTGTACAGTACACCTATATTCGCTACGCGCTTATGCGGCCCACTGCGCCGGTCACCCGCCACGAAACTAGACCTCTACTTACGCTTAGTTACTATGCATTGCGGTGTCAAGATATATTTGTGGGTGAGCGTTGAAGTGAGCTTAGACAACAAGTTACAGATTAAGGGGGCACCACGGCCATTACAGGACGGCTCGCGAGGTGTGTCGCGGCACTGAATTAATAATATTGCTACGTACAGAAGGTTCGCTGTTAACAAATCCCCCTATTTAGGTTAGCCAAACGAACCTAAATGTGGCCATCCCTTTCTATCGCATTCAACGCGCTGCGATAGAAAGCGTGCTTGCCGTATCCGCGCTATCATATAAACTGGGGCCGCTAGGCATTTAGCCGTGAGTGAGCTGCCCCTGGTCGCGTTGAAGTAGACCTTTATGTCTCTTTCTAATTAGAACGCTTAACAAAGAGACGGATAATCAGCCGACGCGACTCAGCTCGCGGGGCGTCCAGTGGTAGCCTAGCCGATCTGCATTAATATCTGCCGCAACAAAGTGAGAAAAAAAATCTGATACGGCTTTATTTCTCACTTAGAAATAAAGCCGCTTGGATGTGTCAGATATTTTTGCCTGCTTATTTAAGGCAGATTTCAATGCTTCTGACTGTAAAACAAATCGGTCGAGGGGTCCTCGGGTAATCGGAGAAAACGTATCGCAAAAAAATATTTATCAAACTCAAACTCAAAATAATCTTTATAGAATAAAGGCAAAGTAACAAGTTCTATCAAATCGTCAGTTAGAAACTTAATTTTAAAGCAATTTATTAATTCAATTATTATTCCTCAAAAATCTTGAATTGATATGTGTATAAGTACAGTAGTGTGGCAAAATAATTAATTATAATTTCGCAATAAACATTGCATAGAAATAAAAAATAAAAAAATACCAGTCTTGAATGTACTTAGAAAAAAAATGTTAAGTCAAAAAAAAACGAAAATAAAAATAAAAAAAACAATGTCATAAATATTTTTTTCTACTCCTGTACATTTACATAGTCCCGAACACTAATATAAAGACATACAAAATAAGTCTGCAGAAAAGTCTATACTCTATTCCCCATAACAGTACGGCACAACCATGCTGTTTTGTCGCCAAAACGATACTTTTAGCAGCCATACGCTTCTAAACCTGAGTAGTATTACGTGATCAACACTAATTGAACAATAAAATATATAAGGTACTACCAACTTAACAAACCACTGAATGTATTTTACTTCAAATAAATTATTGTACTAAAGGCATTGCTGCCAACTTAAGACAAACCTTATTCTTAATATGACAGTACTGGCAAGTTGAATTAAGAACAAAACAGACCATAAACAAGAGGTGTCAATGTGTCATGTTTCCAATTTCCCACCAAAGTTCCAGTTCAAAATTAAAAGACGAAATATGATAACTATTCGTTATTAATAACTTCTTAAGATTTGATTCGTGTTTGTGAAGTGAAAAAAAATGTGTACGTTCCTTTTAAAATGGACGAAGAAGAAAATAACTGCACCGCTGAAGAAATTGCGTGAGTAGTAATAGAACTAACGGAAAACTTACTGCCTGAAAAGTCAAATTATGCTATTTATTTAAAATAGTCGTAGAAAAAATATTGTATGCAACGGTGTATAACTTGGTCTTAAAACGCTCGTGGCGTCTTTAATTGCGATGCTCGCCAAGGCTCGCATCGCAACTCACGACACTCGCGTTTTAAGACCCTACTTATACAACAGTTGCATAAAATACTATAGTTTCCATTCCACAATTAGTAGTGATATCATAATATGCCACCAACAAAACGGATATTATTACAGCGTTAACACATCGCCAACAGTTACTTCCTTCTATCTGACAAGTTGACGGCTCATTGTCATTTTTAATTAGAATTACCATAGACGAATTAATGAAGAGTAACACTATCAACAGTAAATTTTAATTCAAAAGCGATGATTTACTTTAAGAGTCCGCAGTAAGCTCGATTCTCCATACAAACGTAGTTACGCTCTCATTTTAAAACTACGTATTGGATTGTAACGAAACTTACCATGTACAATGAAATGAGGGTATATCCAGGTCTGTAATTAGTTTTTGTAGCTTCAGATACCATAGTAAAAAAAAATACAGCGATTTTAAGTTTTTCATACAAAACTTGTTTTTGCCGTACCTATTTCGTTTGTTTTATAAACTGGAACCATGTAAACTTATTACAGATATAGATATACCTCCAGAATCCAACACGTAGTTTAAAAATGAGAACAAAAGTCCGTTTGTATGGAAGAAGAAATATTCTTCCATTGCAACTGGTTGCGAAACGTAGTTGCCATGACGGCCGAAAGGGAAACTCGGCCGAGCCTACTGCGGACTTTTAAAAACAAAGTTTAAAGCGACTTCAATTCACTACTTCGCTTTATTTAAAAAGTTCCCTCGATTTCTCCAGGATCTCCCGATAACCATGGAATAACCCAGGAAGGATGCCCTTTCAAACAAAAAAAAGGGTTTTCCAAAATTGCTGCAGGCTTTGAGTAATCGGGGAGCATTTTTTGAAGTCGGTAAAAAGATGGCTGTAGATGATATGAGGTATCCGTTTTTTTTTCATAAATTATAGTTGTGCTTTTTAGTAGCCAAAGCTCGAGTAAGTGAAAGTTTAGTAAGGAACGCGTTTTTGAACGAGCAAGCGAGGCGAACTAAATTCTCTGCGTCAGCTGGAGCCAAAATTCTTTCGTATTTCCGGCTGTCCAGTGTTCTCCTCGGTCGCATTTCACAGCAAATTCTTCTGAAAATTTGAGGGCAGGTAAGATAGTTACATATTTTTTCTTTTCTATTTGACGACCGACGACGTATTTGGGTAATGACGCTGCCTACGAAGCTGAAGGTCCTGGGTTTGATTCCCGGTAAAGGCAAATATTTGTACGATGAGCATGAATATTTGTTTGCGAGTCTTGGATGTTTTCTATGTATTTAAGTATTTATATCTACTAGTATTATATTTATCGTCGTCTAGTACCCATAACACAAACCTAATTGAGCTTAAAATGGGATTAGATCGATTTGGGTAAGAGTATCTCTTAACCTCTCGTATGCCGATGTAGAAAAAAAAACAAATCTTGACCTTGAAAGTTAACTTTATAAGGTCGAACCGTTCTGGACGGTTACAAATCGTTTTTAACACTAGTTGTGTATATAACAATTGACAGTCTTCTTGATTTATTCGTCTATGGTATTACCCGCCCTTAAAATCAAATTGGGTGTCACTCCCTGTGGCCTGCCCACGCTATCGTAGGCTTTGTATTGTAACACAACAAGGTGTGTATTTGGATAAACGTATTGTTTTTGTATCGGTTTGCTTATTCAACTCTCGACAAAACGATAGGTGGTTTTTACCCCACTGCCTGCGAAGGAAGGTTATGTTTTTCTAGCGTATATATTTATGTATACAACAGAATTCAATTTCAAGGGTTTCAGTCAAACGGCTTGTTGGGGTTTTGACATAATAAAATGACGTGTCGTTGCATCCTACTTATAAATGCGAAAATTTGGATGTTTTGATATTTAGATATTTGTTAATCAATCACGCTTCAACAGCTCAACCGATTTGGATGAAATATTGCACAAAGATAGTTTATGGCCTGGATAAAAATATTAAATAATTTTTATCCCGGGCCATGCAGACGAAGAGGGTTCCTCATACTCGTGTGTGTCGTTGTAGTGTTTGAAAAAAAACAGTTAAATCCCATTTCTGACGATTCATTTAAATTGTAGCAGAAATAGAATACAAATTCTTTGAAAAACAACCACTCGCGATTTCTAAAATCCACACAGCTAGTTAACTTTATATTTTTATAAAAAGTGTTTTTTTTTTCGAAAAACCCGACTGCTTTCTACAAATATTATATAACCTAAATCACTGCTACGGTCAAGTGGCATCCAACGACTTCTCATATTGTGTCAAAATCCGTCTAACCAAACGGTTCAGACTAAACAGTTTGAAAGGCGTGCTGAAGAATAAGACATACCTACACACACATACATACATAGATACATACGCTCGAATAACATAACCTTCCTCTCCATCGGTCCTTTTGTGCTATTGAAAAATATTCAACTATTTTAATTATTTCAGTCCTGTATAATTTTTTCATGTATTTCACCGACTGAATACTATACTGCTGTGCCTCAATCCCTGTACTACGTTAATAAGTATTCTGGCCAATAAAATAATTAGATTCTATTCTATCCGGCAGTTGGGTGAAAACAGCCAGGTTTAGTGGGTAAGTCGATGGTATGAAGGAGAATAAATGCAACAATTATATTATTCCACTTTCCACTGAATACTTTTAAATCATTATTTGAATAAGGCGTTACTTTGCGGAAGTCCATGATATGTTACATACATACATACGTACATACATTCGCGCCTTTATTCCTAAAAGGGGTAAGCAGAGCACATGCAACTTACGTACCAGCGCCACTTTTAGCATGAATGTGGGGATAAAAGATCGACAAAATGTGTTATGGTAGTGATAGGTTGCTAGCCCATCGCCCACAACACACTTCAACCCTGCTCCCTTAGCCGACTTTTACGACAACCACCGTAAGAAAGGGGGTGGTGAAATTCTAACCCGACACCAAACGGGCATGCTATATTACATTATTATTATGTATCTCCGATTTAAATTCACGGGGCGAACCCCATTTGGAAGGCGTGAGTGGGGATGTAGATCCCACACCATGTAAAAGTGATGTAATATTGACATAGACGACAATATATAATAAGATGAAAAGTGCATTTGGAATGGCTTCAAAGATTTTTAATAAATTACCGGCAAATATATTGAAAATGGAGAATTATAGATTCAAAAAACACTTGTTTGCTTTCCTGGCAAATAAGGCGTACTATTCCATTGATGAATTTAGAAGGGGCTATTTTTAGGTTCATTCATGTTGCTATAAAGTTAAGTAGTTGTTATAACACAAAAGTGAATTGAACATTATAATGTAGACTAAGCATGCTGCATGTTAAATTCTTCATGCCATTTGTATACCTTCTGGTAAGGCATAGTGATACATATTTACCAAACTGTTACACCTATTGTAACCTATGTCATACAAATATATACTTTGACTTTGACTTTATTGTTCTTATTCTGCTGATAATGCTGTCATTTTCTCAGTGGACGTGGCACTAGCAACATCTCCTGCCAACATCACCTTGTAATTCCTTGTTTTTATTTATTGAATCGTATGGCAAATTTACACAAAGTGACACACATAACAATCACTATAAGTTTAAGGCCAATCAGCCATTTGATGGCTTCGTCGCTAAGGGCGACCAGCCTGGCTTGGCAGTGCCCATACCGCTAGGGTTGATGTGGAACTGACCAAAGTGATGCGCATCATCTCTGGAACGCTTGAATTACCCCTTGTCACTGGCTCCCAGTACTCTGCCAGATACCCCCGTCGGACTTGAGGAGGAAAGACGCCCTCCTATGAGAAGTGGCCAAGATTGAAAAAAGCCCTAGCCTCCCGATTCATTTGGAGTTCATGAACCCTACCAACCTCCGCCTAAAGTCCAGGAACGCTTCGTATAGCATCGCCAGAAACCTACTCGACAATAATTTCAACCTGATGCAAGAATGGTCAAAGTTATGGGAATCGGAGATGGCGGGAAAGCTAGGCTCCAGGATCGTTCGAGGTGCCACAATAGACGGGTCAGATCTTCCAAGACGACACTGGTGCACTATTAACCGGCTACGTACTGGCCACGGCCGTTGCGTTCAATATAATTCCTTGTAGAGAGGCGAAACACGTATCGAGGTTTTGTTATTTTTGATGGTGGTTTGCTGTATAATTGCATGTTTGCTCGTGCGGATAGAGGGTGGGCGCATTAACCGCATGCAAAAGTACGCAAATACGAGTAGTTGCATCTCATCCTCGCTCCTGGACCAGCACGTTTATTAGCGGAATAGCAGAGGAATATTGTTCACGTGAATACTTTAAGCTAAATAGATGCCCGTCCCGCATAAACCTGTAGAAACACACGCCTACACACATTCAGATTGTTACTGAAATTGAGTACGAGATAATATTGAAGTTATTTTCCTTTAATATAAACTTTTCACATTAAGACACTGGCAAAGACCTAAATCGGCTTAGGTAAAGCCGAGTTAGGTCTTGCTAAAACAGTGTTTTAACGATTTGTTATTTTTGGTATGCGGGACTCGTGTACCTATAACCTATACATAACGTGTTGCACAACATCCACGGTGACTAGACAACTTCAGAAATAACAAGTGTGCATCGACAAGTATTATAAGTTTGGGAGTGACTATGCCATAGACAGACAAACAGATACACATATTTAAACACTCGACTGGCCAAGTCAACGAAAAACCAACTCTCATGAGGCCAAATGGCTGTAACAAATTATTTTTATAACAAAGATTTTTATGAGTTACCTCAATCAGAATGAATCGGCAATGGAGATGGCTAAGCTTCGAGTTTATCTGCGAATATGCACTAGGGATGTACGAAAATGTGTTTTCATATATCTGACAGCTGGCACAACTGACAGACACAGCCTTGCACGTGTCTGGAACACATTAACCTTTACGTTCATGGGCCCTTAACAGAATCAACACAAACCTGCCTTTTGATCCTTGATCGCACGCGTCACATCAAACGTAATTTAATTACAATAAAGATCGTTAATAACGGTAATTACAGAGGTAATTAACGTGCGTTACCCGCGTGCTAATTTAATTAAGTTTTGTTTAGCTTTTAATGGTACGATCTAATGAGATCCTTTGTTCGTTGCCAATTTTAAATGCATTCGTAATGTAGGTACATCTATACACAGAAAACAATTGTTTATAGACGTATCTATTCTTGAACCAAGATATATTATGAAATAGGAAGATGTAAAACTAGATAGTTTTACATCTTCCTATTTCATATCTTGGTTGACGACCTTGGTTGGCTTGGTCTTGGTCGAGATCGAAGGAAGCGAAATTAACTTGATTCAAGTTTTTTTTATATAGTGTACTTAGTAGATAAAACATAGTTTTTTTACTTGTATTTTTAAGGGTCTCGGTCGTTCTGTAACATTATCTAAATTCGTTCTAAATAATGCCGGTCTTCCTAAGGAGGTCCTGTTTTTTTTTTCAATGTAAAATTAAACATAATATATGAGAATGTTATCACCGTCAGCACAAGCTCAAGAACTTAATAAATAAGCATTAAGGTAACGGCGCCTATTACCGGGGTATCAAATTCGGCTACCATTACCGCGGCATTAAAAAATTCGCATTTTAAAAGCAAACCGTTCGATTTACAATAAAACATTCTTTACACAAATGAAGCCTAATTTATCCTATTTTTTTTTGTACTAACGTATTGTAGTCATAATCATCGCTAGTCCTAACTTTTTGTTCCTAAATTTCTGTAACTATCATTAGAAGTTATAATAATCAGTTGTCCTAAAAAAATTCTTCCTAATTTTATTACTAAGAACTTGCTTGAAGTCATAATTTTGTTAATCATAACTATTTTCTTCATAACGGACATGCATCATAATGTT
Organism: Epinotia demarniana; assembly: GCA_945867215.1. NCBI lineage: Eukaryota > Metazoa > Arthropoda > Insecta > Lepidoptera > Tortricidae > Epinotia > Epinotia demarniana. The sequence goes on from OX244282.1 coordinate 6,222,586, forward strand.
CTTAGTCCTAATATAATGACTAAGAACATACTTCAACTCCTAATATTGTTTTTCCTAATGAATAAACGCTGTCACTAAGCAAATAAAAAAAAATCGGTTCTGGCGCTTTGCCGGCCGCTACCGCGGCACGCTCGCTTCGCTCGCTCGGCTCGCGCGCGTACGGTCACGGTGAAACTGACACTTCTCCTCACTTCGCTCGTCGTCCAACCTATACGGCCCTGCCTTAGGCTACGTCCGCACAGACAGGCGGCTTGCTTAGCGTCTAGAGTCTTGTGACCTCGTCTTGTACCTACCTTGCGATAAAAAAACCACACGTTTATTTACTTCGATAACGCCAAGTAACATTTATGATGAGAAATATTATGAAAAACAAATTTAGGATTAAAAAATGTATGACTAGTGTCATTATCAATAAAAAAAACGGACAAGTGAGTGTAATGATGAAAAAAATCATGAAAATCAATATTAGGATTTCAGAAATTTATGATTATTGTCATTATGACTTCGAGTGGTTATGACTTACGATCGTTAGGAATAAGAAATATTAGGACTAACGATTATTATGGCGTAAAATTTTATGAAGAACATTTTCGGACTTCCGATAATAGGACTTAAAAAATTAGGTGAACAAAAGCGCCCCCGTGTAAATTAAATGACAATCTCGCAATTCGTCAGTTTCCGCGACGGCGGCTTAGGAAGAGTTTGTGTCATACAAACGCGTGGCGTCACTGATAAGTATACCCGAATCTTATTTATTTTTTTATTTTATTTTTTTACACAAATCGACCTAGTCCCAAACTAAGCAAAGCTTGTACTATGGGTACTAGACGACGATAAACATACTTATATAGATAAATAAATACTTAAATACATAGAAAACATCCATGACTCAGGAACAAATATTCGTGCTCATCACACAAATAAATGCCCTTACCGGGATTCGAACCCAGGACCTCTTGCTTCGTAGGCAGGGTCACTACCAACTAGGCTACAGCGGTCGTCAATATTCATCAGTCATATTTCACGTAATATGTATGACAATTAAACTAATGCTATGGATTTTAAATGGTTATTTATAGTTTCTGCACGACTTGTGCGTACTCGTAATATATTTTTTGGCCTGGAAATGCATTTAAAATGAAATATAAAATACAGCGGTGATAGACGCCATTTTTAGTTGGGTAAACTAATACCGCCGTTGCATACCTCGGTAATAGTTAAGTCGGCGATTTCCTTCTTTATGCTTTATCTTCTTTATATGTCATCGTTTATAAAATTTCTTACAGTTATTTGAATCTTGACCTATTGACGCTATTAAAAACCCATTTTCGTGGTATGGACAGTATTCAATAAACCCTTAATTTTTAACCAAAACTTTAGTACTGAATCTGCAGTTTCTATGGAAACCCTTTTTTGTCATGTCGTTTAAATATTGTAATAACTAACTAGATTTACTTACCAGTTATGTGATTATGGTTTTATACCAAGCTTGTAATGTGTACGTTTGATTTGTAATTAAAATACAATTGTATCCTAAAGTTTTCATGGATCGGAAATAGATTTTACAAAATTCCAAATTAAGTCTATTACCGATGGTAAGATCCCATAACACTCGGTAATAGTAACTATGGGAATTGGTTTAAAAAGTTACGACTCTGAAAGTTCAATAAACACTTCAATAAAAGAAATAATCTAGGACGTTAAGGAGCTTTCATACCCATGTTTTTTTATAATCATTTGAAAACTACTTCACGTACCACGGTAATAGGCGCCGTTACCTTAGTAGTCCGATGGAAGCTACAAGTTACATTTTACAACTCTAAATTAGCAACCTTAAAAAAATGTCCGGCACTGTTTGCACAAGACAGCGCGCGAGCTGTCTCGCGGCGAGATAGTTTATCCGACCCTTTCCATTTAGAACACTTAGAAAGAGACGCATACCTAGTCTATCTAGCCTCGAAACAGCTTGCGCGCCGTCTTGAGCTAAACGTGCAGTCGTTATTCATTTGAAATGTTGCACTTTTGGACATTTGGAGTAAATAATAATAGCAAGACCCTGGTATAGAATGATTTCTTTATTACAAAATTCATGGCTTTTATACTTATTGAGTGTCTGTGTCGCTGTGTGACTTCCTAGTTTTACTGCTAATGGGTTTTGATAGTGATATATTGAATTACCTAGAGAGGGGAGCTTTATCTATTTACTTGATTATACATAAGGTAGAAGACATGATCTCATGTCGTCCCTCAACTCATGCCTGCACCGCAGGATCAGCATCTCAGCGTATTCAGTTTGTAAATGAAAATGTTAATTAGGTAATAAAAGTATACCTGAGTAGTAACAATAAGTTTAGGTATGAAAGATTTTAACCTGGATTAGTCTCGTAAAATTATAACTTAGTTTGTAAAATGGTCTCCCAGAATAATTACACTACTAACGTAGCGTTTCGACTGTCATCCTGTACCAATTACCTTTCGTATGTCGAAACTTAATGTGATCAAGCCTCGGTTATGCCCTATAGAGCATAAAAAACATTCTTAAAACAAAATTAGTGCAGGATAAAAACACAGATGAAAGAGATATTATTCCCCAGTCGAGCTGTTCCTTTAAACGCGATGGTATTCCGTCCTTCCCTGTTTTCCCTAACATCGCATCTGGGGTGCTGTTATTTTACCGCAGAAATTGATTAAGTACGAATAAATTAAGAGCATGAGCCAAATTAAGTGGTTTATAGGTCGGATAACCTATTAAAAATGTAATTACTCTGTGTTTTTCTCAGAATGGCTTACCGCTCTTTCTTTCACGTTAGCAAAGTTTTTTTGTACAAGCTTTATAGTACCTATACAAGCGTCTGCCCGCGACTCCGTTTCGTTTACATCGTAGGTCGATATTTTCCTTGGAGACGGGTTTTTCCAGAACCCTAAAATATACTTTTCGTGAAATAAGGAGTCCATACAAAGTTTCAAGTCTCTTACTTAAAATTTTACTGATAAACTTACAAAGCTAGAACCTCACAGACTTTTCCTCTTTATTATATTGGGATGGAAGTATGGATTATTAACTTGCCTTGTTTGTTTTTGAGGGTCAAATCTTGTAACTGAATCAGTTATCATACTTATCATCAATCAATTGAGATGAAAGTTTACATGCAACGCAATTTGCGAAAGTCCATGATTTTTTTAGCGGAATAGAAAAGGCTATTAGCTAAGGGCAGATTTGGTCGAACTGGAAAAGGGAACTGAAGTTAAAACGCACTGTGCTGAAGTTAATAAGTTTGAGCTAATCTGCGCGAATTTTTCATGACAGAGCGCGAGGCTCCCTCGCGGTGACATAGACTATCCTTCTCTTTCTAATCAGAACACTTAAGAGCTGTGCTGGGAATAACCTGGTAGAATTTGGTTGACGGAAAGAAAATTAGATTAGTCATAGATTTTATGAACATAATATTATACGCCTAATGTTGAAAATGATTTCCAACTGTTGGCCGCTTCATTCGTTGTTATTTTTTAAATAACTTGTTGTTTATTTAGTTGTGGTTGGTACAATATAACTATATTGAACTTTAGCAATAACAACTTTTGTTTACGTTACCAATTATTAATACTGTAGCAACTGTGCTACGGTTATTTAAATTATTCATCACTACAAAATATCTGAATAATTTATCAGACAACACTACCGTCAATCCTAAAACTTGAGTACAAACTTTTAACTTACAAACATTCCAAATATAAAAGCAATATCAAAAGCTAGCATTAATATCAAAGCTTCATAAAACTTGTTCATTTAAAGCTCACACGCGCCGCGGACCGTGAAAGCTCCGGATATCCGTGACCGGATGTAGTCTACCACCATTTCCGGTGATAAAAGCCTAGCCTAGCTCATTTACAATACCCAAAACACTAAAGCTGGGGTTTAGAAATGTATATTATTGCGCTAGGGAGTAAAATGAAGGATTTTATAACAAGAAAGTCAATTTATTGGGTGCCGGAGGCTTTTTGCAACATTGTATTTTACTGTTCTATTAGACGAATTTTGTTTCGGCGAGCGGTTTAGCCTAGGCGAGGCCATATATAAAGCGGGTGATAGAAGCCTATGAAGACGTCTGGTCAACAAGAACAGATCATGATGCCCTCTGCATTGAGGGAACGACCGGTGGGAAGTGACTATCTACGAAGCTGACGGTCTTGGGTTCAAATCCTGGCACATTTTTTTGTGTGAAAATCATAATCATAAATGTTATTTCCAGGTACTATATTTACCCATGAAATAATAATTATATCATCGTCTAGTATGTACTAAACACAAGTCATATTATGCTTACTGTGGGGCAGTTCGATCTGTGTAAGATTGTCCCCTTATAGCTTTTCGCTACATATGGAGGTTAAGCTGTTACAAGCGTAACTTGGCGGCGAATTAGTTTATCATCATCATATGAGCAGAAAGACGTCCACTGCTGGACATAGGCCTCCCCCGAACAGTGCCACAATGACAGGTCCTGCGCCACCCGCATCCAGCGTACTCCAACGAGCTTTACCAGGTCATCAGTCCACCTCGTGGGCTCTACCCACGCTGCGCCTGCCGGCACGTGGTCGCCACTCGAGGACCTTTCTGGCCCAACGGCCAATGGCTCTACGTGCAATGTGCCAAGGCCCTCTGTCAACTGAATGAGGTGGTCCTTAATAATATTATGCTATGCTATATTTTTATAATAATCAGGGGTTCAAGGATGCCGCTGCCAAATGCCAATCAAGGATTCGAACCCGGGCTTGTACTAATAAGCTTATAAAAGAAATGAACGAACGTAAAAAAGTGACTTTAAAACAATATAAACTCCTCTTATTTCACAACCTTTTGTAACTCCCGACGCAAAGAGAGGGGTGTTATAAGTTGAAAGTGTTTGTGTATCTGTCTGTGGTATTGTAGCTCCTAAACGGATGAACCGCGTTTTTTTTGTGTAATAGATAATTTTATCCCTAGTGGTCTTAGCCATCTTTCATGAAAATGTGTTTATCCGTTTTTGAGATATTGGACTTTGAAATGAAAATGTCGGGGGTTTCTCAACTTTTTGAAGATGAAGTTATTAAATATAATATTAGTATAGGTTTCTGTCGGAACTGTATTCAGTGATCTCGATAATATCGCACAAAAAACTGGGTTTCGTTAGGGTGATGTTAAAGTCAATATAAAAATCCACATTTGATTATGGGAGGTTAAGAGTTTTCAATTGGTTTTTAGGGTTCCGTACCTCAAAAGGAAAAAACGGAACCCTTATAGGATCACTTTGTTGTCCGTCTGTCTGTCTGTCAAGAACATTTTTCTCAGGAATGCATTTTTCTCAGGTATCAAGCTGAAATTTATATCAGATACTCAGGTCTATTGTCTCTTGGAGCTGTAAAAAAATCAAACTTAAAAGCCAACGCAATCGAAAGATACAGTCGTTTATGCTGCAAATTTTAGAGTTTTTCGACACTGGCAAAACCTACGGGGTGCTTCCCGTGAACTCAGAAACTTGAAATTTGGCACGAAGCATTTTCATATAGCACAGACAGAGGAAAAATTACGAAAAGTAGACATTTTTAGTAAAATCAAACAAAATTAAACTTTAAACTTACTACCTTTTTTCTCGTAAATGTGTAGAGGTATTAAATTGAAATTCATGTCAAATACTCATGTCTATAATACCTTTCAGCTGTAGCAAAACGAAAGTTTTCTGTCCACGCAATCATAAGAAATAGCAATATAAGCCGCATAATTTAAAACTGAAAAAGGTGTATGTGAAGTCCCCAACCCGCACTCGGCCAGCGTGGAGACTACTGCCCGTTCCCTCTCATCCATGGGAGGAGGCCTGTGCCCAGCAGTGGGACGTATATAGGCTGGTTTATATATTATAGGTAATCTCAAGGGTATCAAAACCTAAAGTTACTTTCCCGTGAACTCAGCTTTCAAAAGAAACAGCAATTTAAGTAATCCGCTTATTTTGCCGTTCGCAACTTTGATTTCCTTGCGAGTAGTTCTACTCGTAAGGAAATCAAAGCCTAAAGAATGTTTACTAAATTGATAAAGTGACCCTGTTTAAATTTATGCTCCCCCAGCTTTCCACATTGTAATGTTACGGATTCCATTTTCATTTATCATTTAGTAATAAACATACTAAGTACAACTATTGCTTGTTATAGGTTTGTACGGAACCCTCGGTGCGCGAGTCCGACTCGCACTTGGCCGGTTTTTTTGTTACCGAGGAATATTAACTATCAACAACACATTGATCAACATCAACATGAATCAACCATAACGATTTACGTCTCGAACTAACTTCTAAAAGTAATCTTACGTAGTAATATAGGAAACTTTAGACCTAAATTCTGATCATTTTTAGGGTTCCGTAGTCAACAAGGAACCCTTATAGTTTCGCCATGTCCGTCCGTCTGTCTGTCTGTCCATCTACGGCTTATCTCAGTAACCCTTACAACTAAAAACAGCAATTCGGCGTGGGTATATATACCAATCACGTCGACAAAACAGTAGAATAAAATACTGAAAAGATTTTTTTAGGGTACCTGCCCTACATGTAAATTGGTGATGTATTTTTTTTCTAGTTAAACCTATAAACTATAACCTATAACTATAGTGTGGGGTATCGTTAGATAGCTTGTTCAAAATTATTATGGGTTTTCTAAAACTATTTTTCAACTCAGTTATGCGTTTGCGAGATAATGGGATGGGATAATAAATTTTTGTTCGAGTCGTGTGTTCCCCCCCCCCCCCCCTGCCGGCTAAATGGCTACTACTGGGGACGTGAAAAAATTCGTGGCAGTAGTACATATAATGAATTTAAAAGGAAAACTATCATAGTAAAGTAGACATAACTAGTTAACGAGTAGTAGACATAACTAGTTAACTGGTAAGAAATGCACTTAATTTCGGGTGCATATACATTGCCATTGGAATTTGAACCTTTTACCGTGGACGGTAGAGTTGCTTTTTTACGGCACGGCAAAAAACCTTGTCCTTCAGGTGGTCGCTAACCGAAGGTGGTCGCGTAACCGGCGAAACAACCCTATACATTGGTGTGTTATAATAAAAAAAAAAAAATTTAGAAAATAAAAAAACCCGACTGCAAAAAAGCTATCTTTAGAAAAAAAAAACTGAAAAGAAAAAAACAAGTTCAGTAGTCGAGAACATTGAATCAGTTTCATGATTAACATTTCGTATGTCAATTTGGACGTTAGAGTTTAAAAATAATGTCGAAATCGCTTGTGACGGATCCGGAACGAGGCATACGAATCGTTATGACACAGATAAAACAAACTATACATTCTTATACGAAACAGCAACTTCAACAGTCGGGACCCATTAGTGCCGTAGACTTTTAATGGGTCCCGACTGATGAAGTTGCTGTTTCGTATAAGAATGTATAGTTTGTTTTATCTGTGTCATAACGATTCGTATGCCTCGTTCCGGATCCGTCACAAGCGATTTCGACATTATTTTTAACTCTAAGGTCCAAATTGACATACGAAATGTTAATCATGAAACTGATTCAATGTTCTCGACTACTGAACTTGTTTTTTTCTTTTCAGTTTTTTTTTTCTAAAGATAGCTTTTTTGCAGTCGGGTTTTTTTATTTTCTAAATTTTTTATTTTTTATTTAACACGTTTTAGTTAGTATTATTATATAAGTTCTTACAACCAATAAATACAAACTCACACCGCACCTAGATAACTATGTAGGTATTCAAACACCCACTAGCAAAGTAGATGCAGGATTTCAATACTTACCTATTAATAATCATATGGTATTAGGTAAGTATTTATAAGTAACCTCGCCAAATATTACATTAAAAAAACCGCCGAGGTACCTATTTATTATTAGCTACTAAATCAATTATATTATTGGTATGTATCTGTACTTAATTAACTATCTCTTTTACAATACCTAACAAAGAAGATGGATGGTAAATACCTACTTATCAGTCACTAACTAACCGATATAGCTACCTATCTACTTAAGTAAGTTAAGTACCTAATTATTAAGTTGCTACTTTCTACGAATCGAATGTACCAAACTATACGCCAAGTAACTTTATACAATTATACCTACTTACAACAAAGAGGTACGAACAAAAACTTTACCTAAATTCCTAAACATAAAGTATCAAAGCAGATGAACGAAAACAAAACAATACTTATTAGAAATATACCTGCTGACTACCTATCTCACCAACTAGATATCAGGTAAGTACCTACATTAAATTATCCGTCGACGCGGTGTTTAATAACTTGTACCTAGTGTACCTACCTAAGTGATCTACTTATCACATCACACATCATCAGCCTATATACGTCCCACTGCTGGGCACAGGCCTCCTCTCATGTATGAGAGGGAACGGGCAGTAGTCCCCACGCTGGCCCAGTGCGGATTGGGGACTTCACATACACCTTTGAATTTCTTCGCAGATGTATGCAGGTTTCCTCACGATGTTTTTCCTTCACCGAAAAGCTCACGGTAAATATGAAATCATATTCCGTACATAAGTTCCGAAAAACTCACTGGTACGAGCCGGGATTCGAACCCACGACCGCCGTTTGACAGCCGCATGCCTGAACCACTGGGCTACCGTAGCTTCTACTTCTACCTATCTACTTATACCTATCTGCAATAGGTAAAGGTATGTGTTTTACAATAGCAAATAAAAAAATAGACGGAAGGTAATAGTCCCTAACTGATATTACAGGTTCCTTCCTACTTCAATTAGTATTACCTATACGTAGTTAAATTTCTACGTATGTAGGTAGGTATAATTATAATTACCTAACAAGCTAGGTACCTACTTATTACCAAACAACTTTTATTATTAATAGTAAACCCAAAAAAAATCTCTTAGTAGCTAATACCAACTTAGAATACATAAACTGTTTAAGTAAGTATGAACAAAACAATAAAACGAATCGTTAATTCACAATTCTGATCCGAGCTTAAGCATTAGTATCCTTCCTCATTTCCTGCTGTACAAAGGTTGTCTGGAAGAGATCGCTTTAAAGCGATAAGACCGCCTGTTGTGTCCATTATTTATTAAGCAATTTTTTTTGTAACCTGTTTGTCTCTCTTGTTGTGGTGCAATAAAGAGTATTTATTATTATTATTATTAGTATCTATATGTTGCAGGGAAATGGTCAAAACAGAGATTTGATCAAATCTCTAAGGGATATGATCAAATCACGCAGGATGTTAAAATGGCCAATTCATTTTATCATTTACCTAATACAAATCAGTAATTTGATCAAATCTCTGAATCTGTTTAGTGAAATGACGAAATCGGACAAAAAAGGCAACTCGTTTTTTCATTTCACTAGACTTGTTTAGTCATTTGATAAAATCCCTGAAACGCGTCAGTGAGTTGACGAAACTAACGCGATAAAGATTTTCCGCTCTTTTATAAAAAAAATAAACACGAAGAGGGTGGCGGGAGCAGAGCTCCCGCCACCATCTTCTAACCTATCCGCCATCCGAGCCTAAGTTTAAATGACTAATGATTTAGGAGCCAATATCTGCGAGTTAGTTTCGTCAATTCACTGACGCGTTTCAGGGATTTATCAAATCACTAAACAAATCTAGTGAAATGAAAAAACGAGTTGCCTTTTTTGTCAGATTTCGTCATTTCACTAAACAGATTCAGAGATTTGATCAAATGACTGATTTGTATCAGGTAAATGATAAAATGGATTCTCCATTTTAACATCCTGCGTGATTTGATCATATCCCTTAGGGATTTGTTCAAATCTCTGTTTTGACCATTTCACTGCGACATATATATTAGTCCGAAAAATTCAAAGAATCGACACAACCAACAACGTCGTCTGCCCTCACGTGTCTGCCCGTTTGGGTCGCTCGCTGTATAAAGAAGCCCGCCCCCACTCCCCGGCTCGGCCCCTCAACACTCTCCGGCTCCACGCGCTTCGCAAGTAGGTAGGGTAGGCAGGTAAGGTATTTATGTGTTCGGAAACGTTGAATTATATGTGTAAAGTATTTATATGTGTTCGGAAACGGACCCGAGTATGTCCTAAAACTACGACCAAGACCACCGGAGGATGGGCAGCAGCATCCCTGGAGTGCGGTGAAAATACTGCGATCGCCAACCCGCATGCCAAGCGTGGCGATTATGGCACATACCCCCCAAATGAATAGCACAAATTATACCGGCAGCTCAATAAACAGATCTCCAAGTCCCTTACCCGCGATCTGCGCCAACTCAATACAAATCGTATAGAAGAGGCCATCCAGCGCAATAAGGGCTCTAAAGTATTCTCGAGAGATCTGTCTATAGAGCAGAGCCAGCTCGCGAAGTTAAAAACTGAAGGTGGTAGAATCATTTCCTCTAAACCTGAGATTCTGGGTGAGATAGAGCGCTTTTACGGACAGCTATACACATCAACGCGCAGACCCGAAGTTAGTCAGGCGGAAGACCGTAGAGCTAGACTAACCCGACACTTTACCGACGACATCCCGGACATCAGCCGGTACGAGATTGTAATGGCTCTTAAACAGCTCAAGAACAACAACGCACCCGGTGAAGACGGAATAACAGCCGAACTTCTGAAGGCGGGTGGAAAACCGGTCCTTAAGGCCCTTCAGAAGTTGTTCGATTCCGTCTTACTGGATGGGAGAACTCCATAGGCATGGAACAGAGGGGTGGTGGTGCTGTTTTTCAAAAAGGGTGACAACACTCTGCTGAAGAACTACAGACCCATCTCACTTCTGAGCCATGTCTATAAGCTGTTTTCGAGGGTCATTACAAATCGTCTCGCATGCAGGCTAGATGACTTCCAGCCTCCCGAACAAGCCGTCGTCCGAAGAGGCTTTAGTACCGTAGACCACATCCACACGCTTCGTCAGGTTATACAGAAGACCGAAGAGTATAACCTACCTCTCTGCTTAGCGTTTGTGGACTACGAAAAAGCCTTCGATTCGATTGAAACCTGGGCTGTACTACAGTCTCTCCAACGGTGCCAAGTTGACTATCGCTATATCGAAGTGCTGAAGTGTTTGTACGAGAACGCCACTATGTCAGTCCGACTTCAGGACCAGAACTCGAAACCTATTCCGCTGCAGCGGGGAGTCAGGCAAGAAGATGTTATTTCTCCAAAACTGTTCACCGCTGCACTGGAGGACGTTTTCAAGACTCTGGCCTGGAGAAGGCTAGGCATCAGCATCAATGGCGAGTACATCACTCACCTTCGGTTTGCTGACGATATAGTAATCTTGGCTGAGACCATGGAGGACTTAAGTACGATGCTCGATGACCTCAGAAAAGCATCCGAGCGAGTTGGTCTAAGAATGAACATGGATAAGACGAAGATAATGTCAAATGCCCATGTAGTACCAACTCCGATTACAATCGGACACTTTACGCCCGAAGTTGTAGACGATTATGTATACCAAGGACAGACGATCCAGTTAGGTAGGTCCAACTTCGAGAAAGAGGTCGATCGTCGAATCCGACTCGGCTGGGCAGCGTTCGGGAAGCTACGGCAAATCTTTTCGTCCAATATTCCACAGTGTCTCAAGACGAAAGTCTTTGACCAGTGTGTGTTGCCAGTGATGACATATGGCACTGAAATGTGGTCGCTTACTATGGGCCTCATAAGAAGGCTCAAAGTCACCCAAAGGGCAATGGAGAGGGCCATGTTGGGAGTTTTTCTGCGTGATCGCATCAGAAATGAGACTATCCGCAGCAGAACCAAGGTAACCGATATAGCCCTCCGGATCGCTAAACTTAAGTGGCAGTGGGCGGGGCACATAGCACGTAGAACCGATGGCCGTTGGGGCGAAAAGGTTCTCGAGTGGCGACCACGTACCGGAAGGCGCAGCGTGGGTAGGCCCCCGACAAGGTGGACTGATGACCTGGTAAAGGTTGCGGGAGTCCGCTGGATGCGGGTGGCGCTGGATCGGTCACTTTGGCACTCTTTGGGGGAGGCCTATGTCCAGCAGTGGACGTCTTTCGGCTGATATGATGATGTGTTCGGAAACGTTGAAAGTAAAATAAGTAGGTATTAATTACCAGACTGCGGGACGCAAAGGAGGGTAATGTGTTTATCTCTTATTTATTTATTTATTCCAAATGAAGTAATATCTCACCGTAAGCTGTCAGTGACGCTTTAGGTCGTTAAAATAAAACTATTTGAAGCAGAAGCACTCTGGGTTTGTCAATAGAATTTTATACAACCGTGATATAAATAATGACAGCTTTTTCAACCAAGTACCGCGTTTACTTTTTCTTATTTAATTCTTATATTACTTCACGAAGCTTATAAAATTTTTCTTAGGTACCTATTCTAATCAAATTGAATTAGTCACATAGTCACATTGGCCCTCCTTTGCGTCGCGCAGAGCAGTATTAATACTGAACAGAATTACTATAACTTTATAACGTTAAAGAATTTAAATGGTCACTCTAAATGAAAAACTGTAAAAGAAACCTATAACTGATTTTTAAATACCTATTCAGTGATACCCCACTCGACATATTTCGTTCACTTTTTTTTGTTTTTTTTTTTTAAATTTTGGCGTCTGATTGTCGTCATATTGAATTTTGATTACTGTCATGTCTTTAGTGACACACGCAAGAGTAAGACGGTTCGATTGACGTAAGAATTATCAAAATCGGTTTACGCGTTTGGTCTCTGGAGTGCCACATAGGAACAAACATACATACATACATACATACATACATACATATATAGGCTGATAAACACATTACCCTCCTTTGCGTCGCGCAGTCGGGTAAAAATAATCATATTTACTATTATTTACGAGTGTAATAAGCTATAATAAAAACCACAAAACACCCTTTTAAGTTCGCATTCTGTGACAGTCGGGCAACTACGGAGCCCTACCCTGCGCGTGGCCCGACACGCACTTGGCCGCTTTTTGCAAGTATTATTTTGTTCACGGCTGTTTGATTTTTAAATAAATTAAAAATATATATGAATATAACCTCTCGGTCACGGCAACACCTTGCATAGAAAGAACAGCGCAATTTAAAAAGCACAAAAAGATCTCCATCTTACTCCGTCCTCAGCGCCCCGATAGCGCCGTCCTTATCGCGATCTTTCTTATTTAATCGCCTCCCCGCCGTCTCCCGTAATCCTAATAGACACATCAATTTGGCTGGCTTATCTTGGGATTATCTGAATAGCCACCGAGGAGCCAGTCCACTTTGGTGTAATTGTAAGTTTTTCTTTTCAAATTCGTAGTGCAGAATCTATTGTGTAATCTGTGGTGCAGAAGATATGCCGCCGATGCCAATATGAGGAATATTGCTGCGGGTTCATACTTATCTGCTGGTCCATTACGTAACGCATGATATTTACAGTCAGCGTCATATTGTTGGTAGCAACCAATGTAGCCAAATATATAAGGTGCATTTGAATTAGGTACCAATAATTTTAGAGTTGATAGTACTCGTCTCTAGGAGTCTATTGAAATAAGAAATATTTTATAGATTGTGTCAATTTTTGCAGATAAATAAGGAAACAACATTACTGCGTAAAAACACCCTGTTAATGAGGTAGTTAACAATTTTACCGCGAATCATTGGCGTGTGTCACACACAGCGATGTTCACTTGACAGCAAGTGTTAATCACCTTGTCAGTTAAATACACAGGATGGTTATTTTTTATAAATATCATATAAAAAGTTATCTTAATTTCCACTTAAAGTTAATTGTTTTGATGTACTGTAACACCTCTTAAAATATTGGTACCTATTTCGATGGCATCTTATATATCGCAACAAGTCCTCATTACTGTAGGAGTAAGGACGTGTTACGATATATTTGGCTACTTTGGCTGCTACTAACTATGTGATGCCGACTGTACGTGCGTCATGGGCTTGTTCATTTTTTTTTTTAAATACGATTAGGCTTTTTTACAATTGAAACCAAATTAACAATTTATTACTCCTTTATTTGACAAATTATAACTATGTTCGGTGACTTTAGTTTTAATGAGTTACAAAACGCGAAAGAAATATTTTTTACGTCACACCTGGCCATAATGCGAGTTTTATCGCACGCTGCGCGTACGGTAAAACTCGCATTGTGGCCAGGTGAAGACGTAAAATTGTGAATTCGTAAAAGCCCCAGAGCGCATATTTATGGCCCTCACCTTCGGTTCGGGCCACAAACACCTGCGATCTGGGCCATTTACGAATTCACCGCCGCATCTTCAAAAAGTGTGTAATTGTTTACGTACCTAGTAAACTATTACACACTTTTTGAAGATGCGAGGGATGATATCATCTTCGACAAGTTCCCCACCTGGACAGGCCCCAGGTAGATCTAAACTTCAATTTTTGGATGAGAAAATGACAGTTGAACCCCTTACCCCTTACCCCCTTACCCTTGTGACGTGATTCTCTCTAATGCACCCTGACGCCAGATCTAACGTAAATCTAAATATATAAACGTAAAAGTCCTGACTGACTGACTCACTCACTCACTCACTTAAATCAACGCACAGCCCAAACCGTTGAACCTAGAAAGCTGATTTTTTCACAACAGGTAGGTTATATAACGAAAGTACCCACTAAGAACGGATTTTTGAAAATTCCACCCTTAAGGGGGTAAAAAGGGGGTTGAAAGTTTGTATGGGGATGGAGTAAAGATTTAAGTGAGAGACTTGAAACTTTGTGTATAGACACCTTATTACAATACAAGAAAAGTGATTTAAGGGTTTTGAAAAAATCCACCCCTCAGCGGGTAAACTAGGGGTGCAATGTTTGTATGGGGGAAACATTATTTTTTGAACTAGAGACTTGAAACTTTGTAGAAAGATTACTTATTAGAATACAAAAAAAGCAATTTCAGCGTTTTAGAAAATTCTACCCCTAGAGGGGTTACATAGGGGTGCAAAGTTTGTATGAAGGGAACTTTTTCTTTTGAGCTAGAGACTTGAAACTATATAGACAGATTACCTATTTGAATACAAAAAAACCGCCAAAGTGCGAGACTGACTCGCGCACCGAGGGTTCCGTACAAACCTGTTATTACCTATTTTAAGTGAGCGACTTGAAACTCTGTGTATGGACTGCTTATAACAATACGAGAGAAATAGTTTCAGGGTATTGAAAAAACCCACCCCTAAGCGGGTTAACCAGGGGTGCAATGTTTGTATTGGGAAAACATTATTTTTTGAACTAGAGACTTGTAGAAACTTTGTAAAAAGATTACTTATTAGAATACAAAAAAGTACTTTCTGCGTTTTAGAAAATTCCATCCCTAAGGGGGTTCAATAGGGGTGCAAAATTTGTATGAAGGGAACTTTATTTCTTGAGCTAGAAACTTGATACTTTGTAAAAAACCTACTTATTAGGATACAAAAAAGAACTGTCAGCGTTTTACAAAATTCTACCCCTAGGTGGGTTAGGTAGGAAACTTTTCCTTTTGAGCTAAACATTTGAAACGTTGTAGACATATATTATTAGTTATTTGCATACAAAAAAAGCACTTTAAGCATTTTGGAAAAATCCACCCCTAAGGGGGTTAAAAAGGGGTGAAAAGTTTGTATGGAGATAAGAGATGTATAAGTTGTATCTTACCCTAAGAGGGTTAAAAGGGGCTTCGACGTTTGTATTACGTACGTTTGTAGAGAGCAAGACATTTTTAAAAGTAAGAGATTTGTAACTTCCATTTTAGACTGTTTCTTTGAATACTTAGAAAAGTTGAAAAACCCCCGACATTATCAATTAAATTCCAATATCTCAAAAACGGCTGAACGGATTTTCATGAAACATGGCTAAGAAGTTAGGGAATTACGATACCACAGATAGATACACAGCACAGATACTCAGACAGACACGTTAAACTTATAACAGTTATAACACCCCTCTTTTTGCGTCAGGGGTAAAAATACTGGGTGTTAAACGAGATTCACCCCTGAAGGGCTAATGGGAGTTAGAAATTTATACGGGGAACAAGACAATTTTAAAATAAGGGAACTGTAACTTCGGTCAAGGACTAGAAAACAAATTACTGCGTTTTTTATACTCTTCCTCGAAGGTTGGAGGTTAAAAGGGGTTGGGCAACAAGTACTTTTTCAAGAAAGGGAATTCTTCGGTCAGACATATATACTATTTGGTGAGCCATTAATTCAGAATACATAATCCTACCGCTCGCAGAAAAGTAGTTTAGGTTAAGTTAGAACTGCGATCCTTACAGAACCGAACAACTACCAGAAAAGTAGGTTAGGTTAGAACTACGATGCTCACAAACCGAGAAGAAAATAATGTTAGATAAAATTGCGGATCATTTTGTTAATTTAAGAAGTTAATTTTGGGGAAAAATATAATTTATTCTCTCACACCTTTAAATGGGGACTGAGGATGGAGATGGAAACTTCTACGTCTTTTGGCATATGATAATTTTACTTTCAAAACTATGCAGGCACCCCGGACTCACGTAATTAAAACTACTAAACGGAACTACCAAAAAGGGTAGGCAGAGCACATGAAACGTTTGTTCCAGCGCCACTTTTAGCATAAATGTGGGTATATAAGATCGACAAAATGTGATATTGCAGTGATAGGTTGCTAGCAAATCGCCTACAACACACTTCAACCCTGGTCCTTTAGTCGACTTTTACGACACCCACAGGAAGAAAGGGGGTGGGTGGTGAAATTCTAACCCGACACCACACGGGTGTAAGCAAAAACCAGTAGGTATTGTAGCTTAGTACACATATAAAATTACTTTAATACTTTATGAAAAACAAACAGTTTAAGTAGTTACAAACATGTGTATATTTAAAAAAACTGAAATTTTAATTTAGCATTAGCGATTTAAACCTTTTACGCCTAAACCCAAAACGGAATTACATGAACATAGGCGTAAAGATAATTTAAGACTCTTGGAAGAATATAGGATAGTTATACCTCGAAAATCATCCCTCAAAATGGTAGAAGTTTGTTTGGGACAGGGATAATTAAGGTTAAGCCTAAAATAAATTAATAGAAATATTTTTCTCAACTTCTACGCGGACGAAGTCGCGGGCAAAAGCTAGTGTGTGTATAAATAGAGCGTGAATCTAACCGTACTAATTGTATGAAACTAATATCGTTATGTCGCGTTACGACATGACGCGTTGTGGGAAGTTGTTATGTTTTCCATTCGCGACCTAGCTGACGACATTAGCAAGCGTGCGAGGTGGCAAATATATGAAAACACATCTTTGCATATCTCTTTAAATCTACGGTAGCCTAGTGGTTCAGGCATGCGGCTGTCAAGCATCGGTTCGAATCCCAATACCAATACCAGTACCAATGAGTTTTCCAATGAGTTCGCCGGGCGTCGCCGCATTGAAATACACAGAAACCGTCGCGTCGACACGACGTCTGCAGCTGTCTCGTTAAGTTCCAAATCGTACCTTCAAGGTCACAGCTCATTAGAGCCACCCGGCGCCCGACCCGCACCACCTCGCCTCGAGCGGTTAGTACTTTTTATATGGATTTGTACGGGTATACGCTCACTGCATCAACTCCGTAGTTAGTACATTTACGAGCACCCACTTGTTTCACCGTTAAGCGCTCTTTGACAGCCCGCAAAATGCTGTTATGCATTAGGCCATTGATTCTGGGCCGCGATGCGTGAGCTCGTATCCGGAATGGGGCAGATCATGCGGGTTTTAGGGAGGGGCGTGTTGATTGTGTCGATAGTTTATACAATACTATATTGCATATACAGGCTGGAAAGGCACGACGATCCTTTCCGCAAAAGGGGGATTGTTTAGATTGAGTACTGTATTTCCTCTAAAGAAACTAGGCTCATATTCGTAAGCGTTTTGAAGTTATAAGCAGTTAAATTATAATGCAAAATACTGCAAGTGTTAACCCTCATTAGGGTCAGTAACATTTTAAAAATAACACAAGAGTCAGTGACCTTTATCAGAACAATAATCTAACTAACCATAGATAAATTGAGACTAAGGGCAATTATACGTGCACAATATCATATTTTTGTAAACATTAAGTGTCACATTACATTACAGTTACATGTAGGTAGATAGTACCTAGTAACAGTAGGGTTGTCACTAAAATAAACATTAATTAATTTTAATATTTTTACTAATTTTTCGTTACAAAAATCTAAACATTACGAATCCGTTCTCCATCACTTAAACTAAAAGAACAATAAAACAAGTTAAAGGTAGAGGTAAACAACAGGCGGTCTTATCGCTTAAGAGCGATCTCTTCATTTGGGTAGCGGATAATTGTGACAAATTTATTACAAACAAAATAAAGTCGAATTAAATATGAGTATCCTAACAATGAGAAACATTTCAATCACTTATAACCTACCATAAACCTCTATCTGAAATAAATCCCGCATAGGGAAAAATAAACTCGCCAATGCATTGTCCATGTGTTAACTGTTCTTGTAATAATTAATTTTGTATTATAGATATATCGCCGGGTGACAACTTCGTATCTGGCAATATTTTATATTTCACTATAGACTACGTGTCTGCTTACCATCAGACATACTAGATGCTTGTTTGTTTGTTTATTTTGTTTTATTCTTTGTCTATACTAATATTTAAATAGGAAAGGTATATGTAATGGGTAATCTCCGGAACTATTTATTCATCCGATTTCATAATTCTTTTACTTGCGTATTAAATGGAATTTCCGGATAGAAATAGGCTATGCTTTATTCCGCGAGTTCGCCCGCGGTCTTTGCAAAACGCGCCCGAAGGCGATACGTTAGCTAGACGTATTAGAAAACAAGCATAAACAGTCAAAAAAACTTTTACCCGACTATGGAATAGTATCTAACTAAAAAAAAACTTTTTTCATAGTAAAGGTCACCTGCGCTGAAATTTGCTCGCGCTAATGTGGCTCACCCCGCTGGTCGCCCGCCACGAAACTAGACCTCAGGGTTGTCTATTGTTTGCCCGATATTCATATACTATAATAATCATTTGCCCGAACTTCGCTTGCCCGAATTTCATTTGCCCGAATGTTTCGTTTACCATAATAGTTAATTGGCATACTCTTGTTTACTCGAATATTGAATGTCATAATGATACGAATGCCATACGTATTGTTTTCCAGATTATTGTTTGCAATAATATTATTTAATAGAATATTTAAACGCCATAATAACATGCATTCGGATTCATCTTTGTTAATTTGTTAGTTTTTTCGCTCTTCTATAAAAAAATAACCTCGAAGACGAAAGCGGGAGCAAAGCTCCCGCTTCCGTCTTCTGACCTATCCGCGATCCGAGTCGGTTTTGCCACTAAGCCCCTGTTCTGTAGGCAGTAGCCTACGATACACCACTATCTTGGCATTGGGTAATCTCAGAGAAAAGTTTATTTTTACTTAGTGGCAAAACCAACTCGGATCGCGGAAAGGTTCGAGGTTATTTTTTAATTTTTTTCTGCAATACGTACCGACTTTATTACATATGAATATTATGGATGTTGAGTTGGATGGCAAATGTCCTTATGACATGTGATAGTTATGCATTACAATGATTATAGAAAATGAGATTATTGATATGGATATTATGGAAAACAAAGATTCTGGCATATAATTAATATGGTAAACAATGAGTATGGCATACAAAATTATAGAAAACAACATTATGGCAGTTGAATATTATGGCAGATAAAATTCGGGCAAATGAAATTCTGGCAAGCAAGAGTATACCAGACCTCAGCCTACGCTTAGTTACTACGCATCGCGGTGTCAAGATATATTTTTGGGTGGGTTAAAACAAGTTACAGAACAGGGGTGCCGGAGCATCAATCTCATTTATCACAATCAGTTCTATATCTTAAACGCTACGGTGAAACACACGTAAATTCAAACATAGACTGCTAAAAACATACACCTTCCTTTCGGCTCTGCCGTATTCGGGGAAAAATTGTAGTTTAATGTTAATTTTATCGACCATGTCACCTCACTGACCGGCGGTGAGCCAAGGTAACCGCGGCTAGTTCCTAGCTCCGTTGATTATAAATTGTGGTCCGCATTGTGCCTAAGCGGGCAAAGTTACTTTACGAGCTTAATTGATGCCGGTTAATGAGCTGTTTTACTGGAATGGATGCTAGTTTAATTAAAATAGTTGATACAATGAATTTTAAGTGTTACATTACGGAACACTACATTGTGCGTGGCCCGACACGCACTAGGCAGTTCTTTTACAGCTTGAATTCCTTCGGCAAATTCAGTTGCGTGATTCCAATGGCTGCTAGACCTAAACAAAATCAATAGTCCAACCACAGACATGCGTAGCGATTTTTGCCCGTCCGTACGCAAGAGTGCCGCTTTTATATTTTATATGAACAAATGCAAAGGCAAGGTTAAACCGTGATCGTATACAACTCAAGATAGGAATCGAACCTGCCCACCTGTATTGCCGGTACTAGGCTACCCAAACCACCACCAGGACAGCGTATCTCTCTCTGCCTTGCATTTGCAGCCGCTACTAACAACCTCTCTGAATTTCCCTGCTCTTAGTCAAAATCTTACTAATATTATAAAAGCGAGAGTTTGGATGTGTGGATGTTTTAGGTGTTTGGATGTTTGTTGCTCAATCACGCGTAAACGGCTTAAACGATTTGATTGAAATTTTGCACGAAGGTAGTTTATAGCCAGGCTAAAACAAAGGATAGTTTTTATTCCGGGTCCACGCAGACGAAGTTGCGGGCGGAAGCTAGTATTTAATACAATAATTTGTTTGGTTAAATGGAGCAGATATATTTCAGTATCAATATATTAGTTATGACTTATGAGGTGCCAATATTGCCAATCGTAGGCGGACAAACAGACGCCATTGACAATTTGTCCGACCGGATGATCCGGCTTAGCAAATCTGGTATAGTTTCCTGGTGCCGAAAATAGGTTTGACATATCTGTGCGTTCCGCTTGGTCAACATGGACATTAATAGCTAAATAGACGCCGCATGTGTAACTCGATTTGTGATACTCAATTATGATCAGATTCACAGAACATCAGATTATATCTGACAGACTGCCCAATTCGTGATATTATTATTAGACATATCATTACAATAAGCCAATCACGTGGTACGGAATGTTGTCCCCTTAATTTTCCATTTTGCACGTATACTTTTTTTTGACCTTTAGTACCACCAAGGGGATACGAGCAGGGATGTGGTAGGTAGCTCCTGCGGACCCGAGTAACAGTTGTCCCCCCTTTGTCAAGTGAGTGGGCAACTCGACTGTTAGAAGTTCTTAAGCCGCCCAAAGTCCTTTAACTCGGTTTAACGACTACTTTCATAGACAGCAGACGAGATCAACAGCATAGCGTGCCTTCCAAAGCACGAAAGCGCTCATTTATATAACACTCAAACATCAGGCGGTCACCCATCCAAAGACTGACCGCTGCCATCTTTGCTTAACTTGCGTTATCGTTTCCGACTCGTAGGCGCCGCTGGGCTATGTGCGCTCCACTTATACTGGCAAGCGCAGAGTGGGTAAACCCCCAAGGTGTTCTGATGACCTGGTAAAGGTCATGGGAGTCCGCTGGATGCGGGTGGCGCAGGATCGGTCATTGTGGCACTGTTTGGGGGAGGCCTGCGTGGTCGTATTTCGGCTGATGATATGATGATGATTTGATGATGTTGAGATTAGAGATGCAACGGATAGTTGTTTTGCCGGATACCGGATACCTACCGGATATTCGGCCTGATCACTGGCCGAATATCCGGTATCAGGCCGCCGAATATTCCTACCTACATTTCAGTTTGGCGGCGGGCGCGTCGTGCAGGTTTCAACCTGTTACGTATTGTAGGTTCGCGCGGTCCGTTTTCTAGGCAAGAAACGAGTTTTATTAGGTCAGTGTACGGAACTATTTCGTATGCAGTACACGTGCGCCCGCCTATTTTGCTGAATAGATAAGTTTTTAGTATTACTAACCATTTTTCAAAGTTAAATACCAAACATAATCACTATTCGGTATCCAGCCGGATAGTGCGCAGCTATCCGGTATTCGGCCGGATAGTAAAATAATGGCTGGATAGGCCGGATACCGGATAGCAACCGGATATTAGTTGCATCTCTAGTAGAGAGTTCCAACCAACATTGGTTCCATGACGCGTCATAAAATTTGCAAGTTATAGGTAGGTAATTATCATCCGCATGGTTGCTAAACTTTTCCAACGCTCGGACAACTCAACCGTCATGAAAAATTATACTACCCAATCTACCAGCAAACGGTCTACAACGTAGGACACATCCAAAAATGAACAAATACACGTTATCCTATTTCATTCTTAATGAAGAGTAAATTATAGGTCAAAGCAACTCCGGTGAATGGAGATGACAAACACATAACGAAGCACAATTAAAACAACTTGATCAGTACTTAGACTTCTAAAAAACGCTGCAACTTATCCTACAGATAGCGTTTACAGAGGATTAGTATCCTATCCTATACTTACTATTATTATTGCATCTTGCATCTTGCACTTGGGCAGTTACTGCAGTACTTTGGCAGGCACTTAGGCAACGGGTGGCCAGGTGTCAAGAATATACGAGCTTATGTACAACTCCAGAAAGAGAGAAGTGATGGTCTTTAAGGTTGGAAGAACTAAGCTTTACTTTATCCCGCCAGTAACTCTTGGAGAGGTATCAAGGGTAGAAAGGTAGTAGAGAACTGTAAATACTAGGATCACATAGTCTCGAGTGATTTATGTGATGACGGTGACATAGAGAGGGCGGAGGGCGTTATCAGTGAAAAGTAATATGTTGGCCCCAAGGGACGCGATATGCTCAGCTGAAGTGAAAGTAACTGTATTTAATAGTACATTACTACAGAGGCCTGGTAGTAAGTGGTTGCCGGCCGAGTTCATATAGACGGCCGAGCGTAGCGAAGTTAGTTATGAGAAGCATAGTTATGAGGCTGGCAACCCATTTCACGTCGAGATATGTGTAGTGATTTTCTCAAACATGCAATGAAATAAATTAAAAAACTCCAAGAAATCTAATTTTCATGGCTGAACATCGTGATCCTGTGCTTCAAATTGTGGAATGGAAATTGAAAAAACCATCTTGCAGGCCTCCAATTTTGTATGAAAGGCCATTAGGTACGGATATCTCGTCTCGCTGCGCCCAAAACGTGACACTTTCAAGCTATTATGAAGAACACTGTACTGCTTATAATATTTACCGTGTACACGTCCTGTGTCAACAATGTGCAGCCTTGGTCAGTCGGACAATGTTTCGCGGTCCGGTAGCCACGGATGTATCACGCTCTATTTGTACGTTAAAGTTGCTAGTGAATTAACTGCGTATATTAGTTTAATTATGCTCTTCATATAGTATTTTAACTCCCGAAGCAAAAAGAGGGCTGTTATACGTTTGGCTGTGTATCTGTGTTTACAGTGGCATGACGATAACGGCGCGTGGCGTGCGGTCACCGGGCTTTGCCTCCCGTACGTTTCCAGCATCCCGTTATCGTAATACCCCTGCACCAACGCGCCGCGTAGGCGAGGACTGATGTAAGCGTTCTACCTAAAAGAGATTCATTCAATTACAAGCTTGTATGGATAGGCAGCAAAAGACCTAGCTACATAGACAAAGAGGTCAGACATCAGAAGTCTTTATTATAAGGGAATGATAGCTTTGTCACGTTCGTTGAAGGAAAACATCGTGAGGGAACCGGTCTTATATAATCTAAGGCAAAGGGTCTGCTTGATAGTAAGCAGACACCGTAGTCTAAGGACGCTTGCAATCCCAGAAGAATCACAAGTGCGTTGCAGATCCTTTATTGATTTCAGGATTCGTCATGTTGATAGCTACAGAGGGACACGGGTCCCTCACTAGAGAGTGTAGAGAGCGTCTCTAGTGTAGAGACAGTACATACCCTCGGGAGCTCTGGCGACCTTGCTCACCACTAGACACACAACACCACATTAGTACAGAACAAGTAAAGGTGTTATTATGGCTGCAGCAATGTGTAAGGCGGAGGTAGCTGGGCTGCTCCAAATATGTGGCTAATTTATTGTTTTTATTTATTTATTTAATAGGTTACATGACATTACAGAAATCTAATGCGTCACACAACAAAGATTAAACATGTTAACAATAGCACATAATAAAAGACATGCATTAACAGTGTACACAAAAGAGACAATATTACATTACACTCGAGGGCCTGTGGGCATCCATCACCTCAAAGAACTTCAAACATTCTTTTCTCACACTCGCCCATCGCAGCTAATGCCAATCTACTGTCCTACCTCTTTCAAATCCCTAAATCTTTCTCGTCTAAGGCACTACAGGAAAAAACTCTAGGAGGAGGATGATGATGATGGATAATTGTCTAACATCATCATCAGCATATAAGCCGAAAGACGACCACTGCTGGACGTAGGCCTCACCCGGTGCCACAATGACCGGAGCTGCCGCATCCAGCGGACTCCCGCGACCTTTACCATGTCACAAATGGTCGCTCCTGCGCCTTCTGGTACGTGGTCGCAACTCGAGAACCTTTTCGCTCCAACGGCCATCGGTTCTACTCGTACGTGCAATGTGGCACCCACTTAAGTTTAGCGATTCGGAGGGCTAATTTGTCTAATGCTTTAGTTTTATTTTGAACACCTCGCCCATGCGTTGCTCTTACCAGACTACATTTTAGAATACAATATCAGTGTCAATTTTCTCCTTATCATAACTCATTAACATTATATGTCCGTTTCTGAAACAAAATTCACACAAATCCAACAAAGATCAATGAAATAATAGAGGACAACAGACTTGGAACACATTATGAACACAATCCATATAGTATTATGCTTCTATTTAATTTTCCCGATTCGATCTCAATTACTGTTCTTTAGGCCAATTAGTGAACGGGCTTGTTCCCTGGAGATATTTGTTTATTCTTTTATATGACATATTTCCAAGTGTAATTAAGTCTTTCTTAAAAAAATGCTACTATTATTTATCCTTCTATAGCGTTATTCCCGGTTAAGTATGATTAAAAAAAATTGCCCTACTAAACGATCGAGTGCCACTCTGCAAGTGACTGTTAATGGTAACTGTTACAGTTAACTCCAAGGATTATCCGTTCAAAGTTACTTGCTTGCTGTCCTATCATGTTAAAATATAACTGTTACACAAAGTTTATTGACAATGTTACTTCTATGTGTTCGTCGGCGCTTTTACCCTACTAAACGATAGTGTCATTCTGCAAATGACTGTATTCTGTAACTGGCAAATTGTCATTATGGGCGCGACAATATTTTAACATTGAAAATGTTATTTAAATCGCTTCAGTATAGCCCCCTATATCAGCGAAAGTGAGACATCGCCCTGGTCACGTGAGTTTTAGGGCTACGATGCGGATTGAGATGTCAAAAGATGCTACTTGGCAAGGACTACAAAATGCAAAAAAAAAGGTTTTCGTAAAACCGCTAAAATGACGAAAAATGACGCATTTTTTTGGGGTCTTTTCGTACAAAATCGGCAGTATCTTGAATGCCCTCGGGCTATTTAATTGAGTTTGCCTACAATCGAACTCGCGTCATGGCCAGTAGGCCTACCATGGCTTGCATTTTATATGCCCCAGATCGCAGGTGTTTGGTGCCCGAACCGAAGGTGAGGGCCATAAAGATGCGCTCTGGGGCTTTACGAATTACCGCCCGTGGTGAGTACACGTACGTCTTCACCTGGCCACGATGCAAGTTTTCCCGTACGCGCAACGTGCAGTAAAACTCGCAGGTGTGACGTAAAGGATATTTTTATTGATTTCCCGGCGAAATTTATATACGTTTGTTGAATGTCCGAATTTGACTCTTAGGAGAAAGTAAAGTTATCCTCGGAAATTGAGTTGGCCAACATTATGAATAAACAAAAACCTCTCTATCTCTTACGGTCTAGGCAGAAAGGTACCCTATTATGTGGCGCAATTTCAGGGCGCGCGCTCGTTTTGTTCTGCTATACGAGTGTCGTGTCATTGATTTGTTTTTGGAGTGTTTATTTTTTTAGAATTGAATAGAATAACATATATTCATGACAACAACACATTTGAGGTTCAATATTTTAATATCTATATATTTCTTTATTAATGCATAAATTGTAATATATTTTTGATTATCGTTTTTAATTGTTGTTATTTGAGAGTTTGTTTGAGGTTGCTGTATTTACTTGTGATTAGTTTCATTACGGCAGAGACCAGTAAGGAAGCCATACTGACCTAGTATGAATTAGACGGACCAAGCCGCAGGCGAGGTCCGGCTACAATACGAGGCTGTATGGCTATTACGGCCGAAAAAAGTATTAGTTCTTTAAAAGTTTTGGGACACCCTGTATACATGTGTATGAAATCTCTCTCTTCGGCCTCTCTTGCCTCACCGCTCGGCACTTTGGCCTCAGGTCTCGCTTCCAAGACACCTTAGGATAGTGAGTGTCCGTCGGGCTCTTCCAAGGGTTTTCGGACCTGGGGCTCGCATAGGGAGCGCTGTCTAAAAGGATACTTTGGGCATCTATATAATATTATTGACGACCAAGTTTATCAGGATGTTTATTTAAATTCGAAGAGAATTTGAACTGTTACACGCACAAAATGAAATCTTTATTTTCAGTATGTAGTATGGTTAAAGCACTATTTCCACCAAACACCCCGCATCGGATCAGGGGATCGATTTTTGACTTTCGAGCGCTCGACTCTTTCACTCGAAAACTGTCAAAAATGATGAAATGCTATTTTGAAATAGCGATAGAAAATTTAAAAACGAGTGGTATTGACCACTCGTATTCAATTCTATTGGTAGAAAGTAAGTGCCGGCCATTTGGACACTACAAACGTATTTACTTTTATTTGAGTTTCGAACGCTCGAAAGTCAAAAATCGGTCCCCAGATCGGAAATAATACGAACGGATGCGGCGACAATTCAGTCAGGTCCCTTTACTGTCACCCTCATTGCAAAAGGACGTAACTTACACAAGTGCCAATATGACATACGCCTTGCAAGCGAGATTAGAACTTCTGTATATATATCACTGATTGAGATGTTGGCTATTCTTTTATGTTGATCTAAGACGGGGAACGCATGCGGATTATGATATAGCACGGAGCGTGATATAGTGTGACAAGGAATTAATAATTGACTGCTACAAAATATGGCTTTGAATATTTTAGGAAATGACGCGGTTTTTTTGAGAAATAACGTGGTATTAAACTAGCATTTGGCCTGCCTAGTGCCCATATAGAAGTTTTTAGGGATTTTATTAGATATCTTGGGGTTCTTAAGGAATATATCCCTAAATGTTTTCTGTAAATCAACGTTTTGAAAAAAATCCTGGTTTATAGAGTAATTGAACTTTTTTTATTATGGATGTGATAGTTAAAACCCTGTTTATACGTTAGTCAAAGTTTGGATTATTGTTATCCAAGCTACAACCTGAAACTGTGCGTAGGGTAGGCAATGTGGAAGTGTTAAACTTGGTAGGGCAGATTACTTTCACGTTTGGGCAGAGTCCCAAAGTGCCCTTTCCTATACTTGAAACAGCACAATTTACTGACAGACAGAGCATAGCCTGAACCACTACAGATACGTTGACATTTTGAACACATTCTTCAAAATACGTAGAGGCGTAAGTATCTCATACCCATAACTTATCATATGTTTTCCAAGTTACAAGCGTTGCAACTTAGTTTAACACCAAGGGATGGTGAGTCCTACCAACAAAACATACAATAATCTTGCATTTTCTCGAAACTATATTAAAATTATAGTCACACGGAGGGAGAAGTAACACAAGACAATAAATATTAACAAAGTTATAAGTGTCGCAAGTTTTAGCAGGGAGTATACTATGTCCCTATTCCGCAAAACGCACCTTCACATGAAACCATTGTAATTTACTGTGACGTCACGGGTCTCAAGAGTTTTCTCTCTATCAAGCGATATTTTACGGTTGTATCTTCCCATTTTTTGAGATATGGGTAAAGGAATTTCGTCATAAGGCATATATTTTGCCTTATCTTTTGGAGTAATAATAAAATTAGAGTCCACAACCCTATTGCAATTAATGCTGAATGTAAGCCTAATCTCTATGGCACACATTACTCCTACCATCTCCCTGTTTTTTAGAGCCTCAACATTTTTTTTGTTCCGTAGTGTTTACTTTACCAAAGTGTGTACTATAAAAGTTACGGTAGCCTAGTGGTTCACGCATGTCAAGCGGTGGTCGTGGGTTCGATTCCCGGCTCGTACATGAGAGGAGGCCTGTGCCCAGCAGTGGGATGTATATAGGCTGATGATGTGATGTGATGTGTGACATGAGATTTTCGGAATTTATGGACGGAATATTTACCGTTAGCTTTTCGATGAAGGAAAATATCGTGAGGAAACCGGTCTAATCCCAATAAGGTCTAGTGTCCCTCCGGGTTTGAAGATAGCAGTCGCTTTCGTAAAACTAGTGACTATGCCAAATCTTGGAATTAGGTGTCAAAGCGGACCCTAGGTTCCTTTAGGGCACAACCTGATGATTGTATTGTATTCTATCCATTCCAGTATTTACAACTCTGTGTTCCTAGTCCCCTTTAGTTTCTCTCTCGTTTGTCTCCCGGCCGTTCACCCCACGCAACATACATATGTTAGACATGTCGGCGTGATAGTCGGACTTGTTGGGTCTTGTTCGACTAGTTAATTATACAGATTACTCGTAAGTCCTAAGTTATTCAAACTCAAAAATGTACTCATGATATACAATTGAAAGTTGTACACATTTCATAAACCACACACGGATAAGCAAATCTCACGACATCTCACCGTGGGGAAGGGGGGGGGGGGGGGGGCTGGAAATTACTAAAAACGCCGCTGCAGAAAAATGCTTGGAAATGCCTATACAAAATGTCACAATCCTCTAAGAATCGGACACCGTCTTTCTTTTATCGCACTTTACGACCAAATCATAATCCTGGTAAAAGTTGAGGATATTGTCCTGGACTAACGAACAGGCTGAAGAAGCCCTGAAGTAAAGAGCTATTTGCATCCTTCCCTCTCCTACATTAACACTACACACACTGCCGCATTCATTCACTCACACTACATTACGCATTCACACCTGCATGTTTTTGCCCGCTTTGTAAAAAAGAAACCCCTTTTTACATGTATTCTAATAGCCGCATGATTTTTGTAACTCACGTGTTCGGTCTGACTACCACGTCTGTATCTATAGAAAATTATTATTTAAACTTATGGTCAATTAAAATATTCTTATTCTTATTCTACTCGTATATAAATCAGCTTCATTTTCCCTTAACCAGGTTCACCACTTAACGATATCGATTTATAATGCAAAGATAATCTACTAAGTCTAGAGATCAAACACAATTTAAGCAACAGTCAATGTTATAACTTCGCAGACACGTGACGATGAGCATCGATTAAATAGAAAATATATATTTTCCCTTTTATTCATTCACTTGTGACTTATTTGTAAGTATGTGCTTAAGTAAGCTGTTTCAGTCACAAGATAATCTCCATTATATGATCAAAAGTTGGCTTTATTAACCCCCGACGCAAAGCGAGGTGTGTTGTAAGTTTAACGTGTCTGGTTGTGTATCTGTGTGTCTGTGTATCTGTCTGTGGTATCGTAGATCCCATACGAATAAACCGATTTTCATTTAGTTTTTATATACATACATTCACGCCTTTATTCCCAAAAGGGGGAGGCAGAGCACATTAAACGTATGTTCCAGCGCCACTTTTAGCATAAATGTGGGTATAAAATATCGACAAAGTGTGATATGATAATCGTTTTGTTTTTTGTGTCATATATAATTTTATCCCGAGTGTTCGTAGCCATATTATATGAAAATCTGTTAAGCCGTTTTTGAGATATTGAACTTGAAATGAAAATGTGGGGAGTTT